>OU343225.1:12013943-12310926 GCA_910596185.1 Chrysanthemum makinoi | reverse complement strand
GTAGTTAACTTTGGGTTTTGTTGACCAGTCATCAAAAATCGATTGCGGTTTTGGTAACTCAGGAGTTGAAATATGTATGTTTATATGGGTTAGCTCATTATATTGTTTTTAGCTTAGCTAGGTTATTATACACTTGTATGTAATCAGTTGAGGGACATCTTAATATACGATATTCTGTGTTTACACTTGTATGTAATCAGTTGAGGGACATCTTAATATACGATATTCTGTGTTTACATGTAAACACAGAATATCGTATATTAAGATGTCCCTCAACTGATTACATACAAGTGTATATATAATAACCTAGCTAAGCTAAAGCAATACATAGTTGGGCTAGGCCCATATAAACATACGCTAACAGCCCCCCGCAGTTTGAGCGGGAGAGGAACGAACACTCAAGCTGGAGCGAAACTCGTCAAACAATGCAGTGAGCAAGCCTTTTGTGAAGATGTCTGCGTACTGATAGCGAGATGGGACATGAAGAACACGAACATGACCAGTAGCCACCAAATCACGAACAAAGTGTATGTCAATCTCTATGTGTTTCGTGCATTGATGCTGCACGGGATTGGAGGAGAGATAAACAGCACTTACATTATCACAATAAACGATCGTAGCAGTCGAAAGTGGAGTATAAAGCTCACGTAGTAAATTACGTAACCAGCAAGTCTCAACAACAGCATTGGCAACACCCCTATACTCAGCTTCAGCACTTGACCGAGAAAGTGTAACCTGACGCTTGGATGACCAAGAAAGAAGGTTGTTGCCAAGAAAAACACAATAACCGGAGGTAGACCTGCGTGTAATCGGGCAGCCAGCCCAATCAGCATCGGAGTAGGCGACCAAGGATGACGTCGAGGATGAATAAAGTTGTAATCCATAATCTAAGGTCCCCCGAACATACCGTAAGATCCTCTTGAGAGCAGAGAAATGTGGCTCCCGAGGATCATGCATAAAAAGGCAAACCTGCTGAACTGCATATGAAATATCTGGTCTAGTAAAAGTGAGATACTGGAGAGCACCTGCTAAACTACGGTACAAAGTAGGATCTGAGACAGGATCCCCGTCATCTGCAAGTTTGGTGTCTGTGTCCACTGGAGTCCGACAAGGGTCGCAGTTAATCATATTGGCTCTCTCAAGAACCTCAGTAGCATACTTCGATTGAGAAAGAAACATCCCCGAAGTATTGCGTGTCACGGAAATGCCCAAAAAGTAATTTAGAGGGCCAAGATCAGTCATGGAAAACTCCGCATGTAGTGAAGCAATAATCTGCTGTAGTAGTGTGGATGAAGAAGCAGTCAAAACTATATCGTCAACATATAACAGCAAATAAGCAGTATCGGAACCCTGTCGATAGATAAACAGCGAGGAGTCACACCGACTATGGTGAAACCCAACACGTGCAGCGTAAGCAGAAAACCTCTGAAACCAGGCCCTAGGAGCCTGTTTAAGCCCATATAACGATCTCTGCAAAAGACAAACATGATCGGGATGCTGAGGATCCCGAAATCCAGGAGGCTGATGCATATAAACAGTCTCTGATAAAAAACCATGCAAAAATGCATTCTTGACATCAAGCTGGTGAACAGACCAATGTCGAGAAACAGCAAGACTGAGAACCGTACGTATAGTAGCCGGTTTAACAACCGGGCTAAAAGTCTCATCCACATCAATACCTGTAAGCTGTGTACTGCCATTCGCTACAAGACGAGCTTTGTAGCGACTAAGAGAACCATCTGCATTATGTTTGTGTCGAAATAGCCACATGGAACGAACAATGTTCGCGTCCAGTGGTCGAGGCACAAGAATCCAAGTATTATTTTTAATTAATGCATTGTATTCGTCTATCATAGCACTATACCAATTTGGGTCTTGAAACGCATGGGTGTATGACTTGGGAAGTGGGGAAATGGTAGACACATTTAAGGTAAAACGTTGGGTAGGACGATTAGAACCAACACGATAGCGAGTGACCATGGGATGAGTCGACGCGGGATTGGGGTTTGGGTGAGGAGGTGGTTGACTAACATCGGTTGATTGAGACGTTGTATTAGTGGTAGTGGGCTGTGATATCGTAGGTTGGTGTTGGGCTTGTGTACTGGTGAAGGATGGGCTTGGCGGTGCAATTGGGCCTGATTGGTTGTGTAATGGGCTGGGTGGGGGCGTAGGCGTGTGTTGATTAGTGAGGGTAGATGTGGGTGAGGTAAAGGACTTGGTTAGGAGATGTTGGTGAATAATATTTGGAGATGTATCAAGGAACGTGTAAGAGGGTGAGGAGTTTGGTGTCATAGAGCCATAAGGAAATTGTGTTTCATCGAACGTCACGTGACGAGAGATTATAATTTTGTTGGTGTGGAGGTCAAGGCACCTATACCCGCGATGATTTGTCGGGTACCCAAGAAAGATGGAGGGCGTAGAACGAGGTTCGAGTTTGTTGTTGGTATCTAGGTGAGGGTAGCAAAGACAACCAAAGACACGAAGGTCCGTATAGTTTGGCGTAGTCTTATAAAGGCGTGTGTGAGGAATTTCATTGTTTATGGCTGTGGAGGGCAAGATATTAAAGAGGTAGGTTGCCATGTGTAGGGCTTCAACCCAAAATGAGGGTGGTAAGTGTGCTTGAAATAAAAGGGTTCGTATAAGGTTGTTAATGGTACGAATCATTCGCTCAGACTTACCATTTTGTTGAGATGTCCTAGGACAAGAAAATCGAATGGTAATGCCATTAGAAGCAAATAATTGGTGTAGGGCATTGTTGTCAAATTCACCCCCATGGTCACATTGCAGGGATTTTATATCACAATTAAATTGGTTCTTAACAAATGCACGAAAATGAATAAATTTAGATAACATATCAGACTTGTTACGAAGAGGATACACCCATAAATAATGTGAAAAATGATCTAAAAATAAAACATAGTATTTAATGCCAGTAATACTCGAGAGTGGAGAAGTCCACAAATCGGAATGAACAATATCAAAAGGTGAAGTAACAATAGTTTCAGAAAGCGAAAACGGAAGCCGCACATGTTTGCCAAGCTGACAAGCATGACATAACACGGGAGACTTAGTCTTATTACAAGAAATGAAATTACGAGAAACTAGATTGCGTAACACGTCACTTCCCGGATGTCCAAGTCGTTGGTGCCACGTATGTTGACTGACATGAAAAGCTTGTGGAGGTGTTGGGGTAGTGACAGGATAGAGATCCCCGGTGCTATCACATCGGAGGAGGATTTGGCGGGTCCAGTAGTCCTTCACAGAAAAACCGAACTCATCAAATTCAATGGTACAATTATTATCACGTACAAACTGACGAACATATATTAAGTTTTTAACAATATTTGGTGTAACGAGAACATTATTTAAGTGAAGCGGTCTATGAGGAGTGGTCAAAGTGCTATGGCCCGTGTTTGTGACTGGAATAGATTTCCCATCACCAACAAAGACGGATGGATAAATGCAAGAATTAAAGACAGTACTAAGATTATTAGCAGATGAGTTAAGATGAGATGACGCACCAGTATCCATGTTCCAATTTGCATTAGCTGGGTCTTGTAGAGTCATCGTGTTGAAAGCTTGAGGGAGAAGTGTTTCCTGAGAATGTGGCGAAGTTTGCAAACCCGAACCGTAAACTGCCTGAGCTAAGAGTGCCTGCTGTGGTGTTAAATTTTGAACAGGCTGCTGGTGCATATAAGTATTAGACTGGTGGCCCAAAGGAAGCCCAAAACCTGGTGGAGTAGGCCTGGGGCCCAACTGTTGTTGTGATTGACCAGGTAAAAAACGTGACTGTCCCATTACATTTGAAAGACCATATTGAGCTAATAAGGTTTGTTGGGCTTGAATGAGAGCTAGTAGTTGACTATTATCCATTCCTCCTTGGCTTTGCAATTGACCAGGCCCACGAGATGAATGCAAAGCACCAATCCCACGTGTTTGTGACTGACCTGAGCCTGAGCGAGGATTCCCATTCGTCCCGTTACCTCGATTTTCCTCATGCAAAAATCTGCATGTATTCCCCCAGCGACAAAAGCCTCTGTTAAAATTACGACACACTTCGCGAGTGTTCCCACTTGTTCGTGTGTCACGTGAGTTACGTGAGTCTTGCCCCCGAGAAGGAGTAGTCTCGGCAAGAAGCACTTGAGGTGATGAGGACGTGGTAGTTGTGGACATGGAAGAAGATTGGGAATTTAACCGCAACTCCTCGGTCGTGACCATAGACCTCATTGTGTCAAGGTCGGGAAACGGGTCCCTATGAGCTATAACAGTTGCAAGATTCGCATATTTTGCACTTAGCCCGTTCATAGCATAAGTGACAATATCGTCATCCGTCATAGATGAGCCAAGGTCATTTAAGTGGGTAACAATGGATTCAATTTTTCTAAAGTAAGCATCGGCACTTAGATCACCCATTTGTATAACACGTAACTCGCCTTTTAAAGCAACGGTGCGTGTCCTTTTGTTGTCGAGAAAGAGTTTTTCAACATGGTCCCAAGCGGCTTTAGCGGTGGGAGGGTTTGCTTTGATTAGGCGTCCTTGTAGGGCGGGAGCTAGGGTTAATATTATCCACGACTTCACTATGGAATCGGCAGTGAGCCATTCTTCCGTGGGTGGAGCGGATGTAGAGGTCGTAGTTTCACCGTCGATGTGCTTTAGGACACCGAAATTGTTGCAATGAATCTTGAAAAAGTAAGACCACGACGAGTAATTTAACTCATCGATGTCGAGTTTGACTGGGACGACGGAGTTGAGGTTGTTGACAGCATAAAGCTTTTCAATCAACGTGAGAGTGGGAGGTGGTGTCGGTGGATTGCCGTTTGTCATTATAACGGTGATGAAAGGGGTGTAGGGTTTGTAAAGATCGGCAGGGGTGGCTAGGGTTTTACAGGACCGACTTATAAGTCTGATACCATGTAAACACAGAATATCGTATATTAAGATGTCCCTCAACTGATTACATACAAGTGTATATATAATAACCTAGCTAAGCTAAAGCAATACATAGTTGGGCTAGGCCCATATAAACATACGCTAACAGCTATGTCGTTGGGGGCTTCGAAGATAGCAAAGTTTTCTTTTGGAACCCGGTGAATGCTCGGTTATCAACATCAGGTTCCTTCACTGCTCACTCATCAGTGTTAGAAGTGTTGGAGACGGTTTTGGTGGTTTGGGTTGGATGTTTTTCGGCCACGGTTTCTCTTTTTAAATTATATATTGTATGCTGGTACAATGCCTTTATTTCGGTACCCTATCCTCGTGGTAGGGTGGAATGGACGTCGTTACTCTTACCAGCAATTCCATGACGATCTAGATGGAAGTTTTTTCGTTGATAAGGAAATCCAATATTTATCCATTAGCCTCTCAATAGATACTCACTGAAAATACGTTTCTAGACCACTATTCGAATTCTATATTTTAGTTGTTTTCACTATCATTTTGTTGATATTTGTTCAATTATTGCAAAATTTATTCTTGAAACAGGTTAATTTTATTTTGTTGGGTTTGGTATGGATTTCTTGTGTGTGATAGAAGTCTTAGAGATGCTTCTGGAGGTTCGGATTTGATGTTTTTTACCCGTGATTTCGCTATTTAAATTATACACGGTAAGATGCCACTCCCGCGCGTGCAAGTGCCTTTGCGTTCTTGTACACTAAGAGTCTTCTTACTCTGGAGCTGTTAACAAGAGTATGAGTTGTTGACTTCAAAACTGTCCAAATAAAGACTTCATTTGCGAATCATTTTTTTTTATTATTATTTTTTTATTTTAATGGTATATGTTTGAGTTTGTTACAGTATGATTTTAAGACTTGTTGGTTAGCATGCTTATGTTGTGGGTGCTCTTAGATTTCTGCAACATACAGAAAATGCATTAAGATGTGTTTTGGAAACATTGAACTAGAAAATCTTGGAACACCTTTGAATGTAGCTTTGTTTTGTATATTTTTCTTTGTTTTTTTATCCGGTTAAAATGGTACACTCGACTTAGATAAGAACAAGAACTGGATTGGTGGTTAGATTGTAGCAAAAAGATCATCAGCTAAACATTAAAAAGTTACAGCTAACTGAAAAGCTTTCTTTAACATCGACTCAGACATAAATCAAAACAATTACCACACTACCCATCAAACTTCGTTGGTTTTATCATCAAACCTCGTTTTTTACCTCTAAAATTCACGTCATCCGTCAATTGTACATGTAATGTGACATGTCGCACGATTATACCGTTATGCTCCATGTCATTTCCACACTTACACAGCCACACAAGAAACATAAATCTGCTTAACTACAAATTACAAAACTAACAAATCTATCATTATTAAAACCCTCTTCTTAAAGAACAAAACTTTTATATTGTAACATGAGTTCACAAACCCCCACATACATTTGAAGATCTTGGTCTTCGTTAAGAACATGGTGATGTTCTTCAACCATTCATCATTTAAACCATACACCGGGTGTCAAATGGGTTGACCCAACCCGACCCGAACTTGACCTGAACCCGAGAAGGCCTTATAGGGTCGGGTTGATTCGGGTCCAACTTAGCTTATCGGATTTATCGAGTCAACCGAATAAACCTGATAGCCTTATAGGTTCTGGTTGACCCGATAAACCCGATATTCTATAATGTCCCATTAACAAATCTAAAATTTTTGAATGAATGCCACTTTATTATAGTCCATTGGTCACGATTCTTGAACAAATATATAAATTGGATCTTTGAACTTTGTTCTAGTTAGCATCAGTAGCTTAGTTGCTTTCTAGATTTTATAAGCTGGTGCTACAAGAGAGAAAATAACAACATGACTACTGACCCAAAAATGGCTACTTAATATACTTTGAAGTGCTCGTTTATTCGCGTTATATATTAGGCTTTGGGAAATAAGATGTTGCATTTTTTTTTCTTTTTAAATAAATCTCATGTTTAGTGATGTTTTTATAAAAGAAGCAAATTGTGGGATGAGATTAGCAGGCAACCCGATAACCCGATAGACCCAACCCGCAACCCGACCCGATAACCCGATTGACACCCCTACACCACTATATTTGATCAACTAAATCTTACGGTGGTGGTGGAGTTAGGCGGCCAGTGGAGGTGGTGGGATGTGGAGATGGTGGTGGTTGGTGGTTAGAGAAGGTAGAGGTACAGTGTGGTGACGACAAAGGGAGGTGGTGGTGGGTTGGGCGGCCAAGGGAGGTGGCAGGGTGTAAAGATTACAGTAATAATATTTTATCGAACAAAATACATTAACACCCATTTCTAATACGCTTAGGATGGCTTCTATCCCATTTGACCCATTTCATCTTTTTGCTAAATCCTTTCAGCTTACCAATTTAGGATCAGACATAATCAAAATTAATCCATTTAAAAGTAAACTCTAGCATGACTTCTATACTAACCTTTTCATAAGTTGTCCAATTTATTGGATACGAAAACAGTGTTGGAAATCAGCCTTCCTCACCCTCGGTCACACCACAAGAAACACACAACTGAACACAACATAAATATATCGACTCTCATGTGCTCACTGCCTGCAATTTTTCAGTTGAATAATCTATAGGAACCAAAGGTCGCATCTTTTTATCCTTTTGTGCATCCTCATCTTCCTCTTCGTGGAATAGAGAAGGGACTGTAGTTCTTTTTCCGGAGCCCACGAGACCAAATCCTAACTTTTTTTTTCCCAACGGTGTTGTTTTGCCCTGTTTGTGAAGCAGTCACAGTTACCTGTTATGTGGAACCCAGGTGGTGGTTAATGAGTATAGATGCACACACAAGCCAAACATGATAATATCAGTAGACCCAATTATCTGGTCCTAAAAGTTTCGTTCACTGAGCTTATTTCATGTTCCTCGTAATTAAGACTAAATCAACGCTACAGTCTTCACACCACACTTAGATTTCAAACGTGATATATAGCTTACATTGGCATGTAGTACACCCCAGCAGTTGCTTTCGAAGCATGATATCTTATCGTAAGGGTTCATGTTTGTTCACTTTAGCAATCCATGATACACTAACATCATCAAGTATGTTGCAATTCTATGTCGTATATAACACAGCGCAGGGAAATGGCCACCCATGGTGTTAGTGGCAATTTTATTAATAACTGGGACTAAAAACCATTGCCAAATACAAGTGAAGCATGAAATTACAAAACTAAGCAGCGAAAAAACACACAAAAACATATACCTTACACTACGTAACCCTTCACCATTTTGCCATGAACACCGCCACCTTAACATACACCCAATCTTTCAAGCTATCTTGACACTGAAAAAAAGCATGTCTCACACGGCGGTTAAGAAGTAAAGTGCCAACTACCATCCAAAACCCAGTAGGAAAACCAGCTGCCCCTCCAATATAAAACCATCTCTTAAGTTCATCTATGGTTTCGCCATCACTCTTACTTTCACCAACTAAAATTATCTCTCCGGAACAATACTCGGTCAGGGGAGGTCCGCATAGTCCAGCATTTCCAATGTACCTTGATGGTTCAAAGGACTGGAGTTGAGTGCTTGATGGAATCCTCCCAGACAAGTTGTTATGCGACACATCAAGATCATTTAATAAATTCATCTGAGACATGCTTGATGGCAACCCTCCTGAGAACTTGTTTTCGGATAAATCCAAAGTCAGAAGTTCTTTCATTTGACCAATGTCTTTCGGAATCTCTCCAAGTAGAGAGTTGTGTGACAAGTTTAGTACTACTAATCCCTGCAGATTGGTGATTTCATATGGGATTTGTCCTGTGAGACTGTTGGTTGATAAATCCATGGTCTTCACCAATTCCAGATTTCCACTAAACTCATTTACCTTTCCTTGCCATTCAATCAACAGATTGTCAATATAGATCTTTACATAAGAGTAAGACACGTTTCCCGAAATAAAATCACTACGATAAAGATGTTGGTTCTGTTCCGTAAACAATCCTTTTTGAACCATGTAAGTAATATTATGCACACACGATGGGATTGTTCCATGGAGATTGTTAAATGAAAAGTCTAAGATTTGAAGATCTACTAATTGACATATTTGTGAAGGGATGGCACCGGAAAAGTTGTTTGATTTTAGGCTAAGAGCATACAATCTTGACAAGTTTATACCAATCCAAACAGGAATATTACCTTATAATTTGTTGGTCCCCAAGTCCAAAAGGTTTAACTTGGTGCAATTCTTCAAAGACAATGGTAATTCTCCCAAGAAGCTGTTGTTATGTAAACATAACATCTCGAGTTGACCCAAACATCCTACAAAGGGAGGAATATTCCCTGATAGAGTGTTGTGGCCTAAATTAAGTACTTTTAGATACGTCAAATTCTTCAAGCAGTCCGGAAGTTGGCCGGTCAATGAGTTACGTGAGAGATCAAGAAATTCAAAGTTTTCATAGATTTGGCACAAGAAAGAGATTCCTCCTTGGAATTTGTTTCTGGACAGATCTAAGAAACTTATACGTGCCGGGAAAGTAGGTATTGGACCATAAAAGTTGTTGGAACTCAAATATACTTTTTCAAGGGCAGGACTTGAAAATGATTCTGGTAATGTCCCACTTATGTTGTTGAAAGAGAGATCCAAATACCTCAATTGAGAAGGGCACCATTGGTTCCAGAACTCTATAGGAATTGTGTCCGAAATGCTATTGTTAGAAAGAGCAAGATGCTTAAGTTTTTTCATTTTTTGTATTGATTTCGGGAAATGAGGTCCTAGCTTGTTAGAGCTGAAATCAATATACTCTACACTCATAGAAAGGTTTGGCACGTCATCAGACAATGACCCTGTTAATAGGTTACTTGAAGCATCCAATATATATAACTTATTTAGGGATGTGCATCGAGATAAGTTATTCAGAAAATCCGAAATTTTTCCATCAAAGGAGTTACCATAAACAATAAAAGCTTTTAGCCTATTGCTAACTAACGGGCACAACCAGCGATAACTTGATGAGTTGAGATTGTTGTAACTGAGATGAACGGCATAAATAGATGAAGAAGAATTGACAACTGAAGAATATGGATGCACGACTTTTGAGAGGTCACATTCACTTAAGTATATAACTGATAGGTGTTGGAGACCTATCAGTACATTTACCCAATTATTTGCTTTGGAAAAAGAAATACCCTCCATGTAAAGGTGAGTTAAAGAAGATAGAGAAGACAACCAATCTAAGTTTTCAACTCTACAACTACCGAGGGATTCTAGTGAAAGAGCTAGCAAATTGGTGAGGTTTCCAAAACCAATGGATCTCGGAATGATTCCACTGAAATTATTCCCGCTAAGGAAAAGGTCTGTTAGTTTGGTCAAGGAACCAATGAACTCAGGAATGGTTTCACTAAGATAATTACCATCTAGGTAAAGCTGTGTTAAATTTGTCAAATAACCAATGGACGTAGGAATGGTTCCAACAAAGTGATTCCCTCCAAGGTTAAGAGAAATTAATTGGGTCATGTTACCAATAAACATGGGAATGGTTCCATGAAAAGTACAGTAGGACAGATCTAGATGATTCAAGCAGGTTAAGTTAAGCAATGAAAGGCTAATCTCACCTCCAACAACACCACCTACATCGTCGCAAACGTCAAGCATTGTGACATGACCTGTTTGGTTGTCGCATGTGACTCCACTCCATTTACAACAATCTTCTTCTTCTTCGGGTCTCCATGTAGAGAGCAGGTCATCGGGGTCTAGAAGGCGAGCTTTGAAACCAAGAAGAGCTTCTCTCTCATTATCGATGCACGTATTAGTAGCCCCTCCTGCTGCTACAACCAGTTTGTGGCCAAGGGAAGTGGCTGCCGTGGTATTAAACCATAGAAGAACAAGTGAAAAGATAAACAAAACATGAGTTCGCATAAAGTAAAAGCAAATATTTCCTCTCATAATGTATATATGTTGAAAATAATTTGTATTAATGATGTTATTTTATCTGATATATCAAAGTATGCGCCTCTATGCAGCTTTATATAGACTTAGAAAAGAATAATTGAACGAGAACGGATATATATTTGTGTGGTGCAGAAATTCATGGAAATAAAATTGGAGTCCCAAACTAGACGTCTAAAGACTCTCAAGTCTTTGCAATTTGTACTTATTGCATGTTCATCCAATGTGATATCTTTTGGTCCCCCAACTGTTATGTGATATATATTTGTGTGGTTTTTGTTCATCGAAAAAAAATAAAGCCCCAAACTATACGTCTAAAGACTCTAAAGTATTTGCAATTTGTACTTATTGCATGTGCATCCAACATGTGATATCTTTTGGTCCTCGAATAGTTTAAAGAATAATTTAATTACTACGTACACATATACGAGTCTTGATAAAAATGGCAAAAAAAGGTTAAGTAAATTCAAAATAAATTCCCACTAATATATAACTACTAACTTACTTACTCGCGAATTTTTGTTAGATCTAGCAATCGCTTTGATTCGCGGTTAATTCGTGTGTACAAAACTGTGGTTGTAAGACATTATTCTTACACCAATTGGTTTGAGTTGTAAAACGGTAAGGGACAACTCTTTAAACCACTTCACATTCATTGAAGAGATCTAACCTAATTGCAAGAGGTACGTTACGCTTTTATTTCAGTTAATTAATTACTGTTATGATTCTAAGTCTTCCGCTGTGTACTCTGTGATGTCTACATGTTATTATTTGTATATCATGTATCTTAAACTCAACAGTGGCATCACGAGCTTTGTATAATAACTAATTAATTACTTAAACACATAAAACAAATAAATGTATTCTTATTAATTGTATGTGTAGATCTAGGGTTTGCAAAACCTAAACCCTAATTTTTTAGGGGGACGTATTTTTTGTGCCCTAATTAGGGTATTGTAAACTTTTGTTTTTAATTGGATTAGAAAACCCTAGGTTGCATGCAATTTTATGTGTATTAAATTGTGTAGCACTGTTTTAATTGCATTAATTGTTAAGTGTAATTTATGTCCATGATAAATACATGCATGTTTTGTCGTGAATCTGCTTTTATTGTATGATTTACTTGGTTAAGTAATATACACTAAAATTTTTTATAGATCTTAAATTGGGGAAGACCTCAATCATTATTATTAAATCAATTATGTGCTATGTGGTATATGTTTTAATTCTGACTTACGCAATCGATGAATCGATGCATGTGGCTCACCTTGTACATTGCTGAAAACGGGTGAAAGTCTTAATTAGACATATACATATTGACAAATCTAGAATTGATTATTAATAGGATTTATCAAAAGGTTTGCATGTGGCTATTTGATATGCATGATTAATTGTTAAGTTATGTATTCATTGTTTATGTGTTTATTTTTTAAATACTTGCTTGTTTGTTTTGTGTAACAATGGTATTTTATAAGAAAAATAAACTGATCTAAACAATGGTGAAACATGTGTTTTTTTAAGCATAGTAATCGTAATCGTTTAATTGATTGATGTTTATGCACAAAATAGCTAGAACGGCTCACCCATTATTGACAAACTTTGTGCGTCTTAATGGAGCTACCAAGTAGTCCTATGAATGTGCATAAAATCTTAAGGGTGAATTGACTTTAAATTCTACGTGCCACTTTTGTGGTAATTATCCGAATAACTTGGGTCTTATGACTCATGCAGCAGTAGGATATAGTGGTAATTAAAGGTAATTCTTTAATTGGTTTACCAATACCTCGATTAAAGTTTGATGATGAAAAGCTTAAACATTAAAACAAGGATATAAATGTTTTAATAAAACATATGTTACGAAGATGAATGCATGACATTTTTGTACATATTTGATTTGACATCAAAATTATTACCCTTAATTTAAGTTATATGTCATCCAACGAAACGGAAACACCTGAGATTACCTTTTATTTGCGTGAGAACGTGATTTAGATCGTAATCAAATGGTAAAATATCCACGTGACGTGAGAACGGGCATGGATGATTTTGCAGTTTCTTAAGTTGGACAACTTAATTGAGTTTTGTAGTGAGAACTGGCAACTCAAGGCATAAGATGGGGATAAAACATGTTTACATGGCAATTGAAATTGGCTAAATGTAAATCCCATAAATCTAGGAGTTGCAATTTGAAAATTGGCAATTGAGGTTCGACTCTTACCATTTTGAATAATTTCATTACTAGCAGATCAACTGATGTGATGAAACTATGTCAATTTGGATCCTAGTTTTCAAGTGAAAATTAAATGGTTATATGTTTATGAACCATGGGTATTTAATTTTCTTGAAAAGGTTAATTATCGAAAATACTAAAATTGAATTTTGTAATTCTTTTGAATGTATTAATGCAACATTTAACCGTAAACGTGGTTTAGTCTTTTAATTAGTAAATTGATTCATTTTGATTTCAAACAAATGTTTGATCGAGAATAGTTTACCTAAAAGACAAACAAAGTCTCTTTTCCATACGAGAAGAATGAGACTCAATCATAATACTTTTCATGAATGAGAAAGGCATAATAAGAACATTTGAATTGTCTAAATTCTAATGTAACTCATAGCAATGAATTGCACATCATATTTTCCATAAAGATTTCATTACCCTCATTTGGTGAATGAATCCTTTTGTAACAAACATGATGTTTGGTTAACTGGAAAACATGTATATGAGTTACTAAATTAGAAGCTAGACTATTTACCGCGAAAATTGGTAAAAGGCAAACTAGCATAGTTTATCTAGTTGTTTTGCTTTAACCCTTAAAGGTGCTACATACCATTATGGGCATGGTAGGCCTTTTAAGGAAGAAATTGCATACCCAATTTTTCGAGTTAATAACATTGATGGATAACCCATCATTCATAGAGTCGAATACACCTTTTAGTACCTTAGTAATGATTACGTATGGTTCTTTAAAGGTGTAGGAAAGTAAAAAGCAAGAAAGTTGTTTTCACTGGTTATGAAACACTTACAATGTTGTCAAATTCAGTGGGAGCATTTGTGTTGCATTACTGAATAAGAAGTTGTTATAATGATTTCTAATTCAGTGGGAGCTACAAGCTTTGTTTCGTTTGTAGTAACCCAGATTATCTTCAAAGATAATTACTTTCCAATTGTAGACACTTATGTTTTAAGGATAGTCATGTGCGTTTCCTTACTAAACAATATAGTCCTACATCTACTTGTTATATCTATGACACAAATCATATTAATCAAATAAACAAACGTTTGTCGTGTTGTTTATCTCCTACATGATGTTGTTACATGCACAAGTGGGAGAAATATTTATTGTGTGCAAGGTACAACACATATAAATATGATAAAAATTGATTCTCTTGACCGCGAGGTAAGAGAGTAACTTTTTAATAGGAATTATACATTTAAAAGTGTATGATTGCCCTATTAAGAACATGTGTCAAGATGATAACAAAGACTACTTTAAATATTTATGTCATTCAATATTTAAGAAACACTTGTAGTTACAATTTATGTTACGTGAGAACGTGAACTAGATTGTAGCCCAAGGTAAAATATCCACGTGTCGTGAGAACGAACATGGATGATTTTGCAGTCTCTTACGTTGGACATTTCATGGGATGACATAATTAAATGAAGTAATCTAATACTATTTTGATTTTAAGTATTCATTGAATGACTTAAATATATGTAGTAAATATTAACTTGAAGTATTAATGAAACCCGAGGTGGTGTTCATAATTACTTTAATTATACATGTTTATGATTTCTTTGTAAAGTCACAAACATGAAGTCTTTTAAAGACTTACAATATAAAGTAAGACGTTAACTTGCTATGTTTTAAGACATATGCATGAAGTCAATGAGTTGATCAATGACTTATAACGTATAGTGGGATTATAACTGTTATGTCTTTTGACTTGGTCAAGAATATTTGTGTTATAATGCATGCAATTGACTTGGTAATTCTATTGTACCATTAAGTTTTACTTTGTTGGTAAATAGGTAAGCCAAAGAGTAGATGGTTATCTTAAATATTGTTAGATTTTCTTACAATATTAATTCTAAGGAAATACCATAGTTTTATGGTATGTTCAGTTAGAAGAATCAAAATCTATTGCCATGTTTGATTCAAGATAACTATAGTTTCTTCCACATGTTATCAAGGTTAGTAGATTGAGTATAGATTGAATATACTCAATAAGACTCCAACCTAGAAGATTAATAAGACACCATTTTTATGGAATGTGATGAATCACATTAAGTCTTATAATTAAGTCTTATAATAAAGTTCTGAATTTGTTAAACTGCTTGTAAAGTGGGTTGTAACAAACTAATAATAGGGACTGTCAATGGTTTTTTGTAATATCCCAAAAGAGAATAATGTATTGTTCCTCTACTTGCTAAACTAGTTAAAGGTAATCTTTAAATTGTTAAAGGCAAGTGGGAGTTTTGTTTAGATCTTGAAAGATTGAATTACAAAATACATAATCTTCTAAAATGCACTAGAAAATATCATGATGAGGCTAAATATGTATATGATGGAATTGTCATTCATAGATCCGCAAGGATATCTCAGATATTTAATATGTTGAGGAATATGAGTTACAGGATCATGGTAAGCCTGTTAATCATAATGATGAATTTACCAAATGTTGAATTGTGGTAAATCAATCATACTATGAATGTAGAGATGCATTATTTTACCAGGGTGCATGATTACTCCCCTTTACCCAAAAAATAGAGATGCAGTCCATAGAGATAATCAACTTTAGATATTTTGAGGAGTTTTGTTTAGATCTTGAAAGATTGAATTACAAAATACGTAATCTTCTAAAATGCACTAGCAAATATCATGATGAGGCTAAACATGTATATGATAGACCTTATTATAATGGAATTGTCATTCATAGATCCGTAAGGATATCTCAGATATTTAATATGCTGAGGAATATGAGTTACATTATCATGGTAAGCCTGTTATTCATAATGATGAATTTACCAAATGTTGAATTGTGGTAAATCAATCATACTATGAATGTAGAGATGATGTCCATAAAGATAATCAACTTTAGATACTTGGTTTATCTTAATGAAGATGATTTTCTTCAAAGGATGAAAACCCTAGTGGTTTAAATCTTTGTGTAGAAATCATATGGACAATATTGTACACATACTTAATGCATGTCTAGTGACAATAATATTAATCATACTTAAGCAATTTACTATGATTGAATATTATTTCCTAGATACATTAAATAGAAGTATAAAGATTATAATTGTCATACATAGTTTCATTGATATGAAATTTTGACAATGAATATCAAAACTCTTTGTTTTGGAATTACTTTTGCGAGGACGATAAGTAATACAAAGTAGTTTTATGAATTCAAATAATTTTTGAATATGTACAAACGGCAAGAATCCATGAATGATATATGCATGCATTTAGGAGATGATTCTTATGTTTAATACTAATTCCATGTTTGATTTAATAATTAAAATAAGATAGCTCATAAGTATTCCTGAAAGCTAGTGGGAGTATTATTTTTTATTTTCTTAAATCTTATATGTTGTATGGGCAACTACATTCCACTTACATTAAGTTTTAATTGGGAATGAAACTTCGTTTGTAAGATTTGGAAATAAGACATACAACCTTGGAATATATGTTTATTGTTATAAAGATATGCGGTAAATAAATGAGTCTAATAGAACATTATGAATACATATCTTTGACAAGATAGAATATGAATGAGATCTTAAAGTCTAACTTGAAGATTCATCATGTACATCATGTTGTGTATAAGATTGTTGTGTCATACTTGATTACAAGATGATTTGACAGCATTGAAAGTTGTTAGTGTAATAAATATTTTAAAAGGAATATGTTTGGATTTAGAATCACATTCCACAGTCTGGAGATGCTCCTAGATTCTGTGGATGAAAATATGGCAATTGTTTCATAATTGTCATTGCCAACAAACTTGAGTTTTGGTAGGCACCAACATTACACTATAGCTGTTCAAAGTTTACGGATGTTTAAAGAGCATATTCTTGTACACAATGATGCTAATTGAGATGACACTCAATTCTAGTCACGGTATCCTTGATGATGACCATGCTGACTAGTTATGCTCAACTAAGAGCATAGTTGCATTATACATTAAAGAATAAAGAATACTTTGAAAATTTTAAGATTTTAAAGTTTTGGAAGATGATTGTCATAAAAGGGTGGTTCTGGTTATCACGCACCTTATGGAATGATATGACAATATCAATATATGTCTAAACACATACAAGAAATTCACTTATTGAATTCTTGAAATAAGTATTCTCAAAATTCCTATAGATCAAAGTTAGTTGAAATTATGCCCTGTCAACAAGTATGATTATCATGACTTGAGGCAAAATTCATTAACTAAGAATTATCATGCATTGATCTATTTAGTATTTGGATAATGGATGTTAAAAAATTATTATTTATAATGAATTAAAGTACTTTATACGTTTAATTTCATTTATAATATTGTGTCCTGTATTTGCATGTTTAAATCCTTGAATAACTTAAGTTATTCTAAATAGATGGGAATGTTATTGAATTAAGACAAATCTGAGTATTAGTTAGAATATACTTGAAAGTATATTGATGCGTAGCATGACTAATTTCAGATGATATTCAATGGATTGAGTATAGGACTTATCCCACCCACATGATGGTACTTTATGGATCTTAGTCATTAAGTACATCATGAATATTTATCCTCTGACTTGAGATACCAGAGATCTATCATGGATGTAGTGCATTTCTGTGAAGCAATCTAACGATGTACGTAACTGGTAGTGATAAGGGTTGTTTTCAGAAGTGTTGCGAAATTTATGAATTCTGCTTGTAGTCAAAACGGGATTTGTTTCCTTAAAATTTATTTGACGTATAATATTGTTGGGCCCCTCGTAGGGTTGTCAAGATGTTTGCATGGCCATGCCCAAGGTCTTCTGGAATATGTTCAGAAGAATTGGAAATCTTGATCAATCATATAAAGCGAGAAACATAATAGTTAATTAAGAAATGAGTGAGATCCATATTCTTATTAACATGGTATTAGAAACAAAAGGATGAATATGATGATGAATCATAAAAGTGGTTTTTTCTCCAGAAAACCATACACGAGTTATACCAGGGGCATTGGCATGTTTCTAGGTGCTAACGAATGTCATTACACGTTTTGTAAATATATCCAAGTGGGAGCTGTTGGAAATGTATATATATATATAAAACCGTGAATGTCCGGATTCGAACTCGTGACCACGGGATTGCACACATTAGCGAATTAGAATTAAAGTTAATAATTAATGTTAATGATTACGATTAATTATTACACACAAAGTCCGTCTAACGATCGTTAAGTATTTAACGGAAATGACTAACGACCGTTAAATGTAAAAGAAGAGAATATATGGTGAATATCTTAAAAATGGAAAAGATTTGGGTTCCCCTTTTCTCTCCTCTATGTGGCCGGCCAAGGGGGGGTTTTCCAAGCCCAAACCCTAACTTTTCCTACAAGCTATTCATTCACTATATATACAACGGCTAGGATTAATGTTTTTTCATAACTTTTGTACATTGAATTAACCCTAGATCTCTCTTCTCCTCTCTCTTGCATTCTCGGCCGAACCCCCCTTCAAAGGGGTGTTTTGGTTTTGTTTTTCATTAAACAAAGGCTTGTGTTAGATATAGCAATCGCTTTGATTAGCGGTTAATTCGTGTGTACAAAACTGTGGTTGTAAGACATTATTCTTACACCAATTGGTTTGAGTTGTAAAACGGTAAGGGACAACTCTTTAAACCACTTCACATTCATTGAAAAGATCTAACCTAATTGCAAGAGGTACGTTACGCTTTTATTTCAGTTAATTAATTATTGTTATGATTCTAAGTCTTCCGCTGTGTACTCTGTGATGTCTACATGTTATTATTTGTATATCATGTATCTTAAACTCAAAAGAGTTGAGATTGTTGTTATCGAGATTAAGGGTATAAATAGATGAAGTAGAGTTGACAATCGAAGAATATGGATGCATGACTTTTGAGAGGTCACATCCCGTTAAATATAGAATTGATAGGTTTTGGAGACCTATAATTACATTTACCCAGTTATTTGCTTTGGCCAGAGAGGTTCCATCCATATTAAGGTAACTTAAAGAAGACAGCTAATCCAAATTTTCAACTGTACAACTACTGAAGGATTTTTGTGAAAGAGTTTGCAAATTGGTGAGGTTTCCAAATTCAGGAGGAATGGTTCTAGAGAAAGAGTTGTCCGAAAGGTAAAGCTCTATTAATTTGGTCAATGAACCAATGGATCTTGGAATGACTCCACTGAAGTTATTATAAACTAAGGTAAAAGTATGTTAGTTTGGTCAAGGAACCAATGGACTCGGGAATGGTT
This sequence comes from Chrysanthemum makinoi, assembly GCA_910596185.1. NCBI lineage: Eukaryota > Viridiplantae > Streptophyta > Magnoliopsida > Asterales > Asteraceae > Chrysanthemum > Chrysanthemum makinoi. The sequence goes on along the minus strand of OU343225.1, from coordinate 12,291,575 downwards.
CCACTAAAGTTATTGTCACCTAGGTCAACCTCTGTTAAATTTGTCAAATAACCAATGGACATGGGAATGGTTCCAATAAACCGATTCCATGAAAGGTCAAGATAAGTTAAATGAGTCATGGAGCCAATGAACGGGGTGATTGTTCCATGAAAAGAACAGTAAGACAGATCTAGATGGTTCAAGTATGTTAATTTAAGCAATGAAAGGCTCATCTCACCTCCAACACCACCTGTTTGGTTGTCGCACAGGTCAAGCTTTGTGATATGACCTGTTTGGTTGTCGCACGTGACTCCACTCCATTTACAACAATCTTCTAATTCTTCGGGTCTCTATGTAGAGAGCAGTCCGTTGGGGTCTAGAAGGTGAGCTTTGAAACAAAGAAGAGCTTCTCTCTCATTATCGATGCACGTATTAGTAGCCCCTCCTGCTGCTACAACCAGTTTTTGGAGTGGCTGCAGTGGTATTAAACCATAGTAGAACAAGTGAAAAGATAAACAAAACATGAGTTTGCATAAAGTAAAAGCAAATATTTTCTCTCATAATGTATATATGTTGTAAATAATTTGTATTGATGTTATTTTATCTGATATATCAACATATACGCCTCCATGCAGCTTTATATATACTTACAAAAATAATAATTGAAGGAGAACGGATATATATTTGTGTGGTTCACATATTCATGGAAAAAAAATTGAAGTCCCAAACTATACGTCTAAAGACTCTAAAGTCTTTGCAATTTGTACTTATTGCATGTTCATCCAACGTGATATCTTTGGTCCTCCAATTATTATGTGATATATATTTGTGTGGTGCAGATATTCAATGGAAAAAAATTTGAAGTCCCAAACTATACGTCTAAAGACTCTAAAGTTTTTGCAATTTGTACTTATTGCATGTTCATCCAACGTGATATCTTTGGTCCTCCAACTGTTATGTGATATATAATTGTGTGGTGTAGATATTCATGGGAAAAAAATTGAAGTCCCAAACTATACGTCTCTTTGAAATTTGTACTTATTGCATGTGCATCCAATATGTGATATGTTTTGGTCCTTGAATAGTTGTGTGACATAAATATGAATATAAGAGAGCTAAGTGCAATAGAATGTTATAAGTGTGTTATACACACCGTCACATCAACTTTTATTCTATAACATTCCTATAACTGTTAGCCGTAACATTATTTAATAGAAGTGATGGTCATTCATATTTAGGAACTTTGTAACGTGCGTTAGATATCGGGATAGAATAGTCATCGGGCTCGTGGATTGGGCTAAGCTAAATAGCTATAAGTCATGTTAAGCTAGCCTTGTATCACTTGTAACCCGATCCAACCCAATCCAAGCCCATGGAAAGCCCATTAGGGCATCTTGTATTTAGAGTATAAATACCCCTCAAATGGTCATTTGAGGGGTGTGCTTGAATGTGTTTCTGTGTGTTTTTCTTTGAAATAAACATCTTATTTTTTTCATCTTTCTCTCTACACATACACGGTTTTATAACATCAAGTCACCATCTTTCCATCTTTTCTTCCTCTTTTACGCATAAAGTATGTTTGTGTTTATCGTGTTACTTGTGTGGTAAGCTTTGGTATTCATGATAAGGTTGAGAAATATAAGGTCCTACAATTGGTATCAATCGCCTAATAATGGTTTAGGAGTGTGTGTTGGGTAAATCGTTTTTTGGTTGATATTTGTAGTGATACGCGTAGCTTTTCTCGTTCTACAAATGTGTCACGCATAAAGATTTAATTTTTGCACTAAAATCTTCAAGATTCTTATGTTTTAAGGTTTATATAGTGTTAAGGATTCTAGTTTTTGAAAAAAGTTTGAAGCTTTACGTGTTATAAGTCACTTTTAAACTCATGTTTGGTTCATGGTCCATTTCTACGCATAAGCATAAAAGTCACTTTGGGTGATAAAGGTCAAAACTTTCTTGTCATTTGAGTGTTTTGGAAGAAGTTTGTGCAAAAGAAATCGTTTGGAATCGAGTTTTTGGGTGAAAAATAGTGCTTTGCAAAAATCTGGGCATTTCTACGCGTAAGCAGTGCAAGGACATAAAGTCAAAACCCTCTTTTTACGCTTAAGAAAAAGTCAAAACCCTCTTTTCCTACGCATAAGGTTTACGCGTAAGCTATGAAGTTTACGCTTAAGGTTACGCGTAAGAAGTGGAGTTTACGCATATGGTTTACGCTTAAGCATTTGGTGAAGAATCTTCGTGCAACAACGGTGACTCAGTACTTCCCTCACTTGGATAAGTTTGTGGAACACTTCGACTTGTGAAATCTCACTAGCTTGGACAAGTTAGAGAGATAAGATTCTGTTTTACGCGTAAGCAAGTTTTTTACGCCTAAGAGTTCAATCTTACGCATAAGACTGTGGTTTACGCATAAGCATTAAATCTTACGAGTAAGATATTTTTTTACGCCTAAGAGTAAAATATTACGCGTAAGGACATTTTTTACGCATAAGAGTTAATTATTACGCGTAAGGTCACTGTTTACGCATAAGGTTCAAATCTTACGCATAAGGAACAAAGGTTACGCCTAAGAAACCAAATCTTACGCATAAGATCAAGGATTACGAGTAAGATTTTCAGACCCAATTTTCACTACAACAACCGAGCTTAATCTTCATCAAACACAACTCCTTTATCGTTGAATCGATCCTACATCAACTTTATCAGTAATATCTTCATCAATGGCAACTCAACAAGACATTCATGCAGCTGGTGCTGAAAACCGTCCTCCAATGCTTGAAAAAGGTGGTTATCTTCAATGGACAAGTCGTATGCTTCGTTATATCAAGACCAAACCTAATGGAAAATTAATGATTCAATCCATTACAAATGGACCCTTCAAGCCTCGACAAGTCCAAGACCCTGGAAATCTTGATGCAACACCTCCCGTCCCACCATCATTTCGTACTCAATATGAATCAGAATACACTGAAGAGGATAAGAAGCAAGTCGAAGCAGATGACATGGCAATTCATATTGTCCAACTGGGTTTACCAAGACGCATCTTTGCTGCTGTAGACAGTTGTGAAACTACTTTCGATATGTGGGAACGTGTTAGACGGCTTTGTCATGGAACAGAAATTGGTCAACAAGACACGGAGAACAAGCTGCTAACTGCATGGGAGAAGTTTACATTTACTCCAGGAGAATCCATTGAATCCTTCTATGGAAGGTTTTGCACTTTAATAAATGAGCTTATCAGAAACAAGTTGGCACCCAGAACTATTGTGAGTAACATCAAATTCCTAAACAATCTTCCAGAAGAATGGGGACGATATGTCACTATTGTCAACCAAACAAAAGACTTACATCAGGTGAACTTTGATCAACTCAACGATTTTCTGAAACAAAACCAAACTGAAGTGAATGAAGTCAGGAAAGAAAGATTGGCAAAGAATCATGATCCTTTGGCACTAATTGCAAAGACTCAAACTCTAGTGAATACACAACAACAAGCTTCATCATCTTCCACTAACAACAACTTGCAGCAATACATTCCTCAACCACAACAACAATTCTATCCACCAGAACAACAAGTCATTCAACAACAATAGTATCCACTATACCAAGAACAAGGAATCACTGATCCTGAAACTGAACAAGAAGAGGCTTTGTCAAATGCATTTGCATTTTTGAGTAAAGCATTCAGAGGTCGCTATTCCACACCAACTAACAACAACCAAAGGATTTCATCAAACACTCGCAACAGGCAAATTGCACAACCGGGTTTGAATATAGGTCATCAAGGACAAATGGTTGGAGTTATTGGGAACCAACAGGGATATGCTACTGGATTTCACATAGGTAATTAGGCGGTTCCGTATCAGGGTAATCAGTTGGGTCAGAATGTTGGAAATCAGATGGGGTAGAATGTTGGGAATAGAGCAGTGGGTAATCTGAATAGGAATGTTGTAGCTCCAGTCATTGGGAATTATGGAAATGTGAATCAAGCTAATCAGGTTACGTGTTACAACTGTCAAGGAGTGGGTCACATGGCAAGGAATTGTCCTTCTAAGCCGAAAAAGAAGGATGTTGCGTATCTTCAGAAAGCTATGATGTTAGCACAAAAGACAGAAGCAGGGTTACAGCTAAGTGCTGAGGAAAATGATTTTTTCGCTATTATGGATGAATTGGAAGACCGAGAGGACATCAATGCAAACTGCATCTTCATGGCAAATCTTCAGGAGGCTAAGTACGACACTGACTCTGACGCACCTCCAGTTTATGACGCCAATGGAGTATCTGAGGTACCAATCATTGATCCATGCTATAACAATGTCATATTTTATACGTTTACTCATGACGAACAACATTCTATGACAGCAACACCTACTTATGATACATACCTGGACAATCCGAGTTGTAGCGATACTAACTCTGAAACTCCAGATGTGGATCCCAGTGGAGGCTGTGTGGCACAAAATACTGAGACTGATGAGGAAACACGTTCATTATTTGAAACATTAATCAATAATTGTGGCATTGAAATTGAGAAAGTTAAAAAGGTCAATCGCGATGTTAAGGCCGCGAATGAGAAATTGACCACTGAGCTTGAGAGGTACAAGGAGAATGCAAAAGCTTTTGAATTTCACAAAAACAAAAAATCTGAATTAGAAAGTGGTTATCGAAATTCCGTTTTAAGAGACAAATAGTTGCAAATCAAGTATGACACAGTTGATGTGAATTTGAACATGAAAATAAAATCTTTAAACAAAGAAACTTCTGATCTTAAAAACCAACTTTCTAAACAAATGGCAACTTACTCTGATCTTGAAAAAGAAAAGAAGCAGTTGATTACAGACTTTTCAAAACGAGAAGATTCTCTTCTTGATGAAATTCTTGATAAAGATGAAAAAATAAAAAAATTGGAAAATTTGCTAGTTACAACGGGTCATTCTGCTAAAACAACCACGATGCTTTCTAACCAAGTTAATCCGTATTTTCTTACATCTCATAAAATGGCCCTTGGTAACAACCCTTCTTGTTTCCTCAAGAAAGCTCAGAAAGAACGGAATGTGTTGAACAATGGAAAACCTTTGCATGAACCCATAATTGTTCGTGATTCTCTTGAAACGTTAGAACTATCTGATGAGAGTAGATCCAAAATGAAACAAAAGAACCCATAAATCAAACCAATAGACTACAACAAATGGAACAAACTTTCCGTAATTCCTTTTGTTCCGCAAAAAGAAAAGTCAAAGTTTTCCATCACACCAAGTGTTTCAAACAATGAGTCAAAACCAGTTTCAAAACCAGTGGTTGTCTCAAAATCTCTTTCGAACATTGAACAAATGTCTTCAAACAATCCTTTTAACACAAGTGATGCTAGAAGTATTTTAGAGAATGTTAAAACTAGAATTGAGGGACTTCAAGAGACTGTTAAAACTAAAACCAATATTACAACTAACATCTGGTTTTCTAGTTTTGATGATGAAAATAAAAAGTTTTTTGAAACTCAAATTTCCCCTCAGCTGAATAACATCAGATCAAGGGTAATTCATTTTGAACAAGCATTTTTTAAAGAAACAGCTGACTTTGTCAAGGACCATAAATCCCTGGTAAAGCAAGCTAATGAAAGTGTTGAACACATTAAAGCTTTGGAAAATTTAAATGATTCTCTCTTCGAAGATGTTCTGAGTACCGATATTATGTCCATTGTTTTACAAACATATTCTGTTGAAGATCATGAAAGACTCCGGTCTGAGACCTCCGAAATTGTTTCAAAATATGAAAAAGCTCTTGAAAAACTTGAAAAAGAAAATGTCTCATATTTTAAACAACTTGATCGAAAAACTGAGGAATGCAAGTATGACAAACTGTCGTATGAGCGTGCCTACAAAGACATGAAAGAGAAAAATGATCTTTTGAGGGCTAAGATGGAATGTCAAAAAGGAAAGGATGTGGATACTAAGATTACAAAACCATTGACTAAGGAGAAAGCAAATATTCCCAAATCGGTCTTTACACCAAAAATGTCTATTTCTATGCCTCCTCCAAAAGTCAATGAGAAAAAAGATTTGTCAAAACCAGTCACTCCACCTGCCTTGTCTAAGCAAAAAGTAAAAATTGTAAAAAAAGTGGTAGTCGAGAAACCAAAAGTTTTAGCACCTGGCATTTTTAAGATGAGTACCACTAATGCGTCTGCCTCCACATCTAAACCATATGGAACAAACGACATAAGTCTAGAAAATCACTCTAAAGAGACTAGGAAAGCTGAAACCACTTCTCTTGATAAAATTGTGAATCCTAATGAGTGTGCCTTACCTTCTACAGGACTAGATAGCACATCTAGGAGCGGCAGACTAAAGCCTAAGAGCAATACAAGGAACAATAGAGTCTCGCTTGCCTCTAAGAGTAGTAGCTTGAATAAAGAGAAGAAAGTAGAAAAACATCCTAGGAAATTACCGCTTTGCAATAAGAAAGACATTTCATCTGAATGCAATGAACCTATGAAATCTGCTAAGTTTAATGAATGTGTTGAATCTATTTGTTTAACTTGCATGAAATCTTTACCTAATGTTCATGATGATTATGTTTCTAAGAATGAAAATGTTAAGCCTGTTCAGAAGAACGTTCCTAAAAGAACTCATGCTAAACCAATAGGAAGAATAGTTGCAAGATTTAGGTCTTACACTACTGATAAGAAGCATAGTCCTTACTTTAGGGATGACAAAAAACTGCGTTATACTGAAACAAATAAAGGACAAAAAGAATAGTACATCCCTTATTTTATTATATATAGAAATTGTGTGAGAAGAAGTATGTGTTAGGTGAAAAACTATGTGTTTGTGTGAGAGAGAAGTATATGTGACAATAAGAGCATTTGGTATAATAACACAAGTTAAACTTTAACACAGTATCACGTCAACGTTACGTTAGCGTCACATCAGTTTTAACATTTCACTTTAACTCATCAAAAAAACACTGGTTATCATAACATTCCCAAGGTTAAATATTAACTCACCAACAATTTACAAAAACAACCCCTCATTTAGATGGCAAAAAAAAAGTTTAACACCGCGTTATGGTGTTAAAATGGAGGTGTTAACACCCCGTTAACACCATAGACGGTATGGTTAACCTTGCGTTAACTTGGAAATGTTAACCTTTAATACCACACCCACGTTACCATTGCAAGTGCTATAAGTGGGGTTTCAGGGGTGATTTGACAAGAAAGGCTAAAAAGACGAAAAAGCCCTTTCAATTAACGAGATTTTTAACGAGAATTGAGAAAATTACCGACAACGAAGCAAAATTGAAAATATTGGGACTAAAAGTGTGATTTTTTGGAACTAGGGACCAAATGCGAGAATCGGGCATATTTTGTGGACCAATTGGTGTAATTTACTATCATTAACATTTTCTAATTACATAACTTTCTTTTCTTAATTTAGAGTGGTTTCATGATTTCATCCTTGCTTATTGAAACAAAAAGTGAAACTAAACAGTTTCTCGAGGATGGAGATCGAAGACCCAGCCCAGAAGGACCAATTCCTCGCCTGATTTTCCAGTTCGATCCTATCAGCCGCTCGTTGAACCAAACGCTAAGGAGTAAAAGAATTGAAGATGAGTTAAACTATTATCATGACTGTCAAACTGATGTTTAGCACCGCACACCAAGGATTCATATGGAGGATCGCCCCCATCTATAGTTAAGCCTTAATCTATCATCTAACATCTTTAGCAGGTGACAGATCCGGACCTTTTTTTCTTTTTGGCAAAATTAACTAATAATGCGAGAATGATCAATTTTCGATTTGGCTTTATATCAGTAATCGATCAAAACATAAATAAGTGGGGTTTAGTGTTTATTTAATCATATATAGACGAGCTTTCAAGATATTGTATGGTGGTGGTGTAGATCTGTTAGGCTGGACACCCGGGTCATCGACCAAACTAGACACGACCAAGTTGCCACAGTCGTCGACCAAGTTTTTTTTTTATTAAATATCAAACAAACATATTGTTTCTGTCATTGTGTGTATACTATCGGTCAAATTTGAGACCGATAGTTTTTTTTCTTGAAGTTCGACCGATATGTGACCAAAAAGCCACACTCGACTCGACCGACTAAAATGTCGGTCACCCAACTCTAACAACCGATTTTTTAAGTCCCAGTGTGTCTAGCCTTAATAGAATTTGTGTGAGAAGAAGTATGTGTTTATGTGAAGAACTATGTGTTTGTGTGAGAGAGAAGTATCTATGACAACAAGTGGGGTTTAAGGGGTGATTGGGACAAGAGAGGCTAAAGGGACAAAAAAGCTCTTTTAACTAACGAGATTTTTAACGAGTGTTAGAGCACCCGGTGTGGCTCGTTGTGGAGCCTCGCCGTGCCTATGTGGCACCTAGCCGTGGCTCGCCGTGACACCGCTCCATCTCGCTGTGGCTCGCCATAGGATCCCTCTTCGTCTGCATGACGAGGGGTTGTTTGTACGTTCTTTTTTTTTTTTTTTAACATGGAAGATGAAGGTGATATGTAAAGTGTTTGTTAAAAATAAACTAAAGTGTTTTGGAGGTAAAAAATGCAAATTTTTTTATTAAAAATGATATATAAAAAAATGCAAACATAAAATTAAACACACAAATTACATTAAACATTTAGGGTCCATTTGGTATAGGGGTGTGGGAATCATGATATGAGTTTGATACCATGTATGTTTATTTGGTTGAGCAGTTTTGCCAAACCATTCCTATGGGGTCCACAGTTGAAACCTATAGATCCATACCACTTAGACTTGGTGGATTTTGACAACCATTCCTGTAGGCCATATTCCACTATTAATTTCACTCACCCCACTCTTTTCCTTCATATTTATTAAACAATATGCAAACCCAAGTATATAAACCAAACAACATTTTTTGAACTATCAAACTCATTTCCATAGCACCATATTATCATATCAATATCCATTGTGATTCCTTTAAGCAAACCTAACGGACCCTTAAGTTAAAACACCAAATTAATTGAAAATTAAAGTGAAAATAGCAAATACATAATACGCTTAATGCAAACTACCAGCAAATTAATTGAAAATACAAATTAATAATATGAATCATCTGAGTTGTAATCTTCGTCACTCGAAGAGGAATTAAACTCATCAGCAAAATACTTTCCTTCCATGATGTCAAACCAGTTCTGCCTAAGATATTCAGCATCTCTGGCTTCCTGTTCCAAACGAGCAGCTTCCTCGCATGCCTCGTTTTCTCTAATCTCTCTAAGATTTGCCTCGTCCTGCTCAAGTTCACGAAGATAAGCCTCACTAAACCCAAACGAATTGTTTTGGAGGTCCACCGATGGAGTGTTAACAGGTGGAGTGTTAAGAGGTGGAGTGTTTACAAATACATTTTCTGGTTGGAATACCGGAAAGACATCTTCTGGTGGAGTTGAATAAACTTCATCTTCTTGTGGAAAGGTAGTTTCTGGCACTTGTGGCGGACTTGGGAATTGTTGAGAGAATTCTTTGCGAGACATTTTGTGTGTGTGAGTTGTGTGTGTAAGTTGTGTGTGTGAGTTGTGTGTGATAAGAGTTGTATATATAGGCAGATTTGATTTTGATTTTGAATTTGAATTTAAATCATCCCGCTCCAATTTGAATTTGATTTTGAATTTGAATTTGAATTTAAATAATCCCGCTTGAACTGTACCATTTAAAAAGAAGGGGTGTTTTGATTTTTCTTTAACTCCAAAGTGTAAAAGTAATATTTTTATTTTACATTTCGTATATTTTTTATTGTGTTTAAATTTGAAAGTACGTATGTTTTTTTACAGTATTTTTATTTTACGTTTCGTATATTTTTTATTGTGTTGTATTGTATGCTTATTTTTAATTAACTGAATTTAGTTTATTTGGAAATTTGAATAAAAAAAATAAAGTTATAAGTGGTGGGCCCCAAATGAGTAAGTTGAGGTTTGTTGTGAGTGAGGGGGGTTAGTTGTGGAGGTTTGTTATAATGATGTGGAGGTGATGTGGCACCCGTGGGCCTCGAATGAAGAGCTTAGGCTTGTTGTGACACCAAGTGCTCTTAGGAAAAATGACCAAAAACGAAGCAAAATCGAAAATATTTGAAACTGAAAGTGTGATTTTGTTAACTTGGGACCAAATCTGGGAATCGGGGGCACTTCATGGATCAATGATGTAATTTACTCTTATTAATATTCTCTAATTACATGTTTTTAAAATTAAGTTTCTTTTCTCAATTCATAGTGGTTTCATCCTTTTCTTGTTGTGATAAAGACATAAGTGAAACCAAATGGTTTCTTGATGATGGAGATCGAAGACCCAGCCTGGAAGGACCTATTCCTCATCTGATTCGATCCTATCAGCCGCTCATTGATCCAGACACTAAGGAGTAAATGAGTTGAAGATGAGTTAAACTATTATCTTGTCTTCAAACAGATGTTTAACGCCGCACGCCAAGGAATCATATGGATGATTTCCCGTCATCTATACGTAAGCCTTAACCTATCATCTAATAGAAATGCTTTGTGTACCATGCAAGGAGGGTCAAGAAGTTTATGAACATTTGCAACAAACTCAATTTGCAGAATCTACAAGGCATGAAAATTTTATTCGTTTGGTACATGTTGATTCTCCGAGATCAATAAGAATTAGATTAATGAGATGTCAAAAAGAAAAAAAGAATCTAATTAATTTAGAGCTACTTTTGTTTTGGGTAAAAGGTCCTTAAAACCCCGGTAAATATATCCAAAAACAATGAAGTACAATTGACGCGGGTGAATCCCATGCCCTCAGCCCGTTACATAGGCGATATGACTCAAAAAATGTAACTAAGCAACATACAACTGCTAAAAGAAGAAACAAACACTAAACACTAAACTGCTAAATTTACAGCTACTTCAGTTTGAGGTCACATTTATTATTGAGAAAATGACAAAAATAACCAATTTTACAAACATATTTCAATAACAACTCAATTTTAATCCAAACAATACGTATTTAACGCGTCACCAATGACATCACCTTCCACTTGTTTTTTCGCAATAACAACACACATTACACGTTTATAGACCTCAATATCCAACTCACACAATAATTAATTCCCTAGTATGTGACTAACACAATATAATTGATATAGAATTACCTAATAATGCAATAATGATCAATTTTCGATTTGGGTTTATATCAGTAATCAATCAAAACATAAATAAGTGGGGTTTAGGGTTTATTTTATTCTATATAGACGAGCTTTCAAGATATTGTATGGTGGTGGTGGTGAAGATGGTGGTGTAGAGATGTTAATAGAATTTGTGTGAGAAGAAGTATGTGTTTGTGTCAGAGAGAAGTATGTGTGCCAATAAGTGGGGGATTAAGGGGTGATTGGACAAGAAAGGTTAAAAACACCAAAAAGCTCTTTTAACTAACGGTATTTTTAACGAGTGTTGGGAAAAATGACCAATAACGAAGCAAAATCGAAAATATTTGGACTAAAAGTGCGATTTTTGAGAACTTGAGACCAAATGCGAGAATCAGGGGCACTTTGTGGACCAATATTGTAATTTACTGTTATTAATATTTTCTAATTACATGTTTCTAAAATTAAGTTTCTTTTCTTAATTCATAGTGGTTTCATCCCTTGCTTGCTGTGATAAAGACATAAGTGAAACCAAACGGTTTTTCGAGGATGGAGATCGAAGACCCAGCCCAGAAGGACCAATTCCTCATCTGACTTACTACAAAGATCAACAACAACGACAACTAATCCTTCATAACCCAGTAACACAAATTAATTCAAATGAACATTAGCCAACTGGTTTCGTTATGCATCTGACGTGTCTGGTTCTAAGCTATTAATTCACCAACAAACACCTTTAGCAGGTGACATATCCGGACCTTTTTTTTTTGGCAAAATTAACTAATAATGCAAGAATGATCAATTTTCAATTTGGGTTTATATCAGTAATCAATCAAAACATAAATAAGTGGGGTTTAGGGTTTATTTTTTATATATAGATGAGCTTTCAATATATTTTATGGTGGTGGTGGTGTAGATCTGTTAATAGAATTTGTGTGAGAAGAAGTATGTGTTTATGTAAAAAACTATGTGTGACAATAAGTGGGGTTTAAGGGGTGATTGGACAAGAGAGGCTAAAAAGACGAAAAAGCCCTTCCAATTAACGAGATTTTTAACGAGTATTGATGAAAATTACCAACAACGAAGCAAAATCGAATATATTGGGACTAATAGTGCGATTTTTTGGAACTTGGGACCAAATGCGAGAATCGGGCACACTTTATGGACCAATGGTGTAATTTACTGTTATTAATATTTCTAATTACAAGTTTTTAAAATTAGGGAGGATTGCATATAGATCTCTTCAAAGACTCAAAATTACATTTATATCCAACTTAAAATCGCAATTGCATATATATCCTTCAAAACCTTAAAAAATGCATCCAAGCTATATATGCAAGTGCCTACTTGTTAATGCGTCATGAACCAAATCCTTAGCTGCCCCCTCAGAAGTACCATAATATCTAGTGTAGCTCCTGCAATATTATAGAACTTAAACAACCGTCTAAAATGAGATACCAATACTAATTTCAGTGAATAAATCCTTAGCATATAATTTGAACTAAAAAATAAGCCAACCTGTGAAACGATTTCCCCTTCATGAATTTGACTTTTGGAGATGACCATGCAATAGCAAACACGATAGTGCACTTCCCATTCGGTTCAACCCATGTTGAAGCAAACATAGCATCACAATTGGCGTCTCTAGCTGATGAAGGAACAGTTGGCCCGGAATTGAAGTTACCCTGCTCAAACTGTCCATCCTGCAGGCAAACAGGGTTGGGGTTGGGATCCTCTAAAAAGTGACTATAATTTAAAAAGTCTAAAAAGCCACTCATATTGTGACAAGTGTCATCTCTTATTTTTGCCAGATCACTTTTTGCTATTTCCACTCTTAACTAATTAACATTATGATCTAACTGATAAACATTACCAAATATTTAGAAAAAATAATAAATATTGTGATTTTTTTGAAAACGATGAAAAATATTTTTTTAGAAAATTGATAAATGATGAAAGCGTTATGATTTTTATTTTTTAGAAAACTGATGAACATTATGGTTTTTTTAAGAAAACTGATGAACATTATGATTTTTTTTAGAAAACTGATGAACATTATGGTTTTTTTAGAAAACTGGTGAACAGATGAACGTTATGATTTTTATTTTTTAGAAAACTGGTGAACATTATGAACTTTTTAAGAAAACTGATGAACATTATGATTTTTTTCTTAGAAAACTGATGAACATTATGATTTTTTTTAGAAAACTGGTGAACATTATATTTTTTTTAGAAAACCGATGAACATTATGATTTTTTAGAAACTGATGAACATTATGGTTTTTTTAAAGCTGGTGAACATTAAGATTTTTTAAGAAAATTGATGAACATTATGATTTTTTCTTAGAAAGCAGGATGAACATTATGATTTTTATTAGAAAGCTGATGAACATTATGATTTTTAAAAAAGCTGATGAACATTATGATTTTTTTTTAAAACTGATGAACATTATGATTTTTTATAGAAAACTGATGAACATTATGGTTTTTTTTTAAACTGATGAACATTATGATTTTTTTTAGAAAACTGATGAACATTATGATTTTTTCTCTTAGAAAATTGATGAACATTATCATTTTTTCAGAATGAACATTATGGTTTTTTTTAAAAAACTGATGAACATTATGATTTTGTTTAGAAAACTGATGAACCTTATGATTTTTTTTTAGAAAACTGATGAACAAAACTAATGAATGAACATTACATATTAAAAAAGCACCAGGTTAAGCTTAGATCATTTTCAGCTTTATGAACTCTCACAAGCAACTTAAGCTTCCCTTAGTTATTAAGGGAGAATAAACAAAAAGTAATTATAAAGGAAAAAAAAAAATCTGAACAATCCCATTTCCCTTAGTTATCAAAAAAGAATGCACACTCAACACCATTTCCACAAATTGATCTTTAATTTCATGCTCTTCATTTTATTTCATTTCACACAAAACTTAAAAATACAAAATTAAAATCACACAGTTGAAAATCAACCTCATCCGCCATCATCAATCGTAACTCAATCAACCTAAACAAAAGCGCCTAGCAGATCTGCACGCACATCAAGATGGTGATGATTATAGGATTGATTTGATGACGATGATTATATTTTAACCACCGTCGAAGGCTTCGGCGGAAGTGATGCAAATGACGCTACCGGAGGTGTCGGAGGTCGCCGGAAGGTGGCGGTGACAACGGTGTTAGATTTTGATTTGAGATTGAAGGATCTGGTGTTGGGATATAAGAAAGAAAGAAAGAATGAGAAGGATCTGGTGTTGGGAAAAGAGTGGAGAAAGGAAAAAAGATGGGTTTAGTTGATAAAAAGTGGGTGGGACACGTGTTGAATTTTGAATGGCTTTTTAGCCTTTTTATTTTTTGTTGGCTTTGTATTTGATCCGGACTCTTGGTTAACAAGAGGAAAAGTGATAAATTAAGGTAAGGTAATATAACTGATAGAAGGTGAAACCTTTACCTGTGCCATTTTACTCCACATTTCTTTTGCGGTAACAGAGCTTCCCTCAGACAAACCAAAACTCGGTAAAATCGTCACATTTACATTCTGAGTTTCGCACGTTGCTATAGCGAAAGTAACAAGATGGTTCCTTTTGGCTGTCCTGCAAATCATCGTCGCCAATAGAATTAGCTGTGGCAAAATGAGCATGTTGAAAATAACTGATTTGTTGATTATGATTACTAGAACAATATCATCAAAATTAAAACCTGAATCATCGATTAAGAAGATTTTTGAGAGGTTGTTTGCATAAGAAATACGGCTAACTTACTTGTGATGTAGAAGCACGCCCGAGACTCCATCTTCGCCCCTGTTGATAAAAGAATCATAATTAAAAGGCAGACAAAAATAGAAGGTGTTCATTCTAAAATATTGGGTAAGCTAAACTCACCGGAATGGCTCATTTACATGATCCCAGAAAGATGTGATATACCTCCAATTGAATTCTGTACAAACTGAACTAACATTTAAAAATTCAAGAGATCAAAACGGATCCTTTGATTCCTTTCAATTTCTCAAAATGGAAACTTACTTCCCACGT
This sequence comes from Chrysanthemum makinoi, assembly GCA_910596185.1. Taxonomy (NCBI): domain Eukaryota; kingdom Viridiplantae; phylum Streptophyta; class Magnoliopsida; order Asterales; family Asteraceae; genus Chrysanthemum; species Chrysanthemum makinoi. Next base: position 12,276,419 of record OU343225.1, on the reverse strand, counting down.
TAATAAAAGGCTGATGTGTGCTCTTTCTTTCCCGGTATTCACCAACTGAAAAGAAAGTAGAGAACGTGTGATAATATCATAATCACAATATAATGGGATGAGCTAAATCATATTTATTCAAAGTTTTATACCTTGTAAACAAATACAGATGTGGGAAGACTACTATCTCGATAATTATGAGGCAAAAATGGTGAAATTTGGCGTCAAGATACTTTTAGCGAGGCTCGCCTGATAGTAGCAAAAAGAGAAGGCAGTTTAATACGGAAGGCAGTTTAATACACATGTACCCGAAAGGGTTTGAAATTTCCTGAACTCTCCTCTAAATTCTCTAGTTATGTTGCCACTTCTAAAGAATACAAATAAGAACGTGTCAAACGGGTGCCCAATACGATATCATTGCAATACGTGATCCATTAATTTGTTCACAGCTTACCCCATACCACCAAGTGGAAACCTCTTGGGATGCTAATGGTTTTCTTTCACAATTAAATGGATCAACCAGTGCCCTCTGCACATATTAAGTATCCTACCATATGTCTACTTGACTTGTTACTGATAGTATTTTATCAGTTACATTTCATGGTTTCTCTATTCTCTTATTATCTTACAGGTAGGAATGTGTTGTTCTTATACACGTCCAAATATTAGGGGGTTTTAACATGTTTACTAGTTCTCGTTGATACCTATTTCTACTAGATACTACATATTCTACATATACGGCACTTAAATACGAGTACGAGTACACAATTCAATCCTATATGCTATATTAATAAAAAAAAAATGAAGAACGGTATGAGCAGAGCATATAAAGTAAGCCTAAGTTTAACTTGCAGCCCCAACAAATCACTTATAGTAACATTTAAATCATGTATGTGACGAGCCGAATCCATCACATTCCCATCCAAAACCTTAATCATCTCTTTTAACCCCCTAATCCTACTGCACTAATATAGCCATTCCTGCAATGGCGTTTCATCTACTGGTGATTCTCACGTTTGTCAAACAAAGAGTATATAGCGTTTGAAGTTTATTCTTTCACAAGACATGAGTTAGGCATATCATCAAGCACTTTACATGCATTCAGTTATCAAATTTAGCAACATCTAGTTAACTAATTTAATAACTAATTCGAGTTAGGCATATGATCAAACACCTCATATGCAACAATTAACACAACTAACAACAACAATTTTAGAGTTCAAATTCAACGAATTATAACTACAACCCTTGGTTGCTTTATCAAAATTTAACTGCATATACAAATCAAAGGATTAATATTTATAAAAACTGCATGGTTAAGAATGATAGAAAACATGTAAACATGGGCAAATGCAAACACAGATAGAAAATGATAAGGGGAAGTGAGAATGCGATGAACTTTATTGCTATGAACAGAGCATGCAATATGGAATTTTCGAGTTTTCACCACACGCTTTTGAGTATGTCGGATCATATTATATTAATCTTTATCTGATAAAAAATAATCTAGTTTTGTAATCAAACTTGACACACATACTTTTGTTAGAAGGTATAATTTTACGGCAGTGTGTTCTGGGTCAACCTAACCCGTCATTTTTCAACCAGATTATGTTACCTGCTTTGACCAGCTACCAAATTTGCACGTTTTGGCTACTTACGCATTATATATTTAAACAAAGACAGCAACTTATACATAAAATATAGAAACATATCAGCTTATATGTTAAGAAACTGACCACCCTTTTCACCAGGGCAAAATGAACAACAAATGTAAGTATGAGCTTCCAGACATAGATAGATATGTAACATCCATGAGGTATAAGTTTCTTAATATGACACAGAAAATGAGAGAAAATATAATAAGGATGAAGAATAGAAAAAGATCCAACCATACCATAAGCTCTTGACCATCAATACTCAATTTACTCAGCAGTCGTAAAGCACGTAATACTCCTTCCACGGATTCAAATTCACAAAACCCAAAGCCCTTCAACGCTCCTGTAGTGGGATCTGGTACACGTTTCCAACTTTTAACAGGCCCACATAGCTGCGATAGACATTTAAAACTGTAAGCCCATGCAAACTAAAATATGTTTCCAAAACAGCAAATAGAAACAAACTTACCTGCAAAAGGGAGAGCATGAAATCATTGTCTACCGTTGATGCTATCTTGCCAACATAAATTGTAGTCATTGGCTTTTCGACAGGAGCTATGTTTAAATTGATAGGTGGCCTTATAATAGTAGGAATCACTGGACCCCGCATAGGCATGATTGGAGGGCGTTGTAAAGCTGGAATAACTCCCCCTGGTCCAAGTGGTCGTTGAGGATATCCAGGTCGAATCATTTGTGGGTATGGAGAGGGATAACGAATAAGCGCTGCATAAAAAAAAATAAAAAAAATACTAGGCCAACTTGTTAGAGCGAGTTCAGGAAATGATTACAGGTCGTAATAGTCTTCAATTCAACACTTTAGGCATATAAAGATCATGTTAATTAACAAACTTTAATCAATGGTGTTTACCAAAATATTACAAGCAATTAGAAATGGCAGCTAGGCACACCAGCTGAATTAATAACATGAATTGAAATAAGGACAATAATACTGGAATTCATAGATCATGGATGTACAAAGCAGCTTACCTCATGCATCCTGAAAAGTAGTGGTCTCAGGAAAAATATTCCATGCACCAATCGTGAACAACTGGATTTAGAAACAAGAGACTTCCAACGTCTCATAAACGCCAATGCAAATGATGACATGACATTCTAATTTGTTTACCAAAGTTTTATATCGTGAACTATTATGGAGCCATAAGCCCAAAAGTGATAACATGTGCAAGGAATAGAAACCAAATAGTGTAGTTGAAAGGATTATGATACCTTGGCATGTAAAGGGCAAGAAGCACTCAGTTGCAAGCATGTTCTGCTGACGACAAATCACGATTCGAGAACCCATTAAAGGGAAAGTATACTACAAATAAAAGCCTACTAACAATGAACATGGCAGTCGCAAATTGCTTAGCATGAAAATAAACTAGACTTTCGTGACCTTTAATTACTAGCATTTGAGGGGTCCTTTTGGGTCATTACAAGCATATCTTTTTCCACTAAGGGTATGTTTGGTTGGACGGAATGAAGCAGTAACGGAATGGAATGGAATGCATGTAGATTTGAAATGAAGAAAGTAACTGAGCAACTTATTCCATTCAAAAATCATGTTTAGTTAAGTTTCAATACATTGCAAATGGAATGAAATAAATACATGAAACTACTTAAATCTAGTCTCTTTATAGACTCCATAACAAAATCAATTGAAGATAGCATAACTCACAACCATATATTAGTCATGAAAGTTGAAAGTATGCGTGTTTCAAAGTATAGAATAGTAAAGATAAATTAAGAAAAACTTCTCTTGCTCAATGAAGAAAAGCAATATTCTTTTCAGTTTTTAATTCCAAGTATTTTTATTCTTTGATTATGCAAAATCAGTTCACGAGACAAGATGATATGGAAAATACTATGAAGGCGTGTGAAAGAGCAAATAAGCAATCCCTTAAGACGGTTTTCTTAATTTGATTCAAGTTGGAGGCCTTTATGCAAGTTTTTTTTCATTACAGGATGTTTATAGGCAAAAAACAGGGTACTGCCTATAATGAATCAAAAGGGCATTTTTTTATGGAATCACATTCCTCATGTACAAGCTCATTCCATAACAATAAACAAACATGTTTTTTTCATTCCGTCATAGTGGTCGTTATCGTTCCTACATTCATTACTTTCATTATCAATCCTACGTTCATTACTTTATACCAAACACTGCCTAAATTATGTGTAAAATCAAAATAAACAAAGCCAGGCAAAATGTCTGCATACCAAAATTTCGCGCGTGTAATGGTCTCTAAGCAATATGAACAAGATAACGCTATCCCTAATATCACAAATTCCACTACTTTTCCACATATCAACAAAACTCAATAAATCCAAACACCATAAAAAAAAGTCAAACTTGAGAAAAAAAAGTCAAAACCAAAGAATTTCAACCCACCTGCTGGATGATTCATAGCTCCAGGCGGCCCATACTGCTGATGGTATAAAAGTCTATAGCTTGTTTCATCAGATTCTCAACAAACACACTTCCAAGAATTACCAATGGCTTATTATTATTGTCTTGGATTTCCTCCTCTTCTTTTCCAACTGTTTCCACCTTCTTTTCTTGCCTTTCTCTCATCATGAACAGGTCAACAACAGTAAACCCGACCCAATAACAGCCAACACGATCCTTAAGAAACTTTATGATGAAACATTTCTGACCCATTTAAATTTCCACAAAAGGAATTCAAAGGGTACCCACAAAGAACGCCTCTTCTACAACCCTGAAAAATAGCCCATAAAGATTCAGTAACACTCCTTCATTTCTCTCCAACCTCCCACCTGCAACAACTAATCCTTCATAACCTAGTAACACAAATCCAAATGAACATTACACGTTTATAGAGGTCTATACAAAATGGGGAATGATCACTTTTCGATTTGGGTTTATATCAGTAATCAATCAAAACATAAATAAGTGGGGTTTAGCGTTTATTTAATCATATATATACGAGCTTTCAAGATATTGTATGGTGGTGGTGATTATAAGACATGAGTTAGGCATATCATCAAACACTTTACATGCATTCAGTTATCAAATTTAGCAACATCTAGTTAACTAATTTAATAACTAATTCGAGTTAGGCATATGATCAAACACCTCATATGCAACAATTAACACAGCTAACAACAGCAATTTTAGAGTTCAAATTCAATGAATTATAACTATATAAGAGTAACTACAACCCTCTAATGAACTAATTGGCTAAATTCAAATAAATTTGAGTTCAAATGCACAAATTAAATTAAAGTAATTAACTAACAAAGAATGCCTGAGAAGGTTTGTTAAGCGCAGGTGAGTTAATTGGTGTATTTTTTTCTACGAGGAATATAGATTTTATATTGCTATTATTATCTTCGACCTTTTAATATTTTAAGAATTCAAAAAAGAAAAAAGAAAAAAGAAAACAAAAATAGTGTATGTGGGTCAAGCAGACGTGTTTTGACATGGAAATATGTGTGTTAAACCCCATCTTGCCACATTTAATATGTAGTTAATGCCTTTTTTTTTTTTTTTTTTTGCTATTAGTGCTCGTTTGGTTTGTAGTTGGTTTAAGATTTAGATTTAGATTTAATGTATCTATACTATTTTATAATGCATTTAGGCCTTCTAAAATTAGAAGGCTTAAAAATTCAGACTTTTTTACTTGCTTATAATAAAAAGAGTTTTTTTAACCAAAAATTAAGATAAGGAGCTCCAATCATGAGATGACATGTGTCACTTTTTAACTAACTCCAAGCCTAACTTCTAACAAACTCCAAACCTAACTCCTAACAACTAAAAATTAAGATAAATAGCTCCAATTATAAAATGGCATATGTCGTTTCTCATTAAAATTAAATCTTTATTTTTAAATTAAAATATCTTTTATCTACTTATTTTTTTTATAATCTAATTTCACCATATTTTCTAAAATTTTATGCTCTTTAATTCAACATCCATTTTGATATATTTTTATGAGTTTTTAGTTTTTATATTTTTAATGGGTTTATTTTATTTTAATTCAAATTTTTACAACTTTAACATTTATTTCATTTATTTTAATCAATATAATCTTGATTCGTCAAAATCATATACTTTTGGGGTAGTATTCGGATCTATAAAAAAATCAAAAATATATTACGGATCTTTAAAAAATTAAAAAAAGACAGATCTTTAAAAAAAATTAAAAAAAAATATGGATTTAAAAAAAAAAATACGAATGATTTATACTAACCATTTTTTGCCATGTCATGTCAGCATCTGAATCGCCATCTCTCGACTTCGTTGGGAGTTCAGAGGTTATATTAACAGCAGTAACAGGAGCTTGTGGGGGTGGAGGTGGTAGAGGTTTATTCTTTATCCTTTCTTCTATCATTCCTATAAGCTTTTCACTAGCTTCTTTGTCAGCTTCCTTATCTTCATCAGTCACAAGACCGAAAGTAGCATAGTCAATATTATCTTTATTTTCTTCATTGTTATCATCCTCCTTTTTAACATCCTATGATTCCTCCACGGAAGGCTTAAGAGGTTCTTTCTTGTCTTCCTCTTTACCAGCACCTTCAGCATCTGCTGCTTTCTGATTCTTCAAGTTCTCTTTTTTCTTCTCAATATATCGCTTAAGATACTCCTTGGTTGCTTTATCAAAATTTAACTGCATTTACAAATCAAGGGTTAATATTTATAAAAAATGCATGGTTAAGAATGATAGAAAACATGTAAACATGGCCAAATGCAAACACAGATAAAAAACGATCAGGGAAAAGCGAGAACGGGATGAACTTTATTGCTATGAACAGAGCATGCAATATGGAATTTTCGAGTTTTCACACACCAGCGCTTATGAGTGTGTCAGATCAAGTTATATTAATCTTTAGCTGATAAAAAATAATCTAGTTTTGTAATCAAAGTTGACACACATACTTTTGTTAGAAGGTATAATTTTACGGCAGTGTGTTCTGGGTCAACCTAACCCGTCAATTTTCAACCAGATTATGTTACCTGCTTTGACCAGCTACCAAATTTGCACGTTTTGGCTACTTACGCATTATATATTTAAACAAAGACAACAACTTATACATAAGATATAGAAACGTAGCAGCTTATATGTTAAGAAACTGACCACCCTTTTCTCCACGACATAAAAAACACATATTTTTTCCACTAAAGTACTTCTAAGTAAACTAAACTGAACAGAGCTAGACAAAAAAACGTTGGAATACCAAAACACTTTTGCGAGGTAATGTTTTCTAAGAAACTGTGATATGGGCTCCATATCACGAAGTCCTTCCAAAAATTTTCACCAGAACATCAATGTGACACTTTATTACGAGAAAAATCATGTCAACACTACTCCCTAATCCAACGCCAACCCAAAAGGTGCCGTTTGGTTTATTATTAGGAATGGATTTGGGTGCGGGTTTGATTATAAAATGGAATGGGAATTTAGATATCATATCTAATATTAATGTTTGGTTTATTGGTTGGGTTTGGGTTTTTAATTGTAAAAAAAGTGGATTGATTAGGAATCAAATTCTAAACCCACCATGTAAGATGGGTATGGGAAAACCCTGTTTTCGGGTATCATTCCATCATTTAAAACCCATATCAACTAACCCAACACCCTCAATCCAAACACACCCTAAGGTTATATTTCACAAAACTATCAATATTATCAAGCGATAGCAGTTGTTTGGGTTATATAAGTGTGTGGTAACTGGTAACATAGAATCCATACTCTTGTTTTATTAGAGTTTCTAATAGAAGGCTTGTGAAATTCTCAAGTTCAATTCTTTCTAGGTGTAAAAACTCTAAAGTGGCCACACCAAACCCCGTGAATTAGTTAGCCAAAAGGTCAGAAACCGTCGTTACCCCGTGGATTGGTTATTGTTGTATTTATAAAGTGCAATTTTATAAAGTATAAAATGAGGTAAAAGCTAGACGCTATAGGAGCCCGTTTAAACAAAATCTAAACGCTCGTCTCCAAGAACAGCCTAACTCCTCCTAATCTCTCATGACTAAATTAATTCCACATATCATATCAACAACAATTCAATAAAATCAAACACCATAAAAAAAAAGTCAGCAAAAGTCAAACTTGACGAAAAAAAGTCAAAACCAAAGAAATTCAACCCACCTGGTGGATGATTCATAGCTCCTGCCGGATGAGGATAACCACCATTAGGCGGCGGCGGCGCATACATCCTCATGGGCTGCTGACCTGGCACCCCATACTGCTGATGGTATCAAAGTCAATAGCTTGCTTCAGATTCTCAACAAACTCACTTCCAAGAATTGCCAATGGCTTATTATTATTGTCTTGGATTTCTTCCTCTTCTTTTCCAACTGTTTCACCTTCTTTTCTTGCTTTTCTCTCATCATGAACAGGACAACAACAATAGTAACAGATATGAACACCAATAAACCTGACCCAATAACAGCCAACACAACCCTTAAGAAACTTTATGATGAAACCTTTCTGACCCGTTTAAATTTCCACAAAAGGAATTCAAAGGGTACCCACAAAGACCTTCATTCTTCCAAGCTCAAGAAGCTTCTTACAAGCCCAAATCACTTCCAGTTCAGATCCTTCATAACCCAGTAACACAAATCCGAATGAATATTACACGTTTATAGAGGTCTATAAAAATGGGGGAATTGGCCAACTGGTCTCTGGTTCTAAGCTATTAATTCACCAACAGACACCTTTGATTCCTTTCAATTTCTCAAAATGGAAACTTACTTCCCACGTTAATAAAAGGTTGAAGTGTGCTCTTTCTTTCTCGGTATTCACCAACTGAAAAGGAAGTAGAGAACGTGTGATAATATCATAATCACAATATAATGGGATGAGCTAAATCATATTTATTCAAAGTTTTATACCTTATAAACAAATACAGATGTGGGAAGACTACTATCTCGATAATTATGAGTCAAAAATGGTGAAATTTGGCGACAAGATACTTTTAGCGAGGCTCGCCTGATAGTAGCAAAAAGAAAAGGCAGTTTAATACGGATGGAACTTAAACAAGTAATTGAAAATAAGAATGCCCAAATGATACCATCATAAACGGTCCATGCACGTGGGAATAACGCGTGATGTGAAATGCTGGCCACTTAAATTCCAGCCCCATTATGATAAACCATGATCATCTGTGCATTATCTGATATAGATACAAAACATAAGTCATTAAACACGCAGTTTATAATACCAAATAAAACATAAAGTAAGGGGACTGAGAGCCACTCCCTCACCCTATCCCCTTCATGCTGGCCCGGTGATAACACGATGCGTATTTTTTATTGCTGCCTTCTCTCGTAATACAAATCTGTGAATGTATATATCAAAGGACTCAGGATTAAGAGCTATATCATAACGTTCAATGAAGAGATAAATACCATCTAAATACCATTTTTCTACAAATTCACTTGCACATATGACTTTTTCATCTTTAAACGTTCTACATAAGGTTTTACTTCATGATATGATTAGTTTTACGGAAAATGAGCATGTAGATAATAAGTGACAAAATATAGGCACAGCTTTATGGAGAACTGGTTTTCCTTCACAATTAAATGGATCAACCAGTGCCCTCTGCACATATTAAGTATCCTACCATATGTCTACTTGACTTTTTACTGATAGTATTTTATCAGTTACATTTCATGGTTTCTCTATTCTCTTATTATCTTACAGGTAGGAATGGGGTGCTCTTATACACGTCCAAATATTAGGGGGTTTTAACATTTTTACTAGTTCTCGTTTTTACCTATTTCTACTAGATACTACATATTCTACATATACGACACTTAAATACGACTACGAGTACACAATTCAATCCTATATACTATATTAATAAAAAAAAATTGAAGAACGGTATGAGCAGAGCATATAAAGTAAGCCTAAGTTTATCTTGCAAAGCCAACAAATCACTTCTAGTAACATTTAAATCATGTATGTGACGAGCCGAATCCATCACATTCCCATCCAAAACCTTAATCATCTCTCTTAACCCCCTAATCCTACTGCACTAATATAGCCATTCCTGCAATGGCGTTTCATCTACCGGTGATTATAGCATTTGACAAACAAAGAGTATATAGCGTTTGAAATTTATTCAGTTATAAATACAAGACATGAGTTAGGCATGTCATCAAACACGTTACATGCATTCAGTTATAAATTTAGCAACATCTAGTTAACTAATTTAATAGCTAATTCGAGTTAGGCATATCATCAAACACCTCATAAGCAATAATTAACACAACTAACAACAACAATTTTAGAGTTCAAATTCAACGAATTATAAATGGAACCCTCTAACCAATGCCTGAGAAGCTTTGTTAATTGGGGAATGAAGTCACAAGTGTATATTTTTTTTCTACGAAGGAATATAGATTTTATATTGCTATTATTTTCTTCGACCTTTTAATTTTTTATAAGAATTCAAAAAAGAAAGAAAAAAAATAGTGAATGTGGGTCAAGCAGACCTGTTTTGACATCCAAGGTCTTGCGGACACACAAAATGTATAGAAAAAAAAGTAATAATGATGCGAAAAAAGTCAAGTGCCCTCCCCCAACAAATCAAAATGCCCTCGTCGCTCTAAGCTTGCCCACAACTATACCGCACTCTAATGCGAAAAACTTGTTTGTCCAGTCGGTCTTTTTCAGTCGGAAAATATGGAGAAGAAGAGACAATGGGGAAATGTTAAAGTGGGTGGGATGGTGGGACTGTTGACCAGGCCAATGGGTAAAATATGATATTATATGTTATTCTCTTTACAAACTGTACGAATGGTTATTTATTAAATACTTCGTATATGATATTATATGTTCTTTTTTACAAACTGTACGAATGGTTATAATTAAATATGTTAATAATTTCAAATATTGAGATGGTGAAAACTGTGAATGTAATTACATGGGTATTTTAAATTCAATGAAAAATATTGAGAGAATTAAAAGATATGACTAATTTTGTGTTTATATTATGTGTCATTACTTGATTGGATTGTGAAGAAGTTGGCGGTTAATATAATTAATAAATTGTTGCCACACATGTTTACACACAAAATTAAGCATAATTTTTAGGTCTCTCAATTATTTCTTTAAATTTAATATGTTAGCGTCATTGAGTTTGTCAAATGTTTTTCACTAGAGTGGTTTGGTATATATAATTACATGTCATTTGGTTAAACTATTGTTGAGCACTTTAATACAACATAAAAGAAAATTGTTGAAACACTACCCATTTTTTTTCAAACGCCTAAACTTATAATTAGTGTTAACTGCATAATAGTATAGCACTTTTGTTGCCTTTTTAATAAATCCGACCCGGTTTGTTTTAAATTGCGTCTAAAAATGACACCTCCCTTCATCTAAACTTTTGCTTGATGCCCCCTATCATATTTTCTGGCTCCGCCACTGCTCCAAATACGCAGGATATGACTTCAAAGGGACCGATGGTACATAGTACATTGCTCTTCGTGCTTTTGATGTCATGTCTGTTCTTTCTTAGTTTCTAGTTTTGCAATAAATTCATGCTCGTCTACGCACCAGCATATTTGAGACAGGATAAAGTAGCATCGCAGTGTTGTAATCAAGTCTTTCAAAGACAACATTTTTCCAACTTCTTTTACAAAAAGGTTTCGATTTATGTTTTCTTTATGCATGGCTACAATAAAGATTAGTTAGACGTAGTTGACCCGCTGCAAGTGTGGCATGATCCTTCCCATTTTGTGATGCTAATACATCATACTGTGGCATGATTTTTCTTGACTTTATCAATTGGGTAATGTTTGTTTTTTTGGAGATTTGATAGTATAGAGAATAAACTTTGTATTCAATGGTAATTTACTTACAAGGGACTTGTAGGTTGAAAACTTACCAACCAAGATATTCAAAGTAGTCAAAACAGTGATTTCCTTGGCCTAAAAGTATAAGTCAGGTCAAGCAATGAATGAATCATTCAAGTTCTAATGATGGTGGTAGTGAGTGGAGATGAAGAACAAGGAGGGTGTAAGAAGACAAGACACGAAATGACCAAAATACCTTCATGTACAAGGCACATGGCGCACTTAACTCATGTTGACTGACGGCAGTTAGTCAAATGGACCTTGAGTGATGCAAAAAATGAACAGTATGGACCTCTAGCATATTTATCTTTTTTAGGACTCAATGTATATTTTGGGTACAAGTTAAGAGACGAACGGTGTGTTTTACTCTTCAAAATAAATACAACAAACATCCCATCCTCTCCATTTTGCTTCTCCGTTAGTCCATATGACTAACAAACGCTAGTCAATGCTTGTTAGATGACACACGTGCCTTTTATGTGAGAGCAATTTGGTCACTTTGTGGCTTGTTAGATGACCCAATACTTCTTAAAGGTAATTCTTATTAATGCATAATGAATTACATACCAAAGTCTATATAGCCATAGCAATTAACCATAAACAAATCTAATCTAATAAAAACACCGGGCCTTATTCTAATCAAATACATATCATGGGCCGAACCCATAAACTAATCTATTAATATCCGCAATACAAAAGGCTTGAGAGTCAAATAGATGGATTTGGTTAGTTATAATGCTCAAATTTGATTTTACTGTATGACTAGTTGCATTCTTACATAATTTTGTCAACCAAATAGAACGTGCATGGATTGTTTAAAAAGCTTACTACTTAGATTTACTAGGGTAATGTCGACGTATATGGCCAAATGGCCTATGCCGAATTACCCAAGACAAAGGAATGCTTCCCGCCTAAATATTTCCCGCCTAAATGTTCCCGCCTAAATATTCCCGCCTAAATGTTTCCCGCCTAATTGTGTCACTATCTATGTCACTATATATATATATACATATTGCTTCATATGACACAGAACATATATCACCACATCTACATCACAGATTATACACATTCATACATACCAACACATCATAATGCATACATAACATGCTTACACATATATGTTAAATCCTCTACCTACGAGGTTCTGACTTGACCGTCGGAGGGTGGTTCCCGGGGCTTCGGCCTCGGGGCTCCTTCTAACGGGTTCTTTCATGGTTGCAGCACACTTCAAAGCTCGGGACATGGATGAATGGCACGAGGGAGCCGTCAAGACCAACCCGACAGAAAAATGCTTCGACATTTAATTGTGTCACTATCTATGTCACTATATATATATATATACATATTGCTTCATATGACACAGGACATATATCACCACATCTACATCACAGATTATACACATTCATACATACCAACACATCATAATGCATACATAACATGCTTACACATATATGTTAAATCCTCTACCTACGAGGTTCTGACTTGACCGTCGGAGGGTGGTTCCCGGGGCTTCGGCCTCGGGGCTCCTTCTAACGGGTTCTTTCATGGTTGCAGCACACTTCAAAGCTCGGGACATGGATGAATGGCACGAGGGAGCCGTCAAGACCAACCCGACAGAAAAATGCTTCGACATTGGCGCCATCCGTGGGACCCGTCATTCACTCTACCGGAGCTAAGAATGATAGGTCTCGCTTCAAAACTTACTGCTTCGGAGGTGGTTCGTCCACCATCCGGAGGTGGTTCGTCCACCATCCGGAGGTGGTTCGTCCACCACCCTCCCTTCGGTATGACTCCATCCGGAGGTGGTTCGTTATTCACTCTACCAAGAGTTAAGAATGATGGGTAGCATTTTCGGTCCGCTTATGAACGTTCAGTACAAACCTCCGGAACGGACGTTTGGTGTAAATATCCGGTATGGACGTCAAGTACAGACCACAGTACACTAAGGGTTGTCCGGTGTGGTTTCCTTCGGTCTGGTCGTTCGGAAACGACGTATCGTTCGGAGGTACCTTCTCGTTCGGATATACCGGTGACGGGTTTCATCCATCATCTATATTACCATGTCGGTTGCACGTGGGGATCTTCGATGATAAGCGTACATGGTGAATTCAAAAGCTCGGACTCGGTTTTGTAAGTTTTTCATCATGGTTCTCTCTTTATTCTTTGAGGTGCCAGGAAATCTTCATTAAGAAAAGAATGAGATTCGACTACTTTTTTGTTAAACAAGGTTGAGAGAAATCTATTTTTATATAATCTAGCCTAGTACAAGTAAAACTAAAAGTTGACTCTTCGTCTTGAAAACCCTTTTATAACTTTCTAGTATTTAGAGATAAGGGATAACATGATACTTGGTTATACTTTGCTACTATTAGATTATCTTTTGCTTTAGTTTTTGTCATATAAACATATACATGAACTAGCTAGTCTATTGATTAGACATGTCACTTGTGCATAAGTATTGCAGGCTAAGGACTTTTGAATTTATGTGCACATGGCTTGAATGAAAAAGTAAAAAATTCATAAATATTGTTTGCATGAGCAATGTCCTTAGTCCTAATCGACCTATGTGATATATACCCCGCCAAAGTATATCTACTTGAACTTACATGGAAATATGTGCACTCTTTGAAATTGTTAAGCTTTGTTACATATGTCCACAATATATTTTGTGAATTGTCATATTTGTTTAAATGCATGAGGCAATGTACATGTGCCGAAAGGCGCAAAGACATTCTCTAAGTATTGCACCATCGGTCTTCAACCAATAGTACAATACTGGGGGGACATGTCGACGTATATGGCCAAATGACCTATGCCGAATTACCCAAGACAAAGGAATGCTTCCCGCCTAAATATTTCCCGCCTAAATGTTCCCGCCTAAATATTCCCGCCTAAATGTTTCCCGCCTAATTGTGTCACTATCTATGTCACTATATATATATATACATATTGCTTCATATGACACAGGACATATATCACCACATCTACATCACAGATTATACACATTCATACATACCAACACATCATAATGCATACATAACATGCTTACACATATATGTTAAATCCTCTACCTACGAGGTTCTGACTTGACCGTCGGAGGGTGGTTCCCGGGGCTTCGGCCTCGGGGCTCCTTCTAACGGGTTCTTTCATGGTTGCAGCACACTTCAAAGCTCGGGACATGGATGAATGGCACGAGGGAGCCGTCAAGACCAACCCGACAGAAAATTACTAGTATACGCAAAATATTTCAAATTGTGAACAACATACGTAAGATTACTGGTAGGGCTGTAAACGAACTGAACGTTCAGTGAACATTTCATGAACCGTTCGGTAAAATGTTCGTTTATGTTCGTTTATTTATTAAATGAACGAACATGAACCATATTTTACGTTCATTTAGTTAAATTAACAACATGAACAAAAGTCGTGTCCGTTCATTTATGTTCGTGAACGTCCGATTATGTTTTTTAACGTTCGTTTATGTTTATTTATTTGTTTATATTCGTATATCATATATTTTAATTGCATAATTTTAAAATTGGTTTGTTTAAACAAAACAAAGCTTATAAAACAATACATCGTGTATAAATTAGTAAATTTTATGTTTGTTTGTCTATGTTCGTTCGTTTATCTTTCGTTTTGTGTCTTAATGAACGAACATAAACGAAGAACAACTCATTTTTTTAATAAACGAACATGAACAAGAAAATTCGTTCTTTTAAACGTTCGTGTTTGTTTATTTGTCCGATTAAAATTAAATGAACGAAAATAAACAAGGCTCCGTTCGTGTTCGTCCAGTTCGTTTACAGCCCTAATTACTGGGAACTAGCCTGGTTACCAACTTTTAAAAGTTAGAGTAATAGTCAATGTGGCTTGCGTTGACTTTCATTGGTCATCATTTGAATTTTTTTTCACCAATAACTTTTTTTAATACTTTATTTCATTTATTTATACAACTTTTTTGTTTTTTTTCCCTCTTTTTTCCAAATTTCAAACTAATGCATGTAATATGATCAGTATGTGACATGTTTGACCAATTACTACTTAGAAAAGTTATAGTAACGGTCTTGCGTTGATTTTGACCTTTAGTCCTTTGACTAATTTTTTTTTACTTTTTTATTTATTTATTCATACACTAAATTTTTTTACCACTCAATAAAACGACACTATTTTTTTGAACTTATTATACTTATACTCTAAAGCAATTTCAGAAAATAAAAAAAAAGCCTTTTTAGGATTTTTTTCTTTTTTTAAGGTTGCGTTATTCTTATACTTACACTTTACACCCCACATGTGACTTATAGTTCTTAAAAATATATTTTTTTTAAATGTTGCATTAAAGTAAATGCATAATGAGTGTAAAGATGAAGAAACCAAAAAAAAAAAAAAAAAAAAAGTAAATAGAACTTTTTTCTTAAGGTTGTGTTAAATTATATATGTAATAAGTGTAAAAGCGAAGAAAAAAATTATCAGGTTACAACAAAAATAAAAAATAAAGAAAAATAATACTTGTTTGAATAACGATGAATAAATGAAAAAAAAATTATCACTTTAAAGTATATGTATAAGTGTAAAAGTGATTGTTACTATAACTGTAGCAACCCGTACATTTCAGGTTATTAATTTTATTTATTGTTACTTTAAATCTTAAAGTAAATACTTTCACGAATAATCAAGAAAGTTCAATCGCGTATGCTTATTTCGTAACTAGCGCTAGACTATGATCTGTCTAGGTGTCATATACATTTTATTTCCCCTTATAGTCATATTTAATATGAACTATTGCTATTTTTTCATTTTAAGTTAGCCTTGTACGTTTTACGTTTTACACGTATTTAAACCTACGTTTGTAAGTTTTAACGACGTTTAAGCACCCCGATAAATTCATCACTCATTTAATATACTAAGATAGAGTATATTGATAAGTTTTAAGATTTTTATAAGTTTATTAATTTTTACGATACCCGATTTTAAGTTTTGTGACTTATGGATTTAACGTTAATAATTATCGGGATCAAACTACACTCTATAAATCAAAAGTTATGCAAGATAACTACATGGTTATGACACCACCTCATAGGTGGCGTTTTCTAGTGACTCAGCAAGACATGTGTCTTGGTGAGAATGCATCTTACCTAGATCATTATACATGTTCATCTTAACTACTATGTCTTCTAATATCTAGATATTATCTTATAAGATCATGATAACTAGTCAAAATAATACCAAAAACTCACAAATTCTCCTCCTCGCTCCTCGTGCCATCCACCCTCCCCATCCATCACCATTCATTGTTTGATTTTATGCTTCAAGTTACATAACAAAGTTGAAGGCATTAGTGAGCTTTACAAGATTCTTGGGTTGATTTGGTGATTCATTGGATGAATTAGGAGATTATCAAGGGTTTAAGGGCTGAAATAAAAGGGTTTTTACAAGGTTTTATTAAGGTTGAAATCAAGTGGTTAAAATATTCAAGGAAAGGTTTGAAGTGTAGAAGTGATTAAGTGTTGATTTGTAGTAGTGTTCTTGTTGTATTTCCATCATCCCCTTGTAAGATATAGCTAATTTTCTTGCTTTCATTCAATATGGTTGTAATAAGCTTGAGTATTTTGATGTATTTTTATTATGTAAGTAGTATTTTGTATTACCTAGATATTGTACACATGCTTTAAACTATAAGAATAAACTAAAAAACAAGCCTTATGTAGATTTACAAAACTGAAAATCTAAACAACCCGGAAAATGAATTGGCTACAAAACTCAGTGAACCTTGGATTTTAGAGAATAAGATATGATTGTAGTGCTATGTCTTGTGGTCATTTTTCCGGGTGGATCAACCCGTAACTCATCCCGATGAGTAAATTAGAGCTAAAATGGTAAAAGGTGTTAAAAACTGCACACTAGATTTCATTTGGAAAAAGCCTAGGATGCGTTTAGTTGGAGGAAAACATCCTTGTTTTCCACAAAATGTTTTGTGGAAAACAAGAAAAATAGAGATCGTGTTCAAATTATCATTTTCCAACAAAATGTTTTGCAAAACACAAAATCCCCTATTCCTAATCTAACAAGGAAATTTTCCTTGTTTTCCTTTGTAACCCCAACTGTTAATACAAATAAGAGGTAAAAACGTTTATTTATATTTTACGATCTTCTAATGTTTTGTCGATAACAAAAATAAAATCATATTAACGAAACAAATAAAATACGTAAATGGTTTGAACTAATAATTTTCTAACATATTCACATTTTCACATAAAACACTAAAACAAGTATAAGTGATTTTATGATCTAGATATATATGTATGATTCGTTGTTTGTGAGTGGTGAAAATAAACTCAATATGAATATATCAAATTACACGTGAAATTCGACAAATCAACCCTTTAGGAAAAGGGTTAACGTGCCAAAGCTCACGTATGTGATAAAAGTGATACCGGGAAAGTGGTTTCCCCGGGTCGTGTCCCAACGAGGTGTGAAATTGACGGTGTCGTTGAGCTTCGTGATTAGGACTTGAATTGGTTTAAAGAATTTTGGATTTGGTTTGAATTACGTTTTCTACGAATTAATTAACGGGAAAGCAATTAAGGCAAGGGAACCCTAAATAACTAAAAATAAACTATCGCTAAGCCTAAGGAATGATAAAACGAAGCTACACTAAGTCCTAGGGTGCTACAACGTAAAAACGTAAAAACGGGAAAACGCCCCGAGCCATAAACGTAAAATCTTGCAATTTAAGGGATACGGGTGCAAAACTAATTTTCCTACGTCCTACATGACTAAAAATAATTTTAGGAAAAAGCGGAATATTTTTTTGAGTTTTAAATTAATTATTACGAATTAAAAACTTTTTTAATCTAATTAATTAATTAAAAATACTAAACTATTTAAGAAAAATCTGAAAAATTCACAGAAAGTACTTTAAGTAATTACGTATCTAACAAAATTATAAAAACGGATAGTTGCTATAGGAAATAAGCTACAAATAAGCTAAATAGGACTTATTATAAAATCTGCCAAAACCCTATAAGTATTTAATTATGCAAGGTATGACTGAGACAAGTCCCAAGGGCAAGTGTTAAGTGTGTTGGTTGTGAGCTGAGTGGCCTAGGTTCGAGTCCCATGGCTGACCTTTTTTTTGGAACATTTTGTTTTTCATTTTTCTTTTTTTGGAACTTGAAAATATAACCAAGACAAACAGCTTTTGTGAAGACTTCATTCTAGAAAACCAATCAATAAGCTGTTTGAATAGCTTATTACCCACTGATTTGGACAGAACCAACAAACACCCTTTTAGACAGGAATATAGGCACAATTAAGCATCTACAAACAGTAAGCTAAGCTAAAGATGGAAATAGGATAAGCTACTTCATACTAAGCTAAGCTGAAAGAAGTTAGGGAGTTCTAAAAAGCAGAAGGTGACTCTAAGAACTCATGGGAATAAGCAGTTGGGTAATGGACATCCTTAACTAACAAGAGATTAAATAAGCAATAAAAAAAATGAACTAAGCTCCTAATAAGCAGAAATAAGCCAACCATATATTAACTATACTAAGTGGCAACCAAAAACCTAGATAAGCTGAATGGATTACCTAATAAGCACTGAAAATGGAATGAGCTGCAGAACTGTTGTTGTTCTGTTTCTGTTTCAGTCACCAACAGCTCAACAAGGAGCTTCTGAGGCTTACTTTCAACAAGGTACAGAGTGGATAAGCAAAAGAGCTTATGGATTTTTGGAGTTCACCTAGAAGACTGGCCTTCTACCCCCTTATCTAGCTTTTGTGGAGCTGCTTCCAGCTGGAAATGAGCATTTGAAGAGACTCCATGGGAGGGCTGCTGTTGTGTCTGCTGCACTGCAGTCCTCAAACAAGGGAGGAGGGTGGCTTTTGAGGGCTTAAACAAGAAACAAATTAAGCTCTAAAGTGCAAAGCAAGCTAACACAAGTCGACCTAGTACTACTAAATCCTAGTATAAACAACTTCTAATCCTAAATCTGCCCTTAAAGTACCTAAATCTAATGGAAAAAAAAGAGGAAAGGCTGCTGGAAACAGGCTCTAAAACAGTAAGTATTATTAAAAAAAAAACTACACAAACTTCTCTTTTTTTTTACCTACTGAGAACTATCATTAACTTCAAAATCATTTGATTTTTTTTACACTTGCATTACCTTTTTTTTAAATTCAAAAGTGGGTCAAAAACTTAATTTTGACCCAAGAATTCCACTGACCCAAACACTGCCTTAAGGCAGAAAACGGATTTTTGAGACTGTAAAAGGTGAGAAATCTTAAAAACAAATTTGTAAACTCAAATACCAACTAAATGAAGCTTAAGAAATCTTGTACTACAGTTTTTAAACAACAATTGCATTTGAGCATATGAAACCAAGATTCTCATTAACTAGAAAAATTCCTTAAAAAACTGTCAAGCATTAACTGAACCGAATTAAAATGACAATAAATTAAATGACATTAAAAATAATAAGAGACTAGAACATAATTTTTAGACTAAAACTAAGAACTAAAATTACAACAAAAAGAACTAACTACCAACTAACTAACTAACTCCTCTTTGCTGAGGCTACAAGCTTTTTATACTCCCTTCGATTCTCCAATCTTTTCTCTCTTGTGCTACTTGTGTCTTCATTCTCGGTGTGGGGAACAAGAGCTTCCCAAGGTATCTAGGGACCTGTTGATGAGATGGGCAGAACCTTGGGAAAGGTTTGTGGAACAGGCGTGGGAAAGAGAGGATGGGTGTTGGTTTTATTTAATGTGTTTGTGTCTGGGATGAAGGGTTTTTTTTTTTTAATGTTTTGTTCTCTGTTTTTGTGTTTTGGGCGGGAAACGTGGGAAGAAGACAAGGGGTGGCTAACGTTTGACCGGGTAGGGGTTTAATTTGGACCGGGTATTGGGTAGACGGGTTGGACAGGGTAAGGTTAAGATTGGGCTTGGGGTTAATATTTGGGCCTTGGACTTAGTACTTAGTATTTAGGATCAAAATTTAATCCACTAGTATCTTAAGGACTAAATGTGCATATCCCGAAAATCCAGGGACCATACATGCAGATTCTGAAAAGTAATCCAAGGGCCTGTTTTGTCAATCTCCAATAATCCAAGGACCAAACCTGTAAATCTCAAGTAGTACAAAGATCGTATTTGCCAAAATTGAAACTCCGGGGACTAAACTTATAATTTTCCAAAAATTCTCATAAGGACCAAATTTGACAAATTTGAATTACCAAAAGACTAAAAATGTTCATTTTCCAATTTTAAAATGTCCAGGGGTAAATTCTGTC
Organism: Chrysanthemum makinoi; assembly: GCA_910596185.1. NCBI lineage: Eukaryota > Viridiplantae > Streptophyta > Magnoliopsida > Asterales > Asteraceae > Chrysanthemum > Chrysanthemum makinoi. The sequence continues at coordinate 12,255,664 of OU343225.1, read as the reverse complement.
AATCTTTGAAATTCCAGGGACTAAAGTTGCCATTTTTTGAAAGTTTGGGGACTGAAACTGCCAATTATGCAAATTTTGTTTGTTTTTTCATTTGTTTTCGATATTTTTGCATCTCAAACATATAAAACACAATTTTGAGATATTTTCAGTATTTTGATGCATTTTTGAGTGTTTTTACATGTTTTGCAGTTCAGATTTGACCAAAAATGATGAGTGAATAAGCACTCATCAATGTACAACAACTAGTGTTTACATATTGGCTTAACAAGTATAAGTGATTTTATGATTTAGATATATATGTACAACAACTAGTGTTTACATATTGAGTTAACACATACTTAAGCTAAGTACACTAAAATGGGTAAAAACAAGTATATACTAAAATGGGTAAAAACAAGTATATACTAAATAGATAAAAACTAGCAAATGGTTTTGACCCATAACTCATGGTTTTATATATACCACTTACACAAGTTCAATGTATCCTTAACGTACATTGTATCTAGAAAGAAAACCATGGATCAACCCATAACCTATGACCCATGACCCATAACCAAAAATACCCATGGGTAAAGAGGAGCGTTCCACGGATCCCTAGCTTTGTGCTAGCCGGATCCCAAGTGGAAGGGATCCGTGGGAACAGTGAGGAAATTTGCCTATAAATAGTGAACCATTTCTTCATTATTTCTCAACCCTTTCAATCCTCCTTCTAACACACTTTCTCCCCTGAGTTAGATCTCACTAACCTTAGATCCAAGAGATCTATGTTTGTAGTTTTGTTTTTGTGTGATCTTTTAGGTTCCTCTTAAAGGAAATATCACCACCTTTGAAGTCAAGCAAGCTCAAGTCCATGGGTTGCCATGCCTCCTCATCAGCAAGGCTACTGAAGTCTTCTTGTTGATGATTCCTTTCTTTGTTCAAAGAAGTGTAGTGTTGAAGACATTAGTGAAAGATGTCTCAAGTGTCAAGACGAATATATTAGTGAAGGGTATCTATTGTCTATAGGATAAGCACTTGTGGTAGGTGCTTAGAAGTCAAGACAAAGAAGCATTAGTGAAAGGTGCTTAGAAGTCAAGACAAGGAAGCATTAGTGAAAGGTGCTTAGAAGTGAAGACACAAGACATTAGTGAAAGGTGTCTTGTAGATCTAGTCAAAGGCATTAGTGAAAGGTGCCTTAGATGTACAATCGATATGGTGTGTTTCGATGACAAGATAGACTAGTATAGGATCCAAGGATATTGATATCCTTGATGATGTTGTAAAGGAGTAGATCTCCTTTGGGATTAGTCGTTGGTGTAGTGTGGTAGTAGTTCCTCCATTGCAATGGAACTAGGTGCTTAGCCTAGCACCTAATAAAGGGTAGGCGACGTTGTGAAGGTGTAGTTTACCTAAGGTGTGAAAGAACTAGGTACTTAGCCTAGTACCTTATAAAGGGTAGGCGACGTTGTGTAGGAGTGGTTCACCTTGGAGTGAAAGAACCCGTGGTTAGCCTAGTACCGGAAAAAGAGTAGGCGACGTTGTGAAGGCTTCTCCGCCATAAGGAGCTTGGTGTAGTGATTATGAACTCTCGATTAGGTGACTCGGGGAGTGGAGTAGGGCAAGGAAGGTGACCTTGTAGCCGAACCACTATAAATACTTGCGTTGTGGTTTTGTGCTTCTTACTCTTATCTTTCATTACATATCTTTATATGCTTGTTTATCAACATCCAACACACACAACCAAATAGATTGACATAAGTCGATCTAAATAGATTAAAAGGAAATTTTAATTGGTAAAACTATTCAACCCCACCCCCCCCTTCTAGTTTTCCACAATTGGCATCAGAGCTTCGTTACCAAGTTTCTTGAAGTATATTGTACTTTAAAAACTTGATACGATCCATAACTAATTGAAAACTACAAAGAAGGTTTTTCATAAAAACAAACACCATGTTTTTCAAAAACGATATGTTTGGATGTTGATTTGATAACAACATTTTTTTTATTATTTATCTTTTCACTTAATTTCACTAATCTTCTTTGTGATGTTGATTAGTCCAAGCTCATACCCGCCAAGCTTTAGGAGTCGCTTGGTAACAAGAATACCTTCCTTAAGAAGGTATCTTAAATGCAAGGGAGCTGGAATCGTCTAAGTGACATTTGTCATTTGTAAAGACATTTCTAAGTGCATTCGAGGTATGACTTTCTACTTATATCTAAATGATATTAGCTTAGTATATAAGTGTTATTTGTTAGGCATTTATTTGAGTAGATTTTTTGTGTTTACACATGATTTACATATAGCTTCATTAGGAAGCCTTTTTCTTACATACGTGTTATATTTCTCGTATATATAACTTATGTTTTATTTCTTCTTAAATCTAATAATAAAACAAAACACGAATTTCAAAAATTCCCCTTTCCCTACCGTCGACCCTTCTAATCAAACCTTCACTTTTTCAAATTTTCCAATTTCAAAAATTCCCTCTCATTCAAAAACTTCATCTTCCTCCTCATTCCATCTCTTCCTAAACCAAGAAGATCCGTCATCAACATGGTTTACATCGCACTCGTGCTCATCGTCCTAACAATCATCGCACTTGTGTTCCCTATGATGATGTTCACATACGGAGACATTTACTTTGTGTTGTTAATCTATATTGGGGTCATATACCCAATCCTTTGTATCATCTTTAGCATTGAAATGCAATATTATTGATAATCTATTTTATCTAGGATGATTGTGTTATAATGTGTGTTTCATTTATTTTGATCTATATGTTTTATATTCTTTCGTGATACATTAGATGTCATGTATGCATGCTAAAAGAAAGTGTAGGATAAAACATACTTCGTGGTACAAAAACCGTAAAACCTATGTTTTTATCAAAACTGGTTCTGTTACTACAGATCCACGGATCCCGGAAGTTACACTAGCCGGATCTCTTTTGAAAAGGAACCGTGGGATCCGTCCTATTGAAAAACAGTTTTTCACACAAATTAAAAACTACTTTTCCTCTAAAAAGTAATACTTCTCTAATGTATGTATAATAAGTAAGTTAAAGTGTTTCTTTTGATAAAAACCCATTGTTAATAAAAATCTAATAAAAACGTTTGATAATCACTGGTTAAATCATCGCTTTCTATTAACTCGTCGTTTCTCTAGATTCAACTATGACGCATGAATATGAGTTTGATTTTTCACTCACTAGCGTCTACACTCCGAACATCTCTCTCGAACCCAACACACCTGACAATCATGTCCGTGGGTTCAATAATCTCGAAAACCGTCACTTCCATGAAGGACGTATTGTAGACACCTCTCTACAATTCGAAGAAGGTATCAATACCTCCTTCCGAGCCATAGGACTAGAATGTCTTCTTGAAATCAACGAGAAGATATGTCCAAGGTTCATAATGGAATTCTTCCGTCAAGTGGAACTCGTACGTAATGAGGATCGCTCTCTATCTCTTTGGTTTTATATCAAAAACCAAAAATTCACTTTAAGCCTTGGGCATTTTGCTCACATCCTCCGAATTCCAAACCATGGACAATGTGCCTTCATCGAAGATTGGTCTCTTGATTCTCTCTTCAACTTTTGTGAAGAAAATAGTCCATATTCCTCATACATACCCTCCCCGGAAGATTTACGTCGCATTATATGCAAACCTCGACCATATTACTCCAATCCAAACATTATCCTCACACTGGATATCCGAGAAGAGTACAAGCCTATTGCACTCATCTTGCGTGAGAATGTTTGGAGTCTTAGGGGAAATCTAGAAATTCTTCCCGCTTGTTGTGCTCACATGTTGTACTGTTTGCTAACACAACAACCATACAATCTCGCCTACTTCTTCACAAGGCGAATTGTAAACCTTCAAGGTTCCAAGAATAAACTCATTCCATACGGAATGTTCTTGACGCGCCTCTATCACAATGTCATGCACTTTCATCCTCAATTTCAAAGTCCGTTATACGTACTTGTGAACAAGATGATGGAACCGCTGAACATTTCCCTCATGAAGACGTTCTTCATTCCTATACCCGACAACACTCATCAACCTTTTGATGATCCATCTAGCGAAAACACTTAAGCAACTTAGTACTCCAAAATAGGATCAATTCTCTTGTACTCGTGCTTTATTAAATGTAATCCAATTTCTTTTATGAAATAAAACATCTTACATTTGATATCTTAGAACTCCCTTTAGACTACCCTTAAGATTCAATGCATTGCCTAGATCATTGCATACCTTTAGTAAAGGTTCTGCCTAGCAGATAGACGGATCCCAAATGTTGTACTAGACGGATCCCTACTTTTAGGGAACCGTGGGATCCGTGAGACAGAAAATGCAATTGCAAGCATTGTATTTCAAACATATCCTTAGAACACCTCACACTAAGCTAAACATAGTAATTTAAGGCAAATTAAGTCCTTATCAAGATAGGAAGATCTTCTCTACTCACTTTTCACATAGATCATACTCAAGGACGTTTATTGATCTATCGTTTCGTTTCTTAATCCATCACTCTTCCGCTCTCAAAACTCACACATCATATCTCATATGATTCCTCATATCTAAGCCTGAGAAATCTTTCGATTATGGCATAATTGCTCATTAATCATCCTCACCTCAAAATTGATCAAAGTTTATCAAAATCTAGTTTTCCTATCTCAAAGCTTCTAGGATATCTTCCAAAACACTATCCTAAGGCACAACCTGATCTCTAGGATCATTTAGTTTCATTTAACTTCAATTGACATCTTTAGTGTCATCCTTGCTCATCCATTGGTACTTTTTGAAAGTTCCAAATCCTTCCATAAATAACAATCATTAGCTACACCACTCATTGCCTTCAAACACTTAAGCACCCATTCATTTAAAACACTTAGGAGAACTGAAACACTCAAGGTGATGTAGGTCTAGGATCTTAGAAATATCATTTCCACTCTTTCATAACTGCTGAATGCTGGATCCCTAGGATTAGCCTAGACGGATCCCTCTGAGAAGGGAACCGTGGGATCCGGATGACAGTCTATGACAAATCTTGCTAAAACAATCATTTCAACTCATCTTCCTAACTCAAACACTCCATATCATCTTAAATGAGTTCCTAGAATAGCACAACATGTGTAGTTGACTCTTGTGCATGCTAATCATCACATTCCAATGAATCTTAGTGGCTTAAGGCTTAAATGCACTTTCCAAATCTCTTGGTTTATAAACCACCTTGTTAGGACCTCCATAGTCATCACTCTCATTCTAACTTTCAGCTTTCGAAATCTCTTCAACCGAATCATCTCTGGTCAAACCAACAAATCTTCATCATCCAATCAAACCAATTCCTAGAAGGATAGTACCCACAAAATTATCTATACCAAACACAACAATACCTCCTAGGCCAAACAATATCATTTCCACTAAACCATCACCTTTGATTCCTAGATATATCTCTTTTACATCCCCACAATCATCACCTCACCTCTACAATTTAGAGGACTTGCCACTTAGGCCGTCTCATCCGCTTCCGCCGACAACATTCTCTTCATTAGGAGGAACAATGATTCAAAACCAAGGTGTTGAGTCAACACTTGCTCCGGCTTCCTTTTCGCCGTTTCTATCATATAATCCCATTTGGATTATAAAAAATCAAAGTCAACCACCCGACCATATGGAAGTTGATATTTCTTTACCACCATCATCATTCTTGATTGAACCATTCTTAAATGGACCTCCACCAATCCCTCCATCATTTGAGGCTCCTCAAACCGCTTTAATTGATCCTTTGAATCAATCCACTTCATTTCATCCACCACCACTACCTAGCCATGACAAAGATTGCTATCATTGTCAACATGTTGAAAGTTTGATACATGAAGTACGAGAAGACCAACGTTTCATGTTCTATCATCTCCTCGAACATTTCGATGAGATTAAACCTAAACATAACTTGAGCTAGAAGATTATAGTGGTGTCTAAGCTTCAAGCGTTAGTTGGTGTAAGAAATTCCTGGTTATGTATTGTCTATTTTCTTATTTTTGAGTCATGTATATCATAACTCGTGTTTTATTAAATGGAATTACATGCTACTTGTTATTTTGTTGAGCATATGGTTACTTTGTTTTCATATCTCATTTATGTGATAACATTATTTGTTATTTCACCCTTGCTGAATTTGATCGGTGATCACGGATCCCTCAGAATAGCCTAGACGGATCCCTACTAGGAGGGAACCGCAGGATCCGCGAAGACAGGAAACTATTTTACTACTAACTTGCATCACATTTGCAGAAAATTGTGAATTATACTTGCTTTCTAACCTTTGTTTTGTAGTATTTCAATTGACACATGAAGACTTTGGCATCCTAAAGCTAGGGGAGCTTTATGTCAAAGCAATACATTGCAAACTACTTGCAATACTAGATTTATTTTTCATGACTTCCCATTGCAAAGTTGCAATCATATAGGGGGAGCACACTCATCTTTTACACGAAATCCTTTGCAAACTTAGTTGCAAATGATCTAGATTAGAATTAATTTCTTGACGCCCTTACATAGGGATGAACTCGTCAAGGGGGAGTAAGACGATATCTATTCCCGTTACTTGCTCTTTATTTTTTTATCTTTCTTTCACATGTTTTTCTTTAAAACAATGTGTTGCTTTTCTTCAAACACTTTTTGTTTCTACAAAAAGGAGGAGAAGAAAGTAAAAACTACAAATTCAAACGTTTACGAATTTTAGCTTTTCCTTAAAATAATTTTATGTTTTGTCATCAACAAAAAGGGGGAGATTGTTAATACAAATAAGCCGTAAAAACATTTATTTATATTTTACGATCTTCTAATGTTTTGTCGATAACAAAAGTAAAATCATATTAACGAAACAAATAAAATACGTAAATGGTTTGAACTAATAGTTTTCTAACATATTCACATTTTCACATAAAACACTAAAACAAGTATAAGTGATTTTATGATCTAGATATATATGTACAACAACTAGTGTTTACATATTGGCTTAACAAGTATAAGTGATTTTATGATTTAGATATATATGTACAACAACTAGTGTTTACATATTGAGTTAACACATACTTAAGCTAAGTACACTAAAATGGGTAAAAACAAGTATATACTAAAATGGTTAAAAACAAGTATATACTAAATAGATAAAAACTAGCAAATGGTTTTGACCCATAACCCATGGTTTTATATATATGACTTACACAAGTTCAATGTATCCTTAAGGTACATTGTATCTAGAAAGAAAATCATGGATCAACCCATAACCCATGACCCATGACCCATGAGCCATAACCAAAAATACCCATGGGTAAAGAGGAGCGTTCCACGGATCCCTAGCTTTGTGCTAGCCGGATCCCAAGTGGAAGGGATCCGTGGGAACAGTGAGGAAATTTGCCTATCAATAGTGAGCCATTTCTTCATTATTTCTCACCCCTTTCAATCCTCCTTCTAACACACTTTATCCCCTGAGTTAGATCTCACTAACCTTAGATCCAAGAGATCTATGTTTGTAGTTTTGTTTTTGTGTGATCTTTTAGGTTCCTCTTAAAGGAAAGATCACCACCTTTGAAGTCAAGCAAGCTCAAGTCCATGGGTTGCCATGCTTCCTCATCAGCAAGGCTACTGAAGTCTTCTTGTTGATGATTCCTTTCTTTGTTCAAAGAAGTGTAGTGTTGAAGACATTAGTGAAAGATGTCTCAAGTGTCAAGACGAAGATATTAGTGAAGGGTATCTATTGTCTATAGGATAAGCACTTGTGGTAGGTGCTTAGAAGTCAAGACAAATAAGCATTAGTGAAAGGTGCTTAGAAGTCAAGACAAGGAAGCATTAGTGAAAGGTGCTTAGAAGTGAAGACACAAGACATTAGTGAAAGGTGTCTTGTAGATCTAGTCAAAGGCATTAGCGAAAGGTGCCTTAGATGTACAATCGATATGGTGTGTTTCGATGACAAGATAGACTAGTATAGGATCCAAGGATATTGATATCCTTGATGATGTTTTAAAGGAGTAGATCTCCTTTGGGATTAGTCGTTGGTGTAGTGTGGTAGTAGTTCCTCCATTGCAATGGAACTAGGTGCTTAGCCTAGCACCTAATAAAGGGTAGGCGACGTTGTGAAGGTGTAGTTCACCTAAGGTGTGAAAGAACTAGGTACTTAGCCTAGTACCTTATAAAGGGTAGGCGACGTTGTGTAGGAGTGGTTCACCTTGGAGTGAAAGAACCCGGTGGTTAGCCTAGTACCGGAAAAAGAGTAGGCGACGTTGTGAAGGCTTCTCCGCCATAAGGAGCTTGGTGTAGTGATTATGAACTCTCGATTAGGTGACTCGGGGAGTGGATTAGGGCAAGGAAGGTGACCTTGTAGCCGAACCACTATAAATACTTGCGTTGTGGTTTTGTGCTTCTTACTCTTTTCTTTCATTACATATCTTTATATGCTTGTTTATCAACATCCAACACACACAACCAAATAGATTGACATAAGTCGATCTAAATAGATTAAAAAGAAGTTTTAATTGGTAAAACTATTCAACCCCCTTCTAGTTTTCCACAATTGGCATCAGAGCTTCGTTACCAAGTTTCTTGAAGTATATTGTACTTTAAAAACTTGATACGATCCATAGTTAATTGAAAACTACAAAGAAGGTTTTTCATAAAAACAAACACCATGTTTTTCAAAAACGATATGTTTGGATGTTGATTTGATAACAACCTTTTTTTTTATTATTTATCTTTTCACTTAATTGCACTAATCTTCTTTGTGATGTTGATTAGTCAAAGCTCATACCCGCCAAGCTTTAGGAGTCGCTTGGTAACAAGAATACCTTCCTTAAGAAGGTATCTTAAATGCAAAGGAGCAGAAATCATCTAAGTGACATTTGTCATTTGTAAAGACATTCCTAAGTGCATTCGAGGTATGACTTTCTACTTATATCTAAATGATATTAGCTTAGTATATAAGTGTTATTTGTTAGGCATTTATTTGAGTAGATTTTTGTGTTTACACATGATTTACATGTAGCTTCATTAGGAAGCCTTTTTCTCACATACGTGTTATATTTCTCGTATATATAACTTATGTTTTATTTCTTCTTAAATCCAATAATAAAACAAAACACGAATTTCAAAAATTCCCCTTTCCCTGTTTATACTCCCACCGTCGACCCTTCTAATCAAACCTTCACTTTTTCAAATTTTCCAATTTCAAAAATTCCCTCTCATTCAAAAACTTCATCTTCCTCCTCATTCCAACTCTTCCTAAACCAAGAAGATCCGTCATCAACATGGTTTACATCGCACTCGTGCTCATCGCCCTAACACTCATCGCACTTGTGTTCCCTATGATGAAGTTCACATACGGAGACATTTACTTTGTGTTGTTAATCTATATTGGGGTCATATACCCAATCCTTTGTATCATCCTTAGCATTGAAATGCAATATTATTGATAATCTATTTTATCTAGGATGATTGTGTTATAATGTGTGTTTCATTTATTTTGATCTATATGTTTTATATTCTTTCGTGATACATTAGATGTCATGTATGCATGCTAAAAGAAAATGTAGGATAAAACATACTTCGTGGTAAAAAAACCGTAAAACCTAAGTTTTTATCAAAACTGGTTCTGTTACTACAGATCCACGGATCCCGGAAGTTACACTAGCCGGATCTCTTTTGAAAAGGAACCGTGAGATCCGTCCTACTGAAAAACAGTTTGTCACACAAATTAAAAACTACTTTTCCTCTAAAAAGTAACACTTCTCTAATGTATCTATAATAAGTAAGTTAAAGTGTTTCTTTTGATAAAAACCCATTGTTAATAAAAATCTAATAAAAACGTTAGATAATCATTGGTTAAATCATCGCTTTATATTAACTCGTCGTTTCTCTAGATTCAAATATGACGCATGAATATGAGTTTGATTTTTCACTCACTAGCGTCTACACTCCGAACATCTCTCTCGAACCCAACACACCTGGCAATCATGTCCGTGGGTTCAATAATCTCGAAAACTGTCACTTCTATGAAGGACGTATTGTAGACACCTCTCTACAATCCGAAGAAGGTATCAATACCTCCTTCCGAGCCATAGGACTAGAATGTCTTCTTGAAATCAACGAGAAGATATGTCCAAGGTTCATAAACGCACCCCTATTGTTCTGTTTAATTCTGGAACTGATAAGGAATTAAAACATACGTTTTTTGGAGGTCATTTAAGCCCTAAATCAACACATTTTATATTCGTTACTACTTAAAATCGTTCATTTTCATATTTTAGGTCTTTTGGAAGCAAAATGCTGGAATGAAGCATTTATTGACGAAAAGGAGCGAAAACATGAAGAAAACGACAAAGTCAAGACTCAAGTTGTTCTTAAAGCCTGGCGGCATCCCAATCAAAGGGCAACGCCGTCACTTGTTGAAGATTTTGATAAAAAGCTCAAGAGACGGCTCAGGTGAAAAAGTGGTTCTAAAGCATGACGGAGTCACGCCAATAATCTGGAAGGCCATCACACTTTCATTCTACGCAAGACGCTTTAGAGGTTCTCCACGACGGTGTCACATGCAACCCAGACGGCGTCACAACTACAAAGTGACGCCGTCACAAGCTGATCAAGACTATCACAACATGCGCACGAAGTAGCTGATACTGTTTTGGCCATAACTTTTGCAAACGAACTCGGATTTAGGCGATTCAAAAAAGAAAACGATCAGGACAAAAAAATCTACAATTTGGTAAAAAAATGCTTCGTGACACCATCACTCTATCCAGATGACGCCGTCACTCTTTGCCGACAGAAACTCTGCCTATAAATATAACATTATTACTTCACTTTTTGTAAGTCCTAAACCCTAAGTCCGATTCTAGGGTTTAAGTAGGTGTTTTTCCAGCAACTTAGAGGGTTTCAATCACTCCATAAACATCTTGTAATGGTTTGTTTATTGATTTAATCTTATATTATGTCTTCAGTTATCATTATTGTTGCTTGCTCTGCATTGATTATGCTCGGCTAATTCACCTAGTGTTTGCTTATGATTGTATGAAACTTGTACATAATTAATTATATCATATTGATTTCTTAGTGATGCTTATTTCTATCTTCATCATTAGGGTTTGACTATTTCAATGAGTCTAATTGATTTAGTTTATAATTCTTGTATCATATTGTCTCTTGTTTTATTGGTAGACGCTAGAGTAAGGATAACTGGCTTACTCTAAAATTGTTGCGAGCTTGAACATCCTAAATAGCAAAAAGCCTTAGAGTGTAAAATAGGCCATCGTTGTGTTTATTGCGTGAATTGTAGCTTTAGGATAGTAGAGTACTCGGGGGAGATACTTATTTACTTTCTGATCCCGAATAGTCTAGAGAAGAGTTACAATTCATAGAACTAGGGAATTAGGCACCCCCTATGACTAATACGGAATACAACGCACCAGTTAGACAAGGATGTGAAAATTCAGTAGGTAGAATTGGATAGCTAGCAAGGAGTAATACATCATAAGTATATACGCTTCACTTATCTTGTAGATCCCTAATTCCCTTTTCTTGCATTTTAGTTTTTTTTTTGGGTAAAAGGTCAAATATCCGGTAAATGTATTACTCCAAAAAACGTTTAACTACAAAGGATATGAGTGAATTTCATATCTCAGCCCGTTACATAAGCGAAAAAGCTTACATAACAAGATACTTCCTATTCTCTAAACAAGAAAATAAACTACTACTCAAAACATAACATTCGAATACTATGAAAACAAAAAGGCCTTGGAGCTTGATATCATAAGTGTCATGATAAGCATCCAAATTCCCTGGAAGATCGTAGACTTGATCTGCATAGTCATCATAATCATAATCATCATAATCATCATCACGGTCATGACCACCACCAAATAGATTCATTGACTCATCAAAACTGTTCACAACCTCCTCTTCATCACTGTCGAAATCAACAATATCTCCCACCTTAGAGAATGGGTTAACCCTTAGGAAAACCAACGTCATCACTAACATTCATACTAAAGGCATCAAATTTATTGGATGTAGCAACCTTAGTTCCACTCGTACTAGGCACATCAGTAGGAGGCTTTTTGGGTTGATATTGGAGCTTCTTACCTACATTTGGTTTTGTAAACCCTCCTTGACTCGAAGCATTTGAACCACCTTGCTTACCCTTCTTGTTGTTGTTGACAGTTTGGAAACTATCATTAACACTCTTAGTAGGCTGAATAGACAGATTTTGGACAATCAACAAAAGTATGACCAAAGATCTTACACGTATCACATCGAGGATGTTTCCACTCGTATTCAACCTGTATCTTCTCAATAGTCAAACCTGACCCATCAAGTAGGGGAATTTCAACAGTTAGGTTATCCCTAAGTACCTCATCTGCCTTAACTTCAATCAAGCACCTAGCAAAACTACTGCGGCCCCATGATTCCTTGCACATTTAGCTAGTATAAGCATCTAACATTTTTGGTGTACCAATTAATGTAGCAAGAAGACTAAGACCATCATCAGAAAACATAGCAAGAGGAACATCATGAAACTTAACCCACACTGGAATATTGGTCAAATCCTCTTTAAGTAAGTTGGTGTTCAAGGTCCATGGTTTAAGAATAATAGGGACATTTCTAATCAACCACGGACCATTTTCTAGGACATCGTCAACCCCTTTCTTCGAATTAAACTTAAAGAAAAAGAACCCCTTGGCATTCATCATAACCTTCTGGATACCATACTTAGCCCACACATTGCGTACATAATAATCAACAACAGGAAAAGCAATGCATTTACCAAGGAAATAACCATAGAGAGTATTCTCATACTTAGTATTCACCTCTTCAACCACTTTCATAGGGACAATAAGATCCACACCATTCGTTATCTTGCTACACTCCAACCTACGAAAATTAGACGTGTATTTCTTAGGTTCATTTGAAGTAGAACCTGCATAGGATGTAGAAGGCTGTTTCAAAACATTCTCGGCATTCTTCAATACAATAGTATCAACAGAAGGACCCTTTTCAATTGAATTAACGACATTCACCACATTCTTTAATTCAACACCAAGCATAGCTTCCTCAAAGCTCTTACAAGCCTCCGAGACAATCAGATCAATACCATTAGTAGACACAGTCCCAACAGAAGTATTAACAGAATGAAGTTCGACACCCTTAGGATTAGCCACAACCTTTGGATCGACACTTGAAGTGTTAGCAAAATTACCCAAACATTGTTCAGGATAGACATCTTTACTACCATCAATACTAAGATTAGCAGAGATACTGGAGTTCATCATTGATTGAAACTCTGATTCACCAAGACTAGTACGCAAACCATCATGCACTTGCTGAGAACCATCGGAGTTCCCAGGTTCAATACCCTCAAACCATTGCGAACGAGCAGCTAATTCATCAACATCAACACAAACACTAGTAGAATCAGTGGACGTGCTAGTGCAATTTAAAAAACCCTTATTCATCTCTCTCAATACCCACATACATCAAACAAATTAATTCGACCACTTAGATAAAACCCTAACTGGAACAGTTAGGGTTTCAAACAAAACGTACCAACTAATTAACCTCCAACCATTATGATCGTACAAGTAATATGTTAAATCAATAATAGTGTGCGATCAATAATAAATTAATATGGAATATATAAAAACAATGGAACTATGACAACTGACCAATGATTAATAATATACTAGTTGGATATAACAAAGTCAGTGCACATGCAATCGATTATCCCAACAATATACGCTCGATTGAAGGAATTAAGATACACACCGACCCACACTAAATCAATATAATAAATTGAAACCAATCGACCCATGTTGAAGTGTAACAATTGGGAGCAATAAATTTGATTGACCAATGTAAAATCAATATGTAAACAAGAATTCAGTCGATATGATTTGCATTTTAGTTTAATTAGTAGATTTTGGGTTAGTTGACTAGCAACTAATTCCGCCCTCCCCTTCAATCCTGAGATTTTAATTGCTTTCATAAAATATAAAAATACAAAAATAATCATCCCTTACCTTTAAACTTAATTCGACATACACTTCAGCTAACGACACTATTCCCCTAGAGAATGATCAATCCCCCGGACTTACCTATACTACACTACAACGATCAGGTACACTGCCTGGACGATTGCAAAACTTCTTGAGATCCCTCGAGAAGTAAAACTCCTTGTGAGGTTGCAATATCTCGCATCAAGTTTTTGGCGCTTGCTTAGGCTTTATTTCTATTTTGTTTAGGTCTACTCAAAAGATTCCTATCAAGTGAGATTTTTAATTTCTTTATTAGCTTTCTTGTAGTCTATCTTTTTCTTTGTGCCTTTGTTCGTAAAACTCTTCTTCCGTTCACCATCATGGAGAATGCGAATCCACTATATCCGCGATTAGGTTTTTTCATGAAAAAGTATAATATTACTAAGGCGGATCATTCAAGATGGTAAGAAGAAGTAAAGAGAACGGGATCTGTTATATGCCCTATTGAGTACCTTGATAAAAGAGACCAAGTTCATAAAAAGTTTAAGGATTTCACCTTTGGAGTTCTATCAAGCCCACAAAATACCTCCTCCAGTGAAACCTATGCATCGTATGAGCCTTCACCTAGGATAGAATCTCGTTAACAACCTCCATGTTTAGAAACTATTTTTAGTGAGGCCCTTAGGAAAACTAACCAAATGTGTCAAAATATTGTGGAAAACAACCAAGCAATAAACCGTAATTTAGATCAATTACTAGGTTTGGTTTCATCACTACCTAAGGAAACAATTCAGGAGGATTTAGCTGAACATGAGCACATTAAAAAAAAAGGCTTAGTTTTTAAGATCAATGAATTTGAATCTCAAGGAACACATGATGAACCCTCTAGGAAAATGGAACATAGTGATCAATTAATTGAGGAAGATTCCTATGAATTGGACTTAGAATTTGAAATGGCTAGAGAAGGATTTGAGATACTTAGAAACATTTTTGGGTTAAGTTCCACCAAAACACATGACGAGCATATAGGTGATCTAGATGTGATTGAGGCATACACACCGCCAGTGACTTACCAGGAAGAAGTAGATGAGACTATAGGGACCCCAATGAAGGTATAATCTTTGTGCCAAACACAATTAGAAGATATAAGTTTGAATACTTTTAGTCATAACCTCTCTCTAAGTTATATGGAAGTTCCTAGTGTTGATGATTCGGAGCCTCAACCTTTAGTTGATTTTCCATCCTTAGTATATCTAGGAAACAAAAGAGGAACCGACCCACCCATCAACCCATTTTGTCCGGGTAGTTTTAGGATGAAGGAAGCCATTCACACACCCACTTCACCTCACATGGAAAATTTCCAACCTAACGATGTGTATCGCTACTATCACCCGCACTTAAGCTTAAGTGTAGGGAAAACTTCTGCTTTATCCGTTAAATAAGGGTAGAGTCAACCTCGTGACTCGAACAAAAACAAGCGCTTCTTGGGAGGCAACCCATGTTTATTTGTTTGCATATTTGTTTTTCATTTTTATTTGTGTGTTTTATGCATCTTTTTTCATTATTGGTTGATTCTCATGTTAGATTTTGTGAAAATGCTTTATTTTGTTTTTAACCCCGTCTTAATTGCATATAAAAGTATTTTACAAAAAGATAAGTGTAGGGAAGATCATATATGTTTTTAAGAACATGAACATGAGATTAACAATAATTGGAATTGTATATACTTTTGTGTTTGTTATAGTCAAATGCTTATATCGAGTCATAATGGATGTTTGTAGGAATTTTTTCAGGTTTTAATGAGGTAAATTTTCCAGAATTTTTCCAAAAAACGCATTAGACAACTTTCTGTTTGTACAACCTGACGGCTAACACCTGACGATGTCAGGCAATGTGGAAACAGATTCTCAATTTTGTTTTCTGTCTAACTTGTGATTTTTGGAAACTTCCAATTGTTAATTTTCCAGAAAAACTGCAAACATCCATTCCACAAGCATTATATCTTATTTGCTTTGTTTTTATTTCTAAGTCTGGAATTACATCTTGTTGTGATTTTTATTTGTTCGGTTTGATGCTTTGGGTTGTCGTTTTCTTATAAGTGTGCAGGTTATTGTAACACCCCCAAAATTTCACAGCGGAAGCGTTCGGGTCATGGGGTGCTACTAAATTAAATATCATAACACAAGGTGATAAAGAATGGAAAATTTTATTCCATTATCAAAAGATAGATTAATTTAAGATATAGTTTTACAATATTGTTTCAAAGTGCGGAACTAAAGCCCATAAAAATATATGTTGTCCCATTAAAAGTTGTATTAAAATGTTTGGAAACACTTCTGATGCTAGTCTTTAACGAATGCCTTTGCCATTGCCCACGCCAATAAGTAAACCTGAGAAAAACATGCTAAAATGTCAACACAAAGGTTGGTGAGTTCATAGGTTTAAGTTTAAGAAATTAAGTTGGACCACAGTTGCACATATAGCATCTCCGTGAATGACACTATATGCAAAAAGGCTATTACGCTAGTACCATGTTCATGCGACCGAAACTACGACAGTGTGCATGCATCTAGAAGCATGATAAATAAAAGCCCAGCAAGTGTATTTCTAGTACACTCAATCAATACGATATGGTATACGCCCGAAGAGTAGCTCCAACACGCAACCTAAATTAGTGCGTCAAATCTCAGTTTTGCAGTTTTGTGTACTCACGAATAGAAGTTTTTAAATAAATCTAAGTATTTATAAGTGGTTGTGTTTAATATCTCTTGTGTGACATAGTTTACGTTTAAATATAGTTTCAAAGCGTTTTGTAAGTATTGGCTTTTGGAAAGTGTAAAAGTATATAAGTATATAAAGTATTCATGATACGGAGTTTATATGTATAAATGTGTTTATATACATTTGACAAGTGAGAAAAATATTTACACTAATTTTTGTTGTAAATATTTTCTTATCATTTTTATTTTTGTCTTTTAGTCGGGCCTTAGTAATAATTACTTAATTTATTAATTTGATGAAAAAGTGAACCAAATGGGTTGAAAATACATAGTTTTGACATTTTTTTTTATAGTTATAAAATGTATAATTTTAGGATTCAAGAATGATAACTAAAAGTTAAATAAAAATATATCAAAAATGTCATTTACAAGGTTCAAACTTTAGACCTCTTGGTTAAGAACTGGCATGTTAACCAGTGGACCAAAGGAGTTTTCAAGTTATATTGTTCTCCATTATATTATATATATGATAGCTGGCGTCTATTTATATTAGTGGTTAGTGTAAAAAAAAATAGAGGAAATTAAGTGACCATAGGAGGGATTCGAACCCAGGTCTGTTAGGAAGGGAAGGAGCAAGCGCACCACTGGACTACAAGTCCCTTGATGTCAAGATTTGCAATACTTTTGAAAATATCAACTGGTTATCAGTGTTATAAAGTTGGTACATATTTCTCAGTTTCCCTAACGTGCATGGATTTTGTGTTTATCTTGCACATTTCTTCTTCAAAACTGTTTTTCCATCTTCATTTTAGACTTTAAAGTCAAGTTCAAAGAGAGTCCAAATAAGCTCAAAAGAGTGTTTCAAACTTCCAAACGTGACCAATAGTGCAAACCGATTTCGTGTGTATTTTCAAGAGCTCGTAAGTTAGCTTATTTATAAGTGTTCGGTTAAAGGGTTGGGCCTCTTGGGCCGTTTATGTGTTCGGTTTGGATTTTTTTTAAAAATACGTTCGATAAGAACATAAGCTTAACACCTACTATATACGTATTTATAACTTGACAATAAGCTATACAAGCCACGAATAAGCATATATTTACGAACAAATACTTGTCTAACGAGAGCCAACACTTACGTTTTGTTTATATGTGGTTTTCGTAAAGCTTTATATTATTTTATTTATGTATGCGTGACAAGTAAAGGCATGAATAAGTACATATGTTTAACGTATGGATTTGAATAGAAATGATAAGGGAGTAGCTTACAAATCGAGAGTGTGAGGCTGTGAGCGGATCAAGGACCAAAATAACGAGGCTCCTTCAACCCTTTTTACAATACAACCTAATGATGTTTTCCTTAACCCGTTGCTACCTATACTTCCCAAAGTCTTCTTGCAAGCTTTGCTTCCTTCCCGATACTTTTCTTCCTTTTTACAGTGAGTGAGTGAGTTTGTGAGTGTATTTGAGAGTGATTGAGTTTGTGAGTGTGAGGGGAAAAGAGGTAAGATGATGGCTTTATATAGACAACATGGCAAGGCTTGACATGCACCTTGGTTATTGTTAGTCAAGACTTAGGCGCAAGGAGGAGAATAAGGGAGATGGAGTTGGATGTTTGCAGCGTGCATGAGAGGGCAACAAGAAGGGGGAACGCTTTTGAGTGTTATCATTTTCAATCACATACACGTACAATGTACATGACCAAAGTTTGTTTGAGTTTTGGTGGTCCCGTGATGTTCACATGCAAATTCACATGCGATTATTTGACCAAGGTTGATGTTACTTTTGTTTTATGTTTGATGGGTGCAGAAACATAGAGGAATTGTACAAATAATACTTGTTTCCCACACATGCATGCAAGACCAAAAGTAGCTTTGTTTGTTTTGTGTTTTGGGGTCTGCTCGTAGGGTCACAAAAACAAAAGAAAGAGAAAGGCCTTGGTCCTACTTTTGATAAGCATGATAAAAAAAATACTAAGGTTCATGTTGTCTTGTTTTGGTTTGTATTTTAATTCGTTGGTCACAGAAACAACAAGAATCACATGGTTTCAAACGTCAAAGTAGGATGTGCTTTGCAAAATTTTATTCAAGTGTGAGCTTGGATAGTTTTGTCCTCCTTTTTGTACATATTACGCAAGAGAAAAATATTACTAAGGTTTGATGTTTGTTATTTGTTAGGAATAAAAGAAACATAGGAAAACATACACCAAGTTATATTTGTAAAAATGTGTTACATATTTTATTAAAGGTTAAGCTTGGTTTGTTCACGAGAGCCCAAGACGGTGAAGTGGATTGGATCGGGTTTCGGTTAAAAGGCCCGGTGAGAAATAAAAATATGAAAGTTTATTTATATACCTATTTTATAAAGTTTTTATTATCGAGGTCGAGGTGGAAAAATATCCTGTGACTTGTCGTGTTTAAAGTTCGAAACGAAAGAAAGAAAAAAAAATAGCCACAAAAATACAGTTATATTGGACAAGAAGATGAAGTACATGATGGAAGCAACACTTATTACTTATTCATTCTTCTTGCAGGAAGATTTAACTGCAATTTCATACATATCCTACCGAGCTAATCAGGGGAGTACTAGTTTTTTTCTATTTTAACTTACCTTCCTTTATCATAACTTTGATACTTGTGGGGAACATTGGGGACAATGTTCAGCTTAAGTTTAGGGAGGGAGAATAAAACGATAAATTAGAAACTATTCACTCACTTGATTATTTGTCTTGTCGTTGGTAATTTGTGTAATAAACTAGGAGAAATAATTGTTAGGGAAATTTTAATACCAAATTTAAAAATTTTTAGGGCATTTATGAGTTAAACTTTAGTCTTAATAAAGCGTCTCATGGATAGGAATTATATGACTAGCACAAAAACCGTTTGCCACTCAAATTCCACCTCAAAAATGTGAGGTTCGCCCCTAGATCTTTAGGAATAAAAGCATTTATCTTTAATGCTTAGTGAGTGTACCGGTAGTATAATAGATTCTATGAACTTGTTTTGTGATGCATTCCAAGATCGCTAGTCAGACTACATTCGTGTAGTTTGGATTAACTAAATGATAAGAGGCATTAGGATAACCCTTGTTTTAAACCTGTAATGTAATTACGTCATCCACATCGGTTGAGTAATTTTCCCCACTCCTTGCGATTTACTCATCTTTAGTACACGATACCCTAGTTAACCCCTCAGAGCCTATGCTTTTCGTGGTTCTCGTGATGTTTCGGTTTTCAGGAATATCAATGAAGAGCATTGTTTACAATCCACCCCCAAATGTTACACCCAAATAGCCATATCCCACCTTGTATGCACTCATCTTTAGTGCATTATTGTTATCATTGTTCAAACCTTTAGTTCAATTATCTAGTTGCTTGCATGGTTGCTAAGTCGAGTCATATCATTTGTATATAGTTTTGGGACGATTGGGACTCATGGGTTAAAGTAATATTTTATGGAGTAACGGGAAAGAACGATAAATTCAAATTCCCTTTGTCTACGTAATAAAATACTCCAAGTGTTTTGATCTTTTCAAATCGAGTCAATTAGTGTTAGTGAAATAAAAACTCAAGTGTAGGGATGCTCCTATAATCCCTTTATGTTGATGTTATCTTAGAGGATGGTAGAGTAAAAAGGTATGAAAAAAATCGAAAAAAAGAGAAAAAGAGTCCATGAAAAAAAGAGAGACAGAAAAACATACGGGCTACCATCCTACATCTATCTTTATATTTATGGTTTTAAGTTTATGTTTGTATTTTGTTTCAAGTTGTTTAGTATTAGTGAGCCGAGTCTTGGCTTAGCAACGCCACGTCTTTCATGCTTGTAACATAAAATTTTTGACTTGCCACCACTAAATATCCCCTATCCAGCAAAACCCTTTACTTCCCTACCCTAAGCTTAAAGTTACAACCCTTTATAAAGACCTCTTAGATAGTTATTTCTAGGTGCTTACGCCAAAGCGGTAGAGGTTTGATATATTCTCAAGCTTAAGGTAATCTATGTACTATGACAGGTAGTGAGTGTTTATCTTCCATTTCCATTCATAGTATATTTCATATAAACCCGAGAGATGAGAAAATCCAAACACCAATTGTGAGGTGCTAGTGTATAATTTCTATGCTTGTTATGACTATTGTGGTGCTTGTACTTGTTGTAAATTATTTTAAACCAATGCTTCATGACCCCTAACTTATAAATTGATTGGCCAAAAGCACATTTGATTGAGGACAAGCAAATTCCAAGTGTATGGATATTTGATAAGGATTTAAAACATACATTTTTAGAGGGCCATTTAAGCCCTAAATCAACATATTTTATATCCGTTACAATTTAAAATCATTCCTTTTCACATTTTAGGTCTTTTGGAAGCAAAATGTTGGAATGAAACATTTATGGACGAAAAAGAATGAAGAAAACGACAAAGTCAAGACTCAAGCTATTCTTAAATCCTGACGACGTCCCAATCAAAGGGCGACGCCGTCACTTGTTGAAGATTTTGATAAAAAGCTCAAGCGACGGCTCAGGTGAAAAAGTGGTTCTAAAGCATGTCGGCGTCACGCCTATAATCTGGAAGGCCGTCACACTTTCATGTTACGCCAGATGCTTTAGAGGTTTTCCATGAAGGCGTCACATGCAACCCAGATGGCGTCACAACTACAAAGTGACGCCATCACAAGCTGATCAAGACTATCACAACATGCGTGCGAAGTAGCTGATAGTGTTTTGGCCATAACTTTTGCATACGAACTCGGATTTAGGCGATTCAAAAAAGGAAACAATTGGGACAAAAAAATATACGATTTGGTAAAAAAGACTTTGTGTCACTGTCATTGTTTTCTGACAGAAAATCTGCCTATATATATAAAATTATTTCTTCATTTTTTGTAAGCCCTAAACCCTAAGTCCGATTCTAGGGTTTAGGTAGGTGTTTTTCCATCAACTTAGAGGGTTTCAATCACTCCATAAACGTCTTGTAATGGTTTGTTTATTGATTCAATCTTATATTAAGTCTTCAATTATCATTTTTGTTACTTGCTCTTTATTGATTATGCTCGGCTAATTCACCTAGTGTTTACTTATGATTGTATGAAACTTGTACTTAATTAATTAGATCATATTGATTTCTTAGTGATGCTTGTGTCTATCTTCATCATTAGGGTGTGACAATTTCAATGAGTCTAATTGATTTAGTTTATAATTCTTGTATCCTACCATCTCTTGTTTAATTGGTAGACGCTAGAGTAAGGAAAACTAGCTTCTTCTTTAATTGTTTCGAGCTTGAACGTCCTAAATATCAAAAAGCCTTATAGTGCAATATAGGCCATCGTTGTGTTTATTGCGTGAATTGTAGCTTTAGGATAGTAAAGTATTCTGGGGAGATACATATGTACTTGCTAATCCCGGATAGTCTAGAGGAGAGTTACAATTAATAGAACTAGGGATTTAGGTACCCCCTATGACTAATACGGAATACAACGCACAAATTAGACAAGAATGTGACAATTCAGTAGGTATAATTGGATAGCTAGCAAGGAGTAATACATCATAAGTAGATACGCTTCACTTCTCTTGTAGATCCCTAATTCCCTTTTCTTGCATTTTAGTTTAATTAATAGCTTTTGGGTTAGTTGACTAGCAACTAATTCCGCCCTTCCCTTTAAACCCGAGATTTTAATTGCTTTCATAAAATGTAAAATACAAAAATAATCATCCATCACCTTTAGACTTAATTCGACATAAACTTCAGCCTAAGGACACTATTCCCCTAGAGAACGATCAATACCCCGGACTTACCTATATTACACTACAACGATCAGGTATACTGCCTGGAGGATTGCAAAACTTCTTGAGATCCCTCGAGAAGTAAAACTCCTTGTGAGGTTGCAATATCTCACATATGGAACTGATTATCCTAGTTTTATGAAATCTAGATAAGACCTTAACTTAAACTTAGCTGAAAACCCCGCATCCAACGGACTTGTAGAACCCAACTTATGATCGTTTCCGCGGGACTGCAGTGAGCTGTCAATATCAGCTTTGGACTTATAAGTATATATTATTAATTTGACATAGGATATGAGATATTAAAGACCATTATACCTCAAAAATTGATAAATACCATAAAATACTCTTCTAAAGACATAAAAACGAACTCATAATTATTTACGGGATAGAAAAAATGTAGACATTAAAATGAGATAATTAGATTCATATGAAAACTTAACGTTAACAATTTGTAGTGTTTAAAAACACTTGACCACGTTTATATAAAAATTGATGTGGTAGGAGTGAGTAGGACCCACTATCAGAAAAACGACTTACTTACCTTTCTATAAAATAAATATGACCTAGGCATAATGATTTCCGGAATAGGTGAAGTAATAAAAACAATATAAACCGAACATTGAGTAACTTATCAATAAGGCTTTATTCTTTTCAAGACGTAATAAAAACTAAAAACTTTTACATTTTGTAAACTTAATTTTTTTTGTAAACTTACAAAAATGTGTACAATGTCAAAAGTATATAAATACTTTTTAAAGGACATTTTGCACATTTTCACTATATATATAAACCTAAGACGCGATTGTTATAAATTTTTAGGTTGTCATTAAGTTCACGGCTTCTCGATACACTTTATATCATCATGACCTATCGCTATCATATCGGTGAGTTCTTAGCCCCATTATTCATTTAATTGTTTTGTACTATTTTGGGGTGAGAATACATGCACATTTTTATTTAAACTTATTATTTGTTCTATTAATAACATCAAATTATCCTGAATATTAAGTGTTGTTTTCCCAGGATAATGCTTGTAATTTATATCATTTATATGGATTTATGCCTGTTTTCCATTATATTCCACTTTCAAGTAAATTACGAGCATTGTAGCTAAAGAGACGTGGAATTGGAGAATTATTAAAGATTTATCATAGTATACTCACTTTGAAGAAGTTACGGCGTAACTAATCTCTCACATTACGCCGTAACTAAATCGTGACTCAGAAAGCCAACTTATCAGAAGATTACAACGTAACTCTCTCAAAAGATTACGACGTAACTATATTAGGTCAAATGAGGTTCCGCGCCACTGATAATTACGCTATAACTCGTGCATAACGGCGTAACCAAGAATTATTGAAGATATGGCGTAACCACTTCTTAGGTTACTCCGTAACCAGCAAATCTAGTGCAATTTATGAAGAATTAGATGATTACGGCGTAACTATTTTATTAGTTACGCCATAACCAAGATCTGGCCTATTAATATCCCACGATTTCCAGCATTTCAAAGCATCCCATTTCACACACAACAACCAAAGAACGTGGGAAGAAGCCAAAGGCAGGTCTAGAGGAGCATACGAAGCTATCTCCAAGGGAGAAATCACTCCCCTACGATAAGCATTAGCATTTTATCTTTTCTTTACTTTCAATTAATGTATTTCGTAATATTAGACATTGAATTGATTTGTATGGTTAATATGAGCGGCTAAGCATCTCTTGGTGCTGGCCTAGTTATGATTCCTTCATTGTTTTGTTTGCGTTTACATTACTTCCGTATAATTATTTCTAAGTGTATGCATGCATAGTTTATTGGTAGCTATCCTTGTTTGGTAGTTTTGAATGGTGGTAGAGGCTAGTTGCTTAACAGATATGACCCACTGACCCTAAGTGAGTAGACTGAGACGGGAAGGGTAAGATATGACCAACTGACGACCCTTTCTACTTGTGCGATTTGACCAACTGATCACCTACCGTTTGGATGAACTTAAGAATTAGAGGGTGAGTGTCTAAGATGCTAGCGCCCGGGCACTCGCTATTATAAGTCTAGCATGTAGCGGAACTTAATGACTCGACTTAGGGGACCAGGAACAACTGGACTTATGAGGGGACACGACTTCTCCGTGGTGGCATCTTTGCTGATATGTTAGGCGAACCGACCAAATGATGTCCTCTCGACTTTGACCCCACCCGAAGTAATTGGAAGTAATTAGACGTAGACATTACTAGCTAGGATGAATAACTAGGTTAGCACCACTCTCCTCTATTGATCACATCTTTGCCTTTATTTGCGTTAGTAGTTAATCAGTTAATTAATTAAACCATCTTAAAATATGTGACACCTAGACTTAGTATTAATCCAACACACATAGCTCTTGGGACGACATCGGGTTTACCGAATACTACACTACACACGACCGGGTACACTGCCCGTTAGTGCATTAGGGTAGACCATAGGTATAACGAGACATTATAAATATTAAAACCTGGTCAGTAAAACCTGCATCATTTATATATGGACACAAATACTAAAATATTTATTGATTGCCTAAGTTATCTCATTTGCCATAAAATTCCCCACAATCATGAACCATTAATTACTTAGAGTAAGCGCGAATGTTGTGATTTGATTTATTGGGGGTAAACTCCCTCCTACGTGTTTGTGTCTCCAACAGGAAACGGATGCATTTCATTTGATGTTGTATAGGTGTAGGGAAAAACACTTGGTTGGGGTGATATAATAACTAACTGTCAAGGCTTCGGTTGCATAAGCTTAGTGCAATAGGAATACATTTCATGAATATATTTGAATTCCAATTGTTGTTGAAATCTTGTGGTCCACACTGCTTTTACATTAAACCTATGAACTTACCAACCTTTATGTTGACACTTTTGGCATGTCTATTTTTAGGTTCGTGAGGCATAACATTGACTTGGAGCATTAGAGTTGCATGGCATGATTTGAAGACGAGAGTGCATTATATTCACCATTCGATAATTTTTTTGTAAAACATATATGTAATTATATACTTTGGGAGCTCTTGTTATAACTCTGATATTATTTATCGAATGGAAAATTTTCAAAACGTCTCATTTAGAGTTCGTTTTCTATAACTTGTACTTTGCGCTATAAAGTAATACGCCAGTGACACTATCTTCTGCTGCATGAATAAATGAAAAAAGAGAAAAGAAAGTAGAAGTTATAAGTGAAAAAAAAGACAACGGACCAAAAGTGTAAGTCAACGCAAATCATAAGGACCATTACTATAACTGTTTTAACTGAAAAAAAAGTCAAAGGATGAGTGATAAAAGTCAATGCAAGCCACATGGACCATTACTATAAATTTTCAAAGTTGGTAACCGGGTAACCTGTAAGTTCCATGTAATCTTACGTTTATTGTTCACAATTTGAATTTTTTTTGCGTATATTAGTAATTTTCAAAGTTAGTTACGTAGATCGTCTATTTATAATAAATACATTGCGTATCTTTAGCTTTAACCCAATTCACTAATGTTGATGATCATTTTGTAAAACTATTTTCTTGTGCTTGCTTCAATAATTAGAAAGAGGACGAGTGAATATGATATAAAGTCGTATATAAGTGCTTCAACTTATTGTTTTATGTTATATCTTATGAACAAACCTCGTAAAACGAGGGCGCGCGATTGAGTTTATATGTTAAATAATCCTTTGCTTATTCCGTCGCTAATACACTTAAAACTAAACAAACATAGTAACGGAAGAAGAAAGTAAAAAGAAGCAAAAGAATACCATAATGATTAAAAAATGATGGGGTAAGAAACGATTAAATCGGGACAAGGGTTTATTACGACAATCCTCACTGACTTATCATTCTCGATCCAAAAAATTTATATATTTTATGAGACCATGTTTTTGTCAGAATCTCAAGAATCGAGTTGTTATTTTGTTTGTTCAAATTCTAAACTTTTAGAAACTTGAGTGATTTTTAGTACTCGTGTGCAGGGCCGTCCTATGGATTTTAGGGGCCCTGTAGCTAGAATAACAAAGTAAACGTTTGATAAAAACGTCTCTTACAGTTCGATGTCACTATGATATACCTACTAAGTAAAGCTCGTAAACATGAACTATGTAATACATATATAAAAAAGCTTTAATTATAGAGATTTCAAATGTGTTAAAAGTAACAGAAAGTATTAAAAGGGCAATTTCAAACTTGTCAAGATTTATTATGTCATTAGACTGCCTTTCAAATGTGTGATAATAGATTTTTAATAATATTTCAAAAAAAAAGGTTGAAAATGTCAATGTTATAATAACTAGTTTGGCCAAAAGTGTATTATACTATAAATAACAAGGGTAAAACATGTACATAACCTAAAGTCTATCATCTTCCTCCTTGCATCAAATCATTTCCTCTGTTTTTACATATTTTCTTAGATCATATGAAATTGATTAAAACTACTTTATATTAGATAAAAATCAAGCAGAAATGTATACCATATCGTTATATCTACCAATTTGAAGCTAACACTATATTAAAACAGCCTTGAACCTTAAAATTTTGGGGCCCTCCAAAAATCGGAGGCTCTGAGCGGTTGAGCACCCTGCACATGCTCGAATCTTTGCTCCAATTCCTTTCCAGCTAACTTTTTTTTTTCTTCCTTTACTTTTATCTCTTCAGAGATAAACAAACTTTGAACTGAACCAGTTAAAGACTAATTGGTCGAAATTACCACCTCCCGTGTTCCCGTGCTTAAAACCATTGACCTTCTAATACAGTAATAGTAATACATATACAAACTATATAAATTGTCAAATCTTAAAGATTTTCTACCTATAATTCCTAACTTTTCATATCTTTTGTTTTGTAGAATGCAAGATACACATGATAATCCATTTGTTGGAGTTGCAGTAACTTCTCCAAACACTCGTTCAGATATGCAGACTGCCCAGTTGAATCTCGATATTGTAACACAAAATGTCAGCTTAGTATATTTGCAAGCACTTAAAGACTACATATCGAAAAGAAGAGGTGAAATAGGAGATGGTTGGCATGTTAAATTTGAATACACGTAAAGTATGTGCAAAACCTCTCCAATTTATTGTTCCCCAGATGGAAGTAGATTTTATTCGATGCCAAAAGTTGCTCATCATCTTGGCTTGTTATCAGCTAGCAATTCCTCTGATACAAATGACAATGGTGGTAACTTTGCTTTACCACAGAATGGATCATATGCTAATGGCGGAAATGCGTCTAAAGTTAATCCCATGGAGATTAGGATGGCTTCTATCCCATTTAACCCATTTCATCTTTTTGCTCAATCCTTTCAGCTTACCAATTTGGGATCAAACATAATCAAATCAATCGTTTTATAAGTAAACTATAAAGCAAGAATTCTATACTAACCTTGTCATAAGTTGCCCAATTTATTGGATACGAAAAGAGCTCGTCCTTGGTTTTTGGAATGGTGTCAATTAATTGTTTTGCATCCAAAAGCTTCTTATTATCTAGTGTCTTCACATTCTCTTTCTCTCTTGTTTCATCTCTGCATCGGTTAGTCTACTGCATTCCCTTTCTGAATCAGGTCTCTCTTCTTTTGTATTTGCATGTCCAATTCGTTTTGCAAACTCAGCAGTGCACCAAATTAGAAGATGGTGCAAGCGGAGTAGTTTCTCTCACACCTGCAATTCTTGGTTGAATAATCTATAGGAACCAAAGGTCGCATCTTTTATCCTTCGTGCATCCTCATCTTCCTCTTCGTGGAATAGAGAAGGGGCTGTAGTTCTTTTCCGAACCCACAAGACCAAATCCTAACTTTTTGGTTCCAAAGGTATTGTTTTGTCCTATCGTGAAGCGTCCTTGAGACTCCATGACGAGTCGTCACCATCCCATTTTGTGTACTCACTTTACTGTTATACGGAACCCCGATGGTGGTTAATAATACAGATGAACAAACAAGCCCAAACATGAGACTATCCCTAGGACCGATTAAACCCGAATATTTGGTCCTTAAGTCCATTCACTTATGCACGAGCGTAAAAGCTGTTTTCCATGTGATATTTCTTATACCATTACATATACTATATTTTAGTGCTTCAAAAGAATGATCTAAGGTTCCTTTCGAAAACTGGGTAATTTCATTCTTCAAAGGATTAGAAATTTTCAATGCTCATTTTTCAAAAATTTGGTAAATATTGTTTTAACTTAATTATTATTTGCGAGTAAAAAACAGGAAGTAAAAAGATTTAGGACCAGGACTGGTTTTAACTGGTTGACTGGGTCAGACCTTCATACATAAGGAGAAACGTAAAGAAAAAAATCTAGTTGAATTGAAAACTTACTGTTTTAGATGCGCATCTGCCATTTCAATATCGGTGATCGGGTGGTCGAAGCCTTATTTGATTTCCGCCAAGCTTCCATCAATTAACATAGCACTATCAGTTCCATTAGTTGTAGTACTAGATAAAAGCTCCAAGGCATGTTTTTGTTGTTCTTTCTGCTGCTCCCTTTCCTCTTCAGCTTTCTTCTTCGCCTCAGCAATCTCTTCTTCCTCTTTAATCTTGTCTTCTATATCTTCTTCCTTTTCCCTTAACCTTCGTTTTCTTTCTTCTCTTTCCTCCCCACTACTTCTATATTTTCTCTTTTTGCTATAGCCATCATCATTCTCTTGTTCTAATATCTCATATTTCCTGTCCTATTCTCTATCCTTTTCCCTTTCCCACTCTTGTTTGCGGGCACGCTCTTTTTCCTTTTCCCGATTTTCCCACTCTTGTTTGCGGTCAATCATTATAGCATGCTAGAGCTTCCAAAATCAAATAAAGAAGACAAACAGTTACCTACACCTTCGAGTTCACATATTACAGGTTCTTACAAAGAGGGTGTAAATTTTAAGCTATACTATGTAACTGTGAATAGTAGCGGAACCAGGAAATGAGGATGTGGGGGGCAAAAATTTTTTTTTCACAACAACAACAAAATGCGGAAGAAAAAACTAGGATAGTAATGATAAATCAAATAGTTTTACTTTGAAATGATGGATTTATAAAGCTTTAGAGTATTGAATGTTGGGTTTTAGTATGTGGGTGGGGGGCAATCTGAGTTTTGGGTGGGGGCACTTTCGAAAAAAGGTCAAAATAATTAAAAAAATTCACACTAAAATCTCGAATTTTTCGGCTAGTCGTGGGGGGCACTTGCCCCCATTCTTATGAAGTGGACCCGTCCCTGACTGTGAACAATCTGGAGTACATAGCCAGATGTAATAAAAGCGGGTAGTAGAAGAATTTGAAATACCATATATTCTTCGGCTTAAGAGGTTCTTTCTTGTCTTCCTCTTTACCAGCATCTGCTGCTTTCTGATTCTTCAAGTTCTCTTTTTTCTTCTCAATATATCGCTTAAGATACTCCTTGGTTGCTTTATTAAAATTTAACTGCATATACAAATCAAGGGTTAATATTTATAAAAAATTAATTGGTTTAAGAATGATAGAAAACATGTAAGAATGGGCAAATGCAAACAAAGATAGAAAATGATAAGGAGAAGTGAGAATGCGATGAACTTCATTGCTATGAACAGAGCATGCAATATGGAATTTTCGAGTTTTCACACACCAGCGCTTATGAGTGTCAGATCATATTATATTAATCTTTAGCTGATAAAAAATAATCTAGTTTCGTAATCAAATTTGACACACATACTTTTGTTAGAAGGTATAATTTTACGGCAGTGTGTTCTGGGTCAACCTAACCCGTCATTTTTCAACAGATTATCTTACCGCTTTGACCACTAACAAATTTGCACTTTTTGGCTACTTACGCATTATATATTTAAACAAAGACAACAACTTATACATAAATTATAGCAACATAGCAGCTTATATGTTAAGAAACTGACCACCCTTTTTCACCAAGGCAAAATGAACAACAAATACGAGCATGAGCTTCCGGACATAGATAGATATGTAACATAGCAGCTTATATGTCAAGAAACTGACCACCCTTTTCTCCACGACATAAAAAAACACATCTTTTTTTCCACTAAAGTACTTCTAAGTAAACTAAAATGAACAGAGCTAGACAAAAAAAACGTTGGAATACCAAAACAGTTGCGCGAGGTAATGTTTTCTAAGAAACTGTGATATGGACTCGATATCACGACGTCCTTCCAAACTTTTTCACCGGAACATCAATATGACACTTTATTACGAGAAAAATCATGTCATCACTACTCCCTAATCCAACGCCAACCCAAAAGGTGCCGTTTGGTTTATTATTAGGAATGGATTTGGGTACGGGTTTGATTATAAAAAGTGGATTGATTGGGAATCAAATTCTAAACCAACCATGTAAGGTGGGTATGGGAAAACCCCTGTTTTCGGGTATCATTCCATCATTTGAAACCCATATCAACTAACCCAACACCCTCAATCAATCCCATTCCCAAAACCCTCAATCCAAACACACTCTAAGGTTATATTTCACAAAACTATCAATATTATCAAGCAATAGTAGTTGTTTGGGTTATATAAGTGTGTGGTAACGTAGAATCCATACTTTTGTTTTATTAGCGTTTCTAATAGAAGGCTTGTGAGATTCTCAAGTTCAATTCTTTCTAGGTGTAAAAACTCTAAAGTGGCCACGCCAAACCCCGTGAATTAGTTAGCCAAAATGTCAGAAACCGTCGTTACCCCGTAGATTGGTTATTGTTGTATTCATAAAGTGCAATTATATAAAGTGTAAAATGGGGTAAAAGCTAAACGCTATAGGAGCCCGTTTAAACAAAATCTAATCTTTCGCGACTAAATTAATTCCACGTATCATATCAACAACAATTCAATAAACTCATACACAATATAAAAAGTCAAAATCAAATTAAAAAAAGTCAAACTTGAGAAAAAAAAGTCAAAATCAAAGAAATTCAACCCACCTGGTGGATGATTCATAGCTCCTGCCGGATGAGGATAACCACCATTAGGCGGCGGCGGCGCATACATCATCATGGGCTGCTGACCTGGCATCATGACCACACCAGGCGGCTGCATCTGAAAGCTGGGGTTAGTGTGATATACTTTAACATTATTTTCAAACACTTGTCGTATTGCATTTTTCTTAAAATTATTGTTCTCAAAGGATATTATTGCTCAATCTTCCTTTTCTTATTGCTCCCTTTCTCTTTCGTACCTTTCCAATTCGCGTTCCTTTTCACGTTTTAGGCCTCGCTCTGGATCCCTGCTCCGCCTAGCATTTTTTCGTTCAGGTGAGCTTGTTTCGGGTCTTTTCGCTAGAAAGTTTGCATTTGCTGGTCGTCTCTTCATCGTTTTTATCTTCTGCGGCATATGTAAATGATAGGGTCAGGCATTATAGCATGATAGAGCTTCCAACATCAAATAAAGAAGACAAACATTTACCTACACCTTCGAATTCACATATTACAGGTTCTTACTAAGAGGGTGTAAATTTTAAGCTATACTATGTAACTGTGAACAATCCGGAGTACATAGCCAGAGGTAATAAAAGCGGGTAGTAGAAGAACTTGAAATAGCATTTACATGTACTTATACTGTTTGAAGTTGAAAAAAATCATATATTCTTCGGCTTAAGAGGTTCTTTCTTGTCTTCCTCTTTACCAGCACCTTCAGCATCTGCTGCTTTCTGATTCTTCAAGTTCTCTTTTTTCTTCTCAATATATCGCTTAAGATACTCCTTGGTTGCTTTATCAAAATTTAACTGCATATACAAATCAAGGGTTAATATCTATAAAAAATTAATTGGTTTAAGAATGATAGAAAACATGTAAGAATGGGCAAATGCAAACAAAGATAGAAAATGATAAGGAGAAGTGAGAATGCGATGAACTTCATTGCTATGAACAGAGCATGCAATATGGAATTTTCGAGTTTTCACACACCAGCGCTTATGAGTGTCAGATCATATTATATTAATCTTTAGCTGATAAAAAATAAATCTAGTTCGTAATCAAATTTGACACACATACTTTTGTTAGAAGGTATAATTTTACGGCAGTGTGTTCTGGGTCAACCTAACCCGTCATTTTTCAACCAGATTATCTTACCTGCTTTGACCAGCTAACAAATTTGCACTTTTTGGCTACTTACGCATTATATATTTAAACAAAGACAACAACTTATACATAAATTATAGCAACATAGCAGCTTATATGTTAAGAAACTGACCACCCTTTTTCACCAAGGCAAAATGAACAACAAATACGAGCATGAGCTTCTGGACATAGATAGATATGTAACATAGCAGCTTATATGTCAAGAAACTGACCACCCTTTTCTCCACGACATAAAAAACACATCTTTTTTCCAGTAAAGTACTTCTAAGTAAACTAAAATGAACAGAGCTAGACAAAAAAAACGTTGGAATACCAAAACAGTTGTGCGAGGTAATGTTTTCTTAGAAACTGTGATTTCCAAACTTTTTCACCAGAACATCAATATGACACTTTATTACGAGAAAAATCATGTCATCACTACTCCCTAACCCAACGCCAACCCAAAAGGTGGCGTTCGGTTTATTATTAGGAATGGATTTGGGTACGGGTTTGATTATAAAATGGAATGGGAATTTAGATATCATATCTAATATTAATGTTTAATTTATTGGTTGGGTTTGGGTTTTTAATTGTAAAAAAAGTGGATTGATTGGGAATCAAATTCTAAACCCACCATGTAAGGTGGGTATGGAAAAACCCCTGTTTTCGGGTATCATTCCATCATTTAAAACCCATATCATCTAACCCAATACCCTCAATCCAAGTTTGGTTGTCGCACGTGACTCCACTCCATTCCTCCACGGAAGGCTTAAGAGGTTCTTTCTTGTCTTCCTCTTTACCAGCACCTTCAACATATTCTGCTTTCTGATTCTTCAAGTTATCTTTTTTCTTCTCAATTTATCGCTTAAGATACTCCTTTGTTGCTTTATTAATATTTAACTGCGTATACAAATCAAGGATTAATATTTATAAAAAATGCATGGTTAAGAATGATAGAAAATATGTAAACATGGGCAAATCTAAACACAGATAGAAATGATCAGGGAAAAGTGAGAACGGGATGAACTTTATTGCTATGAACAGAGCATGCAATATGGAATTTTCGATTTTTCACACACCAGCGCTTATTGTTGGACTAATCTTGAGTCATGGCTCATGTTTAGGCACTCATTACAGTTTAAGTAAAAGAACGAGGGGCTACATGTATACTTCGAAAGACTCAAGGACCAAATAGGTTTATATCAAACCTGATAACTGCTACAAACGGTTATATTGGAGGAAACGGGTCAAACCCAAACAACACACCGGTTCTTTTTGGTGAAACGACACAAAGGCATAAACATCACAACGGTTCAGAAGGGAAATGATGCTTCAACATGTCGTTTCAATCAGTATAAATAGGGCTTGATAGTCTCATTTGAAAACAACCAGATTTTGTACAAATACTTAGAAAAACCATTACTTTGATTCAATAAAATCGTTTGGATCATATTGTTGTTGTCAATTTCGTTTACATAATTTTTTCGTGTGTTTAAAACCCCGCTGGGACAACAAATTGGCATCAGAGGTTGTTTATGTTTGTGATACAAGATCGAAGAAGTGTAGGGGTGAAGGTTTTCTGGAAACACTGAATCAAAAACCACGGCAGCCAGCTGTTTGGTTCAGGCAGAAACAAAGAAAGGAACTCGTGTTCCTTGACGAAGGGATTAAGGGCGAACGAAAAGAAAAGGTGCTGTTTTTTCTGTGTTGGTTCGACGACAGAAGAAAGAAGAAGCCTTTTATTGGTGTTACTGATTTCGAAAAAAAAGAAAACAAAAAAAAAGGAACGTTTTTTTTGTTTACTGCCAAAAAAAATAAACAAATGGAAGGATTTGTTTTGGTTCGAAAAAAGGGGAAGATACCAAAGGGAGGTGTTGGTGGTTTTTTTAAGTGTGCTGGTTCGTTGGAACAAGTGCAGGAAGAAAAAGAAAAACTGCGTTGATGTTTGTTTGCTGGTTCGAAAAAGAAAGGAGAAAAGGGAAAACATATTTAGTGTTTTTACTATTTCAAGAAAATTAAACAAAAGGATAGTTTTTTTATTTCTTGGTCGGAAAAAAAGGACAAAAAGGAAGAGACACCAAGGGAGCGTTTGATTGATTGTATAAGGAAGAAGAAGAACATTTTTCTTGTGTTCTACTGGTTCGGAAAAAAGACAACAAATTGGAAGTTGTTCGGGCGTTTTGTTTGGGGCTGTTTCAAAGAAGGGCAGAAAGAAACAAAACATTGGTTTGGTGTTTTGGTGGTTCGAAAAGGAAAGAGGAGGAAGAGTAACAATTGTGGTTACTGCTTCGGAAAAGAAAAACAAAGGAAAGTTTTTTCTTTGCTTTCGGGTTCGAACGAAATAGAAAAGAAAGAAGACACCAAGGGGTGCGTTTGGTTGTTTGTACCAGGAAGGAAAAGGACACATTTCAGTGTTCTTGCGGGCTCCGAAAAACAACAAGGATAGAAAATCGTATCGTGGAGGAATCGCAGAATTCGGTTTTTATATTCTAAAACTAAAATCTGAATTTTATAATTTTTAGTCTTGTAAGATTAGAATTTTTGCTTTTGATTCCTAGTTTGAATTATAAGATTTCCCATATTCCTACTTTTAATCCCCTATTAGAATTAGGAATAGTTTTTAGGCACAATGTCAGGAGATAAAAACAAGGCAATCGTAATTCACAAGGAGGTTACATCATTTACCCAATTTCAATGTCCTATTTTGAAACCTACAAACTACACAGTATGGGCTCTGCGTATAAAAACCATACTAAGGGCAAACGGGCTTTGGGAAATAATAGAACCTAAGGGTAATGATGAACTGGATATAAAGAAAGATATGGCTACAACTGCATATCTTTACCAAGCATTACCAGAGGATATGATTTTACAAGTGGCTAGTTGTAAGAGTGCAAAAGAAATTTGGGAAGCACTACAAACTAGGCACATAGGTGTAGATAGAGTGCAAAAAGCACGGCTATAAACTCTCAAAACGGAATTTGAGACGTTGAGGATGAAAGAAGAGATGACAGTGTTGATGCTTTCTCGGCAAAGCTCAATAGTATTGTTACAAGGGCTAGTGGCTTAGGATCAACTTTTGATCAACAAAGCTTAGTACGAAAACTATTAAGTTCATTACCGAGAAGGTTTATACAGATTGTAGCAGCCATAGAACAATTCTCTGATCTAGAAAACACAACCCTAGATGAGACAATTGGAAGGCTAAAAGCCTTTGAGGAAAGAGTAAACCTCTTTAACGGAAGCCCTAGTGACGATCAAGATAGGTTGTTGTTCACAAAACATGGCAACGAGTCGAGTCATGGGAAAGGTTTTAAGAACAGCGAACAAGGAAGAGCTAATTCGTCTCAAGACAATTCGTGTGACGAAAAGGCAACAAATGTTAGAAGCAAGGATGGAGATGATCGTGATTGGAGAAAGAAAAACTCTAGAGATCAAAACCGCTTCAAGAAAGGAAAACGAGGTGTAGAATATTATAATTGCCATGAATTTGGACATATTGCTAGAAATTGTCCAGAGAAGAATAAAGAAGAAGAGACAAGCATTGTAGAAGAAGACAACGAACCTACATTGTTGATGGCAACTATGACTCATAAGGATGAACTAGAAAAGGCATCTTCAGAAGAAGAACCAAGGCGGAAGGGAATTATCATTAATAAGAATGAAATCCCAAATGAAAGCTTAGAAGACTTAAGGTCAGAAATTGAGACTGACTTAAAAAGTAAACTGGAGTTATGGAAGTATGAAATACTTCATGACTTTGAAGAAAAGAAACAAGAACTCAAGGAGAAGTTCAGAATGAGAGAGCCAGAGTTCGAGAAGAAGATACATGAACGAGAAAGTTCATTTGAAAACAAGATGAAGAATGAGATGACAAGTGTAGAATGTCTAAAGAAGATTCAAGAGGTCATCAATAGTTTAAGATTTCCAATTAAGATTGACATGAAGACTAGAGAACTTTATGAGGTCTTTGGATAGTTATTGTGAGACTGCAAAGGAGATTCCAAGACATGAACCTAAGCAAGCGATGCTAGTGAAAGCCAAGGCAGTGGAAGAAGATAGCAAGGAAGCTATGAAGACTATGATCCCACCAGAAGGGATGGAAGTTACTGCAGGGCTAAGGAGAGGTTATGTAAAAGGCATAGAGGCCAGTGATGGAATAAGTGCGGCTAGAGAACAACCAGCAAAGCAGTGGAAATCAATGAAAGTGAGATGGCCTGAAATGATCAAAGAACACAAGAGATGTGAAGACATTCAAGACAAAGAGGTCAAACAAAGAATGAGCAAAAAGCCAAAGTATAAAGACAAGGACTTTCTACGAAAGACGAATCATGAAGTATGGAGAAGCTACTAAAGCATGATCAAGATTAGGGGGTGATTGTTGGACTAATATTGAGTCATGGCTCATGTTTAGGCACTCATTACAGTTAAAGTAAAAGAACTCAAGGACCAAATAGGTTTATATCAAACCTGCTACAAAGTTATATTGGAGGAAACGGGTCAAACCCAAACAACACACCGGTTCTTTTTGGTGAAACGACACAAAGGCAGAAACATCACAACGGTTCAGAAGGGATACGATGCTTCAACATGTCGTTTCAATCAGTATAAATAGGGCTTGATAGTCTCATTTGAAAACAACCAGATTTTGTACAAATACTTAGAAAAACCATTACTTTGATTCAATAAAATCGTTTGGATCATATTGTTGTTGTTAATTTCGTTTACTTAATTTGTTCGTGTGTTTAAAACCCCGCTGGGACAACACTTATGAATGTGTCAGATCATGTTCTATTAATCTTTAGCTGATGAAAAATAATCTAATTTTGTAATCAAAGTTGACACACATACTTTTGTTAGAAGGTATAATTTTACGGCAGTGTGTTCTGGGTCAACCTAACCCGTCATTTTTCAACCAGATTATGTTACCTGCTTTGACCAGCTACCGAATTTGCACGTTTTGGCTACTTACGCATTATATATATTTTAACAAACTGACCACCCTTTTCACCAAGGCAAAATGAACAACAAATGCATGTATGAGCTTCCGGACATAGATAGATATGTAACATCCATGAGGTATAAGTTTCTTAATATGACACAGAAAATGAGAGAAAATATAATAAGGATGAAGAATAGAAAAAGATCCAACCATACCATAAGCTCTTGACCATCAATACTCAATTTACTCAGCAGTCGTAAAGCACGTAATACTCCTTCCACAGATTCAAATTCACAAAACCTAAAGCCCTTCAACGCTCCTGTAGTGGGATCTGGTACACGTTGCCAACTTTTAACAGGCCCACATAGCTGCGATGGACGTTTGTAAGTCCATGCAAACTAAAATCTGTTTCCAAAACAGCAAACAACACAGGTACCACAAACTTACCTGCAAAAGGGAGAGCATGAAATCATTGTCCACCGTTGATGTTATCTTGCCAACATAAATTGTGGTCATTGGCTTTTCAATAGGAGCTATGTTTAGATTGATAGGTGGCCTAATAATAGTAGGAATCACTGGACCCCGCATAGGCATGATTGGAGGGCGTTGTAAAGCTGGAATGACTCCCCCTGGTCCAAGTGGTCGTTGAGGATACCCAGGTCGAATCATTTGTGGGTATGGAGAGGGATAACGAATAAGCCCTGCATAAAAAAGACAAAAATCTAGGCCAACTTGTTAGAGCGAGTTCAGAAAATGAATACAGGTCGTAATAGTCTTCAATTCAACACTTTAAGCATATATAGATCATGTTAATTAACAAACTTTAATCAATGGTGTTTACCAAAATATTACAAGCAATTAGAGATTACAGATAGGCACACCAGCTGAATAATAACATGAATTGAAATAAGGACAATAATACTGGAATTCATAGATCACGGATGTACAAAGCAGCTTACCTCATGCATCCTGAAAAGTAGTGGTCTCGGAAAAATATTCCATGCATCAATCGTGAACAACTGGATTAGAAACAAGAGACTTCCAACGTCTCATAAACGCCGATGCAAATGATGACATGACATTCTAATTTGTTTACCAAAGTTTCATATCATGAACTATTATGGAGCCATAAGCCCAAAAGTATAACATGTGCAAGGAATAGAAACCAAATAGTGTAGTTGAAAGGATTATGATACCTTGGCATGTAAAGGGCAAGAAGGACTCAGTTGCAAGCATGTTCTGCTGACGACAAATCACGATTCGAGAACCCATTAAAGGGAAAGTATACTACA
The DNA here is from genome assembly GCA_910596185.1 of Chrysanthemum makinoi. Lineage (NCBI taxonomy): Eukaryota > Viridiplantae > Streptophyta > Magnoliopsida > Asterales > Asteraceae > Chrysanthemum > Chrysanthemum makinoi. The sequence continues at coordinate 12,216,886 of OU343225.1, read as the reverse complement.
AATAAAAGCCTACTAACAATGAACATGGCAGTCGCAAATTGTTTAGCATGAAAATAAACTAGACTTTCGTGACCTTAAATTTATAGAATTCGAGGGGTCCTTTGGGATCATTACAAGCATATCTTTTTTCCACTAAGGGTATGTTTGGTTGCACGTAGTTTTGAAATGAAGAAAGTAATTGAGCAACTTATTCCATTCAATAATCATGTTTAATTTACGTTTTGAAACATTGCAAATGGAATAAAATAAATATATGAAATGACTTAAATCTAGTCTCTTTTAAAGACTCTGTAACAAAATCAATTGAAGATCGCATAACTCACAACCATATATTACTCACAAAATTTCTTTCAGAAAAAGTTTCCTCTATAGTCATGAAAGTTGAGAGTATGCGTGTTTCAAATAAAAGAATAGTAAAGATAAATTAAAAAACTTCTCTTGCTCAATGAAGAAAAACAATATTCTTTTTCGTTTTTTAATTCCAAGTATTTTTATCCTTTGATTATGCAAAATCAGTTCACGAGACAAGTTGATATGGAAAATACTATGAAAGCGTGTGAAAGAGCAAATAAGCAATCCCTTAAGATGATATGGAAAATACTATGAAAGCGTGTGAAAATACTATCTAAGTTTTTTTTTTTTTTTTTTTTTCATTCATTCCAGGATGGAATAGTAAAAAACAGGGTACTGCCCATAATGAATCAAAAGGGCATTTTTTTTATGGAATCACATTCCATAAAAGTAAACATACATGTTATTTTTCATTCCGTCATAATTACCGTTATTCCTAACATCACAAATTCCACTACTTTTACACATACCAACAAAATTCAATAAATCCAAACACAATAAACAAAAGTCAACAAAAGTCAAAATCAAAGACATTCAACCCACCTGGTGGATGATTCATAGCTCCAGGAGGCAGTTGATGACCTGGCACACCATACTCGCCGACTTCATTCTTCCAAAAAAATGGATGGCCCAATTGAACAATCATCACACTCGTTAAGTGACATTGGGGTAAATGTGAAATGCACACCATGTGTTTGATATATTTTTTTTTAATTCTTTTTAGTTAGAGTTTATATATTTTTTTATATAATTTGGTGTTTGTTTATTAATTATTTGTTTAAAAGTGACATTGGGGTAAATGTGAAATGCACACCATGTGTTTGATAAAGTAGTGTGGTTGGGAGTGCTTATTGCTTATTTGTTATTGTAGCAGATAAGCAGTTTTGATATTGCTTTCGCGAAATGCAAATCAGGGGTGTTTGTTTTAGCTTATATTTCCGGACTTTTGAAGAGCTAATGAGCTCGGTTTTGTGAGATTATGAGCTTAACTAAGTTATAGGCTTCATAAGCTCATAGGCCCTAGAAATCGACTTTATTAGCTTTCAAAACATGATAAGCCCATATCCCCGACAAATAAGCTAGAACAAAGACCCCGTAAGCAGAAAATGGTCTTTGGCAAGCCATCAGCAAAAAGTTGATTATACACGTTTTTTAGTAGGTTGAGACTAGGGGTGGAAACGAGCCGAGCCGAGTTCGAGCTCGTTAAGGCTCGAGCTCGGCTCGTTTATATATATAAAGCTCGAGCTCGGGCTCGAGCTCGTTTCAAGCCTTTTACTTTGAGCTCGAGCTCGGCTCGTGAAAATTTTCACAAGCTCGAGCTCGGCTCGGGCTCGTCTAAGTTTATGATGTTTTGAGCTCGGCTCGTTAATTACATAAAGCTCGAGCTCGTTTACTACTTTTAAACTCGTTTATACGTATAGGCGATATATACATTATATAATTCTAGGGCTCGTTTAGGCTCGCGAGCCTACTCGAGCTTTTGTCTGAGCTCGGGCTCGAGCTCGATTATTAAATGAGCCCAAAATTAGGCTCGAGCTCCGGCTCGAGCTCGTTTAAGCTCGGCTCGTTCGAGCTTTTTACCGATCCGATCCCGAGCTTTTCACGAGCGGCTCGGCTCGTTTACACCCCTAGTTGAGACCTGCTTTTTGGGAACAGAATTTTGCAAACGTAATTAGTTGGTTTCGTAAAACTGATTATCCGAACATTAGGTTTGGTTAACATGATTACTTTATTGCTGGATCCTTATTTGGTTACTGGAATTGTGAAGCTCTTAGTACTTTTAAGGATGGGTTTTAGGTATTGTGTAAATTTATGTTTTGTTCGATTAGTTTGGATTGTAAACACAACCAACACAAGTAGTAATGATGATGTCCATATGGGTAATGTCTCTGATGTTTAAATGATTTTTATGCAGCATGATGAACCATTGGTTGAAGATGTGGTCACAAGATGGCTCCAAGATATCGGTTTAGAAAATGTATATACACAATCAGAAATATATCGTATACATTTTCAACCAAAACACCAATGAGAAGTTCAAATCCCTAAGGTTCCTATAACACATGTTTGGAAATACTGTATGAATCAGCAAGCTTAATCATATTTCCCGATCACCAAACATATAGGGGAGCAACTTTTAATTGAAATTTTTGTTAGGGGTAACCATATTTTTATTGTGAGGAATCTTTTGCAATTGTAAGTTTCTAGAGCTTAATCATTCTTCATCTTCACCAGAATTAATTAATTACATACTTTAATAAAAATAAATAAAAATAAATTAATTAATACCTGTCTCTATATGGATCACGAGAGGAACGAAAATGTCGGACGGATGAAGAATTCAAAAGAGGGTTGTTGTTGTAGTTGTTGTTGTTGAGAAGGGAAGATGATGATGAAAGAGCCTTCAATGCAGTGGTGCTTTTATTAGAAGTGAATCGTGTATTACTCGGCTTCAATCATATTAACCTTTCCCCATTCAACATACTGCAAGTCATATACAAATTGATTTATTAAAATGTCGATCACATCATATAACTAATCTCTTAAAAGACACATTATTGGATCTTGTCACAAAGGTTCTAAAATCATTTGCCCAATAACCAAACTCAGATGCATCGAATAATAAAATAGAGCAAAAACAGACTTGCCTGAATCAAACAACCCTTGGTATTCTCGATCTCTTGATGTAGGCGGTGGCTGTGGTGACCAATGGTGGCGGTCGGCGAGGGTGGTGATGGCGGTTGGAAGTGGAAGAGAGGTAGGTGAGTGAAAGTGTGTGTATGGTTGCTAGGTTAAAATAAGAGAGAAGCGGCAAAATAGTCATTTGAAGGATTTGGCAAAAGATAACAGACGTTGACTAAAGGAAATTGGGTCAAGGGACTCATTTAAACTATAAAAACCTTGTTTTGAACTCCCCACGATGAAAAAGACAAGTTTTGTCCCAACGTGATGTTTATGTACAAGATTAGGGACCAACCGTGTATTTTACTCTAATATTTAGTCACACAAATCATTTGATTAAAGTCAAGTGAATGTGTATTTTGTGTGACTATTGTTGATCCAATGGTCACATGAATTTTAAGTTTGTGTGGTGTTATTTAATCACACAAAGCATTTTTTTTTTAATTTAGCCACATACAAGTTAACCAAAAGTGTTAATAAGTGTGACCATATGTTGATTAAGTTCAAGTGAATGTGTATTTTGTGTGACTATTGGTCACATGAATTTGAAGTTTGCGTAGCATTTTGTAATATTTAGTGACACAAAGCATTTTTTAGTCACGTACAAGTTAACCAAAAGTGTTAATAAGTGTGACCATATATTGTTTAAAGTCAAGCGAATATTTATTTTGTGTGACTATTCTTGATCAAATGGTCACATGAATTTTAATTTTGTATGCCATTTTATAATATTTAGTCACACAAATCATGTTTTTTTTAGTCACATACAAGTTAACTAAAAGTGTTAATAAGTGTGACCATGTTTCAAGTCAAGTGAATGTGTGACTATTATTCATTCAAAGGTCACATGAATTTTAAGTTTCTGTTTTGTGTGTCGTTTTATAATATTTAGTCACACAAAGCATTATTTTTTTTGTCACATACAAGTTTACCACAAGTGGCCAAAAGTGAGCAATCTGTCGAATGTAGTCTAATAATAATGATCCTAGAAACTCAATACGTCCAATAGTCGAATCATGATCCGTATCCAAATCCAAATCACAATCCCGAATGTCACAATTCAACATCAACCAATACGTACCAATATTACAAGAGTCAAAACGAATTAAGTAATTCATAACACTTTATTATTCTCTACTAATTAAACCAAACACACCTTATATTCAATTAGTAAGATATAGAGGTGGCAAAAGGCGGGCGGGCGGGCACGGGCTACGGGTCAAACGGGCTATAGGCTAAACGGGAGCGGACTAAACGGGCACGGGCTAAACGGGCGCGGGCCAAACGGGGTTCATGTTATACGAATCACTTTTAAAAAGACACAAAACAACGAAATAAATTCCTCGAACGTAACACCTCATTTATATTTAAAAAATTTAATATAAGTTTTTCTTTAAAAACAATCTAATGTTTGAGAAAAACATGTGCCCACTATGCCCATTTAACTTCTAAATGGGCAATACGTGCCCATTTCAAAAAAAAAAGGGGGCCCAAATATGGCCAAATCTTTTAAAAGTTTGTCCATTTAGCCTGATTTTGGGCACAAATTGCCACCTCTAGTAGATATGTCTCATTTAAAGAAACCAAACGCACTATCTCGGGTTGTTGTTTAATCTAATCGAGACAACCACAACAACAATACCGGAAGAATTACAGATCGAAAACCCGAGGCTAAACCAAATCAAGTATTTCACCCTCTCGAGTTTGTGTTTACAGGAAACCAACCCCAAGCTGAAATTCGAACCCGATTCAAAACAAAGATTAGCTACTCACGGAATAGAATAAGCAGATTCAAATTCGAACCCGATTAGAAACATCAACAGTAGCGTCAAAACAGTCTATTCAAACTGACCCAGCCCGTAATGGTCTCGACCCGGTTTAAACAAACATTGATCAACAACAGCAGCAAATGTCGACGAGTGCGGCTTCACCGGAGCTTGGTCGGAATCCGGTGGCGGCGCCGGAATAGTGAGAGTAGCCGGCGGCTACTAGTGAGAGAGAGGAGGAGGTGTGACAAAACCCTAACCCTATTCATCATGATCTATATATAGGCACTACAGGAATCAAATGTGTAACTTTCTTAATCTTTTGTAAATATTAAGTTCGGGGCTTATTTGAACTAGTAAACGAGCGACTCGAATCAAAAGGGGCATTTTTTGATGGAAATCGTTTACATTTTCTACTTTTCTTCCCTTGGTTACCAAACCCTCCACAAATTTCACAATTAACCTCAATTAATTCCCAAAATTAATGCAGGTACGCCCAATTTCATCTTCATTTCTTCAATTAATTACCAATTTCACAATTAACCTCAATTTAGTATGATAAAGATCCGATCTTGACCCGATTTCAGAAGTAAATGTGAAATGCACACCATGTGTTTGATAAAGTTGTGTGAGAAGTAGTGTGGTTGGGACTGCTTATTGCTTATTTGTTATTGTACCAGATAAATATATAATTAAAAAGTTTTATTGAAGTTGCGAGTGTTTTTCGGATTGCTTGTCTAAGTGCTTATTTCGTAGCAGTGGGTGTTGAGGATATTGCTTTCGCGAAATGCAAATCAGGGGTGTTTGTTTTAGCTTATATTTCCAGACTTTTGAAGAGCTAATGAGCTCGGTTTTGTGAGATTATGAGCTTAACTAAGTTATAGGCTTCATAAGCTCATAGGCCCTAGAAATCGACTTTATTAGCTTTCAAAAGATGATAAGCCCATATCCCAGACAAATAAGCTAGAACAAAGACCCCGTAAGCAGAAAATGGTCAGCAAAAAGTTGATTATACACGTTTTTTAGTAGGCTGAGACCTGCTTTTTGGGAACAGAATTTTGCAAACGTAATTAGTTGGTTTCATAAAACTGATTATCCGAACATTAGGTTTGGTTAACATGATTACTTTATTGCTGGATCCTTATTTGGTTACTGGAATTGTGAAGCTCTTAGTACTTTTATGAACTAGGATGAGTTTTAGGTATTGTGTAAATTCATGTTTTGCTCGATTAGTTTGGATTGTAAACACAACCAACACAAGTAGTAATGATGATGTCCATATGGGTAATGTCTCTGATGTTTAAATGATTTTTATGCAGCATGATGAACCATTGGTTGAAGATGTGGTCACAAGATGGTATCGGGCTCCTGAGCTGTTACTCAACTCTTCTGATTATACCGCTGCCATTGATGTGTGGTCTCTTGGTTGCATCTACACGGAGCTTATTAACAAAAAGCCTTTGTTTCGTGGTAAAGGTACTGTGCATCACACTACTACAAAACAGGTCTTTAGCGACGGACCATTCTGTTGGAAATCCGTCGGTATAAGCAGTTTCCGACAGATTTGTGACGGAAATAGTGTGTCGGGAATTCCATGGTCGCTAATTACAATCCGTCGGAATTCTCTTGGAAACACCGACAAAAAATATGGGTCGAAACTTTGTTGGTAATATTCCGTCGGAAATCGGTCAGTATAGTTTCCGTCGGAAAACCGTCGGTAAAACTTATGTCAGAAATCTGTTGGTAAGTTGCAGTTGGTAAAGGGTCACAGTTCTGTTGGAAAGATACAAAAAGTTCACAGCTTAAACATCACATTTATGCAATCCTGCATGTAGAATAGCTAAAAGGAAACTAATAAATAAAATGGATAAGTTAAAATCAAATGATTCAATTATGAAAACTTAGCATTCAAATCACAAAAAGTTGTATTCAAATCGAAATCCAAATCTAACCACTCAAAACACTAAAAGATGAAATAAGAGTATATAATCCAATTATTCAAAGTGATACGACGTAATTTAACTACGGAGGGGATGTGAATTGGTAAACTTATTTAACACCGAGTTGATGTCATTCATCTTTTATTGCCACTCTCTCTAGAGCTTCTTTGCAAACACTCGCCTCCAATACTTGTTGTGTGTGTTCTTGCACTTGATGTTCCACTTGTCGTTCTAACTATACTTGCATCTCTCTTTCCAGTCATGCATTCATTTGTGTGAAGTCCTCTTGAAATCTTCTTATTGTCTTTCATAAGTTTGTACCTACACTATATTAAGTCCCATTAAGAAACTTCATATAATTGATCAAGCATAACATTCTTTCACACCATTATACATCACATATATAAACCCTTTGTAAGGTTTTTATAGTACTTATCTAACTATTGTGTTTCCATGTCGTATTTTGATCTTATTTAGCTTCTAAGTGCTCATATAAACAAATCTCTCTTACATATGAAACACCTTACTATACAAGCTGCATAAGCACATCCAAACACTGAATCTTACAAATAATCCAACTATTTTTATATCAGAAGAGATCGAACAAGTCATTATGGTTCAAAGTCATCCAAATCGCACTTAAGTGCTTACAACTTATTTGCTAATAAACATTGGACAAGAATACTGATAATGGTCTTTGTAATCATTTCTAATGTTTTCAATATAAAATGCAGAAAATGGACAAAAAATTGTCAACATTATGATCATTCAGATAATAAATGAGTGTAAAACATAAAAGGGCGCCCTTACATTAAAATGCCGCCGACAAAGAGGTAAAGAGCTCCAGATGTTGATGGAAACAGGCCTACTACAATTACTTGAAAGACCGTAGATATGGCCTAAAACAACAAAAATGGATGACTCAATGGCCCATGAGTCAAAAAATATTTGTTGGATATTTACATCACGAACGAAAACAACTAAGCATAAAATAACTAGGTGTGTAAAAATTACCATGTCCAAGAAGCTCCATAGAAGGAGAACCTTCCTGCCGAGTTTATCCATCAGTGGCAATGCAATGAACGATCCTTAATGAGTATTAGTTTTAAAGTCAGAAATAGTTTAATAGTTGATAACAAAGGTGTCGGAGTGTGTGTGTGTGTCAGAGAGAGAGAATAGATTGACGAGCCCCACAAAGGCGTTGGCAAGGTTTGATGAAACTCTGGCACTTCTAAATACAGTTGCTGAGAAATAAAACACAACGTTTATTCCTAAAAGCTGTTGTAAAGAAAACAAGATAGATCCAGTGAAAACAACTTCAAAAGGAGCTAGTGAATAACAAGGAATTTTTCAGTGCGGGTAGCCTAATTAAGTGTCCCCAAAATTTACAGTTACCTCTAGAATGGCGCCCGGAAATCAGTTCTGATATCGTAATAACATTATTATCCCCTCGGTCCTAGAAGTTTCTGGAACTCCGCCTCTACTTCAGCATTTCTTCCTTTCTGTAATAATTATTTCTTTAAACCCATTTGGCCAATTTCCTTTCTGATAAAGTAGTAAATAAAGATGAGAACAAACCTTATGAAGCCAATGTGGACTTTCCGCACAGAAAATCATTGCAAGAGCAAGTACCGTAGATGGAATTGTAGATAACCAAAAGCATATACGCCACCTGAGCACATAGGTCCGAATAGTAATTATGAAAATATAGTTTGTAAAATAGAGAATGCCTATAAAAACGCCGAGACATAGTAGATTCGAATTGCTTTCTTACCAGCACGGGATACTTTTAACAGGGATCCCTATCAAGAAAGCCCCCATTAGTCCTAAACATGTTGAAATCTAAATGAAGCTTCCATAATTACCACGCACAGAAGGAGGCGAAACCTGCCAGCATTCACAAAGATATTTCAGCTCATTTGCTCACAAATTGGTAGACTGGTTTGTGTTTTATATCTAACGGGTAGAACTAAAAGAAACTAAGGTTAGCTAAATAGGAAACGGGTCAAAGTGTCAAACTTGAAAGTCTTCAAAACGTATTTTTACAGCATAAGAACTCCAAAATCATATCTTTTAAGAAAACGTGTTTAAATAATTCGATTACTACTCAAACAATTAAGAATTCTGCACACATAATTGGGACTCTAATTATTTACTACAAATATTTTTTGAACCAATGTGTTTCAGGAAACTTCATCTCAACATCCACCCATATTGACCCGTTTTCCGACCCATATAGACCCATCCGAACTAGAGGTAGTGCTACTTGACCTCTGTGATATAGAGAAGCGACAGGAGGACCAATACCCAGCCCAATTCTAACAATGAACAATTAGCATCCCGGTCAAAGTGCTGGTTGTTGCACTGAAAACGAATTTATTAGTATCTTTATATATGACTTCGTATGCATAGATAAAAAGGTAAGATAAACCGATATAGCATGATTCTCAGACGCAGGATTCATTATGTATGCATAGATAATAAAGTAAATATTGCATGCTTAACTTTTTTCCCCCTTAGGAAGCATTATTTAATACTATAAACTTCAATTAAGGTGTACTAGTTTTTCGCACAGTGCGTTTGAAGAATGGTCAAAAGTTTGTTATGAAATAGTCGGACATTTCAACATTCCAAGTCAAACATTTTCCTTCTCGTAAATATTACTAACAACTTATAACAATATTTACATGTTTAATTTATAACAATTATTAACAACAATAAAAATAAAGAATACATATAAAGTGGCAACATCAGGTTTAGAAAAACCAGCGGCCTCATCCGGCGAGACATCGACTGTAGCAGTAGTTTCCAGCGAGCGACCGTTAGTATTGGAAGAGATCGTGGTTGTTTGATCGTGGCTTATAGAGATCCAGAGAAGAGAGGGTCTTCATTGTTTTTCAGTTTAGAGAGAGGAGGGAATGAAAAATAAATGAGAATTTGGTTTTTGAGTAATAAATATCAAAACTTAAGAATAAATCAGAACTTTTCCGACATATTACCGATGGATAGCCTGGTTGTCAGTACAGTGTTGGAAAGTCGTCGGCAAATTATGTAAATTAGCGACGGAAAACTGTCTGTCGGTGAAAGTCAACTTTCTAGTAGTGTCAAATGTGCATATTAACAGAGGTACATTTGTTTTTTTTAACTAATTTTCCAACTGTTTTGCCAAAGCACGTAGCGTAACACATGCTTTATAAAATATCATTATAGCCTTGACTATTGTCTAAGACATGCAAAAGGGATTCCTATATATGACTGCTAATTATGGCAATGGGTTATAAAGGGTTAATTATTGGTTTGAGAAATGGATCCAAACATTTTAACCTCCACTCAATTATTATTTTTTCTTTCTTTCCAAAATGGGTATTTTAGGATTATGGAATATTCAACTTTAAGCGATTGTCAACTCATTCTCTTCCTAGCTAACTTGTCTGACCTGTTTCACCAGTTAGAGGTAAAACATAACCCCGAAACTTCCACCTCTAATGGTCTGATCTTGTTCCTAATCTAATAGTTTCTGTTGGATACTTGTACAGTAGTACTAGTATAGAAACTTAAATGCTATTACTAACGCCAATTCTGTTTTCAGCTTTTAGGTACACCAACTGAATCTGATCTTCGGTTTATTCGCAATGAAGATGCACGAAGGTGTCTCGCTCAACTCCCTCAACATCCTCGCCAGTCATTATCCACGGTTTTCCCACACGTTCATCCATTAGCCATTAATTTAGTCGACAAAATGTTAACAATGGATCCAACCAAACGAATCACAGGTAATAATACCATGCACACCTCTACTATCTGTTCCTTAAAAAACACACAAAGCTGAACAAAAATATTCATTTCTCGGTTGCAGTTGAAGATGCATTAGATCACCCTTATCTTGCAAGACTACACGATGTAGCTGATGACCTATTGCCGCGCTTAAAGAACTAGTAAGATCTCATTTTAGTTTCTATGAAACTTATATTAGTGTTCTTGTAATTGATAGATCATGTACTCATACATAGTTATATGCGCAGGCAATTACTTTGTCTTTTTAGAATTTTATAAATGTTTAAATAACAAGGATTCATTTAGACAGACATTGCTCATATATATAATTGTTATGCATTTTATCAATTATTTCTTTCTTTATGTCATGTTTTCAGGTTGAAATAGATGGGGGACATGAAGTTAAGATGCATGTACACGTTTGTACTTTCCATTCTCTTATTTTATTCTGTCACGCATTTGGAAAATGGGGTCTCATATTAACGTGCGTTATTCTTTTGGGAAATTCTCATGTTTGACTTTTCTTTAGGCTGCTGCATTATTCTTTTGCGACCTTTAGTTGTTCAGATATTCTTTTTGGTTGTATGGGTTGTAATTTTTCTTATTTAAATAATAGGTGATAACGGCTACTCCTAGTCAAATTGAAAGTCAGATTTGTATTAGTGAGGCCCTTGCTCGGATTTGTTTTTCAGAATGGGTTGAGAAAAAAGATGACTTAGAGGCTTTTTGTCTCCTTGAGGTTGCACTACAACAGTCTGCTACTAATCACGTCACTGGTAAACATTAGTTTTATAACATGATATAAATATGGTACCATTAACTTGCATATAAGAACTTTTAAGTTATTATTCATCGTCTGACAAATGTATTCTTAAAAGGAACAATTGACATGGACCTGATAACAACTGGCGTGTCTGCAAGTGAGGGATTTGTGGTAGTCCATGGTGACAGTGTAAAAAGAGTATGAATGGTGTACAACAAGGACTCAAGTCACACTATCAACTCAGTGAAGAACACTGCATCTGCCAAACACCCAGTCAGCAAAAACAGAGCAAGCCATCCAAACACCGTTCACAAGATGATGATTCTGATGAGCAAAATCTTGTACATGTGTCAACAGATGTAACTTTGTAATGCTAGAAGTTTAGTTAAGTTAGTTATTAGTTGAATTAGCTAGCTTTAGTTTTCCCGCCAAGACTTAGTATTTAAACTCTTTGTACTCTCTCATTGTAACCAACAATTTCATAATTCACAAATCATTTCCAAATATGTCCAAGATGTTTTCTCTCTAGTTTTTTGATGGTATGAGAAAATGAAACTGGTTTAAGGAGGGCTAAAAGTTATGCTTAACATTGAAGACACAAAAGGTGTTGCTGCTTTAAGGACTGGTCCAATAAGATGTAAGTTGGGTCACAATTGGTTAGGGTGCAGAATATGCCATGGGCTGTTGTTGACCCATTTTTCGAAGCCAAATTGGCCGAGACATATCAAACACAATTTGTAGCAGCAGAGTGACGTAGCACTAGAACTATTTATGTTACCAGTCACAATAAATTTGTCAGCTGACTATATTATTAATTAATGGTAAATCTTCTAGTGAAACACCTGGGACAAAAAAAGATGAAAATGTCTTTGTTATTGGATGTTGAGATCGGTGAAGTAGAAGGAAAAAAAAAAAAATCGTGATTGCCGATTATCTATTCATGTACGCAGCGGGAAGACTAAATACAGTAACATTTAAGGTTTTTGTTCTGATTACATTTGATTGGTAATTACAATATATAAGTTACATAAGAATGATTTATAAGTAACATAAACGCGCTAAATCCTTACCTAGTGTGCCGAAACATATCAACAAACAATGTAATCATAAACCGGTGTCGTATGGTGCTACGCGCTGTTGCTGCTCAAGATGAAACAAAATTGTTTATGGTCTGGTGGCGGAATCTTTGTTGAAACCCGATGAATTTTCATGCTTGTTAGATTTCAGGACCATTGACCTCAGATTGGATGCAGGATTCTACGGTGGCTCACATGAATATTTTATTGAGGATGTTCATGAGGTATGCCGATAAAGAAAGAAAATTTTTTCCACCCATTCATGGTAACTATATCTGACAGTTTCTACTCATTTCGTAATTCTTAGGCACAGTGAGGTTATGCTCACCCGAAACACTTTTATCCAAAGTAATAAGTGTTTTTAAGAATGAGAACAAACTTTATACTAGTTATTGTAATTTGAACTACATTATTTAGGAGATTTCAAGCTTCCAAAATTCACTTTTGGCAACTTTCTTGTTTGATCAGTTAAGACCATTTTTTGCCATATTGTTTTTATCTGTTTTCCCGTCAGAGGTAAAACATTATCTGAATCGACTAACTAATATTTAATACTTTAAGTACTAATTAAACTAAACCAATCCACTTGACCCGTTATGACACGTTTTAAAAACACGGTTTGACCTGCTACCCAACCTGGCACCCCTTTTACCTGAGTTCTAAGTTCAACTGTTTGGATATCTGACATGTATGATCTTTTGGTAGGTTCGTGCAAATTTGAGAATAGCATATAGGAACAAACCCAAATGCTTGAATTTGATGAATCTTTCTTTAAGAAGTTTGAGGAACTGTACGAGCAAGAGGTCAGTTGATTTCTGTATCTAGAATTTATATTCTTATTCTAAGCAAACTTGTGGCACTTTAACCGAGTCGCCAATAAGTATGATTTTTGCTATTTTGGTACTTTCACTGGTCAGCAGAATCGACGGTTCCAATGTATCATCTGAAAAGAAAAAAATGAACTAAACACAATGTTTGCAGACACATTAGGAATCGGAGAAATCGGATAAGATGGAGAAATTGGAGTACTGGGAATTAGGCGTCAAGGAGGTTAGTTTTGACTTATATTGCATTACTCTCAGTTGTCTTACTTTGACTTTGAATGTCAAAAAAACTTCTCTTAACTTGGAAATTGATCCGAAGATATCTAATATCAGATAAAAGATCAGTATTTGTGTTGAGATACACAATAAGCTCTGTAACTACTAACGGAACTGCATTTTAAAGTCGTGGAGTAATAAGAAAATATGTATCTTTGCAAAATATAAGCCTGATCTACAAAGTCAAATGAAGACAATGGGTGATCATAACTTATTCCCATATTGACATGGCTATATTGAAACATTTATTTATTGAAACCACATAAGCTCGTAAGCCCAAAAATAAGCTTAAACAAACACCCCCCCCCCAACAAATAAAAAATCATAGGCGTTTATCTAAAGAAATTTTTTTGACCATATAAAAGTCAAAACTTCTATAAAAATGCCTCATTTCGTCCGACTGTAAAATCGTTTGGCTCAGATGTGCAAATATGGAACCGGATAAAAGTGTATCCGAGCTCGTCGTGGCTGCAAACACTATTCAGGTCGGGCTGCCCGCCAAGATACGGGTCGATTTCACATGTTATGATCCGGTAACTTATTATGGTTGGTAAATAATAAATGCACAAAAATAATACTATCTTCATCGCCTATAAAAAATTCATAATAAGCTCATAAGCTGGAAAATAAACAAACACCCCCAACAAATAAAAATCATAGGCCTTTATATCCAAGGATAATGTTTGACCAAATAAAAGTCAAAACCTCTTTACAAATTGCCTCATTTTGTGTGAGTGTAGAATTCTGTGGCTTAGATGTGCAAATATGAAACCGGATAAAAGGGGATCCAAACCCGCAATGGCTGCAAACACAATTCTGCCCGGGTTAGCCTCCCTAGATGCGGGTCGAATACACCCATCATGATCTGGTAACTTATGTTGTAGAAAATTTAAATGCACAAAAATAATATCTTCATCTCCACGTGTAACAAATTTCCCTTACCTTTCGTCCTTTCAAATACTCACTTGTAGTATAGTGTCGTGCAAGATTTAGCGTGTGGATGTGTTTCTCCTTCTTAAACTGGTAAAACTCGATTTTGAGTGAAATAAGGTCAAAATCAGTAGGTGTTTGTCATTGCTTTATGAAAGTGATTATGTGATAACAAATACGCAATTTAAGTAAGTTTATCATCCAAAAACTGAAAGATGATGTTAGAAACGTACTAAGAACAGCTGCTGCAGGGGCGATCCTTTGGATGAACTGAAAGCATACTCTTCACCCATTTTTGGCGTTTTTTGATATCAATGGCCATGGATAGCTATCCATATCAGGATCAGCTTTCAGTACGGCCTCAAATATCTCAAATATTTTACTGACATCATACACCAAACCTACTTCCAAACACAAATTACTACAAACTCACATGATCAGTTTCCTGGGGTTGCTGCTTGTTCAGAATATATATCTTTGGATACCAGATGTCAAAACAAGATTTCTCATACTGTTAGAAGTGGGTTTTTTACGGGGCTAAGGAAGTATAATTCACAGCCGACGGTATCAGATAGTCCTGTTGAAACTGATACACGAATCAGCCCACCAGGCAATGAAATTGCTTCAAACCTTCCTCGCGGTTTAGTCGGGAATGTTCTCCAGGTATCAAACTATTGCTTTAGATTTATAGATTGTATGATGCATCAGGGCTAGAGGTGACAAAATGGGTGGGGTGGGTAACGGGTTGAAACAGGGTTGTTCTCATCTGATAAATTAAATGTCTGTCCAAATAAGGTATCAACTCCGAATACCTCATATCACACACCTTCACCAAATCAAATCACAAACAAACATATCAACCACCTTTAACAACAAAAATTAACAAACCAACTACCTTCAACAAACAAATTTAACTAACTTCTACATATTTAACAAACTCAAAAAAATAAAAATAAATAAATAAATAAATAACAAATAAAATTTTAACTAACTTTTAACATACTTAAAAAAAATTTAACAAATGTATCTAACTTACAGGCAAGCTTTTAGGGAGCTCATTATCACGTTGACGATCGTCATCATCATCATCATCATCATCAAACAACTAAACAACTGATCAAAATAATCACGCTTCCGTACAAATTTACCAGTAACGGGATCCGTACCGTCATCTATCGCAATGACCTCTTCTGATCTCGGTAACACAGGTGCAAAAGTTGAGCCATTGTATAAACAAATTAGAAATAATATTAGGATTAGGAAGAGTAATGTGTGCTTTAGTGTTTTTTTGCAACGGGTTAGCTCCCCGGCCGTTGATTTCATTTTTTATCCGGTGGATTAGTTAGTTAGGGTTTCATGTTGGATGATCTTAGAGGAATGGCTGCAATCAAGGCTGACGCTGTGGTAATATTTATTTACCTTCCTTTAATAAAATTTAATTTATTTATTTATGTTTTAGAGATACCAATCAAAACTGAATTTTTATGTTATTCTCAGGCGATAGCAGAGGCGTCAAAGAAAATCTTTTCTTCTGTGAAGAGTAAAATTGTGGACATTGTTATCGATTTAAAAGATCTTGATATCGATGAATCTGCCATAGAGACAAAGAGAATTGATGACAAAACCGAGTGGATTGACCGTCTAGAACCTATACAAAACTTAGCGACAAACGTGGGAGCAAAAATAAGAAACAGGATTCGGGATTCTTTAAATAAAGGACCACCAGGCTGGGCTGCAGAGATGCTGAGGGAGTCCATAAGCAAAGATGTCTACAAGGGTAATGCTGCGGGACCCACAAAGGTTTGTAATTTGATTCTTGTCTCTTGAAAGTTGACCTTTATTTTTTAAATGGGTCAATTCGGGTTATGTTGTATCTCTAACGGATACAATCAAGATGTTAGCTTTTAGAAGAAACTAGTCAAACGAGTATGTTCAAGAAATATTCCAATAAAATAAAATATCTGAATCACTATTTTATCTGATTGGAAATTACTTGCACATACCTGTCCCAATTTAACACGCTAATTATTTTTTATAAATATTATAATTCTGATATTTATAAAACTATCAATTTTTGGTAAAGAACTGTTATGGGTCAACTTAACTCAACTAGTTTTGACCCGTGACACATCCCACCCTATTTGCACTTCTCCATTATGTTTTTGAATTAATTTCTACTTGGAATTTAAACAGAGAATTGTACGTGAGGTTCTTAACAAGGCAAAAAGTGAAAATCATGTCACTAAGAAGGAAGTAAAGGAAAGTTTTGTTGTAAAGAAGGTATCTGATGTCATCATAAAACGGTGTCGTATGGTGCTACGCTCCGTTGCTGCTCAGGATGAAAACAAAATTGTTTTTGGTCTCATGGCGGAATCTCTGTTGAAACCCGGTGAATTTTCACGCTTGTTAGATTTCAGGACCATTGACCTCAGATTGGATGCAGGATTCTACGGTGGCTCACATGAATCTTTTATTGAGGATGTTCATGAGGTATGCCGAGAAAGAAACAAAAATATATCTTTAATGGGTTTAGCTGAAAATAGTTGGTCCTATAATAGAATGGGTTGAAATTATGTGCAAGTGTATTTAAATGCTTTACTCACTACATTTTCTTTATTAAGAATAATGGTCGGTGATTATGTAAACAGTACAATTCTTGTGGTCATCTTTAGTCTGATGATTTAGAGGTGGCAATATGTGCCCGGACGGGTAACTGATAAAAATGTGTAATTTTTTGGCACGGGGTGAGGTTGGGCTCATCCGCAACACTTTTGTCCAATTTCTTATAAAGATAATTAGTGTATATAGATATGATAACAAAATTTATATTAGTTTACTAGGGGATTTCAAACTTTCAAAATCCATTTTGGGGCAACTTTCGACTTGTTTGATCAGTTTAGACCATTTTTTGCCATATCGTTTTTATCTGTTTTCTGTCAGAGGCAAAACATTTTCTGAATCGACCCGTTAATAAGTAACTGGGTCGAAATTGCCTTCTCTATATTTAATACAGTAGTTACTAATTAAACCAAGCCAATCCACTTGACCTGTTGTGACATGATTTAAAAACACGGGTTGACCTGTTACCCAACTTGGCGCCTCTTTTACCTCTAGTTCTAAGTTCTAACTGTTTGGATATCTGACATGTATGATCTTTTGGCAGGTTCGTGCAAATTTAAGAATAACCTATAGGAACAAACCTAAATGCTTGAATTTGATTGAATCTTTCTTTAAGAAGTTCGAGGAACTGTATGAGCAAGAGGTCAGTTGATTTCTGTATCAAGAATTTATATCTTATTCTAAGCAAACATGTGACACTTTACCCGAATTGCCAATAAGTATGATTTTTCTTATATAGGTACTTTCACTGGTCAGCAGAATCAATGGTTCCAATGTATCATCTGAAGAGACCAAAATTGTACTAAACACAATGTTTGCAGACACAATCACGAGCACACTTCCCATTGCACCATAGGAGGAGGGGATCTGCAAAGTATGTGGAAAGGACGAAAACGACCATGTCTTGCTTTTGTGTGATAGATGTAATTCAGAGTATCATACATACTGTCTATATCCTCCACTTCCAAGGGTTCCAAAAAAGAGTTGGTATTGCCCTACTTGCATTTCGGAATTCACAAGACAAGCGCAAGAAGAGGATTTTGATTTTAGTCAACCTCCAAAGAAGATGAAGATTCAGAGAGAGTTTACCCGAAGTGGTTTAAAATCAGATTATTGGGAATTAGGCGTCAAGGAGGTTAGTTTTGACTTATATTGCATCACTGTTAGTCCAACAAACTTCTCTTAACTTGGAAATTGATCCGAAGATATCTAATATCAGATAAAAGATATCTAACGGAACTGTATTTTTTAAGTCGTGGAGTAATACAAAAATATGTATCTTTGCTTAATACAAGCTTGGTAAATTATTCCCATTTTGATGTGGCTATTTTGAACCATTTATTTTGAGGCGGGTTAATTATTTCTTTATATAAATTGAGTTAAATAAGAGTAAACGGGGCATGAGTGATGTGGGTCACCGGTGATGGTAAAATTGTTCCATAATGTCATAAGGAAAATATCTTTGTAGAAGGAAAATACATTACTCTTGTAGTAATATCGTTTTTTAAGTTCAAAGTTATTATTATCTGAATTCATAGTTAATACACTTGGCATCCAATGGTCCAACCTGATTCGACCCGATACTGTAAATGACCCATTTCAACCCCAACCTGTTTTGACTCGTTACTCAATGTGACCGACCCCGTCCTAGTATTATAGTATTTTGTATTTCTTGAAATAGTTAAATGGAAGATTAAAGATAAATACTTGGTTGTAACTGTTGTTTAGGTGATTATACTTTTTACTGTCCCGATTTAGGAACTAATATTTTGGCGACATGAATAAATTGTGAGGACTGACGAATTTATATATACGAAATGAAGAGTTACTCAATCTCTTTGAACATTTTTTGCAGAGGGTTATGCTTCTACAATTCTTGTGTGACGAGACTTTGGGTTCAACGGTAATTCGGAATCATATGAGCACAGATAATTGTGATGTTAATAGGAACTTCTTGGGTCATGATTCAGCCGGAAGACTTTACTGGGTTCTTGGCGGCCCCGGAAGGTTGTTTGTATCTGGTCCCGACAGTGATGGTGAGGAATTTGATACTTGGAATTGCTATGAATCAGATGCCGAGGTTGAGGCTCTGATTGAGTGGTTGAGAGATGATGATGCAAAGGAAAAGGAACTTAAAAAGTCGATTTTTAAATGGCAAAGAAACAAATCAAATGATCAGAATCTTCAAATTGATCTGCAAGGTGATTGCTCGAGGCCAACGGTTCATGTCAGCAATGCAAAGGCAGCATTTGAAAAGAAATTTGGTGAGGGGAAAATATATCGGTGTGATTGTTTGGAACTAGTGGGGTCTACACGACACCATTGTTCTTCATGCCACTCGACATTTTTCAGTCACGAAGTGCATCAATGTGACACTCTCGAGAAGCAGTTGACTTGGGCTAATGGATTGACTTGGTCAAATGGAAACCCTCTGGACGATAAAGCTGGATACTTGGTCAGACACAATTCTAGGCTAACAATAGCCCAAAATGAGTCACCATCTGAGGTTGATGGCTCAAACTTCGAGGGTAAAACTGGAAAACCCCCATCGTGGTCTTCTTCCCGGACGTTAATTGGTAAAGCTTTTGAAATTATTCGGTCTTTGAAAATTAATTTACTGGATATTGAAGCAGCTCTTTCGCGAGAAGCTTTTAGACCTTCAAGAGGAGGGTCTGATAAGTTAAGAGCTTGGCGCGCTTTTGTGAAATTGGCCCAATCAATTTATGAGGTAAGTTTGTATTCTTATCTTTTATGTTTTATCAGTTTAGTCCCTTAAGTGATTTGGTAATCGGTCCTCAAAGATTCGCTTTATTCAGCAAGGGTTAAAATTATTATTACGTGATTGAGTGATTATGTTCTTTTTGTACCGCCTGGGAAACCCAACCCGAGCCACCTTTTATGACCTGGAGTATCTTTATGTGATAAATTTCGAAACTTTATGCATTTCAGATGGCACAAGCTACTATGATCTTAGAGGACATGATTAAAACAGAGCACTTGAAAAAAGAATGGTCGTATTGGTCGTCACCTTCAACTGCGGCCAAAATCTCAACTGTTTCATCACTTGCTCTACTAGTTTACGCCCTCGATGATGCCATATATTACGACGAACCACCTCCACCACCACCTGTGGACCCTACAGAACCAATAGTAGCGCCAGAAGATCTCATAGCAATGGAAGAAGCACTAAAACAGTCAATGGAACTAGTGAACCAAAAGTCGATGGAAGAAGCACCCAAAAAGTTAACCCCAAAGAAGCGAAAGTTAAACATCTCAACAATAGTGGGTACGCTGAATGACGCAGAACCATCCGAGCCAATCAAAATGTCAATGGACGAAGCACCCAAAAAGTTAACCCCGAAGAAGAGGCAAAAGTTGAGCACCTCAATAATGGCTGGAACGTCAAATGATGCAGAGCCCTTTGACAGCACAATAATCAAAGACAAACCGAAGAAAAAGAAACTTAAAGTTTCAAGTGATTTATGAAGCTGATTAAAATCTGATGTTTTCTGTTTAAAGTTGTAAATGTTAATCGTGAAACTTTGATGATAGTTAGACTGGACCTGAGGGGTGAACCGAGAACCAACTTGATGGTCATGTGGTCTAGACTCAGTGATTGCACCCCGAGTGTTGTAGGAAATGGGAGTGGGCTGCAACATATGAAAATGTTGTTGTACATTTTTCCCTTTGATTGTTGTGTTTTAGTTTGCTTTCTAAATGGATTCTAGGGCTTGTAAAGCCATGTGAAATCAAAGAAATTGAAACAAGTTGGATTTTCCAAAAATTACAGTTTTGTGTAAGCCTTTATGTTTATGGTAATTTTGTCTGCACTGATCTCATGTTAATACCAGGAGCAGCCATTGAACCCCCTTTTAATAACAACCAGAAAGTTGCAACCCATACATTGCTGCGGAATTATTAAGAAAATTTTGTGTGTTTCGGGATGAGGTTATCACTTAAATCGGGATAATCACGTAGTTTTTTGTTCACATTAGCAAGCCATGATACCTTAACAAGTTAACATCATCAAGTAAGTTGCAATTCGATGTAAAGAATTTTAGTAAACACCTTCCGTACATCCTATTATTATACAATTTATACTATATGAACATATGGATATGTCGTATATCACACAACGCGGGGAAATGGCCACCCATGGTGTTAGTGGCAATTTTATTAATAACTGGGGCTTAAAACCATTGCCAAATACAAGTAAAGCATGAGATTACAATACTAAGCAGATGAAAAAAACACACAAAAAAACATATACAACTACGCACGTTCAACCCTTCGCCATTTTGCCATGAACATCATCACCCTAACATACACCCAATCTTTCAAGCTATCTTGACACTGAAAAAAAGCATGTCTCGCACGGCGGTTAAAAAGTAAAGCACCAACTACTATCCAAAATCCAGTAGGAAAACCAGCGGCCCCTCCAATATAAAACCATCTCTTAAGTTCATCTATGGCTTCGCCATCACTCCTACTTTCACCAACTACAGGTGTAACTTCAAGTTCTTTATCTCCGGGACAAGATTTGTACAGTGGAGGTCCGCATAGTCCTGCATTTCCAATGAACCTTGATGGTTCAAAGGACTGGAGTTGAGTGCTTGATGGAATCCTCCCAGACAAGTTATTATCCGACACATCAAGATAATTTAAAAAATTCAACTTAGACATGCTTGATGGCAACCCTCCTGAGAAACTGTTTTTGGATAAATCCAAAATTTGAAGTTCTTTCATTTGACCAATATCTTTTGGAATCTCTCCAAGTAGAGTGTTGTGTGACAAGTTTAGTAATACTAATCCTTGCAGATTGGTAATCTCATATGGGATTTGTCCTGTGAGACTGTTGCTTGATAAATCAATTGTCTTAACCAATCCCAGATTTCTACTAAACTCATTTACCTTTCCTTGCCATCCAATCAACAGATGGTCAATATAGCTATTTCGAAAAGAGAAAGACACATTTCCCAAAGTAATACTACTATAATAAGGATGTAGATTCTCTTCCGTAGACAATCCTTTTTGAACCATGGAAGTAAGATTATGCACACACGATGGGATTGTTCCATGGAGATTGTTAACTGACAAGTCTAAGATTTGAAGACTTACTAATTGACATATTTGTAAAGGGATGGCTCCGGAAAAGTTGTTTGATTTTAGGATAAGGGCATACAAACTTGACAAGCTTTTACCAATCCAAACAGGAATATTACCGGTTAATTTGTTGCCCCCCAAGTCCAAAAGGCTTAACTTGGTGCAATTCTTCAAAGACAATGGCAATTCTCCAGAGAAGCTGTTGTTGTATAAACATAACGTCTCAAGTTGACCCAAACATCCTACAAAGGGAAGAATATATCCTGACAGAGTGTTGTGGCCTAAGTTAAGAACTTTTAGACGTGTCAAATTCTTCAAGCAGTCCGGTAGTTGCCCGGTCAACGAGTTACGTGAGAGATCAAGAAATTCAAAGTTTTCATAGATATGGCACAAGAAAGAGATCCCTCCTTGGAATTTGTTTCTGGACAGATCTAGTAAATTTATACGTGCCGGAAAAGAAGGTATTGGACCATAAAAGCTGTTGGAACTCAAATCTACTTTTTCAAGGCCAGGACTTTATAATGATTCTTGTAATAATGTACCACTTATGTTGTTTAAAGACAGATCCAAATACCTTAATTGAGAAGGGCGCCATTGGTTCCAGAACTTTGTCGGAATTGTGTCTGAAATGTTATTGTTAGAAAGATCAAGATGCAAAAGTTTTTTCATTTTTTGTATCAATTTGGGGAAACGAGGTCCTAGCTTGTTAGAGCTTAAATCAATATACTCTACACTCATAGAAAGGTTTGACACATCATCAGACAATGACCCTGTTAATAGGTTACTTGAAGCATCCAAATAATATAACATATTTAAGGATGTGCATCGAGACAAGTTGTTCAGAAAATCTGAAAGTTTCCCATCAAACGAGTTGCCAGAAACACCAAATTCATAAAAAGTTTTAAGCCTATTGCCAACTAATGGGCACAACCAGCGATAAATTGATGAGTTGAGATTGTTGTTATCGAGATGAAGGGAATAAATAGATGAAGTAGAGTTGACAACTGAAGAATATGGATGCATGACTTTTGAGAGGTCACATTCAACTAAGTTTAACTCTACTAGGTTTTGGAGACCTATAATTACATTTACCCAATTATTTGCTTTGGCCAGAGAAGTTCCATCCATATAAAGGATACTTAAAGAAGATAGAGAAGACAACCAATCTAAGTTTTCAATTGTACAACTATCGAGGGATCCTAGAAAAAGAGTTCCCAAATTGGTGAGGTTTCCAAATTGAGGAATGGTTCCATAGAAAGAGTTGTCTGAAAGGTCAAGGTTTGTTAATTTGGTCAATGAACCAATGGATCTTGGAATGATTCCACTAAAATTATTTTCACTAAGGTAAAGGTGTGTTAAATTTGTCAAATAACCAATGGACAAGGGAATGGTTCCAACCAACTGATTATAAGAAAGGTCAAGAATAGTTAAAGCGGTCAAGGAACCAATGGACTCGGGAAAGGTGCCAGTAAACTGATTATAAGAAAGGTGAAGAGAAATTAACTGGGTCATGTTACCAATGGACCTCGGAATGGTTCCAACCAACTGATTCCTTTCAAGGTCAAGATAAGTTAAACCGGTCAAGGAACCAATGGACATGGGAATGGTGCCAGTAAACTCATTTTCATAAAGGTCAAGATAAGTTAAATGAGTCATGGAGCCAATGAAAGGGGGGATCGTTCCATGGAAAGAACAGAAAGACAAATCTAGCTGATTCAAGTAGGTTAAGTTAAGCAATGAAATGCTAATCTCACCACCAACACGTCGATAGTCGCACAGGTCAAGCATTGTGACATGACCTGTTTGGTTGTCGCACATGACTCCACTCCATTTGCAACAATCATCTTCTTCTTCGGGTCTCCATGTAGAGAGCAGGCTGTCGGGGTCTAGAAGGCGAGCTTTGAAATCAAGAAGAGCTTCTCTCTCATTATCGATGCACGTATTAGTAGCCCCTCCTGCTGCTACAACCGGTTTGTGGCCAAGGGAAGTGCCTGCCGTTGTATTAAACCATAGTAGAACAAGTGAAAAGATAAATAAAACATGAGTTTGCATAAAGTAAAAGCAAATATTTTCTCTCATAATGTATATGTTGTATGTAATTTGTATTGAGTTATCAACATATATGCCTCTATGCAGCTTTATATAGACTTAGGAAAAGAATAATTGTGTGGTGCAGAAAAGACATGGATAAAACTAAGTCCCTGTTTCATATATGAGATTTTTCTCTCAGAAAAAATTGTGTGGTGCAAACTAAGACATCTAAAGACTCTCAAGTCAAGTCTTTGCAATTTGTAAACGTGTGATGTCCATAAACATGTGATATCTTTTGGTCCTCCAATTGCTATGTGATATAAATATAAATATGAGAGAGCTAGGTCCCATATATACAATGTTATAAGTGTTTTTATACACCTAGCAACATGAGGTTTTATCATATAACATTCCTATAATACGTAACCAAAAAAAGCACTCTCTAATAACATTCCTATAACACACAACTATAAACCTCACTCACTCCACTTTTATAATAAAAAAGAAGAGAAAAAAAACTCGATGACATCCGTTCTGCACATAACGATGGCGGTAAAACGCACATGGCGCCACTATACGAAACAAAAAAGCTATAACCAAGGGTGCTATATCCAATGCACCCTACTAAAGTAACCCATTCATAAGGCAACACGCTAGATAACCTAATATAAACCAAAGAATGATATATTGATCAATCTATAAACTCAACAAAATCAAAATTTTCATCTATGTTGATTCAATAAACTTAAAAACAAAATTAAAAAAAAAAATACTATGTAAACATACACGAGCCTCGATAAAATTGGTCAAAAAAGCTTAACTTAATTCAAAAAAATTCCCACTAATGTATAGATTACTAACTCGTGAACATCACAAGATAAGAAAATTAAAGTAAGTAATTGAAAGAGAATATAATTATAACTTTAAGGCAGAAAAAAGGTAGTATTGGGAATTGAACTTACATTTGTAATGAATAGAGGATGTTAGTAACGTTATTTGATATAACGAAAAGACAAATGGCCGGTGAGTTGAAGAAACTGTGGTGCCTATTTGTTGACAGATAATTGTTTATATTTTTGTGGTGATATTAACTGATACCGTCTAATAAGTATGGTTGTTAATAAGTACTAGCACGGTATTTGTACAAGATGATAAAGAAACGTTGAATCAATTGTTACTTAGACCAACGAGAGAGCTTCATTTAACAATCATATTAACCAATTGAAAGTCAAAATTAAACTTCCTTTGGTCAGATTTATTAAAAATCGTGTATAGAAAAATAAGTATAAAAATATAAGTGTCAATTTTGTAAAGTAAAAACTAGAAGAAGCAAAAAAGAGAGGGGTACATGTTTAAATAATTTAAAAACTTATCACTTTCAAGGTCCTTTAATAACTATTTTTTTTTCTTTTTTTTTTAAATTTAGCTTATACCCCTTATACTTTATAACCCTAGATTTTTTATAAAAAAAACACACAACTTATATTTTGTTGTAATTTATAAATATTATTATAATTATAGTTTAAATTAATGTATATGCAGAGGATTTTAAATATAAAACGAAAGTACAAGTTATTGTGATATGTAAATGGACACACGATATTCTACATATACGAACAACTCATTGATTCCTCTTAATGAGTTTAAATAAGGATAACCTAAACAATTTTTTAAAACTATCTTTGTTCAGTAACGATTTATGTTATTTCTCTTTATAAGTTTAACTGTGCATACACGGGGTTTAGAAATTAAATGCAACTAAAATTATTTATTGGCCGGAAAAAATTTCAAACTTAGAGCACGGGTATTTACCAATATTAATACACATTGAAAAAATTATATTAAAATTCATGCCTACACGAGTAATATAACAATTTGAGTATTTAATGTTTTACATAATTTAACCAAAAACTGTGTGCACAAGGCTAAAAACTAATACGATTAAAATTATTATTAACGGAAAAATAAATATTAAAAAGAAAGTATGGGTTACTACGATATAAAAATAAATACCCTTAGTAAACTACTTACGAATAAAAGTTTCAAAAACTGATAAACTTTAATTGACTTTATCATAATGAAATTTTTATTTAAAAATTCGTAGGCGCACATATATTATCACTATTTTTTTATCACTAGTTCTTAATAAACAAACAAGTATATAAGGTCATACAAATAGCATAAATCAATCTAAACCTTAATTCCCATATCATATATGGAAATGACGACTTTATACATTTGTTTAATGTAACTCAGACTTAGACTCCAAGATATCCTACAATATAAACAAACCTCTTTGTTCATTAGTTGGCATCTCTTGGAAAACCCTAGCAAGCTAATCTTCTCTTCTTTTCTCCTCTTTTGTCTTTGTCGAACGAATTACACAACCCACAAGGGTATGTGTTTGATTTTGAACGAAATATAAGTGATTAGTTAGTTATTGTTATCCAAAAACTAGCATTCTAATTGAATCGCTACCAATACGTGTGTGTGAGATCGTAGAGAAATCCATCATGGATTTTTGGTGGGGAAGTAATCGACTTTTACCTCTGTTGTAAAAGTCGGCTCAGGCGGCCGATTAATTCCCGCATAATCGCTGATCGCTCACTAACCGCCTTAATTTATCAAGATCATCCTATTTAATCGATTTGGTCAAAGATCGCTTAAAAATCGGTCAACAAAATCGGAAAAAAAATCGAACAAAATTGGTCTAATCAGATTAATCGAACAAAATCGCTTAAAAATTTATCTTAAAAATAGGACAAAATCGCTTAAAAACCGGTCAACAAACCGATTAATTGGTCAAAGATCGCTAAAAAATGGTCAATAAACCGAGTAATATCAATGTTTGACTTTGAAATTTGAAGAATTATATATTATGTTTATATTTGACCACTTAAAATATTCGAAATTTGATGCATTATGCTTATCTCATACATATAATATAATATAGTATCTAAAATTGCAATTTTGTACATAAAGATTCCAATCCTATTAATCCCCGCCTAAGTGATTAATCGGTAGGCCATACCTGACCGCCTCATTAGCGCCTAGCGATTTTTACAACCTTGACTTTTAGACAAGTAGACTTGTGCAAACCCTAGTTTAGGGTTTATATTGTTCTTGATCACGTTCTTGAATCGTTAAGGAAGCTGACAAGGTATTTTTTCTTTTAGGTTAATTGTTTACATTATATGATCAATATGCACTGCATACTCATGATGATTATGTGTTTATTATATGATAATTAGTTCATAAATTTCAACAGTTAGCATCACGAGCCGTTATATAATGTAATTAATTACCTAAAACATGTAAAGATTATAACTTGATCAATTGTTGTATGATATTTAGGTTTTCTTGATTTTTTTGAATAACCCTTTTAGGTCGTACGATTTAAAAAAATAGTTTTTTAGGTTTTAAAAATTATAGAAACCATTATCTAAGTTGCATGAAATCTTAAGTGTTTAATAACGTACAATTATAATTATATGACATTAATACGATATTGTTAGCTTGATTAATTGTTTATATGTGTTTTATTAATTGTTAGTATGTGATCAATGATAAAAACATGCATGTTTTGTCATGGATCTTAAATCTTGAAATTAGATATTACTTGGTGTATTAATTGTTAATTGTTTATGCATGCTTAATTTGGTGATATATTAATTAATTAAGGGATATTAGTAAGTTAATTGTATGACACATAATTACTACATAATTTAATTATTTTTAAAATTAAGAAAGACCACATCTTTATCGTTCTTTAATCAACTTTATGTGTTTATTGTATATATTTAATGTAGGGCTTACCCAATCAATTTATCGATGTATGTGATCCACTTGTACCTAGATAAAAAAACAGGTGAGAGCCTTAATTAAATATATACATGTTAGTTGATTAAATATATACAAATATACTTATTTTTATTCTTTTTAGATACAAATATTTTAATTTAATTTAAAAATAATAATAAAATTATATAAACTATAAAAAAAATAAGTTTATTTAAAATTAAACACTTTTAAGTAATTATAAAAAAATTATGTAATATTTATATATAATTAAATTTTAAAATTAAACACTTTTAAATAATTTAAAATGTTTATTTAATACAATCATAAAAAAAAAATATTTAATATAATTATGTATCTTTGAAGATAATATTTATAAAAAGTCGAGGTGATATGGTTATACGTAACGTGTTAAACGAACGAGTATAGGTGATATGCTCATACGTAACATGTTAAACGACCGAGTCTAAGTGATATGATTATACGTAACATGTTAAACGAATGATTCTAGGTGTTATGGTTATACGTAACGTGTTAAATGAACGAGTCTAGGTGTTATGGTTATACGTAACATGTTAAACGACCGAGTCTAGGTGCTATGGTTATACGAAACGTGTTAAGTGGTTCAATTTGTAGCAAATGGCAGTTTTAAAATTTATTTTCCCGATTAAGAATCAATCACTACTTGAGGACAAGTAATAATCAACCTTCCGGATGTTGTATTCCTAGGCGAGAGATGAATTGAATTTTATGTTTTTTGTTTGTTCGTTTTAAATGATGCTTTATTATCGTTTTGGTTTTTGTTTGGTTTTGTAGGCTAATTTTTAAAACTTTTTATACTAATTAATAAGGCAACTATTTTAAGTGAGATAAAGATTAAACTAATAGCAAATAATAGATAACGACTAACAATATATGATAAAAAGCTATGCTTGTCAAGTGTAGTGATAAGTTCATTAAGTGTGGATTTTTCCTTAAAAGCACTTATGTAATTAATACCCGTCGAAACAAATTATTTCCTCACAACATTGGCTTATATTGAAAACAATTATTTTTCGAGGTAAAAATTAGTAGACTTTAAATGATTAATTATCCCAACGGCTTTTGCCCGTTAAAATAACCAACTACTCAAATCATCGATTAATCCAAAAATTATTAATTAACAACCTTTAATTATCCGTTTAGAAAGTAGATTTTTCTCACAACGTTGGTTTATATTGAAAATCCTACTTTTTATCTAGATAAAATCTACTTGGTTAAATAGTTAAAATCCTTAACGGCTTTTGCCCGTTAAAGTTTCTAAAAATCAAACCAAGTAAACCAGAGGCTACCAATTAATAATCTCTAATATTCCACACTTAGTTTCACAATTCACCAATCACTTAACAAGCATAATAAAAATCTACTCAATAATAGTCATAACTAAACCAACAAAGATAATAATAATAAGCTCAACAAACATCATTTTTCTACAAGCTAAAAGAGAAAGTAAGGAAAATAGAACCCGATCTACAATACGAGACGAATAAAACCACCCGATTTTATAAACTTATCAAACCCTAAAGTTTACTTCTTTATAAGCTTTAATAAAACCAAATGTTTAATAAAGTTTGTGACTTTATTAACTAATTTAGCTTATTAAGACTAAAAAACTTTAAACTTTAGTTAATAAGTGAGCTTATAAAACCTTTAAGCTCCTCGCCTTAGGATGAAAATGATGAGAAACTAAGAAAAATCACAACTTTATCAAAGGTTAGAGAATAAGCAATATTATGGATCAAATAAGCTATGGAAAAGCTTATTGATCTAAAAAGTACTAAACTTTAAACAAAATAAGCAAAGAAAAGGCTTAAAGATTAGATCCAATATCCACCCAAAACTAAGTGGTTCAAATCCGAAGATTAAACGTGAGTTGGGTATATTTAAGGACTAGATCTAAATAAATAAGCTAAAGAAGAAAATAAGCTAAAGATAAGCTAAAAATATTAAACCTTTTTTTTATTTTTTTATAAAAGAAGTTGTAAAAGAAAATAAATCTAAGTAAATAAAAGAGTTTTTTTTTTTGAAAAGAAACTAAAAATAAAAAGTGCTTATTGAATAAGCTAATAAGCAAAAATAGATTATTAGATAAGAAAAAGAAAAAGAAAATAAAGAAAGAGATGAAAAAGATAAGCACTTAAGTAAACTCTATAAACTTCATTATCATTAATAAGCTAAAAAGGTTTGGGTACAATAAGTTCTTAAAAATAAGCTAAAAGCTTAAGCAATAAGCTAAAGAAAATAAGCTACTAAAACTACTACCAAAAAAATAAAATGAAGTGCGTGAAATTAATATTTATAGCCAACTTCAATCGTTTAATTCTAGACCCTTCCTCGTATTCCTTCCTGACCAAGGCGACACGTGGCAAAAATTTATTGGTATGAGGAAATTGGTGGAGTGCTAGTGAGTGGGAGCAGATGGAATTCAC
Source organism: Chrysanthemum makinoi (assembly GCA_910596185.1). Taxonomy (NCBI): domain Eukaryota; kingdom Viridiplantae; phylum Streptophyta; class Magnoliopsida; order Asterales; family Asteraceae; genus Chrysanthemum; species Chrysanthemum makinoi. The sequence continues at coordinate 12,186,485 of OU343225.1, read as the reverse complement.
GCTCTCTTTGTGATTTAATTGATGCGCGTGTATTTCAAACGCAAGAACAGAAGCAGATTTATTGCAATTTGTCTTTCAAAGTTACTTCTCCTTTTCATTGCACCGGGCTTGGAGTCTTGAACAGATTGGGCTTGAGAAGGACTTGGACTGATCGTGGGCTTGATCTGGGTTGCGAGACTATTGGACAGCTGCTGGGCCTCGTGGCTTGAGAACTGGGCTCGAGGTAATAAATAATAAAAATTAAATGCCACTAGCGAGATTTCAACCTTTGACCTCTTGCTTAGCAACATGCACCCAACCACTAGACCAAGAGCTCTTTTGTGTTAAGTCTTTTGCAATTTCTCCCTCTTTTTTGATCCAAATTTTAGCCATTATCTTTACAATAATCTTCGTTCGAGCTCCGTTTAATCTTTCAATATTTTCTTCTCTTCCTCGATGCTCCAAATAAAATAACCACTTGACTCGATATTTCATGATCTTTCCAATGATGTGCTCGGATAATTTTTGTGACTTCGTTTGAACCTCGAAAAACGCGAGAACACCATCGAAACTCATCCGAAAATTACCGTTTTTGCTTTGTTTTCAAACCCTTGTACCTGCAAGACATAATAACACATATCCAACATATTTGCAATATAAATTGACATATTTCATGGTTATTAGTCCGATTTAGCATATTTTTAGATATAAAATGATGTGTGTTTTAGCACACATCATTAAACGAATGAGTCTAGGTGATATGGTTATACTTAACGTGTTAAATGACCGAGTCTAGGTGTTATGGTTATACGTAACGTGTTAAACGACCGAGTCTAGGTGTTATGGTTATACGTAACGTGTTAAACGAACGAGTCTAGGTGCTATGGTTATACGTAACATGTTAAACGAATGAGTCTAGGTGATATGGTTATACGTAACGTGTTAACCGACCGAGTCTATGTGATATGGTTATACGTAACGTGTTACACGACTGAGTCTAGGTGATATGGTTATACGTAACATGTTAAACGAACGAGTCTAGGTGTTATGGTTATACATAACGTGTTAAACGAACGAGTATAGGTGCTATGGTTATACGTAACGTGTTAAACGAACGAGTCTAGGTGCTATGGTTATATGTAACATGTTAAACGAACGAGTCTAGGTGTTATGGTTATACGTAACGTGTTAAACGAACGAGTCTAGGTCTTTTACTTATGTCCGAGATCACACACTGCCCGAGAACCCTTACTGTCCGATCTAGGGTTTCACATGCATAAAACGGGTCATGTCAAAAAAATGGCGCCAAAATTTCCCACCAAAAAATGTGCCTAAATTTCCCACCAAAAAAGTGGCGCCAAAACTTCCCACCAACCTGACAATCACATTATATAGTCTTTTTATCTTCACACGAATTTCACAACCTCTTATCCTCAAAACCACTCAACCTCACAACCTCTTATCTTCACACAAATTTCAAAACCTAAGATGGAGCCATATAATCCTTTTATGTGTTCTTGTGGAGCAGGAAATATAAGATTAAGAACATCACATACAGAATATTCATCTGGACGGCAATATTATGCATGTCCTCTGTCGAAGGTGAACAATCATACATTTCTTATTTATGTAAATATACAAATAATTGGGTTGTAATCTTTTATAATTTTCTTATTATATAATAGCCCATAAAAAAAGATAATGGGTGCGGATATTTTATGTAGAAGAGTGAATTTGACGAGTACTTATGAATAATCTCTTCTGCTTCAACATCTGAAGGTTCTGGATCTGCTCCAACAGAATGCTCAAGTTGTAATGCCAATGATCTTAGGATAAACATGCTGGAATCACAAAAACAGCTGCTAGAGACAAGAGTAAGGATGCTCGAGGAAAGACTTGAAATGGCAAGGATTCCTGATGACCACGCATGTCAGTCGGATGCAATACTTCGTGAGCTGTTAAGTGACATGGAAAATCTTCATTTGTAGTTGTTGTCGTTGTTGTTCTTGTAGTTGTTGTTATTGTTGTCCTGGATGTTGATGTTGTTGTTGTTGGAATAATACGTATGTAATATGGCTTTTTCTGATAGGAACCATATTCATCATAAATTTCGGCGCCATACGTATTAAGAACTTCATTAAAGAGACACATCGACGATAAAACCATTGTCCACTCCCGTTCCGGCGTGTAATCAGCCATTGTTATGTTTGTTTTGTGAGAATTGACGATTGGGTTTTTTGTGTCTATTTGTGTTTTGCCGAATTGAGGATGATCGGTTAGGTTAAACTGTAAAAAAAAAATTATATAAGTTTATTTAAAATTGAACACTTTCATATAATTATACGTAACATGTTCAAATAAAATCAATATTAGTAAGATTATGTACGGGTGTGCGGGTGAGATAGGAAAGAAATAAGAGCACAAGACATACAACAATATGCAAAACGCAAGCAACAGAAAGCACGCAGAACAAGCAAAGCAGAGAGAAACAAAATTGGGTATTTGATGAAATATGTTTGTAAAATTGGTTATTTTTGTCATTTTCTCTTTATTATTTGCACCACTCTATGGTATGTAACTACTTTATGTATAAGTGCTATGATTCTTTGTAATCCTTTATGTTTGCCATTACAAAAAAATAAAGGTCATTCAGTATCTATGAGAATTCTTTGTAGTCATTATTTTCCGTTTCTACAAATAGAACTTCTTATGCGCTAATATATATGTTAATAGGCAATTAAGTGTCACACAATGTACGGGTAGCGATAACATACAATTTATATACTTATGCTTATATCAACCTGTATTAGGTTTATTATGACCAAGTTAACACAACTTTGTTGGCACTGTAACGATAACTTGGTGAATAAAATCATTAGCTAAAGTGACAGGTAATTGTAAAGCTTTCTAAAGCAGACTTTTTCTATTTTCATCGTGGTTGGTATCCACAATGACAAGATGAAACTATTGTGGATGTTGAAAACCATAATCAAAGAATTAAATGAGATATTAGGCATTTAGGCTCAAGTTTCGTGGTTCTTGCTTAATATCTTTGGTTCATGTAAGCTAGCATAAATGTAAAACCTTAATTTTTACCTGATTGCAACTACAATAGTTTCCGTCAATAGTTTCTTTCGTGTCATTTAATCTTATGAAACTAATTCTAGGCTAGTTATAACATAAGACCATCTAATAATTAGTTTATAACATCTGGATATTAGGTACGTGCTTGCACCATAAACTAACCAGCAGTTACCAACATACTTATTTCTTGCTCATTACTAATCAGTTTTAAAAAGTAAGAGCATTTTTACACTAACATGGAGCATATTAATTGTATGACTTTAGTGGTATATTTATAGAACTCTATGCAAAATTAGATCGAGTCACTACTATCGCGTGTATGTAACAGAACATGAAACTGAGTACATGTTTAGTGGAAGCAACATGTGGTCCTTGTTATAGCAACGGATAGAACAAGAACTATAAGACACTAACATGCATGTTCTTTTATGTTTGTTACAGTTTTTTGATGTTCTTTTTATATTAGCAATTGAGAAACAAAACTAAAGTTTACAAACAAAAAAGATATCATTATTCAGATTTCTTAGGTACATTGAGAGCTTATTTCATGTGCCTCGTAATTAAGACTAAATAAACCCTACAGTCTTCACACCACACTTAGATTTCAAGCGTAATATATAGCTTACATTGGCCTGTAGTACACCCCAGCAGTTGCTTTTGAAGCATGATATCTTATTGTAAAGATTCATGTTTGTTCACTTTAGCAAGCAGTGATACCTTAACTAACATCAAGTATGTTGCAATTCTATGTAAAACATTTTAATAAACATGTTACGTGCATCATATTATCACACAATATATAATATATGAACGTATGGAGATGCCGTATATCACACAGTGTGGGGAAATGGCCACCCATGGTGTTGGTGGCAACTTTATTAATAACTGGGACTAAAAACCATTGCCAAATACAAGTGAAGCATGAAATTACAATACTAAGCAGATGAAAAAACACACAAAAAACATATACAGCTACACACGTGCAACCCTTCGTTATTTTGCCATGAACACCGCCACCTTAACATACACCCAATCTTTCAAGCTATCTTGAGACTGAAAAAAAGCATGTTTCGCACGGCGGTTAAGAAGTAAAGTGCCAACTACTATCCAAAATCCAGTAGGAAAACCAGCTGCTCCTCCAATATAAAACCATCTCATAAGTTCATCTATGTCTTCGCCATCACTCTTACGTTCACCAACTACAGGTGTTACTTTAAGTTCTTTATCTCCGGGACAATACTTGGTCAGGGGAGGTCCACATAGTCCAGCATTTCCAGTGTACCTTGATGGTTCAAAGGACTGGAGTTGAGTGCTTGATGGAATCCTCCCAGACAAGTTATTATCCGACACATCAAGATAATTTAAAAAATTCATCTTAGACATGCTTGATGGCAACCTGCCTGACAAACTGTTTTCTGATAAATCCAATGTCTGAAGTTCTTTCATTTGACCAATGTCTTTCGGAATCTCTCCAAGTAGAGCATTGTGTGATAAGTTTAGTAATACTAATCCCTGCAAATTGGTAATCTCGTATGGGATTTGGCCAGTGAGACTGTTGGTTGATAAATCAATTGTCTTCACCAATCTCAGATTTCTACTAAACTCATTTACCTTTCCTTGCCATTCAATCAACATATTGTCAATATAGCTATCGTCAACAGAGTAATACACGTCTTTAAGATAGAAATTACTACTATAATGATGTAGATTATGTTCCGTAAACAATTGTTCTTGAACCATGGAAGCAAGATTATGCACACACGATGGGATTGTTCCATGGAGCTTGTTAAACGACAAGTTTAAGATTTGAAGACTTACTAAGTGACATATATTTGAAGGAATGGCTCCGGAAAAGTTGTTTGATTTTAGGCTAAGGCCATACAACCTTGATAAGTTTGTACAAATCCAAACAGGAATATTACCATATAAATTGTTAGCCCCTAAGTCCAAAAGGCTTAACTTGGTGCAATTCTTCAAAGACAATGGCAATTCTCCAGAGAAGCTGTTGTATAAACATAACATCTCGAGTTGACCCAAACATCCTACATAGGGAGGAATATATCCTAATAAACTGTTATGGCCTAAATTAAGAACTTTTAGATACGTCAAATTCTTCAAGCAGTCTGGAAGTTGCCCGGTCAATGAGTTACGTGAGAGATCAAGAGCTTCAAAGTTTTCATAGATTTGGCACAAGAAAGAGATTCCTCCCTGGAATTTGTTTCTGGACAGATCTAAAAAACTTATATGTGGCGGAAAAGTAGGTATTCGACCATAAAATCTGTTGGAACTCAAATCTACTTTTTTAAGGTTAGGACTTGATAATGATTCTGGTAATTTCGCACTTATGTTGTTGACAGAGATCCAATAATAATATAATAGAGATGGGCGCCATTGGTTCCAGAACTCTGTAGGAATTGTGTCTGAAATGCTATTGTTGGAAAGATCAAGATGCCTATGGTTTTTCATTTTTTGTATCGATTTGGGGAAACGAGGTCCTAGCTTGTTAGAGCTGAAATCACTATACTCTACACTCATAGAAAGGTTTGACACGTCATCATTAAAAAAGCTCCTTCCAGTGAGTTGTGTGAAAGATTTACAGACAAAAGATTTGATTTTCCAATGTTTTCAGAGATAACACCTCTAAGAGAATTGGAAGATAGGTGCAGTTCTTCAAGTGTGGGTAGTTGCCACAATTTGTCACTTATTGTTCCATTTAACTGATTGGAATCTAGGTTCAACCTATTTAGGGATGAAAAGTTTTGAATCTCATCAGACAATGACCCTGTTAATTGGTTATTTGAAGCATCCAACCAATATAATTGGTTATTTGGGGATGTGCATCGAGACAAGTTGTTCAGAAAATCTGAAAGATTCCCATCAAACGAGTTGCCAGAAACAGATAAATAAATATGCCTATTGCCAACTAATGGGCACAACCAGCGATAAACTGATGAGTTGAGATTGTTGTTATCGAGATAAAGTTAAACAATAGATAAAGAAGAGTTGACAACTGAAGAATATGGATGCATGACTTTTGAGAGGTCACATCCGCTTAAAAATACAAATAATAGGTTTTGGAGACCTATAATTACATTAACCCAGTTATTTGCTTTGGCCAGAGAAGTTCCATCCATATAAAGGTAACGTAAAGAAGATAGAGAAGACAACCAATCTAAGTTTTCAACTGTACAACTACTGAGGGATTCTAGTGAAAGAGTATCCAAATTGGTGAGGTTTCCAAATTCTGGAGGAATGGTTCCAGAGAAAGAGTTGTTTGAAAGGGAAAGCTCTTTTAATTTGGTCAATGAACCAATGGATCTTGGAATGATTCCACTGAAATTATTATTACTAAGGTAAAGGTATGTTAGTTTGGTCAAGGAACCAATGGACTCGGGAATGGTTCCACTAAAATTATTCTCACCTAGGTAAATCTTTGTTAAATTTTTCAAATAACCAATGGACAAGGGAATGGTTCCAACCAACTGATTCCCTTCAAGGTCAAGAAAAGTTAAAGCGGTCAAGGAAACAATGGACATGGGAAAGGTGCCAGAAAACTGATTATAAGAAAGGTGAAGATAAATTAACTGGGTCATGGAGCCAAAGAACGGGGGAATCGTTCCATGAAAAGAACAGAAGGACAAATCTAGATGATTCAAGTAGGTTAAGTTAAGCAATGAAATGCTAATCTCACCTCCAACACCATACTCGTACAGGTCAAGTGTTATGACATGATCTGTTTGGTTGTCGCATGTGACTCCACTCCATTTACAACAATCTTCTTCTTCTTCGGGTCTCCATGTAGAGAGCACGTCCTCGGGGTCTAGACGGCGAGCTTTGAATCCAAGAAGAGCTTGTCTCTCATTATCTATGCACATATTAGTAGCCCCTCCGTATGGTTTGATTTGGTTTGGATCCGGAACTATTGTTAGTCCGTTGGTGGTTTTGATTCAAATGATGTGTTGGCCGCGACAAGTGTTTAGCCGAGACCCCATGGTATCGGTGTGACCTTGATTTGCCTACATTGAGGGTGTTTGGGTTAATACTAGAACAAGGGTTTTGACTCGTAAGTTGTTGATTTGACCGTGACTCGAAAGAAAATGACCCGTGTGACTTAAAATTAGGTTTTCTTCTCAAAACATCAAGAAAAGGATTCATTTGTGGTTTTGCGGGAAAAAATGCGTTGGAGGTGGCGTGTGGAGGTGGTGGGTGGTGGCGTTGGGTGGCGGTGGGTGGAGGTGGTGTGTGGAGGTGGTGGGTGATGGCGTTGGGTGGTGATGGGTGGAGGTGGCGGTGGAGGTGGTAGGTGGCAGTGGAGTCCACCGTTAGTCCTTAGGACTAACGATGCAATTTATTTTATTGCATCGTTAGTCCTAAGGACTAACGGTGCAAATATTTTCTCTTCCGTTAGGAGATAACGGAGAAATATTTGCACCGTTAGTCCTTATTAACTGAATTTACTAACAGAGGGATGTATTTGTGCCAACTTTACTAACGGAGGGATGGTTTTGTGCCAAAAAAAAATTTAGGGATGTAAAGCGAGACAAAGGGCAAACCACAGGGATGTATTTTGGACTTTACTCTTTATCTAAACTCAGTAGTTGATCAATTTCATCTACTCTCTCTTTCCAAAACAATCGCAACATCTTGCTTTTGGGTTGTCTCGAAGTGTTCCCTACTTTAGTAAGTGCTCAGGCCAAATTTAATATTTCACCAATCAGTAACCATCACTTGATTTTTGTGACTTTTAAATTGGTCCGTAAGGCTGTTTTGGTTCTTACTTCTTATGAAATAGCATTATTTTACATACGCCTACTAATCAATGTTTTAAAAAACTATGAGTGAAATGGTGCTAGTCTTTAGCAATGGAGTGGGGATACTATGACCTGTGATGTGACTAAGAAAATAAGATTCAAACAACTAGAAATACAGAAGTATAATTGCAAACAAGATAATCCTGAAAAATCTTCGAAAATGTAATATAATAGATATTTCAGTTACGTACTTTCTTCCGAACATTTGGATCTCGAAATTTCAGCAGCCTCTGGACTTCAGGGGCAAGATCACGAGCCATTTCAGCAGAAGATATATTACCCAAAGCACAAAGAGCCAGTCCCACGATATACTGGTTCGTATGGTTAAGATCTCTACAAAATAAAAAAACTTTGTTAATCACGGGAGATCGTGTTTGGACAACATCCTGACAAGCCCAGAAGATGTGTGTTCATGATTCAATAAAAAATACAAAACAGAAAAGGGTACGTGCATACTGCCAAAATGAATTGGTGACTAGCATCAAAACTTCTTATCTTTCATCAAGAAGCAACATAAGTCCAAGATATCCTATTCTCTTCTCTGGAAATCCAGGAGCTGCAATTAACTTGAGGCATTCCATTTGACCAGAATGTGTGGGATATCCTAGCATGTGAATGAACATGAGCTTTGCCAAATTACTGTGTCTATAATCATTGTCATTATCGCTAACAGCTGCACGAATAGAAGCACACTCTTTTCTAACAACAGCACGCTCCTCTGCTGCAGTTTTACAGGCACGTATTGCCCGAATCATGTCCCTGCAAATAAAAACAATAATCCTTATATCACAAGCTGACCATTTCCATTTAGATGAGACCATTACTTGCAAACTTATTTGGAGATATAGGCCAAGTGATGTTTTGTCTTATATGCATAAGAATTAAGGATGGCTCATGAACAATATTAACAGGATTACGATTATGCTTATTTTCACAAATTTCTCTTTAGGTTGTCCCATTGTACCACAAAATCCAAATAAATTTACAATGTTGAGAAAGTAAGGATCTTCACATAAAACAAAACAGCAAGCAAGATTCTATGAACAGCTAGAATGGAGCCATACTATCAATGTTGGTATCTTGTTACAGGTTTTTGTCGAAGTCAATTGCATTCCAATAAGTGTTTGACATTTGCCATAGTTGAATAAGTAACAATGTTTGGTTTTGTAATACTTGTATGCGTATAAGAGCAATGTAACAGTAATTAATTATTGTATTTTCACAGGTCTCCAACAAATGATAATTCCAGGATCGTATTGCACAAGATTAACAAGAAGATGATTCATTTTATTCATCAACATAACAGTAGGTTACATCGTTACAAAAGACACTATGCGTCTCTCTTCAAATGAGACACACTCTACATATCAGACTACATGTTCTGGACTATTTATAGACATGAAAGGGTATGACCCAAAGGTCATGATGGTTCGAATGGTTTCAACCAAACGACACAACCCTTGGTTTTGTAACTAACTTACAGAAATAACTACCTTTAACTACCAACCATATTAACTACTTTTCGGTTATAAACTTTCTACTTAACAACTTTAGTCCTTCATCTATCGTTATCTTCATAATACAAGACTTGTACAATTACAAGGTCCAACATTCTCCCCCCTAATTGTTTAAGTCTTGTTCTTCTAGTCTTCATGTTCTTCTCCGTGTCTTTTGTTTCCTTCTTCTTGTCTTCTTGATTGTTGCTGCTGTTGCTTGTTCCTTTCCAAAGTTGTACCACAATACTTCCTTGTGTTTCTTCAATTTTACACCGTATCTTCAACAACTCTTCAATACCCGTCGGTATTTTCCTATGAACGAGTGATCAGCCCGTCCTTTTCGTTATTTGTTGTTGTTCTTGTATTGCTAAACGTCTCCAAACAATCCTTTATTGTTTTATCTCGGTATACCTTATCTAAATTGCACAAGCAACGCCTTTTCTTTCTTAGTGTATCTCGTTATTATACACTATGGTTTCTTCTTTCTTGTGTGTTGACTTGCTTTCGTAACTACAAACGTTTCCTAGATCCCTTCTTGTTCACCGTATCCATCCAACCAGGCCAAGTTGTTCTCGGTCTTCTTCCAAGTGATCTACGTTGTGTTGTCGCCCATTTCTTTACTTCGAAATCCAAGTCCTTCCTACACACATCTTTGACATGCTTTGTTCCTTTTTGTTTCTTCCTGCCTCGTTGCCTCTTTTTTCTTCTAATTCGACTTCTATCTTCAACAAAACCTTTCGAATTTTGTTGCCTTGTTTCTGTTTTGATTCGAATCAAAATAAACACCATGGTTCCTTCTCTTTTCTTGTCGAATTTTTCTTGCCAACGAATCTAAACAAAAGTTCCACAGCCTTCTTGCTTCTTCTCTATACACTTACACGTTGTTTTTTTCTTCTTTGTGTGTTATTCTTGATCTCGGTTCCTTTGAAATCTAAGAATATTTCTACACACAAACCTTTGCGTGTGGTTTTGATTTCTTATCTAGATATCACAAACCTTTCTACACACAATCCTTGGTACCACGTCTTGGTAACCAAACCGAACCAAAAACAGTCCTTCGTTTCTGATTTCGTTCCACCGAAACAAAACAGTCATTCGTTTGTTCCTTCTCTCGTTATTGTTGTTCTTGTGTCGTACCGACACACCTTTACCTTGAGTACTCCTTATTTGTTCTACGTATACGCTTTCTTCTCCACAACAACGTTCCTTGTGCTCCAGACCCGCGTCTTACACCTTGCCCTCCAGTCCCGCGTCTTTCTACTCTTGCTTCTACGCTTCTTTCAACGTCAAGAGTTTGTTTTCTTCTGCGCTATTCCACTCTTGCTTCTACGCTTCTTTCAACGTCAAGAGTTGTAACAATTGTTCTTCTAAGTTTTCTCCCACCAATACGTTTGATGCCTACGTTCGCTTCCTTTTGTCGGTTATCAAAACTTAACAAAACTTACCGCTTCTACAAAAGGTTTCTTCTTGTTTTGTTGTCGCGAATGATCACAACAAAACTCCACCAATTCGTTTGATGTCCATGTCCGTTGGTTCTGATCATGCATTATCTTCCCCAACATCCTTGGTGTCTTCCTTTCTTGGTCTCTTGATCCTCTTGATCAAAGACTTAAATCACATCTTGTATCCTTGCAAAAACCTTCGGCTCTTGATACCATATTGTATTTTCACAGGTCTCCTAACAAATGATAATTCCAGGATCGTATTGCACAAGATTAACAAGAAGATGATTCATTTTATTCATCAACATAACAGTAGGTTACATCGTTACAAAAGACACTATGCGTCTCTCTTCGAAATGAGACACTCTACATATCAGACTACATGTTCTGGACTATTTATAGACATGAAAGGGTATGACCCAAAGGTCATGATGGTTCGAATGGTTTCAACCAAACGACACAACCCTTGGTTTTGTAACTAACTTACAGAAATAACTACCTTTAACTACCAACCATATTAACTACTTTTCGGTTATAAACTTTCTACTTAACAACTTTAGTCCTTCATCTATCGTTATCTTCATAATACAAGACTTGTACAATTACAATGAGTTTCAATTCTGAGCAAGAGTGCAAAAGGGATGGGAAGAGTAGGGGGCCTCTTGTGCAAAGCAAACACAGATAAATGCTAGCAAAGAAGGAAGTGGCAAGGGATTGCTAGGAAGAAGAAAGAAAAAGTTGGCACACACAGTCTTCCCCTGCCTATTTGATCTAATGATAAAGAAGTGAGCTAAGTAAAATGGGAAGTATGCGTAAACAATTACGAGTAATAATGACTTGCTTTGTAATATCTCAGTTTATAAGACGAAGGCCAAAAATTCAGGGTAATTTTCGAACTCACGTAGCTCAGGGACTATATAGAAGCTCTCTAGCTCAGGGACTATAGAAGCTCTCTAGCTCAGGACCTCTTAATTACTTTCAAATGAGCCCAACCAAAATGCAATGTTAAAATGAGCTAAAATGTAGTTAGAACCATGCATATTGTGACACAGATATACTCCACTATTTGGCATCCAAAAATCCCCATTGCGTTCTGAGACCATGTAACCAAACAATTTGCCACCAACCCAAATAAAATAATTAGATATTCATGACCCCTTGGAACTTGCTAGTCTGCTACCAACTCTGCCTATCTCAATGAGATTTGGGCCAAACAAGAAAATGTATGTGTAAGGGTAGCCCTACTATTATTCTATCTGATGTATAAGATGGACAGAAATGATCACTGCATAGTCCCTTGCACTCCCAAATACCGTCTTTTGTCTATCAATTTGTAAATGCAATGACGAAATATTTAACCTCCTCATTATGAAAAATCTAGTAAGCATATCTGATGCACCGCCAGCAGGTTCATATCTCATCAATAAGCCAATCCACTACAGACATCTGCCCTATTTAGATCGTACCTTACTAGTTTACTTAGCGTAAAAAGATAGTTATGCCTGATAGGGTGCTAAATTGCAATACATCTCAACATTGCTACTATATCCAAAATGACGTACCCTCCCTTGTTGGAATAGAGTTGTGTGTTAAGATGTAAAGTCTATATTATAAACGGGATGAAGATAAAGAAGAATTCTGTCACGTCAAAGCAAATATTATAACAAAAAAGTCGCAACAAACCCTTAAAGAAGAGGGCGACAACACTCATGAACTTACAAGCAAGGTCGATGAAGTGGATACTATAGTTCTTCCTCTTCATTTTTATACATATAGAGGAATATTTATAAAGTTGAGAAACTAGTTATTGACATTTAAGATGCAAAACATTGATAACCTGCAGCACTAATGACTAAACAGTCTACACGCCCCACCTGAAAACAATATGTAAAAGGCAATGCTAAGCTTATGCTCCACACTGACTTAGCAGCCCGCTCAGGAGAGTCTCGGCCAAAACAGTCATAGAAAGTAAAGAAGTTATGCTACATTTCTCAATGAATCTTAGATTTCCCCGAAACCTATCCACATTTAACTATTTAAGTTACATGCCAACTTACTTCCATTAGTCCATTATAACTCCTCAATGGTTATAGTTTGTGCATTCATAACAACACGTCTTTCAAACTTCATGACTATGAGACGTTTGTACCATGTGAAACCTCAGTAGTTTTCATCATAGTTGGCTATATCTTTTTACATCCCCGGGCATTAGAAATCCTATTTTGATCACATATTATTATATTAACTTGATTGAGCAAATTCGTTCAACGCGCTATATACTAACCATATAACTCTACGTTCTAGTCATCATTTCAGTTAAGTTCATTCATCGTTATCACATTCTACAAGCAAGCTTCCTAACTTAAACAGTCGCACAACAAATCACATCTTCAATTATTCATTATTCACTCAAATACTTAATCATAACAACTTCATAACTAGATCATAACTTAGTTGAATTCCGTAAATCACGCTTATCACTCGTCCAACGCACTAAGTTTCCGTCATCATTTCAATTGAGTTCATTCATCATTAACACATTTCACGCAGCAGACTTCCTAACTTAAGAATCACACAACTAATCACATATTCAATCATTACGCACTCATATACTTAATAATCGTGAGAATAATAACCGTAACAACTTAGTTCAATTCCGCAAATCGTGCGTATTATTCGTCTAACGCCGACATCATTTCAGTTGAGTTCATTAATCTAATAATCACAAAATACTGATAACAACTTAGTTGAATTCCGCACATTGCGCATATCATTCGTCTAACGCACTACGTTTCCGACATCATTTCAGTTCATTCATATACTTTAATTCATAACTCTTGTTCATAATATACTTAATTGAATGAAATCACATAAATTATAACAAAATTAGGTGAAAAAGAAAAAGATGAGATGAGAAAAAGACCGTAAGCGTGTTCCGGAAGAGAAGGGATTCATGATTATTGAGTCCAATTGGAATCCACGTGATGATGATGATGAATTGAGTTGAGATCAGATCCAGCTTTTTTTTTTTTTTAAATTAGAAAAACGGTTATATAACTAACTAACTGACTGACTAGATGATGATGATGATGAATTGAGTTGAGATCTGTTGAAGATGAAGTATGAGGCATTAGTGAATAATGATATTGTTAATGGTGTGTGTTTGTGTGGGTGAGAGTTGTAAGTTGTAGTCGTAGATGGAGGACCTACACGCAAAGAAGGAATAAAGTTAAATTAAAGAAAGAGGATGTAAAGGCTAATCACACTCGACCACCATTTTATCTATCACATCAGTTTTCTTTTTTCGGAAACTATCAGACGATTTTTTGCCACATTAAAGGTGACATGCACTATAAAAACACATCTCACAAATATTCTATCTTAATTAAATAATACACACACATATGGGAAATAAAGGTAGTCCTTGTTGGTCGTTCCTGCGATCTTTGGAGACTACCAAAGTGGCCAACGATTGATCATGAAATCATGCCACAGTGGTGGCGATCGATTGTAACTACCCCATTGTGCTTAGTCTAAAGAAAGAGAGAGGAAATAAAGTGGTTTTCACCCCAAAAGTGGGGTGAAAGTTTTATAAGCAAAATCCTATCACTTTCAATCACTTTACTTTCTAAGAAAAACTTGAGAACACGACTTTTATCACTTCCACTTTCTTTCCTCCGTTTTACTCAACTTGAGAACACAATGTTTGTAATGCTTAAAAAACCAACAAAAAATTACAATTAGAGACAAGTGTGTAGTGTAATCTTTTTAAGCAAAGTCTCAAATGTTTTATATAGTAGTATAGGTAGTGTTTGAAAAGTAAAATTTTCTCATAATATATGATTTCCACCTGAAGTTTCAAAAAACTTCAAGAACATATTTATATAAACAACTTAAAACTAACGTGAATATTGGTATAATAATTAAATCATCGTAGGATGACCGTTTAAACCTTATTATCCCGAATGTTTTGTATAAGTTCTTTCCTCTTAGTTTTATCGCGTATTTTGTTGAATTTCTTGAAGAGTTTTACTATCAAATTTAATGTCTATACATGAATTCAAGCTTTTCGAGCCGAGTTTGAGCCTTACACGAGTCGAGCTTAAGCTTGAATTATTAAAGCTCGTCAAGCTATCAAGCCAAGCTTAAACCTACCTTATAAATTTCAAGCCAAGTTCAAGCCCCGTCAAGCTTGAGCGCGACTTGACTCGATTACACCCCTAGTTAAATCACTCCAAGAAAAAAACAATCCTTTTTTTTCTTCATAAGAATGAGAGTCTTGTAGTTATGAAACACTACAAATACATATCTACATTACGAAAAATATAAAATGATAGTCTTCTGTGAGAAATCCCTTTTACATGTCTTGCCAATTATCATCTTTTCTCAGCTATGCAATAATAGTGACTTCAACTATACAACATTGTAATAATGGGATAACTTTTTTGTTTCTTGCAGGGTTATACCAGAGAGGTAAATCCACCGACCTTCAAATCAAAGTTTGATTAATATCCTTTGTAGTGTCAACATATTCAAAAGAATGATGTTATAGTTACTTGTTCATTGTGTTGTTAGAGTTAAATAGTATCATGAATGTAGGAATATTAGTTTTGAAGTAAGGTGAAGACATTAAATAAGTTGTTTGGGCTTATTTATAGTGATTGGACTAGTCTTTGATACAAAATGCATTTACTCAACTTGCAATCACATCATTTTCTACAAATTTGTCTTTCTAGACTTTTTTAACCATAAATAGCAATAGATCAAATTGGGGTGCGTTTGGTTGACGGTTTTACCACGGGGTTTGAAATTTAAGGACTAAGGGCCCGTTTGGTTTGTAGGTGGGGTTAGGATTTGGATTTAAATTTGAATTAGGATTTGGATTTTGTTTTGATGTAAAAGAGAGAAAATAATTTTATATATTAAAATGTTTTTAAACAAAATTATTATAAGGTTAGATATATTATTTTAAAATTTGTAAAAGTTAAAAAAAATAAAACAATGAATTATAATTGGCTATGAGATCTATATGCCCCACAAAATTGACGGATACCAAAGAAAATGTCAGAAAAGTAAGACACCTTGATGACTTTTGTAAAAACCTATATATTCGGTAACCATCCCCATGTTTGGGGCCCACAAATACATACCAAACAAAAATTTTGAGCATCATCCCTAAATTCAACCCTTATGCCCTCAAACCAAACGGACCCTAAAACATTTGTTTGTTTTAAACCCCTTGACTAGAAATTGGTAATGAGTCCCAAAAAGTACTATTGTTTCAAATAACCACTAGGTCGGTGGGATTAGGAAGATTTTAGTGAGAAAAAATTATATCTCTCTTACTTTTTAAGTTAAAAGTAATTAAAATGGACCCTTTATTATACATTTAATACAATATATTATTTTTTGTTACATCACTATATTAATATGTTTTCTCGCTCTTCATTAA
The DNA here is from genome assembly GCA_910596185.1 of Chrysanthemum makinoi. Classification (NCBI taxonomy): domain Eukaryota; kingdom Viridiplantae; phylum Streptophyta; class Magnoliopsida; order Asterales; family Asteraceae; genus Chrysanthemum; species Chrysanthemum makinoi. The sequence continues at coordinate 12,170,221 of OU343225.1, read as the reverse complement.
TTTTTATCAAATTCAAATTCAAATCATAATCCAGAAAAACAAATCCAAATCGAAATCTTAAACCTATCTACAAACCAAACAAACCCGTGGTGATTCTATTTTACTTTGTTTATAGTTCAACTCTAACTAGATTGGTCCACTCTAAGTTTAAACTAGTAAAAATGCTAAATTTTTATAGTAGCTATTTCATAATTCTTCATTCAAATACCAGATCATAACAACTTCATCAACTATATCATCATAATTTAGTTCAATTTCGTAAATCGCGCGTATCATTCATATCATTTCAGTTCATTCTATCATATACGTATTTCATAATATATATTTAATTGAAATAAAATATCATAAATTATAACAAAATTAGGTGAAAAAAAAGATGAGATGAGAATAAGACCGTAAGCGTTTTCAGAAGAGAACAGATTCAATATCCACGTGATATCTCAATCTAATCCAGGTTTTTATAAAAAAAAACGGTTATATAACTAGCTAACTCACTAGAAGATGATCAATTCAGTTGAAACATGTTTTAGTTGGTTGATTTGATGGACATAAAGAAGAAGAAGAATAAGAAGAAGATGTTGTTTGTAGTTCTGGTGTCAAATGAAATAAGTAAATAAAGTGTGTGTGGTTTATGAATAGCTGTGAAGATGATGGACTTGAATGCAATTTATCTTTTTTCTTTTATTTAAGTATATCTTCTTTGTGAAAGTAATTGTTGTTGACAATGACAATGGAGTTGTAGGTTACGAGCCGATCATAGCATTAGCAGCCCCAATCCAAGAAAAACCTCGACACGACAACATAACTAGATTAATCTAAAATCTTAGACTTGAATAGCTAAAATATTTTGTCTAAAATATCCGAGATATTTAGTGAGAATAATATAGAGATTATCTAGATATTAACCTATGTAAATATCTTAGATATTTGCATTATAAGTTTCTAGAACTTGATTAGCCTTTAGTATAAATAGGGTGAATGACTCTCATTTGTAACCAAGAATTATAATACAATATATCAAGTATTCTCGATAAATATGCAAGTGTTCATAACTAACCTCTTTCATACTGTTTGGCTTACTTAGTCATTGAAACTGAGTCACCAAGTGTCACATGGATGTTGCTTACACATATTCCCAAATATCTTTCAAGTATCACATCTTGGTTCGTACTCAATGCATATGGTTTATCGAGTATAGCCCAAACTCTCAATATGTACTATACGAAAGCATTTATCAATGCAAATATCTCTACTACATATAAAGAGAAAACCATTCTCCTAAAACTTAAAAACATAAAAAATGAGTAAAGTTCAATTACTAAAATACCTTTAATTAAAAATGATACTGTAAGTGATAACAACATCTACCACTAAATTAATAGTTTAAATATTGTTTAATCTTCAAACTTTTATAATATTTCGTTTAGAACCCATAGATTTTTTTTTCTCTTCTCGCAATTTAAACTCGTACATGTTAGAGCACAAGGTATGGGGTGCCATTGGTGTGCCAAATGCATGTCATTCGTGAGCCAACCATACCGGAGCATCATGCTATTCGTGAGCCAAACGTTTTGAGCCAATGCAATGGCTCAAGCCATTTGCATTCTTGTGTTTTTTTTTCTTTTGTTTTTTGTGTATTGTGAGTGAATGAGTATTTTTAGTGGGGTATTTGTGGGACCCAATAACATGTTAGTGGTGTGTTATGAGGGAAGGGTGTTTAAGTGATTGGTGTGTTATTGGAAGGTGTATGATGTGGCGCTGAGGTAGCATACCAATAACATGTTATTGGTATCTCCCTCGCCTTATGCTCTTATACCAAGAGTCACAACAAAACACAAGTTCGCAAATATAATTATTTGTCGCTGCACACGGTCGCGCAAAATGTCTCTTATAAAAATAAAGGAGTAAATTGCATTTTTGGTCCTTAAGGTATGGCCAAATTGCAGGTTTCGTCCCTAACGTTTCGAAAGTGTAGCGATGGTCCCCATTTTGAAGGTTTTGTTGCATGTTTGGTCCCTAATATGCAACTTAAGGACCAAACATGCAATGGAAACTTCAAACTTTTAGGGATCAAATCTGCAATTTAGGGACCAAACATGCAACAAAACATTCAAAATGAGGACTAACGCTGCACTTTCAAAACATTAGGGACGAAACCTGCAATTTGGTCATACCTTAGGGACCAAAAATGCAATTTACTCAAAATAAAGCTACACCCCTCAAACTTTCACTCTCACTTTACTCTCACTCTCACTCAACACATTCCAATAATAATGCCTCCATTTCCGATCCGCATCGCCTTTCCAATCATCCTAACCCTAACTCACGGTAAAAAAAAAAAGAAAAAAAAAGTTAACCAATTAATTACCTCTAATCATTAATTTATATTGTATTAACAATGAGTTGCTATTAGAAGACGGTTATAGTGTAACGACGTTAATTGACGGTGATAAGTTTAGTCTTAACCCTAACACTGTGTTAACTGGATCATCGTTAAATGATGACGTCATCGTTTTGGATTCTGTTAGGAGAAGTGTTTTTACGGTGTCGTTTAAAGGCGGTGAAGGTATAATAAGTTTCGATTTTATTTGTAAATTAGTTACACGCGAGTACGGGTATATTTGGCGCGCGGAGTGTTTTGGAGGACAAACTAGCAACTAGCGTTTAGTGTAATTGTTGTTTCGCAAGTAGCGTTTAGTGTAGCATTTTAGATTATGTTTAATGGCTTGCTAACGGGGTGTTTGTTTAAGCTTATTTAAGGGCTAGTGAGCTTATTTGTGTTTCGGCTTATATTTCATAACCTTAATTTTTCGGCTTATTTTTAGACTTATGGGGTTATATAGGTTTATTATGGTATGATAAACTTATACGGTATAAGCCATAAGTCTCAAAATAAGCCGAAAAATTGGGGCTTATGAAATATGAGCCGAAATCAAATAAGCTCATACGCTCGCTTCGATATTTATAATAACTTTTCAAGATTCTACTTAACACGCCTCTTGTATTTACATTGTCAGTCCTTGGATCAACTGCAGCTTGGGGTATCGGTCTCGGAGTTGCTTGTTTCATTGGCTTGATGGCAGGTTTTGTTATTCGTCCTTATGTCCTCCCATATGTAAGCTTCTCTAATAGTTTCATCACTATATGGTTCTTTGCTATACTACTCAGTAGAGGTGGCAGATTGGGCTGTTGTGGCAGGTTGGGTAACGGGTCAAAACAGGTAGGATGAGGTTGGCCAACCCACAAACACTTTTTTACCCCACTTTGTGTACTTTACTGTGATAAATATAGAGGTGACAGTTACTACCCATATATCGACGAATGGGTTTACTTGGGTTATTTATTTTTATTGGGTCGAGGAAACTAAAACATTTAACTAAGAGGAAACGGGTATATGGGTCTAAAGTCACCCAAACTTTTTTATGAAAAAACCTCCCAAATCATTTTACATAATAATAATAAAAAAACCTAGTTACTCTTGAAATTTATAATCATAAATGACACACTAACTGTTCATAGCAAAAGTAACTTTTTAGAGAAAGTATTACCAAACCAGTCCGACCCGGCCATTTTTGCCACTTGTAGCTATAGGTATGACCTGTATATTTATCTAACCAAATTCTGTAGACAGGACGCTTCAGGCCATCAGCAACTCAACATGACATGGAAGCATTACCTAATGAATCTGGTGAAACTAGTGACCTTCTACTGCGTCACGAAAAGCGCACTTGCTAGCCATAATAATCTCTACCATCTTTTCAAGAAGTTTCTTACATTATCTTTCAACCAACTCACTCTAATTTTTGGCCTTAACATTATTAGACCTCGACCCACTCCTATAAAACCCGTGTCTTTATTAGATTGTGATGTATTACCACAGCCTACATCTACGAACCCCGTGTCTTTTTTAGATTATGATGATTTAAGTAACCACGAGATGAGCAAAACCCATAAAATAGTTGATGAATTGAAGGAGTTAATCACTTTTGATTGCACCCTCAATCCTAATTTATCTTTAGATCAAGAAAATGTGCATAGAGTTGAAGAAAAGAACGACCTTTCTCTTGGAACTAGTGGGAATCTCGATAAGCAAATTTGTGCTAATTTTGCGAGTTTTGAGGAAGGTAGCAAGACAACTTCGTTATGAAACATTAGGTGGTGTTGGAAGCTTGGTTTTATTATGTCTAGTATCTATGGTAAAACTGTGATGAAACGTTAGTAGTGTGTAATTGGCGTTGATGTGACGAATAACCTGACCAAATGGTATGTAAATATTATTACGTGTTTCTGTTAATGCATTAGTCGTTTGATATCTTGGTTGGTTTTTATGTAATGTGTCTTGCACGAGTCTTTATTGTTCTTGTCAAGTATGATGTTTTGCTGTACTGCATGCATCTCTGTGCTTTAGTATGATGTTTTTCTTATCTGTATATACTGTCTTGTCCCTTAAATTACTATCGCAAGCTCATTTACTCTTTCTATGAACACACCAAGCACCGTTATGGACATCATCGATCAATTCCTGGCACCCAAGCAAGTGATGACACATAGTTGAGTGTTTACCCGGCCTAAAACACAACCATAAGACCACAACAACAAATGGGACAGCATCACACTTAATTGACCACAGTATTTAAACATTTGTATACATTGATGTTGACATGTTGATACAATAGTAACATCTCTACAAACCGCTCTCACAAAATTCCGACAGACAAATGATAATACCATAAAGATCACGACACAACGCCTCTGCAGCAAACCACTTTCTGGTTTATCATTGTTCATAACACTTAGGATTAAAAAGAAGTGTTGTTATATAATATGATTCTTTTCTGTCTGAATGGTTGAAACCGTGTTTGTGCTTTATTTAGTCATGAGCTGCAACAGTTTTCGTATATTGATTTTGTTGGTCCCAATATGAGTAAAACAATATAACGAAATTGCAATATAATGAATAACTTGTCAATATGTCTAACTGTCGAAATTTCTGTACATGTTCATCTATATATAGGTTTCTAAAGGGTGTCTCCAACAGACACAATGGTTCTGTAAATAACTGCCATAACTATAATAACTGCTATTCGGTTATTAAGAATGTAATAAGCAACTTCGGTCCTTCATGTTTCTTGTCTTGATGAATGGAGCAGTAGATCGAGATTACATGCTCACATTCTCCTCCTTAATCTTGATCGTTGCTTCGTCCTAAGTCTTGAACTCCGAGCATTTGTCGCATAGTCACGAACTTGAGTCTTGGTAATGCTTTAGTTAGAATGTCTGCTCTTTGAAGTTCTCCGCTTACGTGTTCTACCTTGATATGACCATTCTCTACGCATTCCCGAATGAAATGATAGCGAATGTCTATATGCTTGCTTCTTCCGTGAAATACTGGGTTCTTTACGAGTTGTATAGCTGATATGTTGTCAACTCTAAGCGTTATCTTCTTTTCTTCTAATCCAGTTAATTCACTGAGTAATCGTTTCAGCCATAAGGCTTGACATGCTGCTGCTGTAGCCGCCATAAATTCTGATTCACATGATGAGAGCGCTACTGTCGGTTGCTTCTGAGTACACCAAGTGATAGGTGACTCTCCAAAGTAAAATACTATTCCAGTAGTTCCTTTTCCTTGATCTGTATTAACTCCATAACTACTATCGCTGTATCCTGTAATCTTGCAGCTTCCGTCTTTCTTGTATATTACTCCATGGTCTTTCGTTCCTTTGATGTATCGGATTACTTGTTTCACTGCCTTCAGGTGATGATCCTTTGGGTCTTGCATAAATCTGCTGAGTAGTCCGACTGAATAACTAAGATCTGGTCTTGTATGCAGTAAATATCTGAGACTTCCAATTAAGCTTCGGTAATAAGTTGCGTCAACTGGGTTTCCATCTTCCGCCTTGACCAACTTAGTGCCGGGGTCCATCGGTGTCTTCGTGTCATTACTGTCCGTCATGCTTGTCTCTTTTAAGATCTTGTTAATGTATCCAGTTTGCTTGATTGTAATCTCTCCTCCTGTCTGTGTAACTTCTATCCCAAGGTAATATGCTAGCAACCCTAGGTCGCTCATTTCAAATTTATCTTTCATCTGGGATTTGAACAAGTCTACTTCCTTCTTTGGAGTGCCTGTGATTATCAAATCATCTACGTATACTCCAACGATAAGTGTAGAAGTCTTGCTTCTCTTTGTGTAGATTGCTTGTTCGAGATTACATTTCTTAAAGTCTAATGACTTTAATGTTTGGTCAAGCTTCACGTTCCAAGCTCTAGGTGCTTGTCTTAAGCCATACAAAGCTTTAGTTAGCTTGTAGACTTTTCCTAGGTTTCCTTGTTGAATGAAACCTTCAGGTTGTGTAACATAGACTTCTTCCTTCAATTCTCCATGTAAAAACGCTGATTTTACATCTAAGTGGTGTACTTGCCATCCATTATATGCTGCTAGCGCTAATATCAATCGAACTGTCTCTATCCTAGCAACTGGTGCAAACACTTCATCGAAGTCTATTCCCTGTTCTTGTACATATCCTTTTGCTACTAATCTAGCTTTATACTTTATGATCTTTCCTTGTGCATCTCTTTTGGTTTTATAAACCCATTTGAGTCCTATTGCTTTCTGATTTTCAGGCAATGTGGTGAGGGTCCATGTGTTATTTTTGTTGATTGAATCTAATTCAATTTCCATGGCCTCAATCCACTTCTCATCTTTTGATGCTTCCTTGTAATTACGGGGTTCTTCTTCTGTAAAGAATAAGCTCGGCGCTTCTACTTCACGTGCAGTTTGGTAAATTTCCGTAATATCCTTTAAACCTTGTATAGGTCTATGATCAAATCTAGGATCTGAGCTCTCTAATGAGCTTATAGTAGCTCTTTCTTCATCTGAGTTAGGGTTGAAAGTATATGATGGTGGTGTGATTGGTGAGGGTGGATCTGGTATAGGTTCTTGTTCTTGATACGTGTTGTCAGTGTTTTCTATGTTGACTGGTGTAGGATTATCATAGTCAACTCCATCTATTACAAAGGTAGTCCAAAACGTATCTTCAGTATTCGTATCCTCTTCATTATTATTCCAATCCCACGGTTTCGTTTCCATAAACTTCACATCCCTACTAACGTGTTTCTTCTTTCCTACTGGATCATATAGCCTACATGCTTTTGATCCTTCTTCAACTCCTAAGTAAATCATTGGAATGCTTCTATCATCTAACTTCTTCAAGTGAGGTATCGTAACCTTAGCATAAGCTGTGCATCCGAATATTCTTAGGTATTCTAAGTTTGGTTTTCTGTTGTAGAGGGCTTCATATGGTGTTTTATCTTCCAGGGCTTTCGTTGGTACCCTGTTGAGTATGTAAATGGCGTGCCTTACTGCTTCCGCCCAAAAAGTTAAGGGTAACTTCATCGCTTTCATCATACTCCTAGTCGTTGATAACACTGTTCTATTTCTCCTCTCTACTACACCATTCTGCTGATGTGAGTATGGTGCTGTCAATTGTCTCTCAATTCCATTTTCCTTACAGTATTTGGTGAATTCATGTGATGTAAATTCACCTCCTTTATCAGTTCTTAGCATCTTGATTTTCAACTTCAACTTTGATTCGATCTGGTGTCTAAATTCCTTGAATGTGCTAAACGCTTGATCTTTCGAGTTTAGAAAGTAAGCCCACATAAATCGTGTGCAGTCATCGACTAATAAGAAGATGAGCTTCTTTCCGGAATGTGTTGTTGGACTTATGGGACCACAAAGATCTCCATATACTAAGTCCAATGGGTTCTTTGATCTGAATTTAGCTTGGTTTGGAAATGGTGTTCTGATGTGTTTTCCTAATAAACATGCATCACAGATTTGTCCTGCATGCTTTATTCTTGGTATTCCATCCACTAAACCTTTCCTTGTCATTTTATCTATAGCGTCAAAGTTCAGGTGACCTAATCTAGCATGCCATAACCATGCTTGGTCATCTACGTTTGCTAAAAGACATATAGGTGCTACTATATGCAATCTAATACTGTAAAGTCGATTCTTAGATCGTTCTACCTTCATCAACAACTTCTTGTTCTTATCATACAAAGTCAGTAAATTTCCATCCATGATGATCTTGCAACCTATTTCGGTAAGTTGTCCTAGACTAAGTATGTTGCTCTTGAGGTTTGGAATGTAGTAAACATCCGAAATCATTTTCTGTTGTAAGTTTCTACATCCTAATAGTATTGAACCTCTACCCTTTATCTCTACATACGATCCATCTCCAAAACGAACGCGTCCAGTGATGTTTTCGTCAATATCTTTAAAATGGCCTTTGGTGCCTGACATATGGTTGCTTGCACCGTTATCTAAATACCATATGCTAGCATCTGTCGTAGCATATTTTCGGGGTTGTACTTTTTCTTCATTTAACAAGATTTCTTCAGTTTCGTGTGTAGCCATTAGCAATGATGGTTCATCGTCTTCTAAGATAAGGTTTGACTGTTCCTGAGTTGTTGGTGGACTTCTACAATCCTTCTTGTAGTGTCCGAGCTTTCCACAATTATAGCATGTGATTTTGCTCTTATCCCATCCTTGTTTTCCATTATTTGACTTATGGGATGAGTTTCCTCCATTCGAGTTGTTTCTATTTCCCTTATTCTGCCAGTTTCCACGTGGATAGTTTGATCTACCTCTATATTTTGTAAATCGTTTCTTATTTCTAGAATGCTCGCCTTGTGCGAATAATAAGTTGTCCTGGCCATCTACTTGTCCTCCCTTTCGGAGTTTTATTCTCTCCTCGAATGCCTTAAGTTTTCCTGTGATCTCATCTAACGTAATGTCATCGAGATCATTCGTCTGTTCTATGGATGCTACTATTTGAATGAATCTATCTGGTGTGGAGTCTAATAGTTTTCGAACTAAAAGTGATTCATCCAACTCTTTTCCTAATTCTTTTGCCTTCGTGGCGTAGCCGTTCAGTTTGGCTGTAAATGCATCCACCGTTTCATCCTCCTTCATCTGAAGAGTCTGAAATCCAATCATCAATGATTGTAATCGTGCTTGTTGCACCTTTTCTTCTCCAACGTGTCTCTTTTTTAACGAATCCCATAATTCTTTTGCTGTTTTGCAACTTGCTACTTGTAAGATCACATCTTCGGTTAATGCTTGATATAAGAAGGCGGTTGTTGCCTTATCCTTCTTAACATCTAATTGTGTATCGGCCTTAGGTTCTATTGTTTCCCATAATCCTTGCGCTTCTAGTATCACCTTAATTTGTATAGTCCAAACTGTGTAGTTTGTGATTTTCAGTTTTGGGCATTGATACTGTGTCATAGGGGTTACGGGTTTTGGTGCAGTGTTACTGCCACTTGCGTCGTCACCGGGCATTTTGATGGTGCTTATGATCTTCACTTTCTACTTCGTATAGGGATTTCTAACTAGTAGTATCACTTAATACTACGGGAACAAAATAGTTATCCGGGAATCCTAATATGAAACTATGGATTTCTAATAGTATAAACTAAGTATCTATACTATAAATATGAAAGAAAATCCAAAAGTTTAAGATTTTTCGTGTGACCTGTTTTTGTCACTCGCGTTTCCCTTCTTGTCGGTACTTGAATATACCAACTATGTTTTTCTTTCCCTTGTATCACGTTGTCCTTTCTTTTGTTGACTTGCTTCCTTTATCTCCAAGTCTCGGATTTTGTGTCGACTTGCTTCTTTATCTCCAAGTTTCGAATAAAACACAAAATGTTTCAGAAATTAGTCTCGGTAATTTCTTCCAAAAAGACCAAGCGAGTTGCTTGTCTTTGTTCTACTACTCGATGGTAGTATGTCAACAAGTGATATCCTTGTTGCCCTCGTTGCTTGTCCGCGTTCAAACAATACTCCTTCTTCTTTATTCCACACCGTATCTACAACAACCTACAGAAATACCAACGGTATCCTTGCGAGCAAATGATCAGGATGCTCCTGTTGTTGTCCCTCTTTGTATTGTAAACGTCTTTCCAAAAACAAGTGATTGTCTTCTGGTTCGGTATACCCTTCTTCTTTAATCCAAGCAACGTCCTCTTTTTTTCTTCACGTACGTCTTTCTTCTCCACTTTTGTCTCGACAAAAGGGCTGTTTTTTTCGTTGTATGATTGAAACCCAACAAGTGTAACGAAGTTTCCTTTGTCTCGTTCTCGTTGCGTCCAGAATCAAACCAACAGAAAATATCAAGTCACCACAGTTTGGTGGCTTGTCGAATGCAATTTCTACACAAGTACGGTCGTGCACTACTTTCCTTGCGTTATCAAGTTATCCAGGCAGCGTATGTAATGATAATACGTTGCGTCTTTTGGTTCCTTCTTTCTCGTTCAAGAGTGCTTCTGGTTTTTTGTTTTGTACTCGTTAATCAACAGAATTTGTTTCTGTTTTCTGGTTCGGAATCTTGTGTTTAAGATGATGGTTGTATCGATGTAACGAGTGTATGGACAAGGCTCTTGATGCCAAATGTTGGTCCCAATATGAGTAAAACAATATAACGAAATTGCAATATAATGAATAACTTGTCAATATGTCTAACTGTCGAAATTTCTGTACATGTTCATCTATATATAGGTTTCTAAAGGGTGTCTCCAACAGACACAATGGTTCTGTAAATAACTGCCATAACTATAATAACTGCTATTCGGTTATTAAGAATGTAATAAGCAACTTTGGTCCTTCATGTTTCTTGTCTTGATGAATGGAGCAGTAGATCGAGATTACATGCTCACAGATTTTACAGATAACTGAAGAAACTAAATTATGAGAATAATATCAGAATTTCATGAGTTAAAAACATCCATATAACAGGCCTCCGCGACTTTCAACCCCATTTGAGCGATTTCATTTTTAACTAGCTTTTAAATACAGTAGCACATTTAAAAGCCGTTAAGACATAAAATGTTACAACCATGTAAGTGACCATCAAATACAAGTTTCTAACTGAATTTTTTCTCAAAAGATCCCTAACAGAAGCTGCAAGGGCTGGAATTTCAATGCAAGTTCGTATAGTATATGAGTGAAAGAAAGAAACATCTCAAACTATGCACAGTGGAATGTGATTCGTATTGGTTTGGTGTGGACAATTATCATAAGGTGACGGCGGTAACATTTGTTCCCATTATATATGACTCCGACTCTTGTACATTGTAGTTTTTTTTTACTTATGATAATACCTTTTACCACCAACAAAGAAGCATAAATGGTCTTTCGTAGTCCCCAGTTTGTATGTAGCAACACTATTCAACCGTACGGGGAATACTTTAAAAACCTCTTTGGATAAATCAAAAGAAGCAATTCCTAGCTTGAATTTTCGATAATAATGCCAGTGAATCGCCCCATTGTACAAGATACCATACATGCCCAAAAAATTATAGTTAAATTCTTCAAAGACTGATCTCCAAACATTTAATTTCAATGTTAAGACTAGAAAACGATATTTATTAGTACAAGTGTTTCTGAACCCAATTACAACCTTGTAATCGTTTATGGATGAATCATAGCCAAATCCCATGCCAGGAATATGTTCTTTAATAAGGTCAGGAATCTGGGGGAGACTTTTTAGTTTTATCAGCTGGTGAGTTGAGGGATTAACGACTAAAAGTTCAGTATCGAAACGTATGAAACGAAGCCATGGTACCTTAACATGATTAAGTATATTGCAATTCTATGTAAAGCATTTTAGTAAACACCGTTCATGCATCATATTCTTATACAATTTATACTATATGAACATATGGAGATGTCGTATATAACACAACGGGGGGAATGGCCACCCATAGTGTTAGGGACATCCTGGAGCGTAACATATTGTTCATGTTTGTTCTTTTAATAAATCGCACCTGAACCAAATATTAGGGACATCCACAGCCGAGGGTCTCAAGAACATGAGTCGTCAATAACAAACGTATCTCCATAACGCACCTAGACAGTAGCAAGAACATAACTGAAACAACAATTAAACGGAACTGCACGGGATCGGATTCCCTGTCCTTTTAAGTACGTTCGGCACCCCGTAAAGTTGCTGGAGTCTACGAGCCAAGGCACTCCAGGATTGATACAATTCACACACGCAAACGTTGAATAGCAACAACTCGAGTTTGCAACGTAAGATGGCGGTATGTAGAAAACAAGTTTTGAGGCAAATGGCAACAGCTTATTTTCCATATGTATATTTGTGTTTTCATCTATATTATTCAAGATCCCATCATGGTCTTATATATACTACTTGGCAAGGATAAACATGATCCACATTGATCAGATGTGGTCATGGTCATGCATCGTAAATTAAGGAGATAGTGGGTGAAAATTCCACTAAATCAGCCCTCACTCCCTTTTACCAAGTCAACACAAATTAATGGTACTTTACCGCATTTTAGGCTTGTACCGCATGCTGCTAGCCGTGTACAATCAGTTGCAGCCTCAGCTAGTTGTACCTTACGCTTTGTGAGTGTACCAAACTCACTAATAATTCCAACAGCTAATCCAAACTATTGAGCCGTAGAAATGGGTTGCCAGCCAGCAAGTAGTTGTGCCTGATGGACTAACTAGACTTGTTGGGCCAAAAGAAGCTGCTGGGCGGGAGTTGGCTGGGCCGAAAACGGTGCTCGGTAAGATTGAATTTGGGCCAGATTGTGCATCCAAGTGCATTTGATTTTGGTCCACTTGTTCCTTTATTAGCGGATGATTTGTTTCAATTATGTGTACGGTTCCCACTATTGGTGTTAAATGCTAAAAAAATCGTTATGGAGAAGGTAGATGAATCAACTAGTGTTTTGACCATCAGAGCATAAACCGTTAGTTCACTCATTCTCAGAAGTAGCATATATTTTAGTGGTGAATATCGTTGGAAAAGGTTTAGTGAGTCTAATAGTTTTGTGTTGATAGTTGCTTCAAACCACAAACGTGTCAAAACAAGAATACTTACACAAGACACATTCTATATCTGGTAAACCGATCGACATAACTAAAACAACAACAATTTTCTATTCAAAATATCAACTAGTAAACACTTTTCTTTTGTAACAAGGGGTGATCTAGCGACAAAAGTACAAGTCTTTTAAAGTGAACGTTAAGGGTTCAAATTTAATGAGGAGAAAATTAATCTTCTTATGGCTATGGAGGTTTACTTGCGCCGACATTGAGCTATCAAAAAAGATAATTACCTTAGAATTAGTTTTGCTCGCAATATCGTGTCGAAAACTGAGATAAAAAAAAAAGAAAAAAAGAAGGAAACACTTTTCTTGTGGTATCGTACAAAAAAGAAAGAAACACATTTGTAAATGTTTAAATAAAAAATCCTAAAAACAAACACAAATGCCTCCCATTGGTCCATCCATCATCCCACGGATAACCCCCACACTAATTCTCCACCCTTAGATCTCCTCCCAATCCAACGGCTCAAAATCATTTCTCACCCACTATATATATACGTTCACGCATTCTCATTTCACCTTTAAAAACACACATAACTAAACCAATCAATAAATGGACGTTGCTCGGTCTATCTTGCTACAATTGTTTCTTTACTGGTATGGGGAGGATTATGTGGATTTGATGATTTAAATGAGAGATAAATAAGGTATTGGTCACTTGCTACAAGTCCTTATTTGGATCCCATTTAAATTTCCTTTCTTGCCGCCAAATCAGCATATTGTTCCCCGGACTCTGTAAAAAAACTCTACAAGTATCTGTTCCCCCTCTCCAACGTAGCCAAATTTTCTATAAAATAGGACATGGGGTGTTATAGGGTTTATCAGGTCGGGTTTCGGTGGACAGGTTAATCGGGTTCCATTGTTTTTTCTTACTAGCAAAATAAGTTGCAGTCTAAAAAAATAACAAGGTAATTAAAAGTTTGGCTTTTAATACTATAATAACTTGTACTACTTGTGAAAAACAATCTAAAAAACAAGTTCCGATGAAAAAAACACACACACCTGTAGCTTTTATACAAAGATCATTAAAATGTGGAAATTTTAGTCTTAGTGTTTTTAGAACTTAAACTTGTTCTTATTTTGTTGTGTTTCAGTGTTTGACTCACAATACCTTTTGCATACTAAATTATGTCATGTCGTTTTAAGTATTGTTTACATATGGAGGATAGTAAATTAGGAAAAATACGACGTTAGCTTGATATGCTTGAGAAGCTTTTCAAGAAAAAACAACACAAAGGTTATTGCTGTGATACAATATCATAAAAGGCTGTGTCTGTTCTACTTGCTAATGTTTCTCATTGAACAAATTGGCAAGGAGTGTCAAGAAGTTTACCAACATGTGCAACAAACTGGGTTGCAGCATCATCGGGGCACGAAAATCTTGTTTGTTTGGCACAATTTTGTTCTGTGATATCAATAAGAATTGGTTTTATGAGATGTTGGAAAAAAGACCTAATTAACTTATAGCTACTTTGGGATAATAACAATTGATTTAATGAGATGTCGAAAAGTTGAGAGGCAATAGAGTGTGCACATAATGTACGAAGTAGCAATAATGAACTATTTATTCACTTGTGCTTATTTCTACACACCCTTATGTGCGTATGTGAGTGATAGTTACCTACTAGTGAGTCATAATAAGAAACACTTTATTAATGTCCAAGAATAGTTGGAAATCACTTGATTAAAGTGTAACGTGCTGATTATTTTTTGAACAACGAATTTATTAGATACTAGCAAGAAGGTAGAAAAGATTACAAATTATGGAGATTAAGATTTTGAATCCAAATAGCCCAACCGAGCTTGGATAAAACAGAAAATCCATGCATATTTCTCTATACGGCTCAATCGATGCACATTAACAACAAAGCTAGAATACACGCTTGTCATGATATAAAAGTTGATTTTACTTCGACATTATACCCGAAAAAGTTGAAGATTCAAATCAAGTTGAAGTGTTCATTTAAGTGGCAAATTTCAAGTAAATCTCTCAAGTATAAGGCTCATGTTCAAGTGATTCACGATTCATCATCTCAAGCCTTTCATAGAGATTCTTTTTAGAGAAAGTTCTTAAAGTAGACTAGTTGCTCAAGCACTCTCTTTTTCAGATCAAAAAGAGAAATCTCAAAATAGCCCAGGGCGACCTGACATTTTGGCGACCCCTTATAAGCATAACATGTATCCAATTTTTTTAATACACAAAGTACAAAAAGTACTGAGCAACTTGGGTTTTTTGAGCGACTTGTACTTTAGGCTACTTGTTTTTTGTCTTTTAGTAAGAAAAAGTGGGATACATGTCAAACATATAAGGTAGTCGCCTAACTACCCGTTCAATCTGAGCTGTTTTGAGTTATTTTTTTTTTTAAAGAAATACACTTAGACACCCGGACTAATTTAAGAATTTTCTCTTTTCTTTATCCTTTTTTACTATATTAACTTTTGGCCAAAAAAGGAGTACTTGCTCATCTACCCTTCATAATGTATCTACCTGCCTCATCCTTCCCAACTACCCAACTAGGTTTGTCATTCTTGCCTTTATGTAAGGGAGGTGATACTCACACCACACTTTTTGATTCATGCACCACTAGTTGTGCATTAAAGTATTGTACTGTACAATACTGTAATGCACAACTAGTGGTGCATGAATCAAAAAGTGTGGTGTGAGTATCAATTTCGAGAACTAAGCGTAGAATATTTACTACGTCCAAATAAAATCATAAATAATCAACAACAATTTTCTTGATTTTTAAAAACACAAATACAATGTAGTTTTTTCATTAATATTAGTCAAGTGAGAAGCTAACATCTTTGCTTTATTATCAGCATTTTTTTTAAAGATAACTGTAGCATTTCCCGTGAATAAAAGAGGTAACTGTTTGTAAAGTAAAACTTTAATAACTTGAAAATTAAAGTCCAAAGTGAAAGAGGCAATGAGCTTTTTGAAGCCCAATATTAGAAAACTTAAAGCGGGAATTTAGTGCAAGAACTTTGAGCTGGAATATGGGTTTTGGCGGGAATATATGGTTTATAAATCTTGTGGCAGCCATGTAACCACATGATATCCACTTTTCAATTCTATGTTTCAACTTCTTTCACTATGTTATTGTTAATATTTGTTCTATTGTTTGGGTTTGGTATGAATTTCTTGTCATGGATCTAGTGGTAGAAATGTTGGAGATGGTTTTGGTGATTTGGTTTTCATGTTTTTCGGCCACGGTTTCCCTGTTTAAATTATATGTCACATCATGCTCACTCATCAGCGGTTCACCCGATGTTTTGATGGAACGGTATGCGAAATTGACACTCGAACTCTTAGGCACGTGAGAGTAGTCTACATCATTATAATCCCCCTTTACCCAATACACTCGACAAGAGGTTTAATTTTCTTTTTCAATCCTTTTACCTTCAGTGAATTAAAATCTCGTGACTTGAAGAGTTCGGTCACGTGTATGTGTTCGGGCCAGAATGATAATCATGTGCTGGCAAGGTGTATGAACTCTACATTGCGGCTTTTGGACTTGTAAAACTTGCATTCTTTTCCATTCTATTTAGTTAGCTAAAAAGATTACTTTTACAGACTTTTCTTTACTTTGCAGGCATGCTAGTGAAATATTACACGAATATAAAGGTCATCAATGTGAGGTAAGGAAAGGCTCATTTAATAGAATTGAAAAATAGGCGGGTAGGGTCATGAGTTGAAATGGGTATTTTTTTTTGGGTACATACTGTTGTAGTTAACTTTTGGGTTTTGTTGACCGGTCATCAAAAATTGATTGCGGGTTTTATAACCTAAGGAGCTATGTCGTTGGGGGCTTCGAAGATAGCGAAGTTTTCTTTTGGAACCCGGTGAATGCTCGGTTATCAACATCAGGATCCTTCACTGCTCACGCATCAGTGTAGAAGTGTTGGAGATGGTTTTGGTGGTTTGGGTTGGATGTTTTTCGGACGGTTTCTCTGTTTAAATTATATATTGTATGCTGGTACAATGCCTTTATTTAGGTACCCTATCCTTGTGGTAGGGTGGAATGGACGTCATTACTCTTACCAGCAATTCCATGATGATCTAGATGGAAGTTTTTTCGATGATTAGGAAATCCAATATTTATCCATTAGTCTCTCAATAGATACTTACTGAAAATACAAAATTTGTTCAATTAATGCACAACTAGTGGTGCATGAATCAAAAAGTGTGGTGTGAGTATCAATTTCGAGAACTAAGCGTAGAATATTTACTACGTCCAAATAAAATCATAAATAATCAACAACAATTTTCTTGATTTTTAAAAACACAAATACAATGCACCTTTTTCATTCATATTAGTCAAGTGAGAAGCTAAAATCTTTGCCTTAATATTATCAATTTTTTTGAAAATTTTTAGCATTTTCCGTGAATAAAAGAGGTAACTTTTTGTAAAGTAAAACTTTAATAACTTGAAAATTAAAGTCAAAAGTCAAAGAGGCAATGAGCTTTTGGAAGCCCAATATAAGAAAACCTAAAGCGGGAATTTAGTGCAAGAACTTTGAGCGGGAATATGGGTTTTGGCGGGAATATATGGTTTATAAATCTTGTGGCAGCCATGTAACCACATGATATCCACTTTTCGATTCTATGTTTCAACTTCTTTCACTATGTTATTGTTAATATTTGTTCTATTGTTTGGGTTTGGTATGAATTTCTTGTCATGGATCTAGTGGTAGAAATGTTGGAGATGGTTTTGGTGGTTTGGTTTTCATGTTTTTCGGCCACGGTTTCCCTGTTTAAATTATATGTCACATCATGCTCACTCATCAGCGGTTCACCCGATGTTTTGATGGAACGGTATGCGAAATTGACACTCGAACTCTTAGGCACGTGAGAGTAGTCTACATCATTATAATCCCCCTTTACCCAATACACTCGACAAGAGGTTTAATTTTCTTTTTCAATCCTTTTACCTTCAGTGAATTAAAATCTCGTGACTTGAAGAGTTCGGTCACGTGTATGTGTTTGGGCCAGAATGATAATCATGTGCTGGCAAGGTGTATGAACTCTACATTGCGGCTTTTGGACTTGTAAAACTTGCATTCTTTTCCATTCTATTTAGTTAGCTAAAAAGATTACTTTTACTGACTTTTCTTTACTTTGCAGGCATGCTAGTGAAATATTACACGAATATAAAGGTCATCAATGTGAGGTAAGGAAAGGCTCTTTCAATAGAATTGAAAAATAGGCGGGTAAGATCATGAGTTGAAATGGGTATTTTTATTGGGTACATACTGATGTAGTTAAGTTTTGGGTTTTGTTGACCGGTCCTCAAAAATTGATTGCAGGTTTTATAACCTAAGGAGCTATGTCGTTGGGGGCTTCGAAGATGGCAAAGTTTTCTTTTGGAACCCGGTGAATGCTCGGTTATCAACATCAGGATCCTTCACTTCACGCATCAGTGTTAGAAGTGTTGGAGACGGTTTTGGTGGTTTGGGTTGGATGTTTTTCGGCCACGGTTTCTCTGTTTAAATTATATATCGTATGCTGGTACAATGTCTTTATTTCGGTACCCTATCCTCGTGGTAGGGTAGAATGGACGTCGTGACTCTTACCAGCAATTCCATGACGATCTAGATGGAAGTTTTTTCTTTGATAAGGAAATCCAATATTTATCCATTAGCCTCTCAATAGATACTCACTGAAAATACGTTTCTAGACCACTATTCGAATTCTATATTTTAGTTGTTTTCACTATCATTTTGTTGATATTTGTTCAATTATTGCAAAATTTATTCTTGAAACAGGTTAATTTTATATTGTTGGGTTTGGTATGGATTTCTTGTGTGTGATAGAAGTCTTAGAGATGCTTCTGGTGGTTCGGGTTTGATGTTCCTCACCCGTGATTTCGCTATTTAAATTATACAAGGTAAGATGCCACTCCCGTGCGGCAAGTGCCTTTTGCGTTCTTGTACGCTAAGAGTCTTGGTTAACACTGGAGCTGTTAACAAGAGTATGATTTGTTGACTTCAAAACTGTCCAAATAAAGACTTCATTTGCGAATCATTTTTTTATTAGTATTAGTTTTTTATTTTAATGATATATGTTTGAGTTTGTTACAGTATGATTTTAAGACTTGTTGGTTAGCATGCTTATGTTGTGGGTGCTCTTAGATTTCTGCAACATACAGAAAATGCATTAAGATGTGTTTTGGAAACATTGAACTAGAAAATCTTGGAACACCTTTGAATGTAGCTTTGTATTGTATATTTTTCTTTGTTTTTTTATCCGGTTAAAATGGTACGCTCGAGTTAGATAAGAACAAGAACTGGATTGGTGGTTAGATTGTAGCAAAAAGATCATCAGCTAAACATTAAAAAGTTACAGCTAACTGAAAAGCTTTCTTTAACATTGACTCAGACATAAATCAAAACAATTACCACACTACCCATCAAACTTCGTTGGTTTTATCATCAAACCTCGTTTTTTACCTCTAAAATTCACGTCATCCGTCAATTGTACATGTAATGTGACATGTCGCACGATTATACCGTTATGCTCCACGTCATTTCCGGCCACTTACACAGCCACACAAGAAACATAAATATGCTTAAATACAAATTACAAAACTAACAAATCTATCATTATTAAAACCCTCTTCTTAAAGAACAAAACTTTAATATTGTAACATGAGTTCACAAACCCCCACATACATTTGAAGATCTTGATCTTCGTTAAGAACAAGGTGATGTTCTTCAAGTTCTTCAACCATTCATCATTTAAACCATACACCGGGTGTCAAATGGGTTGACCCGACCAGACCCGAACTTGACCTGAACCCGAGAAGGCCTTATAGGGTCGGGTTGATTCGGGTCCAACTTAGCTTATCGGGTTTATCGAGTCAACCCGATAAACCCGATAGCCTTATAGGGTCGGGTTGACCCGATAAACCCGATATGCTATAATGTCCCATTAACAAATCTATAATTTTTGAATGAATGCCACTTTATTATATAGTCCATTGGTCACGATTCTTGAACAAATATATAAATTGGATCTTTGAACTTTGTTCTAGTTAGCATCAATAGCTTAGTTGCTTTCTATATTTTATAAGCTGGTGCTACAAGAGGGAAAATAACGACATAACTACTGACCCAAAAATTTCAGGCCAAATGGCTACTTAATATACTTTGAACTGCTCGTTTATTCACGTTATATATTAGGATTTGGGAAATAAGCTGTTGTGTTGGTTTTCTTTTTAAATAAATCTCATGTTTAGTGATATATATTTTTATAAAAGAAGCAAATTGTGGGATGAGATTAGCATGTAACCCGTAACTCGATAGACCCAACCCGACAACTCGCAACCCGACCCGATAACCCGATTGACACCCCTACACCACTATATTTGATCAACTAAATCTTGCGGTGGTGGTGGAGTTAGGCGGGCAGTGGAGGTGGTGGGATGTGGAGATGGTGGTGGTTGGTGGTTAGAGAAGGTAGAGGTACAGTGTGGTGATGACAAAGGGAGGTGGTGGTGGGCTGGGCGGCCAAGGGAGGTGGCAGAGTGTAAAGATTACAGTAATAATATTTTATCGAACAAAATACATTAACACCCATTTCTAATACGCTTAGGGGATGGCTTCTATCCCATTTGACCCATTTCATCTTTTTGCTAAATCCTTTCAGCTTACCAATTTAGGATCAGACATAATCAAAATCAACCCATTTAAAAGTAAACTCTAGCATGACTTCTATACTAACCTTTTCATAAGTTGTCCAATTTATTGGATACGAAAACAGTGTTGGAAATCAGCTTTCCTCACCCTCGGTCACACCACAAGAAACACACAACTGAACACAACATAAATATTAAATATATCGACTCTCATGTGCTCACAGCCTGCAATTTTTCGGTTGAATAATCTATAGGAACCAAAGGTCGCATCTTTTTATCCTTTTGTGCATCCTCATCTTCGTCTTCGTGGAATAGAGAAGGGACTGTAGTTCTTTTTCCTGAGCCCACGAGACCAAATCCTAACTTTTTTTTTCCAACAGTGTTGTTTTGCCCTGTCTGTGAAGCAGTCACAGTTACCTGTTATGAGGAACCCAGGTGGTGGTTAATGAGTATAGATGCACACACAAGCCAAATTAAACATGATAATATCAGTAGAACCAAATATCTGGTCCTAAAAGTTTCGTTCACTGAGCTTATTTCATGTTCCTCATAATTAAGACTAAATCAACGCTACAGTCTTCACACCACACTTAGATTTCAAACGTAATATATAGCTTACATTGGCCTGTAGTACACCCCATCAGTTGCTTTTGAAGCATGATATCTTATCGTAAGGGTTCATGTTTGTTCACTTTAGCAATCCATGATACATTAACATCATCAAGTATGTTGCAATTCTATGTCGTATATACACAGCGCAGGGAAATGGCCACCCATGGTTTAGTGGCAATTTTATTAATAACTGGGACTAAAAACCATTGCCAAATGCAAGTAAAGCATGAAATTACAATATTAAGCAGAAAAAAAAAGCATACAAAAAACCTATACAACTACGCACGTGCAACCCTTCGCCATTTTGCCATGAACACCGCCACCTTGACATACACCCAATCTTTCAAGCTATCTTGACACTGAAAAAAAGCATGTCTCACACGGCGGTTAAGAAGTAAAGTGCCAACAACCATCCAAAACCCAGTAGGAAAACCAGCTGCCCCTCCAATATAAAACCATCTCTTAAGTTCATCTATGGCTTCGCCATCACTCTTACTTTTACCAACTACAGGTGTTACTTCAAGTTCTTTATCTCCGGGACAATTCTTGGTCAGCGGAGGTCCACATAGTCCAGCATTTCCAATGTACCTTGATGGTTCAAAGGACTGGAGTTGAGTGCTTGATGGAATCCTCCCGGACAAGTTGTTATGCGACACATCAAGATCATTTAATAAATTCATCTCAGACATGCTTGATGGCAACCCTCCTGAGAACTTGTTTTTGGATAAATCCAAAGTCAGAAGTTCTTTCATTTGACCAATGTCTTTCGGAATCTCTCCCAGTAGAGCGTTGTTTGACAAGTTTAGTACTACTAATCCCTGCAGATGGGTAATCTCGTATGGGATTTTCCCTGTGAGACTGTTGGTTGATAAATCAATTGTCTTCACCAATCCCAGATTGCTACTAAACTCATTTACCTTTCCTTGCCATTCAATCAACAGATTGTCAATATAGCTGTTTTCATAAGTGAAATATCCCCCTCCGATAGTAACATTACCAAGATAATGATGTAGATTTTGTGTCGTAAACGATCTTATTAGAACCATGGAAGTAAGATTATGCACACACGATGGGATTGTTCCATGGAGATTATTAAATGACAAGTCTAAGATTTGAAGACTTTCTACTAATTGACATATTTGTGAAGGGATGACTCCAGAAAAGTTGTTTGATTTTAGGCTAAGGGCATACAAACTAGGAAAATTTGTACCAATCCAAACAGGAATATTACCATATAATTTGTTGGCCCCCAAGTCCAAAAAGCTCAACTTGGTGCAATTCTTCAAAGACAATGGCAATTCTCCAGAGAAGCTGTTGTTGTATAAAGATAACGTCTCGAGTTGACCCAAACATCCTACATAGGGAGGAAGATATCCTGATAGCATGTTGTGGCCTAAATTAAGAACTTTTAGATACGTCAAATTCTTCAAGCTGTCAGGAAGTTGCCCGGTCAATGCGTTACGTGAGAGATCAAGAAATTCAATGTTTTCATAGATTTGGCACAAGAAAGAGATTCCTCCTTGGAATTTGTTTCTGGACAAATCTAAAAAACTTACATGTGCCGGAAAAGTAGGAATTGTGTCCGAAATGCTATTGTTGGAAAGATCAAGATGCCTAAGGTTTTTCATTTTTTGTATCCATTTGGGGAAACGAGGTCCTAGCTTGTTAGAGCTGAAATCAATATACACTACACTCATAGAAAGGTTTGACACGTCATCATTAAAAAAAGCTCCTTCGAGTGAGTTGTATGAAAGATCTACATACAAAAGATTTGATTTTCCAAGGTTTTTAAAGATAGCATCTCTAAGAGAATTGGAAGATAGGTGTAGTTCTTGAAGTGTGGGTAGTTGCCACAATATGTCACTTATTGTTCCATTTAACTGATTGGAATCTAGGTTCAACACTCTTAGGGATGAAAATTTTTGAATCTCATCAGACAATGACCCTGTTAATTGGTTATTTGTAGCATCCAAATGCTCTAGCGTAGCTGATGTGCATCCAGACAAGTTGTTCAGAAAATCTGACAGATTCCCATCAAACGAGTTGCCAAAAACATGAAAATACTTAAGCCTATTACCAAGTAATGGGCACAACCAGCGATAATTTGATGAGTTGAGATTGTTGTTATTGAGATAAAGGGTATGAATAGATAAAGAAGAATTGACAACCGAAGAATATGGATGCATGACTTTTGAGAGGTCACATTCAACTAAGCTTAAATAAGATAGGTTTTGGAGACCTATAATTGCATTTACCCAGTTATTTGCTTTGGCCAGAGAAGTTCCATCCATATGAAGGTCACTTAAAGAAGATAGAGAAGAAAACCAAGAGAAGAAAACCAATCTAAGTTTTCAACTGTACAACTATGGAGGGAACGTAGTGAAAGACTTTTCAAATTGGTGAGGTTTCCAAATTCTGGAGGAATGGTTCCAGAGAAAGAGTTGTATGAAAGGTCAAGGTATGCTAAATTGGTCAAGGAACCAATGGATCTTGGAATGATTCCACTGAAAGAGTTATCATCTAGGTAAAGGTATGTTAGTTTAGTCAATGAACCAATGGACTCGGGAATGGTTCCACTAAAATAATTCCAACAAAGGTCAATGGCTGTTAAATTGGTCATGTTTTTTTTTTGGTGCAAATGGTGAACTTTATATTACTTCCAATGAATTACATCATAAGGAATAAAAACAGATTTGGACATATCCCAAATCCCATGCATTAAACTGAATACAACTAGAAACAACATCAACTAACAAACATCAAGTCAAACTTGATTTAGATCCTTATGACTGATAATACACAAACCAGAGATACCACTCATAGCATTTTCAGTAATACTCAAAATACCATGCTGCATTGTAATCAAATCCATGCCAGCACAGAAATACTATCACCATGTATGCACCAACCATCTAGCTACATTTCCACATCACTTCTACATCAAGCCATTCAACCATCACCCACAATAGCAAGATGTAAGAAGAGTGGGCTTCACTAGGACCCTGACCCATCCATGGAAGGGCTCTTCCTTAAACACCTACATTTCCTTCTCTAAGAAAGGCTTCAGCTGCAAGGAAAACCTCTCCCCCGATGACCACCCCTTTCCTCCTATGATGGTATATTGGGTGGACCAAGAAGGATCATCTTTCATTCCTCTCTATTCCACCCATCATATACCATCCTCCAAAGCCATTTACCCTTCACAATGGGCGAATCTACTTTATGATACATTCAGACCAATTAGACCCCCTATGAAACTAATCAAGCCTGCATAATTTCCTCCCAAGGCCAAATTATCACAAACAAGAATATATCATAGGAAATGACTAACCAGTTAGAACTCCAAGGTACAAGACTTCTGCCCATTGTAATGACTTGATTAGATCATCTGTACTGATAAATCAATCAGAACCAGATGAACAGCAAATTTCCAGACTCATACTCAGAATCATGCTCCCCTCTTTGTAATTCTAACAACTTTTTATACTCCTCTCAAGTAACCACTTTACAGACAGATTGCTATATCTGCAGGCTATCTTTATCAATAATGT
The DNA here is from genome assembly GCA_910596185.1 of Chrysanthemum makinoi. Taxonomy (NCBI): domain Eukaryota; kingdom Viridiplantae; phylum Streptophyta; class Magnoliopsida; order Asterales; family Asteraceae; genus Chrysanthemum; species Chrysanthemum makinoi. Next base: position 12,145,494 of record OU343225.1, on the reverse strand, counting down.
TTTCCTGATTGGTTTGGATATTCATATGTACTTTCCATTTCCTTGCCATATCTTGTACTTGTTTGGACTTTTTCACTTTCAAACCTGTCATTTTGAACCTTATCTCAGTCACAATATTCTGTACCAATTCCTCATATCCCCTCTGCACATCAGTGAACAATCTTTTATTTCTCTCTTGCCAAATGTGGTATACACAAGCAGCCACTACCCATCTTCTAACAATGCTTGCTATATTGTTATTGCACTTCATTGAACAAACCTTTAAAACAATACTTTCCCATTCATAGTTAAAATCACCTTGATCCAAGAAATTGATAATCTTATTCCAGACTTTCCTTGAAAAAGAGCATTCAAAGAATAGGTGAGAATGACTATCACTGCATTCTTTGCACAATGGGCATTTCAAATCACAGTTAGGCATCCATCTTCTAACTCTATCTTGAGTGTCAAGTCTACCATGGATTGCAAGCCACAGGATAAAAGCATGCTTAGATATACAATGTGAGAACCAGACCATTTCACTCCATATGGTATCTTGATCATCATTTCTTAAATCATGCCAAACTCTGCTTATTGTAAAAGGAACACAATCACCATTGTTATTTACCCACATAGTTCTCTCTTTTACCCCATTAAGCAAATTTGGTATTGCAATAGAGCTTCTTATATTATCATTCCTGAACCATCTTGGCCAATTCCATCCTTGATCACCAACCATACTGTATACACTCATCTTACTTTTTTCTTCATCAAAGAAACCACTCTCTCTGTTAACATAACTGCTCATAGGGCCTTGGTCACACCATTTATCATGCCAAAAGGATGTGGATCTGCCATCTCCAAGTTGTTTTATAATGTGTGGTCTGATTACATCCCTAAGAGACAACATTTGTTTCCAACCACTACTAGAATTGGCTTCACTTTTTACTATCCAAATGCTTTTCCCTTTCAACCTTGTAATATTGATCCATTTGACCCATATAGATTCTTTATTGCATGCTATGTTCCATAGGTGTTTAGACATAAGAACTTCATTCCACTTCCCCAATTCTTTCAGTCCTAGACCTCCTTGAGACTTTGGTTTACAAACATTTTTCCATGAGATTTTGGCCCTTCCTTTAGCACTATCACTGTGACTCCAAAGGAACCCTTTGAGAAGTTTATCAATCTCCTTAACAGTCATTTTTGGAATGATAAAAACAGATGCCCAGTATAAATGCATTGAAGCCAACACAGATGCAATAAGTTGCAGTCTTCCAGCATAGGTCAAGAGTCTATTCTTCCAATTAAGTACTTTATTTCTCACTTTATCCACCAAGCATTTGCATTCATTAATTCCAATCTTTTTAGATATGAGTGGGACACCTAAGTATGTAACTGGGAGATTGCCCACTGTAAATGGCATAACTTCTAATACTTTTGCTTTGACTTGCTCTCTTATATTCCCAAAAAAGATGGTACTTTTACCAAGGTTAGGAATGAGCCCATAAATCTTGCTAAAACTATCCATAGCCAGCTTTATCACTTTTACTGAAGCCACATCACCATGACAAAAGACCAAGAGATCGTCAGCAGAGCACAAATGAGAGATTGTAAGCTCTTTACATCCCCAGTGATATTTAAATTGACTGCTTTCACTAATCTTCTGCTTCATAACAATGTTAAAAACTTCCATAACAATGGTGAAAAGATATGGAGATATAGGATCCCCTTGTCTAAGTCCTCTACCAGCTTTGAAATACCCATGTCTATCTCCATTAACACAAATAGAAAATCCTGCAGTTCTTACACAAGTCATAATCCAGTGAACCATTTTCCCATGAAAACCAAATTTGATGAGCACTTTTTCAAGGAAATCCCAGTTCACTGTATCATAGGCTTTTTGTATATCAATTTTGCAAGAAATCCTTTTAGCACCATTTTTCCAATCATAGCCCCTCAACAACTCCTGAGTCAGAAGGATATTATCAGTGATCTGTCTTCCAGGTATAAAGGCACTTTGATTTGGGCTAATGATTTTACAAAGAGTATTCTTGATTCTGTCAGTAATGATCTTACTGATACACTTGTATATCACATTACAACAAGCAATTGGCCTGAACTCAGATACTTTTGTAGGATTACTTATTTTGGGTACCAAAGTAATAAGGGTGGAATTGACCTCTCCAAGTAACTTGCCTTTATCAAAGACTCTTTTTTAGCCCTGCATACATCAGCTCCAATGATCTCCCATGCTTTCTTAACAGAATCTAGAAGAATATCCATGGACCAGGCTTTTGTATCCTCATATCAAACATTGCTCTTTTAATTTCCTCATCAGTGACTGCTCTAACCATATGATTAGCATCATTAATATCCACAAGCTGCATTATGTTAATCTCGTTGTCTTCAATGTTTTGAACTTGAAAACTAGCTCCAAGGAAGTTTTGAAAGTGTGTTACAAACTGATTTGGAACATGCTCCCCTTCAAAGATATCCCCTTGTTCATTTCTCGATGATGGCATTCGCTTCTATGCTTCTTTTCCTTGAGAATGCTATGAAAAAATTTACTATTCTTGTCCCCATCTCTCAACCAATTCACTTTAGCTTCTTGTTGCAGAAAACTTTCTTCATCTTTAATAGCTGCATTATATTCACTCAAAAATTGCGTTCTTCACTTTTCGGACTTGCATTATGTGGATCTTTATCTACTTTGATTTGAATTTCCTGCAGCTTATTCCTCCATTTGATCACCCTTTCATATATATTACCATTACACCAGCTAAGTCTCTTCATATGTACTTTAAGAACTTTAAGCCTCTTCACAAGTTTGAACATTTCACATCCATTAACAGTATACTCCCATTCTCTTCTAACAGCTCAAAGAATTGGGATTATTAGTTACAAAATTAGCAAATCAATGCTTTTTCTTTCCTTTAACTATACTTGGGATAGTTAAAACTCCGGCAATGATCAAGTAAGATGAGGTAGAAATTGAGCATGAGCATTTGCATATCTATCCATGAACTCAGAATTCCCCATAATTCTATCAATTTTCTTGAGAATGCCATTTGATGGATTTATTCTACTTTGAACCCATGTAAAGTGACATCCTGACTAATTCAAGTCTTCAATTTCAATTTCTTCCACACATTCTTGGAAATCAACCATATCTCGCAGCTTACAAGATCCACCGCCAGAGTGATCATTCACATTAGGCAACATTCCAATCCCCAAAAGAACCCAAGGGTCATTACACACAATATTTTTATACCCTCCTAGAGTTTTCCATAAACTTTTTCTATCTTTACCAAAGTTTGCAGCATAGATGAAGCAACAGAAAAATCTATGTTGATGATTCACAGTTTCCACCAAACAAAGCATAGCCTGGCTAGTAGATTGGACAACCATGACATTGACATTACTAGAGTTCCATCCCACAATGATTCTACAACCTTTAGTAATGCTATGCATGTTAGATACCCAATCTTTATTCCCAAACACATATTCACATACTTTGTCCAATTTTAACGCTTTGACATGAGTTTCAAGTAAAGCACAAACACCTGAACTTTCCATCTCACAAATCTCTTAACTTCCTTTTGTTTTTTTATTACACATACCTAACATTCCATGCCCCTATCTTCATATCTATATTTGAGCTATCCATTATTAACACAGTAATTCCTCATGGAGGATGTGAGATCTCAATCCATTCATTACATTTGCTGCTATTCCTTGTTCCCTATCACTATCCTCATCTAACACATTAATCTCTTCCTCTGCATCAGCCTGTTTTACTTTCTCCCATTGTTCTGAGGTATCTTATCATAGTATTAGACCACTTTCCAGTTATATCACTTCCAGGGTGATGTTTAATTCTAATGTAACTGTCCACAACCTCTTTTTCATCATTACTTAAAAGTTCAGTTGGGTCTATCTCAGTGTCCTCTTCCAAAGCAACAAACTTATTAGCACTTTTCTTCAACTCATTCACTACACCAGCATTAACATTCCACTTCTTTTTTGGACTATTATCATTCCCCTGCACATTCTTCCCTTATCTGTTACTACCATTACTCCCATCACTACTTTTCTCATGCACGCTTTTTTCTCGACCTCTACATGTTTTAGTCACTTCTTTCCTTATGTTCCTATTCTTGAATTGTTCATTTTTCTGTCTTTGATACTGATTACCCTCTACTCCTCTATCATTCTGTTGCTCATACTTCTCTTTTTCTTGTTCCTTTTCCTTTGCCATTCTAATTTCTTCATCACTTCTGGTTCTTTTTGTACATTCATCATGATTATGACCAAACACCTTACAATGTGAGCATCTTAAAGGTTTCCAAGAATACTCAACAATCACAAATTTACTCCCATATTTCTCTTGCTTACTATTCTGATAGCATATCTCAACTTTCTCCTTCAATTCCATCTCAGCACTAACCTCCACTAGCACTCTAGCATAACCTAATCTTCCAGTTCCTTCATTACACATTTTGGTAGTTGTTTGATCCATAATCAAAGGTTTTCCTATACCACTAGCCACAGCACTTATCCCTTTGTTGCTCCATGCCTCCAATGGTAGATTAACCAATTTTACCCAAACAGGAACATTATCAGGTTCTTTCTTTTCAATACACAAACTAGGATCCCATTTTTGCACAAGTAAAGGCTTATCTCTAACCATCCAAGTGCCACTTTCTAACACATGCATCATCCCTCTTCATTTTGAACTTAAACAGATACAATCCATTATGTAGAATAATATCTTTGAGCCCAAATCTACCCCACATTCTACCAAGATTGTACTTAATCTCAGATATTGCATTCTATATCCTATGAAAAACCACATAGAGTAACCCGCCACTTTTTGTTTCCTTCCTTCACTATTTCCTCATCAAATATCACAACATTCCTTCCATCATTCTCAATAGTAGGGATCAAACACAACTTGTTATCAAACACACTATTCATCTTAACAGTACTAGCAAAACTTATACTATTTTTGGTCATAATATCGTGCTCAATGCGGACTAGATGAATTACCAGCACACATATTCACTTGCTCATTACATTCAACTATAGGATCAAGATTTGCGTACTTTCAGGATTAGCGTACTTACAGTATTTGGGAATACATCACTCAAAGCTGGAAAATCCTCCATTACCTTTTCCCCTTTATTGAATTGAGATGCAGGACCCTCATTATTACCATTCTTTTCCTCAATCCCTTGCTGAACTTCCTTTTCCCCAATTAAACTCCGGAATCATCCCTTGAATCCCTAACTTCTTCATTCTTATCATTATCACCATGATTGTGCTTATTTTGACTCAATTTTCCAATTACATGATCACTATATCTAACCGAATTTTGTTTTTCTGTAGAAGAACGTTTTTATTCGACATTTTCGATCAAAGAAACAATCAAAATCGAAAACTCAAAAACAAACGAAAAAGAAAATTCAACCGGATAGAACGATGCGGAATGTAATTCTGACTCTAATGTATGAATTAGAAATGAAAATTAGCCCAGAAATGACGTGTAATTGAATGAATTGGTCATGTTACCAATGGACTCGGGAATGGTTCCACTAAAATAATTGCCATCTAGGTGAAGAGAAATTAACTGGGTCATGTTACCAATGAACGCGGGAATGGTTCCCTGAAAAGAACATTCGGACAGAAGTAAATGATTCAAGTATGTTAAGTTAAGCAATGAAGGGCTAATCTCACCTCCAACACGACCTTTGTAATAGTCGCATGGCAGGTCAAGCATTGTGACATGACCTGTTTGGTTGTCGCAACTGATTGCACTCCATTTACAACAATCATCTTCTTCGGGTCTCCATGTAGAGAGCATGTCGTCGGGGTCTAGAAGGTGAGCTTTGAAACTAAGAAGAGCTTGTCTCTCTTTATCGATGCACGTATTAGTAGCCCCTCCTGCTGCTACAACCAGTTTGTGGCCAAGGGAAGTGGCTGCCGTGGTATTAAACCTCAGCAGAACAAGTGAAAAGATAAACAAAACATGAGTTTGCATAAAGTAAAAGCAAATATTTTCTCTCATAATGTATGTTGAAAATAATTTGTATTGATGTTATTATATCTGATAAATCAACATATACACCTTTATGCAACTTTATAAGACTTAGAAAAAGAATTATTGAACTAGAACGGATATATTTTTGTGTGGTGCAGAAATTCATGGAAAATTGAACCCCCAAACTAGACGTCTAAAGACTCTCTAAGTCTTTGCAATTTGTACTTATTGCATGTTCATCCAACGTGATATCTTTTGGTCCCCCAACTGTTATGTGATATATATTTGTGTGGTGCACATATTCATGGAAAAAAAATTAGAGTCCCAAACTATACGTCTAAAGACTCTAAAGTCTTTGCAATTTGTACTTATTGCACGTGCATCCAACATGTGATATCTTTTGGTCCTCGAATAGTTTAAAGAATAATTTAATTACTACGTACACATATAGGAGTCTCGATAAAAATGGACAAAAAAAGCTTAAGTAAATTCAAAATAAATTCCCACTAATATACAAATTATTAACTTACTAACTCGTGAACATCACAGGATAAAAAGGTAAAAAATTTAACTAATCGAAAATATACCAAAAAAGACTGTTAATCAATCTAGTAGGCGGAAATTCATGAGTAAAATATATATGTTTTGGCGAAGTTGTATAATGATATAACTATAAGGCAACAAAAAGGTACTATTAGGAATTGAACTTATATTTTATAATGAATAAAGGATGTTAATGACGTTAATTGAAATAACACTGAAACGATGAGTTGAAGAAAATTGTAGCGCGTATTTGTTGACGCATAGTTGTTTATATTTTCGTGGTGAGAGTTGTTATAAATTTTAGGATTTTTTAGGTCATATTAATTGATATCTTCTAATAAGTATAGTTGTTAATAAGTACTAGCACATTACTCGTATAAAGCAGCGGAGACAAGTAATACCTTTAGCTAGGGCAGGTTTTTTTGTCTTTTTGTGGATTGCGTTTTTCAGTTTGATGATAATTTTTGTGGTCATGGGCTTGCGGTGAGGTGAGAGATTGTGAAGAAGTTAAAATGTCATATTATTATGTGTAAAGTATAAGGAATTGAAGTTAAAGCTCCCAAATTAATGTTAGGATACTCGTAACTCCTAAAAACTTGTATTTATCAGATATCCTTTTCTATTTCGTGATATTTATTGATGAGTTTGGAAATATATTTTTTTATTTTTTATTTTATTTTTTTAAATTGTACATTCTTTAAAGTTCGACTAATTGCTACTGAAAAAGTCTCAAAATTTGAAAAAGCCATGGCTTAACTAATTGCTACTACAAATTTTCAATATTTGAAAAAGCCATAGAAATTAAGTGATGATGCTATATATGTCTAAAGTGGATGGTCCTAAATTGATTTCTTATTTTTTTTGTTTTTTTTCAAAAAGTATGCAAAATAACTTTGTTCAATTTTGTGGAAAATATGATGAAGACCGAAGTTAATGGTCTCAAAATAGACATTAGGAAACTCTTACGAACTTGTATTTATTAGACATCATTTTCTATCGTGCGATATTTTTTTAGGAGATAGGAAATTTCTTGTTGCTTTGACCTAGTTTCTAAGATTGTGCATATGCGGGATTGTTAAATAAAATTATTTTATAAAATTATGTAAAATCTTTATACTTATATAGTTTTAATACCTAGGTCTGGTTTTTTGCATAAACTTTTTATTATTTATTTATATCGATTAATATTTTATATAGATTTTTGTTGAACGTAGAATTTGACTTTGTTTAACTGACGTGGTGTTAAAGTTGATGTTATTTAAATTTAACTATCGATATCATGTTCTAAGCATTATGCGTGTTTAATAGCAAGTAATGACCCTTGAAAAACAATGTGGCATATTTAAAGGTACATTATCATATATTCATTTTTCACATCTAGTAACTTGAGAGTTCGAGCCTTGATTTTTATATTTATGTTAAAATAATTGTAGTCATATTTAACTTTAAACTCGTTTACACACGGGTTAAACTTCTAAAGAGGACATGAGTCATTATTGAAAAACAATAATAATAATAATAATAATAATAATAATAATAATAATAATAATAATAATAATAATAATAATAATAATAATAATAATAATAATAATAATCTTTTGTAATCCTATGAGTTTTTTTGATAAAAGTGTGATTATAATAATAATAATAATAATAATAATAATAATAATAATAATAATAATAATAAATTAAAAACTTTTTTAGATATCCTTACATAATTTCATAAAGAGAAACAACATTAAATTCGTATGTGTATAATCTCGTGTATTTATTTAAATATTACAATAATTCGTGTTTTCATTTTCATATTTATAATTTCATGCATATACACTAATTTAATAAATATCATATGCATATACACTAATTTAATAAATATCATGAGATGGTGGGAGCAAAATACTTGATGAAAGATGCTTGAGGCAGAATCGAACCACATCATTCATGTAATAAAACATGGATCAAGTGTCATACTTGCGTATGAACTGTATCTTTGCAACTACGCCTCAGCACTAGTCCATTAAGCGCGTCTTGGCAAAATTTCTATAGATACTTATCACATCTTCAAATCAACAAAAGCATGCACATACACGCTAAAAACATGCAACTCGTTCCATAACAAGCTAATTATCTCACTAAGCTTACTATAATCTACCACTTAGAAGTTATTGCATATTCGCACTACCATGTGGGAATAGGCAATTACTTCCAAGCAACCCCGAGTAAGTAGCATTCATACCAGTAAGTTATGAACAAATACAGAATGAGAGACAAAACTTCGCTTGATTAAAAAGGTGATACTTGGGACTACAGGATGAGCGAAATAGAACAAATTATTCAGAAGACGATGTTGGCGATATGTCAGCTAAATTGATCTTTAAATTTGACTTTTTATCAAAGTTGTCTAAAAAAGTTACGGAAAAGAAATGTACTAATGCTATAACAGAAGACGATAGCAACAAAGGAGAGCGTTTAAGCCTTGGCTCTTCCTGCAAGACCAGTCTCCACTTTCTTCACTTCAAAATAGACTGAAGCCACTCTAACATCTCATTTGCTGTCACGTGTTCTTGAGTGCTTGACACAATATAACCTACTAATGTTGTCTCTTCCTCACCCAAAAACTCGGTTATTTTCTTGGAGATCCATGGTCTCATCCGTTCATGCAATCCATTCTGTATAATGTCATGAATAATGTTATACTGAAAACAAAAATAGACACACTAACTAACCAATACTTACAAATAATACTGTATGAATCTAATAAAATACCTATGCGAACCCATAAGAAAACAATTGTTTTGCAATGTCAGACACATATCTCAACAAGAAAGAACTCTAGGAAAAATACAGGGGAGGGAGTCATACCTAGTTGGCTAGTTTTTGCTTCTTTCTTTTATCCGGAGAAAAATAGTGCACACTAATATGACCTTATTCAAAATAGAACGCCTAGTGGCTATTACTCGTGTAAGTATCCAATCTAATCAAAAGATGTTATATTTAACTAAAAGTATTTAGCGGTTAAACTATCTCCCCCTAAGCAAAAAAGAACAAGTTTAAGAATACCAAAAGTTCTCACTAATCATAATACTTATGTAAGTAAACATAAAACTCTGCTTTGTATATCTAAATGCTACATGCTAGGTTCACGTTTTACAAAATATTCAACATTCAATTATAATACATAGAAAAAGACTTGGCAATTAAGCAAGCAAGAGTGGAAAATGGGCGAGTAGGAATTTGAAAACAAGTCAAATGTACTACCTTAAAATTCTTTCCTATTGATTTTTTCGGTTAATCTTTGATTCCAAATATTTTTATTTGTGTTATACAATAGTTGATGAAAAATATATCAATGAAAATACATTTAAAACCCAATCCATTCATATATTTTTCATCAAGTATTATATAACACAAACAAAAATATTTAAGGTCAAAGTTGTAAAAGAAAGACCGAAAAAGTCAATAGGGGACTATAAAATTGGGACGGAGGGAGTAGCTTTTTTGTGTGTGTTAGATCAAGTAGGGGACCCATAAACGCTCCTTTTATAAAACAAATTTCAATTTGATATGTTGCTAGTGTGGTAAATATGAGTACAAAAACCTATATTACTAGCAAAATAATTCAACTTCAATTTACATAGATATTTAGAAGGTTTTTATGAATTATAATAAGCTTAGGATGGCTTATATCCCATTTGACCCATTTCATCTTTTTGCTCAATCCTTTCAGCTTTACCAATTTCGGATCAGACATAATCAAATCAATCGATTTTAAAGTAAACTATAAAGCAAGAATTCTATACTAACCTTGTCATAAGTTGCCCAATTTATTGATACTTAAAACAGCTCGCCCTGGTTTTTGAATGGTGTCAATTAATTGTTTTGCATCCAAAAGCTTCTTATTATCTGGTGTCTTCACATTCTCATTCTCTCTTGTCTCATCTCTGGATCGGCTAGTCTCCTCCCTGTCCCTATCTCGATGGCTTGATTTATCATGGGACCGTATACTGCGTTCCCTTTCTGAATCAGGTCTCTCTTCTTTTGTATTTAGCAAATTCAGCAGCTGCAGCCAAATTAGAAGATGGTGGAAGTGGAGTAGTTTCTCTCACAGCCTGCAATTCTTCGGTTGAATAATCTATAGGAACCAAAGGTCGCATCCTTTTATCCTTTTTTGCATCCTCGTCTTCCTCTTCGTGGAATAGTGAAGGGACCGTAGTTCTTTTTCCCGAACCCACAAGACCAAATCCTAACTTTTTGGTTCCAACGGTGTTGTTTTGTCCTGTCTGTGAAGCAGTCTGTGAAGCAGTCGCAGACTCCATGACTGAGTCGTCACCAGTCCCATTTTTTGTACTCCTGTTACCTGTTATACGGAACCCCGGTGGTGGTTAATAATACAGATGAACAAACAAGCCCAAACATGAGACTATCCCTAGGACCGATTAAGCCCGAATATTTGGTCCTAAAGTCCGTTCACTTATTCACAGAACGTAAAACTGTTTTCCCATCTGATATTTGTATAAATATTTTTAAATTATACCATTACATATACTATATTTTAATGCTTCAAAAGAATGATCTAAGGTGCTTTTCGAAAACAGGGTAATTTCATTCTTCAAAGGATTAGAAATGCTCAATGCTCATTTTTCAAAAATTTAGTAAATCTTGTTTTAACTTAATTATTAATTGCGAGTATGATTTATAACCCAATATTTAATAACATGTGATATGTCATTCTAACTAAAAGTAAAAAACAGGAAGTAAAAAGATATAGGACCAGGACTCAAAAAATCTAGTTGAATAGAAAAACTTACCTTTTTCGTCTGCATCTGCCATTTCAATATCGTGTGGTCGGGTGGTCGAAGCCTTATTTCTGATTTCCGCCAAGCTTCCATCAATTAACATAGCACTATCAGTTCCATTAGTTGTAGTACTAGATAAAAACTCCAAGGCATGTTTTGTTGTTCTTTTCTCTACTTCTTTCCTCTTCGGCTTTCGCTTAAGCTTGTATCATATAAATTTCTCGCGTCATTTAATCTTATGTAACTAATTCCAGGCTAGATTATAACATAAGACCATCTAATAATTAGTTTATAACATCTGGATATTAGGTGTTTTCACCAGAAACCAGCAGTTACCAACATACTTATTTCTTGTTCTAATCAGTTTTAAAAAGTAAGAGCATTTTCACGCTAACATGGAGCATATTAATCGCTAAGACTTTAGTGGTATAAAACTGTAAGCAAAATTAGATCGAGTCACTATTATCTAGAGTATGTAACAGAACACGAAACTGAGTACATGTTTAGTGCAAGCAACATGTGGTCCTTGTTATAGCAATGGATCAAACAAGAACTATAGCCAATACTAATGAAGATGGATTTCATGAGAGCTGGAAACAAAGCTCACCATCAACAACATTTTCTTTTATGTTTGGCGTAATTAAGTCGTTGAACTATTTCATACTTTAGTTTAAATACACTAGAAGCATTCGCCAAGCACGCGGCCGGTAACCGATACTTAACTATAATATGAGAATAAATGAAATAAATGTTAAAGTTGTAAAAATTTGAATTAAAATAAAATAAACCCACTAAAAATATAATAACTAAAAACTCATAAAAATATATTAAAATGGATGTTGAATTAAAGAGCATAAAAATTTAGAAAATATGGTGAAATTAGATTATAATATAAATAAGTAGATAAAAAGATATTTTAATTTGAAAATAAAGATGAATTTTTAGTTGAAAAGTGACACATGTCATTTTATAATTGGACTTCCTTATCTTAATTTTTGGTGGTTAGGAGTTAGGCTTGGAGTTTGTTAGAAGTTAGGCTTGGAGTTTATTAAGAAGAGACACATGTCATCTCATGATTGGAGCTCCTTATCTTAATTTTAAGCCTTCTAAAATTAGAAGGCTTAATTTTTAAGCCTTCTAATTTTAGAAGGCCTAAATACATTATAAAGTAGTATAGATAATGAGTATCTAATTATATTATTTTCATTGCAATACATTTCAGAACACTCTTTGTATAAAGCTATTTCAAAGTCTTGTATTATAGAATTGATTGATGCAATATGTCTAGTCAATTTGAATTAGATGGTCCCAAATTATTGTTTTCTTTTTCATGGTTCAATAATCCAAAAAATAAATTTGTCCTGTTTTTTGGAAAATGATGAAGAAATAAAGTTAAGAATCCCACATTAGAAGTTAGAAGAATTAAAAGTCTTTAAAACTTGTAGTTATCAAACATCTTTTCTATCATGTGATACTTTTCCTCCTCAATACGTGTGATATAAATCAAAAGTAAGCTAAGGGCCCAAATGCTAAACCAAAACCAAGACTAAAAGATGAAGACTTTAAGTAGTCATTCACAAAAACACATTTGCAAACACAGATGCACACACATTTTCATCACAATTTACTGTGCTTGCGAAAACACAAACCGTGGTAATACTCTAAAACGCTGAAGTAATGTACTCTGTTTCATTTTATAATTGTTCATCTCTCCTTGATAATTCGATCAACTTTAATCTATTACACTAGTGTCTAAATTAAAATTTGACAGTGAAACGTATTAATGTCTTGACAATGATACCTTAAGTGTACTCTTTGAAAATATAATCGAATTTTCCATATCATCTTTCACTATGTACTATGAAACTTAGAAAACTTTATAAGAAAAATGAAGTGGTGGTCACTGGTGACTGGTTTTAAGAGACCAACTATATGATTTTGCCAGATTTGGTTGTGGATGCTAAATATTAATCCATCAAAAGATTATATAAGATGTGCTAAATTTGGCCCGAAGCCATTTTAACCTGCTACACAACCCAACCCATTAAGCCACCACTATTAATATGTATGTCAAAAAATTAACTTTTGAGAAAATGGAAGTATGGAACAAGCCACATATAAAAAAATGAAGTATATTAACTATGAAGAAGAAAACTCACAGACAAAGGTTCCTTGATATCAAGCATACCAATATTGTTTACCAACAAGTCACCATATTCTCCAATGCACCATACTCCTACCGTAACAACTGCTTCCTGTTTGAAAACAGTTAAAACATTATAAATCGATAACATGTGATATAGGGAACAAAACTTAAAATTAAAGTCGAAATTGACCAGATAATTTTTGGCTTATTAAGAAGGAATTGGTGGTACCTGGTCAACAGATGTTTGCATTGCTCTGTATAGCCATGGAGGCTATTAGATGCATTGGTTATCACAACAATTAATGCATGCCATACTTCATCTTTTACATAATTTCCATCCTATTGATCATTAGCATAAGAGTTAAGTATTTTATATGCAAATAAAATTTAGTTCCAAAATAAGCATATTAAAGATCACAGAGAAATCCAAATAGGTGAAGTAAACGTGAAGGATTCTTGGAGCATATTTACCTAGAAGAAATAATATAGTTTTAAAAATGTTTACAGTTAAGAGAATATCATGAACTATATAATATACATACTTGATAGACACTAAAGGTATCCCTTTTGTCCATTATGAACGGGTCCATTCTGGTCATTTCAGTTCCAATAGGAAATAGGTAAATGGGTGGGTAATCGTCCAAAGTATAAGGTATTAATTATAAAACCTCTTAAATTTATTGTATTTTATTAAACAGGATTATTAATAGAAATGCCTCACGATCAAAAGTAATTCATATTAAGATTTAAATTTGGATCCAAAAGAGTAATTATGTACATGAAACGCCTCACGATCAAAAGTGAGCATGAATGTCATCGTGCTATATGGCCTCAATAAAGACTAAACGATAACTCAAAGTAATTCATTTTCCAACTTCAGTTAGTATTTGATACCATGGAACTATGGAAAAGAAGACACTTCACCTGATATTGTTGTCACGGTTTGACAAGAACCGCCCCAATATATTGATCGCAAGAACGCGCAAGCCACCACTATCTTCAATGCTCATGATAGTTTCTACACATTCAGAAGGAAGGCATTTCCTGCATTCTTTTTTGACTCGATTTTTATTGCAACCTAGAAAAGAGAATTTTAGCAGGAGAAGCAGTGTAAGCAGACTTCAATTCAGGTGCGTCAGTACACTTTTACAAGTAGGTAGTTGTAAGTTATATCGGTTAAACCACAAATTTATCAAACCCTAATGACTAGTAAATATAAGAATAAGCTTATATCCATCAAACAAGAACTATAGCCAATACTAATGAAGATGGATTTCATGAGAGCTGGAAACAAACCTCACCATCAATAACATTTTCTTTTATGTTTGGCGCAATTAAATCGTTGAACAACTATTTCATACTTTAGTTTAAATACATAATGACTATCTAATTATATTATTTTCATTGTAATACATATCAGAACACTCTTTGTATAAAACTACTTCAAAGTCTTGTATTTTAGATAACTGATATAATTGATTGATGCAATATGACTAGTCAATTTGAATTAGATGGTCCCAAATTATTGTTTTATTTATTCATGGTTCAATAACCCAAAAAATAAATTTGTCCTGTTTTGTGGAAAATGATGAAGAAATAAAGTTAAGAATCCCACATTAGAAGTTAGAAGACTTAAAAGTCTTTAAAACTTGTAGTTATCAAACATCTTTTCTATCATGTGATACTTTTCCTCCTCAATACGCAGATATAAATCAAAAGTAAGCTAATGGACCCAAATGCTAAACCAAAACCAAGACTAAAAGATGAAGACTTTAAGTAGTCATTCACAAAAACAAATTTGCAAACACAGATACACACACATTTTCATCAAAATTTACTCATTCCTATGCTTGCGAAAACACAAACCGTGGTAATCATAAACTCTAAAACGCTGAAGTAATGTACTCTGTTTCATTTTATAATTGTTCATCTCTCCTTGATAATTCGATCAACTTTAATCTATTACACTAGTGTCTAAATTAAAACAGCAAGTGCATGCTTCTGCATGGTAGTTGATGACGTATAGTCTATATCCGGGTCACGGACCCGACTAAAGTCCAATTACTAACTTGGCCCGCAACGAATCAAGCAGCGGACTAAACATTTGGGCTCATGAAGGCCCAAGCCCGAATCTATTGATGGAATACATATCCGATATCTTCTAAATAGGAAGATAATCATTCCCAACCGATAAGGGATAAGAAGGTTGAGGAATACGGAACCAACAAGGATTCCGTATGTATATAAAGGGAATCACATCCCTCTTTTAAGGTACGATCTCATAACCCTAACACTCCTCAAACCCTAAACCGATTACTTACTCTCACGCGGAGGATAATCGTGGGAGACAATCCCACTTTAAGCCTAATCTGTTTTTCGTCTCTTAGTGCGCAGGTCTCAAGTAACTATTCTCAATTGGTGATGAGCCGGAGCTTTAAACAAGGAACGCCAACTTTTGTATCAAAGTGCGCCATCCGTGGGACCATTCACTAAGAACTAAGACTAGAATGACGAAGCATGGAAATCACGATCGCAAGCGATCTTATCGAAAGAAGCCGCACACGTGCTCAGCCTTCCAAGCGCACTCGACAACCAGACTCAAAACAAGGGGTCGCCCTAACTTGGTCTACCCTATAGTGGAACCGCTTGGGACAACCTGCCACCACAACCACTACCAAAGACAAGGGATCCATCACAAGACTGATCTTACCACTCCCATCAAACCAGACTAGAGACTGACTGACAAAAGCACCGGATAAAGATAAGGACACAAATGCGAAGCGAATACCCTCGCCCTAGAAGGGGTCTCACCGAATTAACACCAAGGATTTCGTATCCCAAAATTATGAAACCTTGACTGCCCTCATGCAAGAGGAGGCTAGAAAAAGGTCGGGTCGGAGTCTACAAACCCGACTCCGCTTTGACTCGAATTTTAAACCTCACCCCCCCGCCAGAAGGAGAAGCGCCAGAGACAACCACGATCTCCCGTGGTTTAACTGTAATCGGAAAAGGATCGAGGATGATGAGGCATCCCACTCTCATCACTTGAGTGATAGTGATGAAGGTGAACGGCGTATCAGTGTCTATGATAGACCGTAGCCGTAAAGTGCGCATGACAGACTTGGGCGGAAGTACTCCTCAAGTGAAAGTCCTTCCAGCCCGCACTGGAGATAGCCGGCGCAAACGCCAAGGAGGAAAAACTCGTCCTCCGATAACTCCTCTGGACAACGAGGATAGTGATACGTGACATTGGAAGTCCGAAGTAGACACAATGACCAAGAGGAGGACATGTCTCCCATGGCGCCGCCGAAGGTGGACGCTCACTAGACGCATTAGCGATTTCTTTCGTAAAACAAGAAGAGGCGCATGCCTGCTAATGTCAAGACCTATGATGGAACAGTGATCCAGACGATCACCTAAAAATTTTCGAATCAGCCGCAACTATTGAGAATTGGCCACAACCAGTGTGGTGCCATATGTTTAACTCCACACTAGTGGGAAGTGCGCGGAAATGGTTTAACAAACTTCCACAGAAGTATAAATGGTTTTGAAGAATTAAGAAAGGCGCCCGCCTAAATTTTACTCAACTAAAAAGTGCGCTAAAAACTCACAAACTTGCCGGGTAAAGCAAGCGCCAAGGAGAAACTACGAGCGCATTCATGGAGCGTTTTAAAGATGAATGCATGCAAGTTAAAGCATGCCCGGAAGTGCTAAAAATCTCCGGTTTCATGAATGGAATTAATAACCCATAACTCATCAAGAGATTGAATGACAAGATTCCTGAAACTTTTGATGAACTAATGAAACGCTCTAGGTCCTTCGTCCAAGGAGAAGGCCAGGCGGATAGCAAAAGAAACTCCTCCAACTACCGGTCGCAGAACAACCCGGGAGTCAGCCCAATGACCTGAGTAGCAACCGTAATGAAGCTATCGCGGTCGTGAAGTGGAGAGATAACGACAGATACACCCCGCTGACAAAAACCCCAAAGGAAATACTCGTGACAGAAGGGGCAAACTTCCCAAGACCACCACAAATGCACACCCTAGAGGATCGGCGCACTGGAAATGGATATTGTGACTACCACGCGCAGAAAGGCCACACCACTAATGAATGTCAAAGAGGGCAGATTGGACCACTTGGTCAAGCATATTAAAGAAGGAAAGGACAAACAGAAGAGTGGCAATAAGAAAGAGACACCTAAAGACAAGCCTGATACCATTTACATGATACAATCATGGCGCGGGTCACAAGCAAGCGTAGGTTAGCCATGGTTTTTCACGTGGAAAGGAGATCTCTTTCCCCACCTTAATCGCGGACAACGCAGTGGTGGAACCACTCACTATAGAGATAAGCGCGGGGGTCACGACATCCACCGCATGTATGTTGATGGTGGAGCCTCTGCCGACATCATGTACGAGCATTGTTTCAAACGATTGCAAGGCCCCTGAAATAAAAAGTCGTTAATCCGGCCGAATACCGGGATCGGTTTTACAGTGAGAAGATATGGCCTATGGGGAAAATACGACACTGTCAGATGGGAAACGAAGAACACTCCGCGAACGGCCCGGATGGAATTCATGGTGATTAAATCTCCCTCACCATACAATGGCATTATTGGGAGACCTCGAATATCAGCTATGCAAGCAAGTACCATCATCAATGCGCATGGGATGCTTAAATTCCCAGTGGAAGGTGGTATTGTTACTCTTTACAACACCACTATACCACACAGAGAATGCAACACGATTGCATGTGAGACGGCGCCAACTCCAAAGACACAGACAACTAGAGTTCCAAATCTGAAGTAGCAATTCACCCGATACCCTGGACAGAAGTATCCATCTGAGGTTCATTGTCGGACAACGGCAAAACAAATGTATGTGCACTCCTGCAGAAGAATTTGGATATTTTTGCATGGGAGCCTAAACACATGACATGAGTACCACGCCTATCACGCATCATAAACCGAGAATCCGACAGGATACGCACCCATACGCCGGAAGAAGCGCCGCCAAGCCCCTGAGCGCGCGCAAGCAATCTTGGCAGAGGTACAAAACCGTAGAGGCAGGATCATGCGGGAAGTTTACTACCATGACCGGCTTTCCAATCCGTCATGGTAAAGAAGAACGACGGCACCGCTTAATGTGTGTAGACTTCACCGACCTTAACAAAGCATGTCCACAAGACCTGCTATCCTCTACCGAGATAGATTGGAAAATAGAGTCTCTGTGCGGATATCCATTGAAGTGCTTCCTCGACGCGTACAAGGGATATCATCAAATCCAAATGGCTAAGGAGGACGAGGAAAAAACAGCCTTTCATACAAGCCAAGGTGTTTATCGCTACACAAAAATGCCCTTCGCTTGAAAAATGCGTGCGCCACCTACCGGAGGTTAGTGGATAACGCTTTCGAAAAATAGGTGGGCCGCAACCTAGAAGTCTATGTCGATGACCTGGTCATAAAAAGCCATACCGAAGATGAACTAGTGCGTGACATCGAGGAAACGTTCGAACTCTAGAGAGATCAATATGAAGTTGAACCCTAAGAAGTGTACCTTCGGCGCAACTGAAGGCATGTTCCTTGGATACCGATAGAAACCGACGCATAAAACCATGCCCCTAAAAGACAAAAGCGGTCATCGAACTTCCTTCACCGCGCACGTTGAAAGAAGTCCAATCTCTCAACGAAAAGTTGGCCGGCTTAAAATGTGTTCTTATCCAAATCGCCAGAAAAATCACCTCTCTTTTCAAAACACTCAAGAAGTGTATAAAGAAAGGTGATTTCAGATGGACTACGAAGGCGGAAGAGGCCTTCACTCAGCTTAAACAACATCTGGCAACGCTCCCAACACTTGTCGCACCGCACCGAGGAAGAGCTAATCATGTATTTGTCTCATGATCGTGAGGCGCTAGTGCCAGCAGTGTTACTCACAGATAGGGACTCAAGACAAACTCCAATCTACTTCGTAAGCAAGGCACTCAAGAAGACGGAGATGAACTATAGTGCCATGGAAAAATTAGTTATGGCGTTGGTATTTGCGCTACACGGCTAAGCAGGTACTTCCAAGCACACCGAATCGCAGTAATCACGGACCAACCAATCAAGCAGATCATCTCCAAACCCGACGATCGTAGACCGCAGAAGTGGAGTGTATTGCTACGTGAGCACAACATTTCATACGACACACGCATCCGCAATCAAAGGACGATTTTGGCAGACTTCATCATTGAAAAGCCGCATAAAACGAGATATCCACACCAATTAAGACGAAAGCCGCAAGATCCATGGATCTTGTTTACAGATGGATCCTCATGCATTGATGGCTCGTGAGCGGCCTCATCCTCACAAATCCAGAGGGAATGGAATTCACTTACGCACTGCGCTTTGAATTCACAGCAACAAATAATGAGGCAGAGTACAAGCCCCTACTGACTACGCATTGCAAAATTAATGGGTGTACGTAACCTAGAGGCAAACGTGGATTCCCGCTAGTGGCCAACCACGGTTGGGTGAATACGTGGCCAAAGAAGATAATATGATCCAGCATCTTGATAAAACCAAGACACTGATAAAAAGCTTTGAGAGGTTCACTATCAAGCAAGTTCCTAGAGGGAAAACCGCAGCGGATGCACTGAGCAAGATTGCCTCGACAAGCTTTGCACATCTATCAAAGCAAGTGCTGGTGGAAACACTAAAAAGCAAGTCAATTTCAGAGATGGAAATCTCCACGATAATAGAGGTGGAAGATCCTACATGGATGACACCGATAATGGACTTCCTGAGCAAGGGAACATTACCCCAAGAACGTAGGAAGCTCAGCAGGATACGGCGACAAATGCGAAAGATTCAACTACGAGACAACATATTGTACCGACGTTCCTTCCTGCAACCATGGCTCCGTTGTGTCGGCCCTTTGCAAGCAAATTACGCAGAGAAATCCATGAAGGTTCATGCAAGTATGCACTCAGGACCACGGTCCGGTGGCACGCGCCATGCGATCGGGATACTCATCTGGCCGACCATGCACCGCGGATGCACGGACTTAATAAGGAAGTGCAACGATTGCCAAGTTCATAGACCCGCCCCACGCCAACCGCAGACGAGCTAACCCCAATAATTTCACCATGGCCATTCTACAAGTGGGGTATTGACATCGCGGGCCCTTTTCCTATCGCAGCGGGCGGACTAAAATTTCTCATAGTCGCCATAGATTACTTCACCAAATGGATCGAAGCGAAGGCAGTGGTAACAATCACGGCAACCAGTGAAGCGCCTTAGATGGGAAAACATTGTATGCCGCCGGCCTCCCCCGGGAAATCATCTCGACAACGGAAACAATTCGTGATAACCCTTTCGTGGACCGTGTGAGAAGCTTAACATAACACAACACTTCGCGTCAGTTAAACATCCACAAACCAATGGCCTAGTGGAACGAGCGAATAGAAGCTTGGGTGAAGGAATTAAGGCACGCCTAGAAAAGCACAAAGGAAGATGGGTAGAAGAGTTATCACATGTCTTGTGAGCGCACCGCACCTCAATCCGCACCAAAGACTGGCGACACTCCCTCTCTTTAGTATATGGGACGAAGCGGTCATACCGCGAGATCGGCATGCCAACTATCCGCGACTGCCAAATCAACGGACAACCAATGATGACGATAGGCGCATCGACTTAGATCTGCTAGAAGAAAGGCGCGAACGCACAGCTATACGGGAAGCAAAATCAAAGTCAAGGATGAAAGGATACTATGATGCTAAAGTGCGCAATGTTTCATTCGCACAGGTGATTTTGTCTACGCGCCAATGACGCGAGCCACGCCAAGACACGTAAGCTTGGACCAAAGTGGGAAGGACCCTATGAGGTTACCGGCACTAGGAACAGCGCATACAAACCCGAGGCTTGGATGGTCGTGAATTGCCACGCACATGGAACATATGCAACCTCAAGAGGTGCTATCTATAGGAATGGCTACGGCCCAGCGCACAGACGCCTCGCACTTCCAAAGGCCCAATAAACATCTATGCATTTACTTTTTTTTCCTTTTGCTTAGAATAATTGTCTTGTTTACTTATTATAAAAACTTGCGAGTATCAATAAAACGCCGCGGTTTCTAGCTAACTCCGCGGCATATTTGTTATTTCCATATACGCTATGTCTTAACAACCTTTTTATTTCTTGCCCACGATGGCGTGCATGCACCATTACAAACCCACGATGGTAAAAGGATAAGTTCACCTACTAAACAACTTGTTGAATAAGAGGGTTGCAAACCCATCAACACCGGATCACGTATCCTTGTTAAACACCTTATTATCAAGACGTTGGTATAAGTTTTTGTACACCTCCTACGACGGAGGCGCAACAACGCACACGTGCACGTTTAACAACCTTGGAATTAAAATACTTGATTCCTTAAAGTGATATTCAAGGCACGCACAGCATATCACAACATACACGACTATGCCATAAACGCTACATTTAGCCACTTAGGTATATTACAACTTTCATACATGAGCTCAACAAGAGACATTTTCATTAGATAACCACGAGTTATTACAAAAGGTTTGTTACTTTACAATACATAAACCTACCAACTATTACAACGCTCAAGGGGAGAGCCACCTATTCGGTTTTTCGACTCCTTAATCTCGTTCAAACTCTTTAACAAATCAGAATCTTGACGAGACACTGTGGCGACATTCACAGCACCCCGTCCGAACGAGGGAGATGTGCCGCGCCAACACCACACAAAATGGCTTTACCCTTGACACCCTTTTTCTTAGCGAGCCTTGTGGAATGAGCTTCCGTGACCTCGCTTCAACGGGACTTCTTTTTCCAACAAGAAACGGGTTCAAGATATCACGAGCGAATAAAAACATTCGTACCTCGAATGAGATTCTGGGCTTCAAAAGTAGTCGATTGCGCTCAAGATCTCTCGTAAAGGTGCCTTGCCAAAGTCAACCCTCCATTATTACCCCAATCGGATAGTCTTGGTCGCTACCCAATTCAAATCATTGGAAACTCTAGAGACTTCAACCGCTCCATGGCGCATAACCAACTCAGATATGCCTGCAAGATTATACCGTGCACCTTCTCCAAAGGCACATTTAGCGACCCCCTCATGAAGTTTTTCCATCGCCACTTTACCACGCCCGGGCGCATTGAACAACCCCCGGAACGCGCCTACCACTTCCTTGGATTCCAACAGTAGTAAGCGCAAGGCGAAACCATGGCCTATGAGCCATCGGCGGCTCGCAATAGTGGACAAGAGTTGGGGATACAACTCGCCGTACTCTATGCTCGATACGCAGCTTCATCTCCTGCGCTTCAAGGGCACTCTTGACCGTGCTACCAAGCTCCTCAAGTTGGGATGTCATCGCGTCTTTGCTCTTCTCCGGATATTTAAGTACCCAGTGGCACGCAGACTTATACCGCAACATCCGCGACGCTCTTGGTTTATTTGGCACATCGCCATCTTTTCTTCAAACTGCTTCGAGCGTACGCGCTTCAGATCCTTTGCCTCCGCCGGCGATTCAAACTGCGCCGGTGTTCTCCCTTGCGCTCCAGAATGCTACTGTCGATCCTTTTGCGAATCTTGACTACTCCTACCGACACTTGGTCTTTCAAACTTCACAATTAGCGAAGCCTGATGTGCAGAGACATGCACCAATTCTTCGACAAGTTGCTCCATGGGCGATCCACATCGACAGGTCTTCATCGTTCGACTATGCGCTCGGATGCGCAGAACGCGCTCGGACTAGCCTTGGGAGGTGACTTTGCAAATCGCTCCACCCGCGTAATGTAGTACCGTAGAATTGTTAGGCTCCTATATAACACAACCGGTGCATCAAAAAATATATATATATATATATATATATATATATATATATATATATATTTATATATATATATATCTGAAGGAATCACTATCATGTCCGAGCGATAGTAGCCGAGGGGTACGAAGACGCTTCATCGTTGGACGATACCTCCACAAAGTGAGGATCGCATGCTTTTTTCCTTGAAGGGCCTCAAGGCCATCTCTTCCGATGGATCGCCGCTTTAACCCAGCCTCGAATCCTCTTCTTCGTCCATAGGTGGCGCCGCGGCCTACAGGTGGCTCGCATGCCAGAAGGCATTTTGGGGTTGGGAACGCTTTGTAGTGGTGTCGCTTCCACCGCAACAGGAACTTGTACCTGATTCCCCAATGTTCATCTCCATGACATGACCAGAGGTAGCAAGATAGGTTCCTCCCTTCTTTTAGGGAACGTACTCTGTCCCTACCTCAATGGGCTTAGCCAAATGCACAACAAGAACAGATCCATCTCTCACAAGCACAAGGAAACAACAAACGACATCGGTTATATAATGTGTGGACAAAGGAAGACAAATTCTTACATTAACTACAAAAGGGGTTGCGGAAGAGCGAGTACCACCCTCGCCATTGGCACCTAAGAAGATCGGGATCTCATCTTCGACCAAAGTAGTTACGGCCTGATGCCCATATGCACTAAAACTCCTCAGATAAGAACTCGATAGGGATGCGGTTCGCATTTATCGCTTTCGCATCCTCGGAGACATATGATCCAGGCAAAGGGCACTCGCCTCTCGGCAGCGTACCCCGTGAAAAAATTATAACGCGACGGGAAGCATGTGTCGCCCACCCGAAAAGGACTCTCTCCAATTCCTTAGCGCATCTAGATTATCGTGTAGCACTGAAGCTGCGCTTGGCAAAGGTAACCCACCCATGCGCCCATGTTGTATGATAGAATGCGCGGAATAGGTTGATGGTGGGGTTAACCGCCAAAGAACGCAGCATTTACCTCAAAATTGGTAATTTTGGCTGCACCAATACAAAGGTAATGGGATAGGTGCAGCTCGTAATAATTTAGCACATCGCACGAAATCGGGATATAGGCACACGCTGATTGGCAAACTCAAAGAAACGTGTGTATACCCTATTTTCCCTTGGGAAATCGGCAATGGAGGCCCGCGACCCGGAACAACCGGTGCACGTCAGTGGGATATAGTAATCCGAGGTGAATTCTAAAAGATCACTCGTGGATAGATCAGAGGTGAAATCATGCAGTTGTTTAACCATGGTGTTTGATTTACAAAGCGATGACGCCTGCTACCTTGAAGTGGTTTATTTTCGGATCACACTGCAGATATGTTTTAACAATGGCGACTTTTTCTTTTTTACGGTGAGTGCCATTGTGAAACTGAAACGGTGGTTTATAACCTATTTCTCCTCCACAAGATATGTGACACGTGGATCCCACTAACTTCACTTGTGTGGCTGAGATTGATTCGATGGGACGTGGGGCAGTAACTTTCCCCCGAGTAACGATGCGTTTACTATCCAATTTCATGTCTAGGTACAATGTACCGGAGGGTATATGTTTATGGCTTCTTGCATACGCTTCAAAGTTTTTAACTGGCTACGGATTATTAGTCTAGCATCCGCAGTTAGGCTTTGCGCATACTAGACTGGGGGGACATGATGACGTATAGTCTATATCCGGTCACGGACCACTAAAGTCCAATACTAACTTGGCCCTAAGACGAATGGGCTAAGCGGATAAACATTTGGGCTCATGAAGGCCCAAGCCCGAATCTATTGATGGAATAGATATCCGATATCTTCTAAATAGGAAGATAATCATTCCCAACCGATTAAGGTGGGATACGCCGAAGGTTGAGGAATACGGAACCAACAAGGATTTCGTGCGTATATAAAGGGAATCACATCCCTCGTTTAAGGTACGATCTCATAACCCTAACACTCCTCAAACCCTAAACCGATTACTTACTCTCACACCGGAGGATAATCGTGGGAGACAATCCCACGGTAAGCCTAACGGTGTTTTCTGTCTCTTAGTGCGTAGGTCTCAAGTAACTATTCTCAATTGGTACGAGAGCTGGAGCTTTAAACAAGGAACGCCCAACTTTTGTATCAACAGTAGTTCTGAATGAAACGTATTAATGTCTTGACAATGATTCCTTAAGTGTACTCTTTGAAAATATAATCAAATTTTCCATATCATCTTTCACTGTGTACTATGAAACTTAGAAAACTTTCTAAGAAAAATGGAGTGGTGGCCACTCGTGACTGGTTTTAAGAGACCAACTATATGAGTTTGCCAGATTTGGTTGTGGATGCTAAATATTAATCCATCAAAAGATTATATAAACCCTATAACTTGAATTACAAAAAACCCTAGAAATGACATACCAAAACAAAGTCTTTCTCGAAATCAAACACCAAGCCTCTGGGTTGGAGAAGAGAATGTTTACCATGTGAGCTAGTAAATTCTTTTAAAATAAATGACAATAGTGGGAATTGAACCATTGACCTTTATGTTGCACAACAATCCCACAACCACTAAACCAAACCCACTTTTGTACCACTTGTATATTCGAGATATTATGAGAAAGAAAATACACAAATGATCGAAAATATAGGGATAAAATCATTGTTTTTCAAAACAAAACATTTGCAACAAAAACAAACCCAACAACTATTTTGGGTCCATAGTAGGCCCGATCACCTATTTTAGGATTGTGTGCCCTAAAAGTTAGTATATAAAACGAAAACATAGGGATACAATCATTTTTACACACATCATTCACTGCTCAAGCCGCTTGATACCAAACCAAAATGGTATTAAATCTTCTCACCACCTCGATTTATTTTCTGCATGGATATTTATTATATGCATATGTTAATATTTTATGTGTTAGTGTATGTGACGTAGTTTTTAGGTTATTTATTGAATCTGACTTGTTTAGTTCATTTACGAAACTAATTTTTTTTTCGCAATTTTGTTTATATTTTTGGTGTCATTTGATCGTTTTTATCTACTGCAAATGAGTTTATTATTAGTTTTTGAAAATGAGTTTATTTTTAGTTTTTGAAAATGAGTTTATGGAAAATGAGTTTTTTCAATAGTTAAACTACTCATTTCAGACTAGTATGATTTTAGGACAAGTGTTTGTTGTTTGGATGAACTCTTGATCACTTTGTGCACTCTAGGGATTTGTATGATTTGATATGGAAATAAAGGTAAAAAATGTTCTCTTTTCGGTTAGCTGATAGGCCGCTGTTATTGTTATTTTAGGGCTAATGTAAAAATTAGTTGAAATTATGATTTGAAATGTAGGCTTTATTACTGTATGTTGCTGTGATTAGTCAGTGTAATAATAATATGTATAAATTGTGATTGACTATAATAAGAGGTATAGGATTTGGTATTTTGATGAGTCCAAGGCAGGACGAAACCAGTGAACTTTTATTATACATGGGACTGATGGCTGGTCCTTATCAGGTTCACGAAGCCACAAGGGGTCAGAGGAATGACTCCATGACAATCATGTGCCCTCTCTTACATGAGCCGAGCTTAAGCCTGAATGATTAAAGCTCGTCAAGCTATCAAGCGAAGCTTAAACCTACCTTATAAATTTCAAGTCAAGCTCAAGCCTTGCCAAACTCGAACTCGGATTATGAATGAATTGGGATTTTTTTTACATGAGATTAGGGTTTCATATGTTGAAATTCAAAACTATGTAAAAATGGATAATGAATAGAGAGTAAACAAGAGACATATATATTCGAATGGAAAAATAGATTACACAAGTGTCACAAGCAACCCAAAGTTCATAAACCAAATTCTACACTAAACCCTTGCTTGATCTGAATTATCTCTGCTTCCTTGATGTTATTTGTCTGGAAATACTATGAATACTTATGAAAGGATTGGTAGTGAGTGGGAGAGGTTGAAATGGTTGATTCAAGGCTCTTTATATAGCCTTATGGTATGTGAAGTACGCAGTACTTCAATAGAGAGTGCGACGCACTTTGTGATTTTTTTGGCGTCAAAGTTTTCATAATACAAAGGAAGTACGGTGCACATAACTTCCAAAACCGGGAAATTTTATTGAATAAATACTTTTTTGACTTCCTTGACCGTAGAGATAAGTGCGGCGCGCATGAGAGGAAAACCGGCGCACTTCTCTTATGACTTAGATTATTTTGTAGGATTTATTTGACGCGGGCTTATTTGATAGATATACTTGTATTCTTTTGCATCTCCTGCTCGAACTATCTTCAAGTGAACATGCACATATTTTATGCTATTAAGTATCAATAGTTTACGAGAAATGATAACAAAATATATAATAACGCATCCGAAAATATGTATAAATAGGGCGTTATCAAGTGTATTAAATCATGAGGTATTGTATTGACACTTAAACTTATCTTTAATGATTTTCTATTCATAATGCTTAATATGATGAGTTTTGTGAAAATTCAACACCTTGTCCTCTCTCGTAAAGGTCATCACGAGACATTCTTTTTAAGCGGCAACGTTTATTTAATCTCAGATTGATTGATGGGATATTGAGATAATAAACATATCTTTTAAGTGTGTATAGATATTGTAGTTACATACATATATACTCTATCGCATATGGTTATAATATGCAAGAAATTCAAAATGAACATAGGTGTTAATAGATATTGTTTATGTTATTTTGGTAGCATACAAGTAATTGAAAGTGAATATGTGTTTGGGAAAGAAAGAATAACATGCTAATACAAGAAGGTGTGTTTTGAATAAGTAAGTGTGCATATGTTATAATCCTTTGTGTTTCAAGGGGCGTGCATATGTGTTTTAATGAATGGTGCATATGTGTTTTTTGGCTCGTACAAAATTAATAAAAGTCTTGTGCATATGTGTTTTAAGTTTAATATAAATTCAAGGATAAATGGATGCATATATGTTATAAACTTTGCATATGTATTATGCTAGTTATTATGATTAAAAAGTTTGTTTCTTATTTGTTTGTGTTTTGAAATATCTTTTTCTTTGTTATTCTATTATAAGAAAGATTAATGTTGCTAATTTTTATACTTTTCTTTGAATCATGTGTTATTGAATTAAAAGAATGATGACAACAAATGTGCACATTTATCCTCTTTTTGAAAATGTTGAAAACAACTAGTGTGCACATATGTCCGACTTCTTAGAATGTTGACGGCTACGAGTGTGCATATATGTCTGACTTTCTAAAAATGTTAATAATAATGAGTGTCCACATATGTTCATTTGCGTTAAATATTATTAGTCCACACATGTATAGATCGATTAAATTTATGTATTTATGCTTTTTAGAAATTTGTATTCTATTTATATTTCAATCGATATCAAATTTTGTGTATATCTTTTATGTTCTTGGGTTTTTTTATAAATTTACTTCATATTTGAGTCTAGTGACCCTCGAAACAAATACAAGGGTATAGGATTGACAAAAATCCAGGATACCCTAGTATAAGCAGAAACAATGATCCCAAAATAGGCCCGTAAAAATAAGAGCCTAAAGACAGGGTCATTAGGCTCTAAAGTAGCGAGGTAGGATGCAATAAAATCTTCAAACAAATAAGCTCTTGTTCCTCCATCACCAAATGCACAACCTGGCAATCAAGACAAAAGTACAAGTAAGCACACTTAAGAAAAGCATAAATGGTAACGGGAAAAAGGGAAAGAAAATTCACCAAGGAGCGACGACGAGCTTGCGACAAGCGCAACGAGATGCTCATGTGGATTATCATTTACAATGGTACATCACGTCATTCCCATAATATTAGTCAAGACATCATCTAGGGCAGCTAAGTAATCTGCTCCTGGAGGTTTAACAAAAAGTCGAAAGATCAAACCCCAACGATCAGTCTCCCCAAGGAGGAACTTGGAAAAAACCAACATAAGGCAATAGGCCCGCAAAACACTCGACAACCTCATGAGAACATTTGACAAAATGACACACTCTACCACTTGTGTACTTAGAGTTCCAAACATGAACCAATCAAACACAACCACGATTAAACACTCAACTTGAGCCTCGACAAACTATGCCACTAACTGTGTAAAAGATTTTGTAAACTCTTACAAATACAAGAAAGCAAAAAACCCTTAAAAGAACAAAACTTGAGACAAACACATGCCTTTGTAACTTACACCCCACACAAAATAGAATAGACTAAAAGAGTTTAAAGGAAAAAGACTTGAATTTTCCTTGGAATGACTCCTACAACAACTAGGGTACACCCCTTTTATAGGCAAAATAAATGGGGGCCCAACGGACACGCGTCTAAAAACCATTCAGAGTCAAAATCACATTAAAAGCATAGGTTTTGTATAGAAAGTAATGTACTTCGAGGTGTCAGACTTTAAGACTCTAACAACGGCTAATAGACAGCCTCCAATACACATCGAGGAAAATATGACAATCTCTAGTTAGAAAGACTCTGAAATGACTGGGAGAGAGACTATTTATGGCTAAAACAAAATCCTAAGCCACACAAAAATTTAAAAGCAACTCAAGCGTGAGATATGAAAAGCCTGAAAACTACTCATTATTCACAATAACTCCTGACATATATCAACATTAAGAACTATACATGCATTCATTATGCATCAGTATTGTAAATGAAAATGTTATCCGAACATCATATAGAAAGACCTTGATGTCTCAAATATACAGGATGGGCAAAAAAACAAGTCAACCTCCTTGGATCCAAGAAGACACAATCAAGAGAATCCCATGAGACCTCGTATCTTTAGCATGAGTCCATCATCGCATTTCCCTTAAATTAGTCAAATACACTAATGGACTGGGATGGGGGACTTGATAGCGTATAGGACCTTCAGCCCACTCGGCAAGGCCCATACACTATAGACTCGGCCCAAACATAAGGCCGACAAGGTCGGAGTATGGAAAAAAGCCTGGGAAAGACTTCCACATGCAACACTTAGACAAAACTTGCTTGACAAACGTGTCAAGGCGAACGGTACGTCTGAGAATCTTGCCAAGACCGTTAGGACGAGCACCACGTGCTCTCATCACTTCTTCTCTTGATGATCCACGTGGACCATCAGATTGCCTTTATGGGTTCTCACAACCCTAAAGGACCTCCTATAAATACTTGGCTGTTTCTCCGAAATGGCCCAACCTAATCTCAAGCAATATACGTCAGACTAGCCCTGACAACTCCACATCCAAGTCGATTATCCTCTTGGGTAATTGACACAAACAAACTGAGTCGACTCGCGAGCGTTACCCCAACTCGTAACTCGTAACTCGGTCACACTTTGGGGTCCTTACCGAACATGAGAAACCAAACGATCGACGAACCCAAACTCTCAATATGTACTATTCGTAAGCATTTATCAATGCAAATATCTCTACTATATATAAAGAGAAAACCATTCTCCTTAAACTTAAAAGGGGGAATTACATACATCCCCACATACACACCAATATTTACATATTTCTATAAATACAAGTTTTTAATGCATGATGTACAAGCCTATTAAAGCAAGGTTTGGGGAAATATGTAAATAGTGGTGTGTATGTGGGGATGTATGTAAATGCCCCAACTTAAAAACTTAAAAAATAGGTAAAGTTAAATTAGTAAAAGGAAAATGATTCTCATGTCGAACTCATATGCCTAAAAATATGACTAAACAATCCAATGTGTGACACATGGATTGCACTAATTCTTCTTTTCATATCTACCATTGATCTAGCCAAGTGTTTCAATCTCTTTGTTAGGCAAAAAATTAGTCTTATAAGTTAGTCATGTCAATCAATACTCTTAGTAAAATACCCTTGATTAAAAATGATAAATGATAATAGCATCTACCACTAAATTAATTGTTTAAATATTGTTTAATTTTCAAACTTTTATCATTTTTCGTTTATAACCCATATGACTTTTTTTTCCTCGCAAAAGATTTACAAATTGAACTCGTAAGTAGGGGTGAGCATCGGGTCAAACCCGGACCGAACCGAAAAAGGAAAAAACTCAAACCGAGAACCGAACCGAAAAATATATATCAAAACCGAAACCAAACCGAATAACTCGGTTCGGGTTTCGAGCCAGAAAAACCGACAAAAACCGAATCGACCCGAAACCGACAAAAACCGAAATAAATATACAAAACCGAAACCGAACAGAAAAAAGTCGGTTCGGTTCGGCCCTGTTTTGGTCGGTTTGTCGGTTCAGGTCGTTTTCTGGTGGATTTGCTCAGCCTTACTCGTAAGTATTATATCAAGAGTCGCAACAAAATACAAGTTCGCAAATATAATTATTTGTCGCTGTACACTCTAACTTTACACGGGTATAAAAATAAAGTTACACACCCCTCAAACTTCCACTCTCACTCTCTAACACATCCCAATAATAATGCCTTCATTTCCGATCAGCATCATCGCCTTCTTTACAATCCTCCTAACCCTAACTCACGGTAATTTTTTTTAACCAATTAATTACCTCTAATCATTAACAGTGAGTTGTTGCTAATCAACTTTTTTTTTACTAATCAATTGTTTTTTTTTTTGTTACAGGTATTAACAGTGAGTTATTTCTAGAGGAGGGTTTTAGTGTAACGACGTTAATTGACGGTGATAAGTTTAATATAAACCCTAACGCTGTGTTAACTGGATCATCGTTAAATGATGACGTCATCGTTTTGGATTCTGTTAGGAGTAGTGTTTTTACGGTGTCGTTTATAGGCTGTGAAGGTATAATCAGTTTGGAGGACAAACTAGCAACTAGTGTTTAGTGTAATTGTTGTTTCGCAAGTAGCGTTTAGTGTAGCATTTTAGATTATGTTTAATGGCTTGCTAAGGGGGTGTTTGTTTAAGCTTATTTAAGGGCTTGTGAGCTTATTTGTGCTTTGGCTTATATTTCATAAGCCTCAATTTTTTGGCTTTTTTTGAGACTTATGGGCTTATATAGGTCGATTATGGTATGATAAACTTATATAGTATAAGCCATAAGTCTCAAAATAAGCCGGAAATTGAGGCTTATGAAATATGAGCCGAAATCAAATAAGCTCATACGCCCACATATAGTATAAGCTTATATAGTATGATAAACTTATATAGTATGATAAACTTATATAGTATAAGCCATAAGTCTCAAAATAAGCCGGAAATTGAGGCTTATGAAATATGAGCCGAAATCAAATAAGCTCATACGCCCACATATAAGCTTTAACAAACACCCCCTAATTATATAAATGCAACTCAAATAAGCGTTGAAATATAACGGGCTAATTGCGCGGAAATGTATCTGACTTGTCCCTTTTTATAGTTCTGTGTAGCCTATTTTTGTTTTTCTAGATCTATGTAGCATGCTTTTGAATTCGTTTTTTTTTGGTGTTCCGTATGACCAGTTTTGTGTATTATTTGACTGATTTACTCCTCTTCCGGTTAAATTTGAGTGTATAAATTAAGGCTAAAATCGTCAAATAATACACACAACTAGGGGTGTCAAAAAACCTTACCCGGACCCGACCTGAACCCGAACCCGACTAAGTCTATTCGGGTTGGGTTACTCGGGTCAAAATTGGAATTCAGGTTATTCGGGTCAACCCGAGTAACCCGAATACTAAATAGGGTCGGGTATTGGGTTGAAAATGTTTGGCTAACTCGGGTTCGGGTCGACCCGAATAAGGGTTTTTATTTATTTTTTAATATTTTTTAAAAATAAAATATCTATATAAATTAGAACCAAGTAGCAAATTTATGACTATTTTACACATATTCGGGTTGACCCGAACCCGAATTGACCCGACTGGAGTTGACCAGACTCGGCCAACCCCGACCCGACCAACCCGACCCGACTGACACCCCTACACACAACCGATTATACGGTACATTAAAAAGACCAAATTCAAAGGTATGCTACATAGATCTAGAAAAACAATACATTTCCGTGCACATTAGCTCAAATATAAACACTATTGTTTCTAGTACTGCCAAAAACAGCTTATATAGGGAAAATGACTGTGATGTCATCTTATACAGTTTAGCTTCTAACGTGTAGAATATAATGATTGTTTGGCAACGAGTGTTTAGCTTTTGGAATTTTTTTTATAATGCTTGGATTGGAAACGCTAATGAAAGATGATTTTGGATTATTGTTATAAAACGCTCGTTAAACGCTAATATGATTTTATGTCAATCTGGTCATTTATCAATCCAAACAGCTGTTTGCTTCGAAGGTTTAGATAGTAAACTTTCAAATGCGTGGTTGAGGCCTTGAAATTTTGCATAGATGGTTTGCCCAGAAACTATAAGAAGAATGAGTTTTGCTAAACTATTTGACAGTTCACATGAGCATGGATTGAAAAGTAGTAACTGTTTTTTATTGTGTTTTTGACTCATAAATTTTAACAGGAGGAACTGTATTACAAAAGTGCATTGCTACTCGAACTGTATTTCTTTCCTGTGTTTACTTATGTTTAATTTAATATTAGATATTGGATATGAAATATGATTATTGTTTTATGCAGTAAGCGAGATCAAGAAGCTCTCTGGTAATGCGGATGGTAAAGCTGGGTACAAGGACGGGGATTTGGGGTCGGCCGAGTTTAATAAGCCCAAAAGTTTTACTATTGACAAGAAAAACAACATTTACATTGCTGACATGAACAAAGTAATTCACAAGTTTCTATACTTAACGTTTGAACATTTCGTTTTCTTGTTTGTATTTAAAAAAGTCAGTGTTACTTGTTAAATGTCATAATGAGATCATCGGGATCTCATTTCTACCATCACAATTAGTTTAGTTGATTATGTCATAAAAGTCAACCCTAACGTTGACACACATAACCCATGAAACCAAATTTATTTAAATGGCGGGCGGGCTAGGTGGGTTGTTCAGGTAAACGGGTTGTATTCGGGTTGAGTTTATAATATTCAGTTCTGTATTTTTTAATACCAACTATAAACAAGTTAGGTGGGTCAATCTGTTTACGATTCCGAACCATTTAGAGTTTAGAGTTTAGACACCGTAACCCATTTATTTTCGTGTTGGTTCGGGAATTGCCACACTTATTATGTCCTGTTTAAAAGGGCATACGATCTATTTGTACATGAATTTGCTGACATGTGATTTGCAAATTTGATTAAAGTTCGAGGATTCTAGTCACGGCCATTTTTTTTATCTTTTTTGTAACTATTTGTTTATCTTGGATTAATGGCATAATAGGTGTGACCACAATTGCTGGTGGAAATATTAAAAAGCCAGGCAAAGCAGATGGACCCGCACAGAATGCTTCATTCTCTGATGATTTTGAGCTGGCTTTTGATCCTCAAAGATGTGCGTTATTGATTGCGGATCATGGAAATAGACTAGTCCGTCAGCTTAATCTAAAGGCTGAGGATTGTGCTGATAATTCTTCCGGATCTGGTAAGTTTTACGGATATCCTAAAACTTGTTGATTAGCTTCGATATTTATAATAACTTTTCAAGATTCTACTTAACACGCCTCTTGTATTTACATTGTCAGTCCTTGGATCAACTGCAGCTTGGGGTATCGGTCTCGGAGTTGCTTGTTTCATTGGCTTGATGGCAGGTTTTGTTATTCGTCCTTATGTCCTCCCATATGTAAGCTTCTCTAATAGTTTCATCACTATATGGTTCTTTGCTATACTACTCAGTAGAGGTGGCAAATTGGGCTGCTGTGGCAGGTTGGGTAACGGGTCAAAACAGGTAGGATGAGGTTGGCCAACCCACAAACACTTTTTTACCCCACTTTGTGTACTTTACTGTGATAAATATAGAGGTGACAGTTACTACCCATATATCGACGAATGGGTTTACTTGGGTTATTTATTTTTATTGGGTCGAGGAAAGTAAAACATTTAACTAAGAGGAAACGGGTATATGGGTCTAAACTCTAATGTCACCCAAACTTTTTTATGAAAAAACCTCCCAAATCATTTTAATAATAATAAAAAAAACTAATTACTCTTGAAATTTATAATCATAAATGACACACTAACTGTTCATAGCAAAAGTAACTTTTTAGAGAAAGTATTACCAAACCAGTCCGACCCGGCCATTTTTGCCACTTGTAGCTATAGGTATGACCTGTATATTTATCTAACCAAATTCTGTAGACAGGACGCTTCAGGCCATCAGCAACTCAACATGACATGGAAGCATTACCTAATGAATCTGGTGAAACTAGTGACCTTCTACTGCGTCACGAAAAGCGCACTTGCTAGCCACTCTAATTTTCGGCCTTAACATTATTAGACCTCGACCCACTCCTATAAAACCCGTGTCTTTATTAGATTGTGATGTATTACCACAGCCTACATCTACGAACCCCGTGTCTTTTTTAGATTATGATGATTTAAGTAACCACGAGATGAGCAAAACCCATAAAATAGTTGATGAATTGAAGGAGTTAATCACTTTTGATTGCACCCTCAATCCTAATTTATCTTTAGATCAAGAAAATGTGCATAGAGTTGAAGAAAAGAACGACCTTTCTCTTGAATCTCGATAAGCAAATTTGTGCTAATTTTGCGAGTTTTGTGGAAGGTAGCAAGACAACTTCGTTATGAAACATTAGGTGGTGTTGGAAGCTTGGTTTTATTATGTCTAGTATCTATGGTAAAACTGTAATGAAACGTTAGTAGTGTGTAATTGGCGTTGATGTGACGAATAACCTGACCAAATGGTATGTAAATATTATTACGTGTTTCTGTTAATGCATGAGTCGTTTGATATCTTGGTTGGTTTTTATGTAATGTGTCTTGCGCGAGTCTTTATTGTTCTTGTCAAGTATGATGTTTTGCTGTACTGCATGCATCTATGTGCTTTAGTATGATGTTTTTCTTATCTGTATATACTGTCTTGTCCCTTAAATTACTATCACAAGCTCATTTACTCTTTCTATGAACACACCAAGCACCGTTATGGACATCATCGATCAATTCCTGGCACCCAAGCAAGTGATGACACATAGTTGAGTGTTTACCCGGCCTAAAACACAACCATAAGACCACAACAACAAATGGGAACAGCATCACACTTAATTGACCACAGTATTTAAACATTTGTATACATTGATGTTGACATGTTGATACAATAGTAACATCTACAAACCGCTCTCACAAAATTCCGACAGACAAATGATAATACCAAAAAGATCACGACACAACGCCTCTGCAGCAAACCACTTTCTGGTTTACATAAAAATCACGAGGGTCTCAAGAACATGAGTCATCAATAACAAACGTATCTCCATAACGCACCTAGACAGTAGCAAGAACAGAACCGAAACAACAATTAAACGGAACTGCACGGGATCGAATTCCCTGTCCTTTTAAGCACGCTCGCACCCGTAGTTGCTGGAGTCTACGAGCCAAGGCACTCCAGGATTCATACAGTTCACACACGCAAACATCGAAGAGCAACAACTCGAGTTTGCAACGTAAGATGGCGGTATGTAGAAAACAAGTTCTGAGACAAATGGCAGCAACTTATTCTCCATATGTATATTTGTGTTTTCATCTATATTATTCAAGATCCCATCATGGTCTTATATATACTACTTGGCAAGGATAAACATGATCACATTGATCACATGTGGTCATGGTCATGCATCGTAAATTAAGGAGATAGTGGGTGAAAATTCCACTAAATCAGCCCTCACTCCCTTTTACCAAGTCAACACAAATTAATGGTACTTTACCGCATTTTAGGCTTGTACCGCATGCTGCTAGCCGTGTACAATCAGTTGCAGCCTCAGCTAGTTGTACCTTACGCTTTGTGAGTGATAAAACTTACCAAACTCACTAATAATTCCAACAGCTAATCCAAACTATTGAGCCGTAGAAGCTGATGGGCTAACTAGGCTTGTTGGGCCAAAAGAAGCTGCTGGGCGGGAGTTGGCTGGGCCGAAAACGGTGCTCGGTAAGATTGAATTTGGGCCAGATTGTGCATCCAAGTGCATTTGATTTTGGTCCACTTGTTCCTTTATTAGCGGATGATTTGTTTCAATTATGTGTACGGTTCCCACTATTGGTGTTAAATGCTAAAAAAATCGTTATGGAGAAGGTAGATGAATCAACTAGTGTTTTGACCATCAGAGCATAAACCGTTAGTTCACTCATTCTCAGAAGTAGCATATATTTTAGTGGTGAATATCGTTGGAAAAGGTTTAGTGAGTCTAATAGTTTTGTGTTGATAGTTGCTTCAAACCACAAACGTGTCAAAACAAGAATACTTACACAAGACACATTCTATATCAGGTAAACCGATCGACATAACTTTTTTTTTTTTGAACAGATATTTCATTTCACTCCTCACAAATGGAGGTAATTTGAACACAACAAGTTACATCGAACATAAAGGGCAAAATCGAAGCCGACTTGCCAAACAACTAACAATTTTCTATTTCATTTTAATGTATATTACATTAGGATAGGGTAATATAATATAACATTTATCAAAATATCAACTAGTAAACACTTTTCTTTTGTAACAAGGGGTGATCTAGCGACAAAAGTACAAGTCTTTTAAAGTGAACGTTAAGGGTTCAAATTTAAAGAGGAGAAAATTAATCTTCTTATGGCTATGGAGGTTTCTTGCTGCACATTGAGCTATCAAAAAAGATAATTACCTTAATTAGTTTTGCTTTCCAATATCGTCGAAAACTGAGATAAAAAAAAAAGAAAAAAAGAAGGAAACACTTTTCTTGTGGTATCGTACAAAAAAGAAAGAAACACATTTGTAAATGTTTAAGTCAAAAATCCTAAAAACAAACACAAATGCCTCCCATTGGTCCATCCATCATCCCACGGATAACCCCCACACTAATTCTCCACCCTTAGATCTCCTCCCAATCCAACGGCTCAAAATCATTTCTCACCCACTATATATATACCCAACACACATAACTAAACCAATCAATAAATGGACGCTGCTCGGTTTATCTTGCTACAATTGTTTCTTTACTGGTATGGGGACCAATACGTGGATTTGATGATTTAAATGAGAGATAAATAAGGTATTGGTCACTTGCTACTATCTCTAGCTCTATTTGTGTCAGCAAGTGCTTAATACCCCTTATTTGGATCCCATTTAAGTTTCCTTTCTTGCCGCCAAATCTGCATATTGTTCCCCGTACTCTGTAAAGAAACTGTACAAGTATCTATTCCCCCTCTCCAATGTAGCCAAATTTTCTATAAAATAGGACATGGGGTGTTACAAGGTTTATCAGGTCGGGTTACGGTAGACAGGTTAATCTGGTTCCATTGTTTTTTCTTACTAGCAAAATAAGTTGCAGTCTAAAAAAATAACAAGGTAATTAAAAGTTTGGCTTTTAATTCTATAATAACTTGTACTACTTGTGAAAAACAATCTAAAAAACAAGTTCCAATGAAAAAAACACACACACCAGTAGCTTTTATACAAAGATCATTAAAATGTGGAAATTTCAGTCTTAGTTTTTTTAGAACTTAAACTTGTTCTTATTTTGTTGTGTTTGAGTGTTTGACTCACAATACCTTTTGCATACTAAATTATGTCATATAGTTTTAAGTGTTGGTAATATATGCAGGATTGCGAATTAGGGAAAATACGACGTTAGCTTGATATGCTTGAGAAGCTTTTAAAAAAAAACAAACATGAAGGTTATTGCTGTGATAGAATATCGTAAAAGGTTGTGTCTGTTCTACTTGCTAATGTTTCTCATTGAACAAATTGGCAAGGAATGTCGAGAAGTTTATCAACATGTGCAACAAACTTGGTTGCAGCATCATGGGGGCACGAAAATCTTGTTTGTTTGGCACAAGTTTGGTCTGTGAGATCAATAATGATTGGTTTTATAAGATGTTGGAAAAAAGACCTAATTAACTTATAGCTACTTTGAGATGCCGAAGAGTTGATAGGCAATAGTGTGCACATAATGTACGAAGTAGCGATAATGAACAATTTATTCACTTGTGCTTATTTCTACACACCCTTATGTGCGTATGTGAGTGACAGTTACCTACTAGTGAGTCATAATAAGAAACACTTCATTAATGTCCAAGAATAGTTGGAAATCACTTGATTAAAGTGTAACGTGTTGATTATTTTTTGAACAATGAATTTATTAAATACTAGCAAGAAGCTAGAAATGATTACAAATTATGGAGATTAAGATTTTGAATCCAAATAGCCCAACCGAGCTTGGATAAAACAGAAAATCCATGCATATTTCTCTATACGGCTCAATCGATGCACATTAACAACAAAGCTAGAATACACGCTTGTCATGATATAAAAGTTGATTTTACTTCGACATTATACCCGAAAAAGTTGAAGATTCAAATCAAGTTGAAGTGTTCATTTAAGTGGCAAATTTCAAGTAAATCTCTCAAGTATAAGGCTCATGTTCAAGTGATTCACGATTCATCATCTCAAGCCTTTCATTCTTTTTAGAGAAAGTTCTTAAAGTAGACTAGTTGCTCAAGCACTCTCTTTTTCAGATCAAAAAGAGAAATCTCAAAATAGCCTAGGGCAACCTGACATTTTGGCGACCCCTTATAAGCATAACATGTATCCAATTTTTTTAATACACAAAGTACAAAAGTATCTTGAAAGCAACTTTTTGAAATGACTTTACTTTAGGCTACTTGTTTTTTGTCTTTTAGTAAGAAAAAGTGGGATACATGTCAAACATATAAGGTAGTCGCCTAACTACCCGTTCAATCTGAGCTGTTTTGAGTTATTTTTTTTTTTAAAGAAATACACTTAGACACCCGGACTAATTTAAGAATTTTCTCTTTTCTTTATCCTTTTTTACTATATTAACTTTTGGCCAAAAAAGGAGTACTTGCTCATCTACCCTTCATAATGTATCTACCTGCCTCATCCTTCCCAACTACCCAACTAGGTTTGTCATTCTTGCCTTTATGTAGGGAGGCTGCATGACATTACTTTTGATCAATCACTGGGCATTAAAGTATTGTACTGCATATCAGAATGCACAACTACGCATGAATCAAAAAGTGTGGTGTGAGTATCAATTCCCTTTATGTAACCTACGACATCTATTTTCTAATTCAAAGTCCTAATTTATTTCAAAAAATTTAGCCGATATATGTTCATTTTTTCCCAAATATTTAAACATTATATTTTTCTCAAAACAACATAAAGGCATTAACAATTGTGACACACTGAACCCCAAAACATTAATCCGTGAACAGGGTCGGAACCAACATTTCCGTGGTCGCTGAAACCCATGATTTTTTTAATGTAGTATTAATTTTTGAAAAAACATCGATTTTTTCTAATTGCATTTTAAATTCACCTGGTTTATCGAAATGTGTTTCTAATATTATAGTTCAAAATTTTTTATGCACCCACCCGGTCATGTTTGGCTCTGGTATCGTCGACCGAGAATCGACCGAACCAAATTTAAAACCTATAGTAACAATGACCAACTAACCTATCAATTAAAGCTGAAATAACCGCAATGCCGAACTATTTAATCCTAACATTTGCTTCGCTGATGGTCGTGAGGATCAAATAGACACAACTTCAATGAGCTATGAATCGCATAATAGGGGTTGCTGAAGAAGTATTTCACATCTAAAAAGAGCAAAGAAAAATAATAATGAAAATAAAAATAAGAAACAATTGTCGCTATTTGCGGCCTATAGCATGAGATGGCGTCGTTTGAACCAAAATCCATAAAACATAAACAAGCAAATGAAACGACACCATTTTTATCCTGACATGAAACAACGTCGCTTGTATGGTAAATGTATAATATGGTAATTAAACACTTACTGTTGTAGTACTGTGTTATTTATTTACTTAAAATTACAAACAAATTTCATACTTGATATCTTGATTCTTTTACCATCCCTAAGGTTAACATAATAATTTCACATATTACCCTAAGTGAATAAATGTTTTTACCTGTCCTTCATAATGTTACCCAACCACCCTCCTACATAGTACATACCCAAGTTTATGGGTTACACTATTAATACGGGGTCTACCCCCTTAGACCCAGGCGTGGGCCCCTCCCTAAGGTACTTTTGTCCCCTTTGTCCTCCTTCACCACGTGGTACAGCGGCTGTGGGTCCCCCACATGCAATTTTTTTTTTTTTTTAATTTAATTGTGTAGTGTTTAGGTATATGTATAGTGTATTTATTTGTATAGTGTTTTATATGTATATAGTTTTTAATTGTAGTGTTTTTATAATTTATTTTTTTACTTTTTATAAACTTTTTTTTTATAAACTTTTTTTTATAAACTTTTTATAAACTTTTTTTTTATAAACTTTTTTTATAAATTTTTTATAAACTTTTTTTATAAACTTTTTATAAACTTTTTTATAAACTTTTTTTATAAACTTTTTTAATAAACTTTTTTTATGAACTTTTTATAAACTTTTTTTATAAACTATTTTTATAAACTTTTTTAATAAACTTTTTTTATAAAATATTTATAAAAAAAGTTTATAAAATATTTATAAAAAAAGTTTATAAAAAAATTTTATAAAAGAACGTAAAAATAAATACCATATAAAAACACTATACAATTAAAAACACTATACATATAAAAACACTACACAAATAAATACACTATACATATACCTAAACACTACACAATTAAATTAAAAAAAAAAAAAAATTGCATGTGGGGGACCTACAGCCGCTGTACCACGTGGTGAAGGAGGACAAAGGAGACAAAAGTACCTTGGGGAGGGGCCCACGCCTGGGTCTAAGGGGGTAGACCCCGTTGAAATAAAATTATAACCACCGTATGAATAACCCCACCCAAGTTTATATCCATATTTTAATTTCATTATATCCATATTTTAATTTCACATTTTTCCTACGTGGATTTGAAGCTCATATTAATGATCAACTTGTTATTGGTGGCTCGTAAAGTCTTTTTAACTTTGTCCAAAACCTTATAAATGCAAAAGATAGGAGATTTTTGTGTGTGTGTGTGTGTGTGTATGATTCATAAATAAAGTATTCATTGTTTCATTTGGTAGCTGAATTTTGAATACGATGCCATAACTTTGCAAAGGCATATACTATAGGGACTCCCTATAGTCAATCGTACAAATCGCGAAGTATACAATACAACATCATGATGCACACAATACAATCTTTTGATGCGTGTGTACTGTAGCAACCCCCTATAGAGGGTCCCTATATCATGCCCCTTTGCAAAGGGGAGGTGATTTTCACACTTCCATAAATGATTGAGACACTCAAATTTAAAGCGTTTGGACATGTATACCCTTACAAAATGAACATAACTAAAAGTAATGTGAGGATATATATGTCAAGA
Source organism: Chrysanthemum makinoi (assembly GCA_910596185.1). Lineage (NCBI taxonomy): Eukaryota > Viridiplantae > Streptophyta > Magnoliopsida > Asterales > Asteraceae > Chrysanthemum > Chrysanthemum makinoi. The sequence goes on along the minus strand of OU343225.1, from coordinate 12,102,815 downwards.
CACTATAAATTTAAGTGTCGCAATCATTTATAAGATGTTCAAATCAACTCCCTTAGCAAAGAACAGTTGGGTCAAAGGTGTCATTTAGTTTATCTATTGTACTGTGTACTTGTTTTCTTGTTTCATGTTACAAAATTCATTTTACAAGATTAATATGTAAGGTAGTTGAAATCAAACATATATCATTAAATATGTTTATTTATAAACTACTCATTGATAAGTATGTTTATTGCAATCTTCTTTTATCAAATCTCATGGACATGGTCTAAGTATGAGGATAGTATTTTATCATGTTGCCAGATCCTAAGTTTTCATGGATTCCCTCTTTCTTACCGGGGTTGACCCCAAAGCCATAATGTCTCAAAACGAGGAGGAGATAGAGAAAGTCTTTTATATCCCTTTGTCTCAAACTTTCATGAAGAACTCCATTCTATCTCTCCCTAGTTACGAACAAAAAATTGGGGCTACGGCTCTGTTGCGCCCTAAACTACCCATATAACGGTAATCCGAGGAAATGAGATTAGCTTAACTCATGAAGGTCGCTATAAAGTGGAGAATAAAGATTAAAAAATACTAGAGGTCGAGTCTTTCTCAAAAGAAGGAAGACGATGCCATTAGCAAAAACATTATTTGCGTTTGGTATAAAGTCTCATAAAAACCAAGTGAACCTGGTTGAACGTTATTATAGAATCTCTCAAGTAAAGAATTATACATCCAAGTAATTCAGCCTAATCATAGTATAGATTTATTGTGACTGTAAATAAATAAATAAATAAATATGAATTGGTTTTATCAAAAGTTGTCACATTTTCTGGTAAGAATAAGTGATGTACGTGAATTTAACATTAAAAAGTAAAGAGAGTAAATGAGGGTAAAAAAGTGTGGTAAAGATGATAGCTACCTAGCTTACATTGACTCATTGCACGCTACATAAAAAAAAAAAAAAAAAAAAAAAAAAAAAAAAAAACGAAATTAACGGGCCTGTGGTCTAGTGGTATGGAGGTTTTACCTTCCTAGGCAAGGTCTCAAGTTTGAGTCTTGTCTAGGGCGATAGGGGTTTCCTCCCGCGTGCGTAAAGGGAAAGGTGCCATTTCACTGGGTTTGGACCCCTCACCAGTACATGTGAAAGCTCGCTACACCTTCTAGGCTAGGGGCCATGTAGCCACAATTGTTGTTCCAAAAAAACATAAACAAAAAAACCGTTATTGTATTTCACTGTAATAAAAAACAAATAAAAGAATATGCTAATTAAGAGCACAAGGTATCCCGATGAGGCATACCCTCTTCATCAGTGCCACCTCAGCGCCACATCAACATCCCACTTCTCCACAACTAACCACAACAAACCCTCCCCCCCAACTCATAACAAACCTCAACCTCTTCATTTGGGTCTCTCCTTTATAATTTATTTATTTTTTTTAATTTTCACATATATACAACCATATATACCAAAATATGAAAAATATATATATATATACAACTTATATACTGCCAAAATATAAGAAAATATATATATAAAAAAAATAATGATAATAATAAACCCAACCACCACCATATATTCTTCTTCCATTTTCACTTCTTCTTCCATTTTCACATACACACCATTTTCACATACACAACCACCACCATATATACAACCATAAACCACCACCACCACCATCTACAACTCACACACACATACACACGCTGCACACACACAACCCACAAACCATTTATAAATTGAAAAAAAAATTAATCTCACACTTGGGGCCCACCTTTGTCAGCGTTTTGGTTTGTCGATTGCACGAAGAAGGCTTGTTTGTTTGACGAGCCGACGAAGCACCACGATGTGGTGGCGAAGCGTCGGCGAAGTGCCACGGTGCGGCACCACGAGACCACACCGCCCCGCCTCTAAGAAAGTATAAAGCCAAAAAAGCTAGTGTTGGTAGAGTATAAGTTACGCAGGGTTATAGGATTGATTGGTGTCGTATAACTTATAACGACGTTCGAGTTATAGATGAAAAATATTGAACTAACAACATTTTTTGCTATAACGCGATCCTATAACTCCCTCAACACCTTATGCTGTTTTATAATTTTTACACGATAATTTAGATTGAATTATTATTTTTTCTTTTTTTTTGTGCAATAATAGGAAGTTTTTATAATTACATATGTTGCGGCGGTTCTTAAACATTAATCTTTTTAGTACCATTTTTATAATTGTCAAAGAGAAATGCTACATTCACTCACAAAATTCACATAAATCACCCACACGCTGAGGTGTCACCTACTGATTGGTGGATTTTATTATAGTTTATCTTTCTTCTCTCTCATTTCACCAATCAATGGATGACACCTCAGCGTGAATGATTTGTGTGAATTTTGTGAGTGAATGTAGCATCCCTCATTGTCAAATACATGCAACTATAAATCTTTATTTTATTATATTTTTTTAATGAAGATGCCAAGATATATACTGATTACAAAATAAAAAATTCTAGTAAAACTCTTTTTATCTGGTTAAAAATAAATATTTTCAATCACACGATGTTACAAAATCAAACACTTAAGGCTTCCCCAGTAATATCGATCAAACATGGGTCGATCGATTCATGATTCGGTCGTCCTTGGTGTGGCCATTCGATCAGAGGAGGGAAGTGATCGTGTACACGACCGATAGTCACTATCCTTTCTCTTTCTTTTTTAAATTCATGTGTGTGTTTAGTGTATGCTTTTAATGCGTGTGTGTGTTTCTATAGGTTGAAAGCTGACGTGGTAGAGAAAATGAAGGGATTGAGATCGCTTAATGGGGCAGCCTAATGTAGACTTACCTCTTCCTAAAATTATATTAAAAATAATAATACAAAAAAAAAAAAAATAAATAAATAAAATAAAAAAGAAGTGAAACCATTACATTCTTCAAACAATTAAATATTGTATTCGCCTACTCGACACTTCTTTGATTGGTTAAAACAAGAAAGATACAATTATTTTGAAACATTCCAAAAAATAAAAATAAAAAGGGACAAGAAATTTGGATAAGGGAGATTACTATTTATTTACTTAATATAACAAACGAATTTCATACTCGATATCTTGATTCTTTTACCATCCGGTTGCCCCTAAGTTAATATAGTAATTTCAAATCTCACCCTAAGTAAATAAATGTTTTTACCTACCCTTCTCTAAGGGTGGCAAATTTTGACACAACACAAAAATCAAAACGAAGTTAAGCAAGTTTAGGTTGCGGATAAACAAGTTGTCGAAAACAAGTTAACCCGTATGACATGTTTAATAAATAGGTTATGTCTTGGTTTAATATTTTTTAAACAAGTCAACTCATGAATCCATTTAAATATATAAATTTATACTGTAATAAATAAAAAGTTTGGCCAACAAAAACCTTAGAATTGTTGATTTGTTAACAACCAATTTTCGAGAACTAAGCGTAGAATATTTACTTCGTCCTAATAAAATCATAAATAATCAACAACAATTTTCTTGATTTTTAAAAAGACAAATAGAATACACTTTTTTCATTAATATTAGTCAAGTGAGAAGCTAACATTCTTGCCTTAATATTAGCAATATTTTTAAAAAGATAATTATAGCATTTCCCGTGAATAAAAGAGGTAACTTTTTGTAAAGTAAAACTTTAATAACTTGAAAATTAGAGTCAAAAGTGAAAACCTTTGAATAGACTTTTGGAAGCCCAAAATAAGAAAAATTGAGCGGGAATATAAGGTTTGGCGGGAATACAAGTGTTTATAAATCTTGTGGCAGCCAATGTATCCTCAGGATATCCACTTTTCAATTATATATTTCAGCTTCTTTCACTATGTTATTGTTAATATTTGTTCATTTTAAGAAAAATATATAGCTAAAATAGCTTCTGACTTGAGTTGATATAATTTACATTAGTTTATTCTATTGTTTGGGTTTGATATGAATTTCTTGTTTGTGATGGATTTAGTGGTAGAAGTGTTGGAGATGGTTTTGGTGGTTTGGGTTTCATGTTTTTCGGCCACGGTTTCCCTGTTTAAATTATATATATGTCACATCATGCTCACTCATCGGCGGTAAGCTTCTATTGGTTTTTGCTTATATAATATTGTACGTGATTCATTAAAAAGACAGTTTTGAATATGTAGAATGGCTTGCTGACCAAACCAAAAATCAATGTCATCGACAAATAAGTAAATTGGGATAAGGATTTCACTTGCAAAATGATAAAAGAAACCTTGTAGTTGTTTTTTGAAAAAACCAAACAAAAAATGATGCCAAACCCATTTTTTTTCTTCCAGATTGCATTACTTTGACATTAGGCTGGTCCCAGTCGCAACCTGGGACGACCTGGAGACAACCCATGTCGAACTTCTCCAAAGGACTGAGACAACCCGGATGCCCCAGTCGACGACCCGAGAAATATTATACTTAAATATTGGAAAAAGGGAGAAAAGAAAGAGTTAATATCAAGCGGATATGGAACCGATGTTCCCTTTTTTCGTCTAGCAACCGATGTTCCAACCGAAAGTCACATTGGAGGCAACCGATCTCCACATCGGTTGAACCCCCTATTTTGATTTTGCAACCGATGTAAAAGGCTCCACTGCGACAAGCCTTATAGGGTCATGCATTTTCTAATTTGAAGCAATATGTTGCTGGGCATTAACCATCTCCAAGGTGGCCTAGTGGTAATTTATATTTAAAATAAAATCGGTAAATATACTTTTTTATTGTCTACACCAAATAATTGCATTTGCTCTCTCTATTCTTTCGTTTACATCAAATAATTCTACTTTCTTCTTGGCAGCTATGGCGGTTCACCCTAACACCCTATCACTGGTAACTCGCCCAGCAGATGGCAGGTTAAAATTTTGGGAACCATGGTATAGAAACGAAGCCTGACTTCTCCATTTTAACCACCCATGATGCGTCGTTTAGTATTGAGTGCTGAAAGTTATACGGAATTATTGTTTTGTTTTGTAGATTTGTGAACTCAAGAGCAATGTGATGTCTTGTGTGTAACAAGTACTAACAACATCATAGCAGGATGTTTTGATGGAACGGTATGCGAAATTGACACTCGAACTCTTAGGTACCCAATACACGACAAGATGCCACTCCCGTGCGGCAAGTGCCTTTTGCGTTCTTGTACACTAAGAGTCTTGGTTAACTCTGGAGCTGTTAACAAGAGTATGAGTTGTTGACTTCAAAACTGTCCAAATAAAGACTTCATTTGCGAATCATTTTTTTTATTTGTATTATTTTTTTATTTTAGTGATATATGTTTGAGTTTGTTACAGTATGATTTTAAGACTTGTTGGTTAGAATGCTTATGTTGTGGGTGCTCTTAGATTTCTGCAGCTTACATAAAGTGCATTAAGATATGTTTTGGAAACATTGAATCAGATAATTTTGGAACACCTTTGAATGTAGCTTTGTTTTGTCTATTTTTCTTTGTTTTTTTATCCGGTTAAAATGGTACGCTCGAGTTAGATAAGAACAAGAACTGGATTGGTGGTTAGATTGTAGCAAAAAGATCATCAGCTAAACATTAAAAAGTTACAGCTAACTGAAAAACTTTCTTTAACAGCGACTCAGACATAAATCAAACAATTACCACACTACCCATCAAACTTCGTTGGTTTTATCATCAAACCTCATTTTTTACCTCTAAAATTGACGTCATCCGTCAATTGTTCATGTAATGTGACATGTCGCACGATTATACCGTTATGCTCCACGTCATTTCCGGCCACTTACACAGCCACACAAGAAACATAAATATGCTTAAATACAAATTACAAAACTAACAAATCTATCATTATTAAAACCCTCTTCTTAAAGAACAAAACTTTTATATTGTAACATGAGTTCACAAACCCCCACATACATTTGAAGATCTTGGTCTTCGTTAAGAACATGGTGATGTTCTTCATGTTCCTCAACCATTCATCATTTAAACCATACACCAGGTGTCAAATGGGTTGACCCGACCCGAACTTGACCTGAACCCGAGAAGGCCTTATAGGGTCGGGTTGATTTGGGTCCAACTTAGCTTATCGGGGTTTATCGAGTCAACCAAATAAACCCGATAGCCTTATAGGGTCGGGTTGACCAGATAAACCCGATATTCTATAATGTTCCAATAACAAATCTATAATTTTTTGAATGAATGCCACTTTATTATAGTCCATTGGTCGCGATTCTTGAACAAATATATAAATTGGATCTTTGAACTTTGTTCTAGTTAGCATTAGTAGCTTAGTTGCTTTCTATATTTTATAAGCTGGTGCTACAAGAGAGAAAATAACAACATAACTACTGACCCAAAAATTTGGGCCAAATGGCTACTTAATATACTTTGAACTGCTCGTTTATTCGCGTTATATATTAGGCTTTGGAAAATAAGATGTTGCGTTTTTTTTTCTTTTTAAATAAATCTCATGTTTAGTGATGTTTTTTTAAAAGAAGCAAATTGTGGGATGAGATTAGCATGTAACCCGATAGACCCAACCTGACAACCCGCAACCCGACCCGATAACCCGATTGACACCCCTACACCACTATATTTGATCAACTAAATCTTGCGGTGGTGGTGGAGTTAGGTGGCCAGTGGAGGTGGTGGGATGTGGAGATGGTGGTGGTTGGTGGTTAGAGAAGGTAGAGGTACAATGTGGTGACGACAAAGGGAGGTGGGGTGGGCTGGGCGGCCAAGGGAGGTGGCAGGGTGTAAAGATTACAGTAATAATATTTTATCGAACAAAATACATTAACACCCAGTTCTAATACGCTTAGGATGGCTTCTATCCCATTTGGCCCATTTCATCTTTTTGCTAAATCCTTTCAGCTTACCAATTTAGGATCAGACATAATCAAAATCAATCCATTTAAAAGTAAACTCTAGCCTGACTTCTATACTAACCTTTTTATAAATTGTCCAATTTATTGGATACGAAAACAGTGTTGGAAATCAGCCTTCCTCACCCTCGGTCACACCACAAGAAACACACAACTGAACACAACATAAATATATCGACTCTCATCTGCTCGCAGGTTTTGCATTTTCTGTGTATTATATTAATTACTGCAACGTGCTATTTATAATAAAGCTAAACACAAAAGAACCATGCAACGTGCATCATTATTACCTAGTAAACAGGAAACAACTAACTATACATGTATTCTTTCATTTTATTCGCCACTGACCCATCCTTCTTGATCCGTAACCCACATACTGACCCGAATCATGACCCATCAAGATTATCCTACAAACAGCTCGTCCTTGGTTTTTGGAATGGTGTCAATTAATTCATCCAAAAGCTTCTTATTATCTGGTGTCTTCACATTCTCTATCTCTCTTGTCTCATCTCTGGATCGGTTAGTCTCCTCCCGGTCCCTATCTCGATGGCTCGATTTATCATGGGACCGTCTACTGCGTTCCCTTTCTGAATCGGGTCTCTCTCACAGCCTGCAATTCTTCGGTTGAATAATCTATAGGACCAAAGGTCGCATCTTTTTATCCTTTTGTGCATCCTCATCTTCTTCTTCATGGAATAGAGAAGGAGCTGTAGTTCTTTTTCCTGAGCCCACGAGACCAAATCCTAACGTTTTTTTTTTCAACGGTGTTGTTTTGCCCTGTTTGTGAAGCAGTCACAGACTCCATGACTGAGCCATCACCAGTCTCATTTTGCGTACAGATGCACACACAAGCCAAACATGATAATATCAGTAAACCCAAAAATCTGGTCCTAAAAGTTCCGTTCACTGAGCTTATTTCATGTGCCTCGTAATGAAGACTAAATCAACGCTACAGTCTTCACACCACACTTAGATTTCAAACGTAATATATAGCTTACATTGGCCTGTAGTACACCCCAGCAGTTGCTTTTGAAGCATGATATCTTATCGTAAGGGTTCATGTTTGTTCACTTTAGCAATCCATGATACATTAACATCATCAAGTATGTTGCAATTCTATGTCGTATATAACACAGTGAAGGGAAATGGCCACCCATGGTGTTAGTGGCAATTTTATTAATAACTGGGACTAAAAACCATCGCCAAATACAAGTGAAGCATGAAATTACAATACTAAGCAGATGAAAAAAACACACAAAAAACATATACAGCTACGCACGTGCAACCCTTCGCCATTTTGCCATGAACACCGCAACCTTAACATACACCCAATCTTTCAAGCTATCTTGACACTGAAAAAAACCATGTCTCACACGGCGGTTAAGAAGTAAAGTGCCAACTACCATCCAAAACCCAGTAGGAAAACCAGCGACCCCTCCAATATAAAACCATCTCTTAAGTTCATCTATGGTTTCGCCATCACTCTTACTTTCATCAACTACAGGTGTTACTTCAAGTTCTTTATCTCCGGGACAATACTTGGTCAGGGGAGGTCCGCATAGTCCAGCATTTCCAATGTACCTTGATGGTTCAAAGGACTGGAGTTGCGTGCCAGATGGAATCCTCCCGGACAAGTTATTATCCGACACATCAAGATAATTTAAAAAATTCATCTTAGACATGCTTGATGGCAACCCTCCTGAGAAAATGTTTTTGGATAAATCCAAAATTTGAAGTTCTTTCATTTCACCAATGTCTTTTGGAATCTTTCCAAGTAGAGCATTGTGTGACAAGTTTAGTACTACTAATCCCTGCAGATTGGTAATCACATATGGGATTTGTCCTGTGAGATTGTTGGTTGACAAATCAATTGTCTTCACCAATCCCAGATTGCTACTAAACTCATTTACCTTTCCTTGCCATTGAATCAACAGATGGTCAATATAGTTATTTTCATAAGTCATATATCCCCCTCTGAGAGTAACATTACCAAGATAATGATGTAGATTTTGTGTTGTAAACAATCCTTTTTGAACCATGGAAGTAAAATTATGCACACACGATGGGATTGTTCCATGAAGATTGTTAAATGACAAGTCTAATATTTGAAGACTTACTAATTGACATATTTCTGAAGGGATGGCTCCAGAAAAGTTGTTTGATTTTAGGCTAAATGCATACAACCTTGACAAGGTTGTACCAATCCAAACAGGAATATTACCGGTTAATTTGTTGGCCCCCAAGTCCAAAAGGCTTAAACTGGTGCAATTCTTCAAAGAAAATGGCAATTCTCCATAGAAGTTGTTGTTGAATAAACTTAACGTCTCGAGTTGACTCAAACGTCCTACATATGGAGGAATATGTCCTGATAGAGTGTTGTGGCCTAAATTAAGAACTCTTAGATACGTCAAATTCTTCAAGCTGTCTGGAAGTTGCCCCGTCAATAAGTTATGTGAAAGATCTAAAAAACTTATACGTGCAGGAAAAGTAGGTATTGGGCCATAAAAGCTGTTGGAACTCAAATCTATTTTTTCAAGCTCAGGACTTGATAATGATTCTGGTAATGTCCCACTTATGTTGTTGAAAGAGAGATCCAAATACCTCAATTGAGAAGGGTGCAATTGGTTCCAGAACTCTGTAGGAATTGTGTCTGAAATGCTATTGTTGGAAAGATCAAGATGCCCAAGTTTTTTCATTTTTTGTATCGATTTGGGGAAACGAGGTCCTAGCTTGTTGGAGCTGAAATCAATATACTCTACACTCATAGAAAGGTTTGACACGTCATCATTAAAAAGAGCTCCTTCGAGTGAGTTGTATGAAAGATCTACATAAAAAAGATTTGATTTTCCAATGTCTTCAGAGATAACACCTCTAAGTGAATTGGAAGATAGGTCCAGTTGTTGAAGTGTGGGTAGTTGCCACAATTTGTCACTTATTGTTCCATTTAACTGATTGGCATTTAGGCGCAACACATTTAGGGATGAAAAGTTTTGAATCTCATCAGACAATGACCCTTTAAATTGGTTATTTGAAGCATCTAAAGAGATTAAATTAGCCACCGATGTCCATCGAGAAAAGTTGTTCAGAAAATCTGAAAGTTTTTCATCAAACGAGTTTCCAGAAACATGAAAATACTTAAGCCTATTGCCAACTAATGGGCACAACCAGCGATAACTTGATGAGGTGAGATTGTTGTTATCGAGATAAAGGGAATCAATAGATGAAGAAGAGTTGACAACTGAAGAATATGGATACATGACTTTTGAGAGGTCACATTCAACTAAGCTTAAACTTGATAGGTTTTGGAGACCTATAATTACATTTACCCAGTTATTTGCTTTGGCCAGAGAAGTTCCATCCATACGAAGGTCACTTAAAGAAGGTAGAGAAGACAACCAATATAAGTTTTCAATTGTACAACTATGGAGGGAACGTAGTGAAAGACTTTGCAAATTGGTGAGGTTTCCAAATTCTCGAGGAATGGTTCCATAGAAAGAGCTATCGTCTAGGTAAAGGTTTGTTAATTTGGTCAATGAACCAATGGATCTTGGAATGATTCCACTGAAATTATTCCCACTAAGGTCAATAGTTGTTAAATTGGTCAATGAACCAATGGACAAGGGAATGGTTTTAAACTGATTCCCTTCAAGGGATAGGCTTTTTAGTTTGGTCAAGGAACCAATGGACTCGGAAATGGTTCCACTAAAAAAATTATCACCTAGGTCAAGCTCTGTTAAATTTGTCAAACAACCAATGGACAAGGGAATACTTCCACTAAAATTATTCTGACCTAGGTAAAGCCCTGTTAAATTTGTCAAATAACCAATGGACAAGGGAATGCTTCCAACCAACTGATTCCCTTCAAGATCAAGAACAGTTAAAGCGGTCAATGAACGAATGGATTTGGGAATGGTTCCAGTAAACTCATTCCATGAAAGGTCAAGATAAGTTAAATGAGTCATGGAGCCAATGAAAGGGGGGATCGATCCATGGAAAGAACAGAAAGACAAATCTAGTTGATTCAAGTAGGTTAAGTTAAGCAATGAAATGCTAATCTCACCTCCAACACGACCTCCATAGCCGCACAGGTCAAGCATTGTGACATGACCTGTTTGGTTGTCGCACGTGACTCCACTCCAATTACAGCAATCTTCTTCTTCTTCGGGTTTCCATGTAGAGAGCTGGTCGTCGGGGTCTAGAAGGCGAGCTTTGAAACCAAGAAGAGCTTGTCTCTCATTATCGATGCACGTATTAGTAGCCCCTCCTGCTGCTTCAACCAGTTTGTGGCCAAGGGAAGTGGCTGTCGTGGTATTAAACCATAGTAGAACAAGTGAAAAGATAAACAAAACATGAGTTTGCATAAAATAAAAGCAAATACTTTCTCTCATAATGTATATATGTTGTAAATAATTTGTATTGATGTTATTTTATCAGATAAATCAACATATATGTCTATATGCAGCTTTATATAGACTTAGAAAAAGAATAATTGAACGAGAACGGATATTTATTTGTGTGGTGCAGAAATTCATGGAAATAAAATTGAAGTCGACGTCTAAAGACTCTCAAGTCTTTGCAATTTGTACTTATTGCATGTTCATCCAACGTGATATCTTTTGGTCCCCCAACTGGTATGTGATATATATTTATGTGGTGTAGATATTCATGGAAAAAAATTGAAGTCCCAAACTAGACGTCTAAAGACTCTCAAGTCTTTGCAATTTGTACTTATTGCATGTTCATCCAACGTGATATCTTTGGTCCCCCAACTGTTATGTGATATATAATTGTGTGGTGTAGATATTCATGGAAAAAAATCGAAGTCCCAAACTATACGTCTAAAGACTCTAAAGTCTTTGCAATTTGTACTTATTCCATGTGCATCCAACATGTAATATCTTTTGGTCCATTCAACATGTGATATCTTTTGGTCCTCGAATAGTTATGTGACATAAATATGAATATAAGAGAGCTAGGTGCAATACAATGTTATAAGTGTGTTATACACACCTTCACATCAACTTTTATTCTATAGCATTCCTATAACACAACCAAAAAGGCATTTTCTCTAATAATTCCTATAACACACAACCAAAAGCCACACTCACTCCACTTATACGTTCAAAAAAGAAGGGAAAAACTTCGATAACTTCCGCTCTATACATGGCGATGGTGTTATAACGCAAGGAGACCGATGGAGCTAAAACGCACATGGCGCCGCTATGGGAAACAAAAAAATCTATAACGCGGGATGCTATAACCAATGCAACATGCTCTCTAAATACTAGCCAAATAAATGGACCCAAATAAAGTAACTCATTCATAAGGTAACAAGCTAGATAACGTGATATAAAGGACACCTATATAAAATACATAAAGTTCCAAGAATGATATATTGATCCATCTACAAATTAACTCAACAAATTTTAAAATTTTCGACTATGTTGATTCAGTAAACTTTAAAGAATAATTTAATTACTATGTACACATATAGGAGTCTCGATAAAAATGGCCAAAAAAAGCTTAAGTAAATTCAAAATAAATTCCCACTAATATACAAATTACTAATTTACCAACTCGTGAACATCACAGGATGAAAAGGTAAACAATTTAACTAATCGAAAATATACCAAAAAAAGACGGTTAATCAATCTAGTAGGCGGAGATTCATGAGTAAAATATATATGTTTTGGCGAACTTGTATAATGATATAATTATAAGGCAACAAAAAGGTACTATTAGGAATTGAACTTATATTTTATAATGAATAAAGGATGTTAATGACGTTAATTGAAATAATACCGAAACGATGAGTTGAAGAAAATTGTAGCGCGTATTTGTTGACGCATAGTTGTTTATATTTTCGTGGTGAGAGTTGTTATAAATTTTAGGAATTTTTTAGGTCATATTAATTGATACCTTCTAATAAGTATAGCTGTTAATAAGTACTAGCACATTACCCGTGTAAAGCAGCCGGAACAAGTAATACCTTTAGCTAGGGCTAATCTTTTTGTGGATTGCGTTTTCCACTGATTGATGATAATTTTTGTGGTCGTAGGCTTGTGGTGAGGTGAGAGATTGTGAAGAAGTTAAAATGTCATATTATTATGTGTAAAGTATAATGAATTGAAGTTAAAGCTCTCAAATGAATGTTAGGATACTCGTAACTCCTAAAAACTTGTATTTATTAGACATCCTTTTCTATTTCGTGATATTTATTGATGAGTTTGAAAATCTCTTTTTTTATTTTTTATCTTATTTTTTTTTATATTTTTTATATTATACATTCTTTAAAGTTCGACTAATTGCTACTGAGAAAGTCTCGAAAAAACCATGGCTTAACTAATTGCTGCTACAAATTTTCAATATTTGAAAAAGCGATAGAAATTAAGTGATGATGCTACATATGTCCAACAATTTAAAATGAGTGGTCCTAAAATGATATCTTATCTTTTTGTTTTTTTTTTCAAAAGTATGCAAAATAACTTTGTCCAATTTTGTGGAAAATATGATGAAAACCGAATTTAATGGTCTCAAAATAGACATTAGGAAACTCTTACGAACTTGTATTTATCGACGTCATTTTTTATAGTGTGTGATATTTTTTTAGTAGATAGGAAATTTCTTGTTGCTTTAAACTAGCTTTTAAAATTGTGCATATGCGGGATTGTTAAATAAAATTATTTTATAAAATTATGTAAAATCTTTATACTTATATAGTTTTAATACCCATGCATGGTCCGGTTTTTTGCATAAACTTTTTATTATTTATTTATATCGATTAATATTTTATATAGAATTTTGTTGAACGTAGAATTTGACTTTGTTTAACTGACGTGATGTTAAAGTTGATATTATTTAAATTTAACAATGGATATCATGTTCTAAGCATTATGCGTGTTTAATAGCAAGTAATGACCTTTGAAAAACTATGTGGCATATTTAAAGGTACAATATCATATATTCATTTTTCACATCTAGTAACTTGAGAGTTCTAAGCCTGGATTTTTATATTCATGTTAAAATAATTGTAGTCATATTTAACTTTAAACCCGTTTACACACGGGTTAAACTTCTAACGAGGACATGAGTCATTATTGAATACATAAATAATAATAATAATAATAATAATAATAATAATAATAATAATAATAAAAAAATAAAAAACTTTTCTGGATATCCTTACACAATTTCATAAAAAGTAACAACATTAATCATCCGTATAAATGTACAATCTCGTGTATTTATTTAAATATTACAATAATTCGTGTTTTCATTTTCATATTTATAATTTCATGCATATACATTAATTTAATAAATATCATGAGATGGTGGGAGCAAAATACTTGATGAAAGATGCTCGAGGCAGAATCGAACTCACATCATTCATGTAATAAAACATGGATCAAGTGCCATACTTGCGTATGAACTGTATCTTTGCAAACCACGCCTCAGCACTAGTCCATTAAGCACGTCTTGGCAAAATCCCTACAGATACTTATCACATCTTCAAATCAACAAAAGCATGCACATACACGCTAAAAACATGCAACTCATTCCATAACAAGCTAATTATCTCATTAAGCTTACTATAATCTACCACTTATAAGTTATTGCATATTCGCACTACCATGTGGGAATAGGCAATTACTTCCAAGCAACCCCGAGTAAGTAGCATTCATACCAGTAAGTTATGAACAAATACAGAATCAGAGACAACTTCGCTTGATTAAAAAGGTGAAACTTGGGACTACAGGATGAGCGAAATAGAACAAATTATTCAGAAGACGATGTTGGCGATATGTCAGCTAAATTGATCTTTAGATTTGACTTTTATCAAAGTTGTCTAAAAAATGTTACGGAAAAGAAATGTACTAATGCTATAACAGAAGACGATAATACCACAATGATAGCAACAAAGGAGAGCGTTTAAGCCTTGGCTCTTCCTGCAAGACCAGTCTCCACTTTCTTCACTTCAAAAATGAGCATTCTCCACATCTTTAACACAAACATTTCAGCTTCATCGTCCAAAATAGATTGAAGCCGCTCCAACATCTCATTTGCCGTCACGTGTTCTTGAGTGCTTGACACAATATAATCTACTAATGTTGTCTCCTCCTCACCCAAAAACTCGGTTATTTTCTTGGAGATCCATGGTCTCATCCGTTCATGCAATCCGTTCTGTATAATGTCATGAAATAATGTTATACTGAAAACAAAAAAAGACACACTTACTAACCAATACTTACAAATCATACTGATCTAACATATGGACACTACCTAAGGTCATTGAATATTCCCATACGAAATCCTTACCTTGTTATAAACATATCTGATCGTTAATTAATACTGTATTAATCGAACAAAATACCTATCCGAACCCATAAAAAACAATTGTTTTGCAATGTCAGGCACATATCTCAACAAGAAAGAACTCTAGGCAAAATACAGGGGAGGGAGTCATACCTAGTTGGCTAGTTTTTGCTTCTCTCTTTTATCTGGAGAAAAATAGTTCACATTGATATGACCTTATTCAAAATAGAACGCCTAGTGGCTATTACTCGTGTAAGTATCCAATCTAATCAAAAGATGCCATATTTAACTAAAAGTACTTAGCGGTTAAACTATCTCCCCCTAAGCAAAAAAGAACAAGTTTAAGAATACCAAAAGTTCTCACTAATCATAATACTTATGTAATAGAACCATAAAACTCTGTGTTTGTGTCTAAATGTGTACAGCTAGGTTCGCCGTTTTACAAAATATTCAACATTCAATTATAATACATAGAGAAAGACATGGCAATTAAGCAAGCAAGTGTGGCAAATGGGCGAGTACGAATTTGGAAACAAGTCAAACAGGAATTTGGATAAAGTAGGGGACCCACAAACGCTCTTTTATAACACAAAATTGAATTTTATATGTTGCTAGTGCGGTAAATATGATTACAAAAACCTATAGTACTAACAAAATAATTTAACTTCAATTTACACAGAGATTTAGAAGGTTTTTATGCACTTTAATAAGCTTAGGATGGCTTCTATCCCATTTGACCCATTTCATCTTTTTGCTCAATCCTTTCAGCTTACAAAATTTGGGATCAGACATAATCAAGTCAATCGATTCATAAGTAAACTATAGCAAGAACTCTATACTAACCTTGTCATAAGTTGCCCAATTTATTGGATACGAAAACAGCTCGTCCTTGGTTTTTGGAATGGTGTCAATTAATTGTTTTGCATCCAAAAGCTTCTTATTATCTGGTGTCTTCACATTCTCTTTCTCTCTTGTTTCATCTCTGGATCGGTTAGTCTCCTCCCGGTCCCTATCTCGATGGCTTGATTTATCATGGGACCGTCTACTGCGTTCCCTTTCTGAATCAGGTCTCTCTTCTTTTGTATTTGCATGTCCAATTCGTTTTGCAAATTCAGCAGCTGCAGCCAAATTAGAAGATGGTGCAAGCGGAGTAGTTTCTCTCACAGCCTGCAATTCTTCGGTTGAATAATCTATAGGAACCAAAGGTCGCATCTTTTTATCCTTTTGTGCATCCTCATCTTCCTCTTCGTGGAATAGAGAAGGGACTGTAGTTCTTTTTCCCGAACCCACAAGACCAAATCCTAACTTTTTGGTTCCAACGGTGTTGTTTTGTCCTGTCTGTGAAGCAGTCGCAGACTCCATGACTGAGTCGTCACCAGTCCCATTTTGGGCACTCCTGTTACCTGTTATACGGAACCACGGTGGTGGTTAATCATACAGATGAACAAACAAGCCCAAACATGAGACTATCCCTAGGACCGATAAAGCGGTCAGTTCACTTCTGCACAGAACGTAAACCTTTTTTTCCATGTGATATTTCCTATGAAAGGCAAAAACTCACTCACATATTATGCATCACCCCACCTTTTGGTTGATGGGCCAATCACATACCAAAGGCCTTTGGTGTTTTCCATATAACATTAAACGTAGTTTTCTGATATTTGTATAAATCTTTTTAAATTATACCATTACATATACAACGTAAACGTGCATATTTTAATGCTTCAAAAGAATGATCTAAGGTATTTTTTGAAAACAGGGTATTTTCATTCTTCAAAGGATTAGAAATGTTAAATGCTCATTTTTCAAAAATTTAGTAAATCTTGTTTTAACTTAATTATTAATTGCGAGTATAATTTATAACCCAATATTTAATAACATGTGATATGTCATACATAAAGAGAAGCGTAAAGAGAAAAATCTAGTTAAATTGAAAAGCTTACCGTTTTCGTCTGCATCTGCCATTTCAATATCAGTGGTCGGGTGGTCCGAAGCCTTATTTCTGATTTCCGCCAAGCTTCCATCAATTAACATAGCACTATCAGTTCCATTAGTTGTAGTACTAGATAAAAGCTCCAAGGCATGTTTTTGTTGTTCTTTCTGCTGCTCTCTTTCCTCTTCGGCTTTCTTCTTCGCCTCAGCAATCTCTTCTTCCTCTTTAATCTTGTCTTCTATATCTTCTTCCTTTTCCCTTAACCTTCGTTTTCTTTCTTCTCTTTCCTCCCCACTACTTCTATATTTTCTCTTTTTGCTATAGCCATCATCATTCTCTTGTTCTAATATCTCATATTTCCTGTCCTGTTCTCTATCCTTTTCCCTTTCCCTCTCTTGTTTGCGGGCACGCTCTTTTTCCTTTTCCCGATTTTCCCACTCCTTTAGACGACCCCGATATCGCCGTTCATCTTCACGTATTTTGTATTCTCGTTCCCTTTCTCTCTTAGCTCGGTCTTGCTCCCTTTCTCTTTCGTACCTTTCCAATTCGCGTTCCTTTTCACGTTTTAGGTCTCGCTCTGGATCCCTGCTCCGCCTAGCGTTTTTTCGTTCAGGTGAGCTTGTTTCGAGTCTCTCGCTTTCGCTAGAAAGTTTGCTTTTGCTGGTCGTCTCTTCATCGTTTTTATCTTCTGCTGCATATGTAAATGATAGGGTCAAGCATTATAACATGATAGAGCTTCCAACATCAAATAAAGAAGACAAACATTTACCTACACCTTCGAGTTCACATATTACAAGTTCTTACTAAGAGGGTGTAAATTTTAAGCTATACTATGTAACTGTGAACTATCCGGAGCACTTAGCCAGATGTAATAAAAGTGGGTAGTAGAAGAATTTGAAATAGCATTTACATGTACTTATACCCAAATGACCAAAAAAGACGTCTTTGTAAAAAAAATACATGTCTTGTGAAATTCGAATGTTTTGGTATTTATATAACGAAAATTACCCTTTCATAATGCAAACATATGAAATTGGTCATCTAGCACCTAAATATATGGACTCCAAAGTTTATACTAACCATTTTTTGCCATGTCAGCATCTGAATCGCCATCTCTCGACTTCGTTGGAAGTTCAGAGGTTATATTAACAGCAGTAACAGGAGCTTGTGGGGGTGGAGGTGGAGGTGGTAGAGGTTTATTCTTTATCCTTTCTTCTATCATTCCTATAAGCTTTTCACTAGCTTCTTTGTCAGCTTCCTTATCTTCATCAGTCACAAGACCGAAAGTAGCATAGTCAATATTATCTTTATTTTCTTCATTGTTATCATCCTCCTTTTTAACATCCTTTGATTCCTCCACGGAAGGCTTAAGAGGTTCTTTCTTGTCTTCCTCTTTACCAGCACATTCAGCATCTGCTGCTTTCTGATTCTTCAAGTTCTCTTTTTTCTTCTCAATATATCGCTTAAGATACTCCTTGGTTGCTTTATCAAAATTTAACTGCATATACAAATCAAGGGTTAATATTTATAAAAAATTAATTGGTTTAAGAATGATAGAAAACATGCAAACATGGGCAAATGCAAACACAGATAAAAAGTGATAGGGAGAAGTGAGAATGCGATGAACTTTATTGCTATGAACAGAGCATGCAATATGGAATTTTCGAGTTTGCACACACACGCTTATGAGTGTGTCAGATCAATGGATCATATTATATTAATCTTTAGCTGATAAAAAAGTTTTGTAATCATATTTGACACACATACTTCTGATAGAAGGTATAATTTTTTGGCAGCTTGTTCTGGGTCAACCTAAACCGTCAATTTTCAACCAGATTATGTTACCTGCTTTGACCAGCTACCGAATTTGCACGTTTTGGCTACTTACGCATTATATATTTAAACAAAGACAACTTATACATAAAATATAGAAACATAGCAGCCTATATTTTAAGAAACTGACCACCCTTTTCACCAAGGCAAAATGAACAAAAAATATAAGTATGAGCCTTCTGACATAGATTAATGTCTAAGATCCATGAGGTATAGTTTCTTAACATGACACAAAAAAATGAGAAAATATAATGAAATGATGAAGAATAGAAAAAAGATCCAGCCATACCATAAGCTCTTGACCATCAATACTCAATTTACTCAGCAGTCGTAAAGCACGTAATACTCCTTCCACGGATTCAAATTCACAAAACCCAAAACGCTCCTGTAGTGGGATCTGGTACACGTTTCCAACTTTTAACAGGCCCACATAGCTGCGATAGACATTTAAAAGTGTAAGCTCATGCAAACTAAAATCTTTTTCCAAAACAGCAAACAGCACTGGTGGTAACAAACTTACCTGCAAAAGGGAGAGCATGAAATCATTGTCCACCGTTGATGCTATCTTGCCAACATAAATTGTGGTCATAGGCTTTTCAACAGGAGCTATGTTTAGATTGACAGGTGGCCTAATAATAGTAGGAATCACTGGACCCCGCATAGGCATGATTGGAGGGCGTTGTAAAGCTGGCATGACTCCCCCTGGTCCAAGTGGTCGTTGAGGATACCCAGGTCGAATCATTTGTGGGTATGGAGAGGGATAACGAATAAGCCCTGCATAAAAAAGACAAAAATACTAGGCCAACTTGTTAGAGCGAGCTCAGAAAATGAATACAGGTCGTAATAGTCTTCCATTCAACACTTTAAGCATATATAGATATCAATGGTGTTTACCAAAATATTACAAGCAATTAGAGATGGCAGCTAGGCACACCAGCTGAATTAATAACATGAATTGAAATAAGGACAATAATACTGGAATTCATAGATCATGGATGTACAAAGCAGCTTACCTCATGCATCCTGAAAAGTAGTGGTCTCGGAAAAATATTCCATGCACCAATCGTGAACAACTGGATTTAGAAACAAGAGACTTCCAACGTCTCATAAAAGCCGATGCAAATGATGACATGACATTCTAATTTGTTTACCAAAGTTTTTTATTTTGAACTATTATGGAGCCATAAGCCCAAAAGTGATAACATGTGCAAGGAATAGAAACCAAATAGTGTAGTTGAAAGGATTATGATACCTTGGCATCCAAGCATGTTCTGCTGACGACAAATCACGATTCGAGAACCCATTAAAGGGAAAGTATACTACAAATAAAAGCCTACTAACAATGAACATGGCAGTCGCAAATTGTTTAGCATGAAAATAAACTAGACTTTCGTGACGACCTTAAATTACTAGCATTTGAGGGGTCCTTTTGGGTCATTACAAGCATATCTTTTTTCCACCAAGGGTATGTTTGGTTGGACGGAATGAAGCTGTAACGGAATGGAATGGAATGCACTTAGTTTAAAATTGAAGAAAGTAATTGAGCAACTTATTCCATTCAATAATCATGTTTAATTTAGGTTTTGATACATTGCAAATGGAATAAAATAAATATATGGATTATGGAACGACTTAAATCTGGTCTCTTTAAAGACTCCGTAACAAAATCAATTGAAGATTGCATAACTTACAACCATATATTACTATCCAAATTTCTTTCATAAAAAGTAGCCTCTATAGTCATGAAAGTTGAGAGTATGCGTGTTTCAAATGAAAGAATAGTAAAGATAAATTAAAAAAACTTCTCTTGCTCGATGAAGAAAAGCAATATTCTTTTCGTTTTTTAAATCCAAGTATTTTACCCTTTGATTATGCAAAATTAGTTCACGAGACAAGATGATATGGGAAATACTATGAAGGCGTGTGAAAGAGCAATAAGCAATTCCTTAGACGGTTTTCTTAATTTGGTTAATACAAAGTTGGAGGCTTCTATGTAAGTTTTCTTTCATTCCATAATGAATCAAAAGGGCATTTTTTTTATGGAATCACATTCCTCATGTACAAGCTCATTCCATAAAAGTAAACATACATGTTATTTTTCATTCCGTCATAATGGTCGTTATCATTCCTATGTTCATTACTTTCATTATCAATCCTACGTTCATTACTTTATACCAAACACTGCCTAAAATTATGTGTAAAATCAAAATAAACAAAGCCAGGCAAAATGTTTGCATACCAAAATTTCGTTCGTGTAATGGTCTCTAAGCAATATGAACAAGATAACGAGATCCTTCCAAAGTTTTTCACCACGACAAAACTGTACGAGAAAACATCTTGTCATCGCTACTCCCTAAACTTTTGTGACATTATATTACTAGAATTGAAGGGGTCCTTCTGGTTTAACACATTTTGTTCTTCTTCTCTTTTTAAAAGAAAATCAGTAAAGCTAGGCCAAAATGCATGCATACCCAAAAATAGTCTATAACTCTATAAGAAAGTGTGATATGGGCATGAGATCCATCTAAACTTTTTCTCCACGACATTAAAAACACAAAATTTTCCATTAAAGTTCTTCTACGTAAACTAAAACAAGCAAAGCTAGACAAAAAAAGGTTCAAATACCAAATAAGTTGCAAAAATTACGATACGAACAAGATCACGAGATCCTTCCAAAGTTTCTCACCGCCACATCAATCAATTTTTCCACTGTATTACGCAAAAACATCGTGTCATCACTACTCCCTAAACCTACACTAACACTATGGGGGTGTTTGTTTAAGCTTATACGTGGGCTTATGAGCTTATTTGATTTCGGCTTGTAATTCATAAGCTCCAATTTTCCGGCTTATTTTGAGATCCATCGGCTTATATAAGTTTGTTATATAAGCCCACAAGCCTCAAAATAAGGTGAGAAATTATAGCTTGTGAAATATAAGGCGAAATCAAATAAGCTAATAAGCCCACGTATATAAAGCTCAAACAACCCCCTCTTTAATATGTTTGGCGAAACTAGTAGAAGGCGTTATCACTATATGGGCTGTATCTAAGACATGGGCTTATGAGCTTATTTGATTTCGGTTTGTATTTCATAAGCTCCAATTTTCCGGCTTATTTTGAGATCCATCGGCACAAGCCTCAAAATAAGCCGAGAAATTACACCTTGTGAAATATAAGGCGAAATCAAATAAGCCCACGTATATAAAGCTTAAACAACCCCCCCTTTATGTTTTGCAAAACTAGTAGAAGCCGTTATCACTATATGGGCTGTAATCGCAAAATGTAAAATAAACGCTTCCTCTTCAAACTAATTATCGCTATTCCTAACATCACAAATTCCACTACTTTTCCACATACCAACAAAATTCAACAAATCCAAACACCATAAAAAAAAAAGTCAACAAAAGTCAAAGTCAACGAATTTCAACCCACCTGGTGGATGATTCATAGCTCCAGGCGGCCCATTAACCTGAGGATACCCACCATTAGGCGGCGGCGGCGCGTACATCCTCATGGGTGGCGGCTGCTGACCTGGCACACCATACTGCTGGTGACCTGGCATCATGACCACACCAGGCGGCTGCATCTGAAAGGTGGGGTTAGGGTTAAATTGCGGCGGCCGGAACACAGTCCCGTACTGCTGGATCTGCGGCTGAGGCGGTGGTGGATGTAATTGTGGCTGATTGAGTAAATTAGGGTTAGGGTTAGGGTTAGGGTTTGGGGTTAATGAAGAAGAAGGTGGATCGGGTTTGGGTGGGTTCGGGTCGGGTTGTTGTTGTTGGGTTGATGGTGAATTGTTGTTATTATTCGCCATTGATGGATTGATACAGATTGAAGAAGAAGATGATGATTGATGAAGGAATTTGGTGCCCTAAATATTTGTATAAGTTTGGTTGTACTTTTTGCTAACAAATAAGGTGATTTTTTGTTTCGGATTTAGGTGTACTTTTTTAGGCTTGGAGTATTTTATATAGTACCGTTTGTTTGAATCACATCTCCTCTCAAATTCTTAAAAAAATGACACGTGTCACTAAAAATCCTCAAAACTTCTTGAACCGTCTGATCATCTTATTTTTTCTCAAAGCATTAAACACATTCAGTTTCTAAACTATTACCGTTTTTCATATAATCAATTCCCCCAATTATCGGATCTCATATCACCTAAATCATTTTCCATTTAATCAATCTTCATATAACCTCAATCAATTGAAAACACGCAAAATCAATATTATAGCCAAAAAATACACACAAATCCGGTTATATCATCTACCAATGGTGTTGGGAGGATGATGTAGAGATTATTGAACCGGTGATTACCATTGAGAAAGAAGCCTACGATCAATTGTGCCTCTATCTATTACTTTGATGTAAGTCTTATGATCTATTTTAAAGTTTAATGGTTGGTTTCTTATGCAATTAAGCTGATTTTATGATGTTGGTAATGCGAGGGTGGTTGTGTTCTACATAGAATAACCCTAGAATTAGAGAAAATATTCCACTGTTTGATATAAATAGGGCAATGATCAGCAAAATGCATTATGCATTAGAAATTTGATTCTTACGTTTCGTATTAACATAGAATAAAATTTTCACATGTATACGTGATTAATTCATGTTACATAAAAGATTATGTAATTAATTAAGTATTTATGCTTTAACCTTTTATTATTTTATTGATTCTTATTAGTTTGTATTTTATTTTTTAAAAACCTGTTGCTGCCAATTTATAAACTTCGTAAAACTTGAATTTGATATCATAACAAGATATGGTCGTTGAGTCATAAGTAAAGCATATACTAAAATATAACACTATGAACAAACAAGTCGTAACTTTTTATGATATCATAACAAGATATTGGGCACTGATTGTAATTACTTGAATTTGATATCATAACAAGACATTGGGCACTGATTGTAATTACTTTTAATGATTCAGGGTTGCCTACATTTCTGTTGTTTGGTGTCGGTAACTCGGTTGTGGCGCTACTTGCTGTGTTTGCTCACTTTACTCTATTGAGAAAAGGTAAATTCTTTTTATACTGAATTTTATTTATTTGTTGCAACAACGTTGATGCACTTAAGATCCATGACGTTAAGAGAACGTACATATCATTTCCCCTCTAATAATACTTTTATTATGTTTTGTAGCATGTCTAATTAAACAACTGAGGGCTTCTTACATGTTATTTTTGCCACAGGACGCAAGCCGAATACAAAGGTACTTGAAGCTACATTTTTTTATATCGAACTCTTATATAATGGCACTTGGTAGAATATCGCAGGCAATAAAGTATAATTACAAAAAAACTTTATGGTCGAATAATCAGCTCTTGAGTGATAAGTTTAATAGTTGCTTCTCAAAAACTAATTATGTGATGATTCTAAAACACATAATCTAAAAACGAATGCAATGCATATTACTCCCCTAAACTACGCATCTGAAATATATTAACCGGGATAGCTTCTTATTGCATCATAGTTGCTCATATATTTATGATATTATGCGAACCTATATGTTGGTTGATTCATGCGTTCTTTCATTTATGTCATGTAGATATTTTTGTGTCATTTGCAGGAGAGATGGTGTAGTGTGCTGACTTACCAAGACCATTTGGCACATAAGACCAATCCATCGATTCTTGGTGATCTTGCTAAAACAACAGATGGGTTAAAGGCTTAATTTCCAACATGTGTTGTGTCAACTCATAAACCCATGGCAAGGTTTAGTAAAATAAATGTTAAACCTAACAATTAATTCTCAGTCTTTGGATAAAAATAGTAAATAAATGTTTGTTGATGATGTGAAAAAATGACTTCTTTGCCAGGTATGTTAAGTAGTAATAAGGCACATTAGATATCATATTCATATTGAAGAATGGCTTTCTTAACTTAAATTTTGGGGGCGGTGCTTTGACGCTACAATTGGGGCAATTTTAGGGGGTTATATTTCCAAAGTCAACTCGAAAGTCACCAGTAAATCACTAAGAACTCGAACCAGGTTATTTGTAATAAAATTGTTTTGGCTAAATCCAACCCAACGTGAAAAGAGTACTTTAACCATACGGTTCCACCCGCGCTGCTATATACATTTTAATTGCAAATAGTATTATAAGTAACGTGACATTTTTTAACTGGTTTTTAAGAAATGGGTTGATTCGGTTATTGTCAAAGGTATCTTGCCAAGTATACTTAAGGTAAACCAAAAGCACGCAAACATTCCAAAAAGGGATAATGGTGATATCAAATTTCCAAACCAGGTTATTTGTAATAAAATTGTTTTGGCTAAATCCAACCCAATGTGAAAAGAGTACTTTAACCATATGGTTCCACCCGCGTTGCTATATACATTTTAATTGCAAATAGTATTATAAGTAACGTGACATTTTTTAACCGGTTTTTAAGAAATGGGTTGATTCGGTTATTGTCAAAGGTATCTTGCCAAGTATACTTAAGGTAAACCAAAAGCACGCAAACATTCCAAAAAGGGATAATGGTGATATCGAATTTCCAAACCACAAGTGGAAGTTGGCCGTGATTATTCATTTTTTTTATTTTCCATTAACTGGTTGTAGTTTATCTTCTTTTCTTATCTAAAATAAACTTTTTAAGCAGGAATTGCGCAAGAATGTTAAAGATGAGTGGATGAGAAGATAAGGAAGAGCAGCAAGGATGAAATGATAAGTTTGACCGAATAGCATAAGTCTAAGGTTGGTATTGCCCACAAAACCAGATAATCATTAAAGAAAGCAATGAATGAAGAAAGGAACATCGAGCTGCGTATTATGAAGTTGTTGCAAAACCTGTAGTTGAGGTATATGTATTGCTTAATTTTTTCATAATTAATTATGTTTGATTATTATAAATGCAAGGGAATATTATATTTAATAATGGAAGTTGTTGATCTCACTTCTGTTAGGTGTGTTGAATGGGTATAATGGAACAATAATGGCTTATGGTCAAACAAAAACGTGAAAACTTATACACTCTAAAAGTTGGGCAAAGATGATGAAATGTGAAAGGGGTATTATGGTTAGAGCTTTGGAGGACATCTTTTCTGGTGCATATCCGGCGTATGATAGTGTGGAAATATCTTTCAGGTATTACTAAGATTTTAATCATTCTGAACCACCACCACCGCTGTAACCACCACACTCTCACCAAACCAACCATGTTCTGTACCACAATCTCCCATTTAATTCCTTCGGATCAGGTCGTTTCTCACTTTTTAATTTTATTTTTGTTTTATTTATATTCAGATTGCTTATTATAAGAATATCTTCTTATTGGATTTGGATCTAATGGTATGATTATGTTCCAAATTTCTTACTTTGAGGGTGTTTGATTTAAGCAAATTTTGATAAACTGATCGAGTATTGGAGGTTGCCTTTATATTCAACTTCTCATGATTTCAAATTCACGGATTCCGTTAATTCAGGTAACGTTTGCAACAATTAGATCACTACTTTATTGTGACTGAATTGTAAAGATATGGCCCTTTTTCTGGAAGGTTGCTTTGCAGATGCACATATTGTTTCAGTTGCTCAGCAGATTGGACCAGAAGTAACGTGACTGTATGCTATTAACCTTTTTATTAATTATACTTTGATGACCGCAGTGCTTTCTAATATAGGTAGTATTTGCTCTGTGTTGGTAATTGTAGGCACACATTTTACTATCAACCTTATCACAATACACACTTTAACACACAAATATCACACAAGAAAGATGAAGTAAAGATGGTGACAAGAGATGTATATGCGTATGTTTAGAGAGATAAAGGAAAGAAATGAAAACAATATTTCATAAGGAAAACACACACTTACACACTTAAGCACACCCCTCAAATGACACACTTGAGGGGTATTTATACTTCAAATACATATGCCCTTATGGGCTTGGGCTTGGATTGGACTTGGATTGGATAGAAATGATAAAAGGCTAGCTTAACATAACTATTAGTCATTTAGCTTAGCCCAATCCATGAGCCCGTTGACTATTCTATCACGATATCTAACACACGTTACAAAGTTCCTAAACGTGAATGACCATCACTTCTATTAAATAATGTTATGGCTAACAATCTCCCCCTAAGGGGTGGTCATTCAAAAGATGCTCCACTTGAATAGGTCTTTACATTTCTTGAGCTTGAACTTTGCGTGTAGATATAGAATAGTCTTAATTTTCGTTCCTTCATGCTTTGTGATTAGATAATGTGGTATTCTGCCGTTTGTCAACTTCTTTGGTTAGGTGTCTCCACGTCTTTCTCCACCATGCTCACACTTCTATTTGACTTTGAATTACCAATGATGTAGTTCTCGAGTCTTTATACTTTGAGGATTCTTTAACATTGACGAAGAATCATCTTTAACTTTGTGTTGCTTTTGATTTTGATTTTGATGAGAACTTTCATTTAATGTTGGTATGAGCATGTGGAGAATCTGCACGATCTCCTCCTCCCGTGAGCATCCATCAGCAGCAGCTTCCCAGGTACAGTCACGAACACCAATTGATCATTGTAATCTTTTCTTAAAGAATTGATTACTACAATTGTTCTACTGATGAATGTCTTGATTTCATTCACCTTGGTCGGGCGAATCAGCCGTCCTAATCCCATAAGGGATAGTTGGCATTACCTTGAATAAATTCAAGTAACGACCCTCATCATCAAGATTCGATTCGTGAAAGGAATCTCCTTAACGGGATTTCCAGCACTTACAGGTTCGAACTTCGAGAGTGTTTACAGCATAATGTGAAAACACGTCTCTAATTCTAGCAAAGGTTGTTCCTAAAACCGGATGCCCTCAAGAAGGCTAACACGATATACCGAAGTACATCTACGGTTCAGGTGAGTCGCTGAAGTACACCGAAGCATCACTCCACGAATGTAGACCGTTTGAGACACACTAAGCGTAACCCATAAAGAATTACCGAAGTGACCTGCTATCAGGGCTGCTTGATGTTGACCCTGGCAGGAATTTCCATTCAATCACTGAAGATCACAAATGTGAAACTTCTCATAAATGTTCTGGCAGATTGCTAAGATCTGCGTAGGACTCTAGAATATATCACTTGTGTCCTTATTGATGAACAACACGCGATGAAATTGTGAGTGTTCCTAAGAGATCTTTTGATGAATCTCGTGGCTCTAGACTCGATTAGTGCATTTTGGTTTTCCTGAGCGGAGACTAGGGAGAGGGTCTCCTTCTTAATACCAACGATCTCTAAGAGAAAGTCGATAGATTATGTAGGGTTCCCAGTGAGAATGAAACAAATCCTTTTAAGAGGAATTAAGTGGCTAGAAGGTTAGGTGCAGTGCGTCACTGGGTCCATAACGTCTTTGTCTTCAATACCAGCGTCATCTAAGTGACAACCAGTAGCAGATGAATTGAACCCGGTTTTTGCCCTAAGGTTGATTATGGAGGGATATTTTTTTTCACCCTTTCTTTTACTTTTCATTTTAATTCTTCAACCCCTTATTTCTCCTTTCTCACATTACTCTTTTTTTCAATCATACCTAAGGACTTCTAGTTCTAAACTATTGGTGATGTCCTTGGGTAGATCCCTCCGGCTCTGGCAGATCATAGGACTGATTTCCTATCCTTAGACACCTTATAACTCTGTGACTGTCCTATTGTTGCCATAAAACCATTTTTCTTGAAAATATCTCAGAGTGTTTATGATTGAAAACATGTTTGAAACACTTCGAGAGTTTTATGTTTTCAGAAACACTCCCCCTTCACATGTGCTTATAAGTTTTGACATAAATCTGCACATAGAGGGTAGAGTTCGCACTTTTTGAATTGATCTGCTCATGATAGACAATTCCCCACGAGACACGGTTACGTTGCTCAGTTAAAGAGTTCCATTGTCAGTTTTTAGGTGACAACTAGCTCTGTTAACTAATTTGAAGATGTAAACACTCCTTGAAAAGGAGGTTAGACCCATGAAAGTGCATGTCTATCACAAGTTTCTCGAAATGGTACATTTACTGACTTTGATTTCTCGTTAATTCATTGGTTCCGACTGAGTCGAGCTCTTTTGAGATTCAAACAACGATCATTAAACCTTTTTAATCACGTTTCTCCCCCTCAAAAATAGCATATCCATGATGTTTTTGAAACACAATGATTAAATGATATGTTTTTCGAAAAGCACTTGGAGAGAAACTGATTTAGCATGACTATTGGAACAATTTTGGTTTTATACTCCCCCTTAACGAAAGCATATTTTTCATACAGAAAATTTAGAATCAATTAAGGGTTTAGAGGGAGTTATCTTCGTACCAAATGTGAGAGATTTTGAAAAATCTTTTTGAAAAATTTCTAATCAATGGTACGCAAGATGAGAAGATGATTTTGAAAATCTTTTGAAGATATTAGAGAAGAATTATCTTCATTTGTTTTAGGATAAGTGCTCGATATTTATGAAAATCGATTTTGTATAGCACTTTCCTTTCTTTAAAGATCGGGTTACAGTCTGAAGTAACTGCAAGCCATTATGTTTTTAGGAATAGTGCTTGAAAAATATTTAAAACCTTTGATTTGGTTAAGCACTTTCCTTTCTTTGAAGCGCGGGTCCTGAACTGATGTGTCCAGAAGCCATTAATTTGAAGTCCGGGTTTCGTACTGAAGTATACGAAAGCCATTATGTTGAAGAAATTTTGAGAAACGACATGTTTTAGAAAACATTTAAAGAACTCTCGCTCAAGCATATGTACATGCCCGTATCATTGTAAAATGACATTTCTAGAAACGTACAGAATGTCGATTATACGAGAGACATGTCGGAGAAGAATATTTTTGAATTTTTTGTTTTATATTGTTTTTGTATTTTTTGAAAATTTTCTATTTTTGTATTTTGTTTTTGTTGGTTTTATAAAAGGAATGGAAAATCAAAAATAGACGATTGAAAGAATGAAGAGGAAGAGTTTACAGAATTGGAACCCTCTGATGAGCTGGGTTCTGAGATATTTGATTCACCTAAAACCAAAGACGAAGAGATTTCACAAATAACAGTGTTAGAAGTATTTGATTCCTCACTCTGAGGGTGTTCACTGTTAACAGTTGTAATGGTTTCTACTTGCTTATCCTGATGATTGTCACTATTATCTGTGTTGGTGCAGGTATCAAAAATCTTTCCTGTGGGAATCCATCTAAGACCTACTTTGTTGAAAACTTTTCCCGTGGGTATTCACCTAAGGCAAGATCTAGGAGTTGTTTTATTTTCAGATACAACGGAAGATTCATTTTTGGAAAAACTACGTCCTGTAGAGATCCAACTATTAGGTTTCTTTACCATGTTCATCTTGTCAACGGGTTTTTTTCTGTATGGAGTCTTAGTGGATTTAACCTTAGCATGTGATTTTACTTTCTTGAGATATTTTGAAAGACATGCATCATGATTAGCTAAGAAGACACATATCTAACATGTAGGACAGACAAATTCCACATTCTTGTTTAAAACAACAACTTTAACTTTGTCACTACAGTCTTTTGGAAATTGTTTCTTGTTCGAAAAAGACTTAGAATTTCTAGGGTTGTTTCCTACGTGCATAGCATTTTCTTTTGCTTGACTACTTTTAGATGCAAGCCAATCCCTAGTCTTGTGTTGAGTGTTCCTAGGTAATGGTTTACAACTACTAGTACTGCCTTGAAAACTTGTAGAATTCATCACCCTAGATGTTGAACCTAAAATTCCATCTTTTCGAGTATGTGCCTTTTTCCTAGCTTCTTCTAGATATTGATTTTGGACCATGTTGTTAGAACCGACAGATTCTTTAACTGGATATTTGGTCACATTCCGTGTACTATTCCTAGAAATGCCAGGTGTAATCACTTTTGGTTTTTCAACAACTGCTTTTTCTTTTTCAAAACCTTTGATAATTCTCTTTTTAATAGGCAAGGACTGTGGAGTGACTGATTTTGACAGATCATTTTTCTCATTGACTTTTGGAGGAAACTGAGAAATAGACATTTTTGGTTTAGAAACCGGTTTGGGAACATTTGTTTTCTCCTCTGTCAATGGTTTTGCAAACTTAGTATCCACAACCTTTCCTTTTTGACTTCCCAACTGAGCTCTCAAAAGATCATTTTGCTATTTCATGTCCTTGTAGGCACGCTCATACGACAGTTTGTCATACTTGCATTCCTCAGATTTTTGATCAAGTTGTTTAAAATAGGACATGTTTTCTTTTTCAAGTTTTTCAAGAGCTTTTTCATATTTTGAAACAATTGCGGAGGTCTCAGAGTGGAGTCTTTCATGATCTTCAACAAAATATGTTTGTAAAATAATGGACATAATATCGGTAGTTATAACATCTTCGAAGAGAGAATCATTTAAATTTTCTAAAACTTTGATGTGTTTAAAACTTTCATTAGCTTGCTTACCAGGGATTTATGGTCCTTGACAAAGTCAACTGTTTCTTTCAAAAATGCTTGTTCAAAATGAATTACCCTTGAATTGATGTTATTCAGCTGAGGGGAAATTTGAGCTTCAAAAAACTTTTTATTTTCATCATCAAAACTAGAAAACCAGATGTTAGTTGTAATATTGGTTTTAGTTCTAACAGTCTCTTGAAGTCTCCCAATTCTAGTTTTAACATCCTCTAAAATACTTCTAGCATCACTTGTGTTAAAAGGATTGTTTGAAGACATTTGTTCAATGTTCGAAAGAGATTTTGAGACAACTACTGGTTTTGAAACAGATTTTGAAACTGGTGTTGACTTTTTGTTTGAAATACTTGGTGTGATGGAAAACTTTGACTTTTCTTTTTGTGTAACAAAAGTAATTCCATAAATTTTGTTCCATTTGATGTAGTCGATTGGTTTGATTTCCGGATGTTTTTGTTTCATTTTTGATCTACTCACCTCAGATAGTCTTAACGTTTCAAA
Organism: Chrysanthemum makinoi; assembly: GCA_910596185.1. Taxonomy (NCBI): domain Eukaryota; kingdom Viridiplantae; phylum Streptophyta; class Magnoliopsida; order Asterales; family Asteraceae; genus Chrysanthemum; species Chrysanthemum makinoi. Next base: position 12,071,000 of record OU343225.1, on the reverse strand, counting down.
AGAATCACGAACAATTATGGGTCCATGCAAAGCTTTTCCATTGTTTAACACAGTCCGTTCTTTCTGAGCTTTCTTGAGGAAACAAGAAGGGTTGTTACCAAGGGCCATTTTATGTGTTGTATGAAAATACGGATTTACTTGGTTAGAAAGCATCGTGGTTGTTTTACTATCAACCTTATCACAATACACACTATAACACACGAATATCACCCAAGAAAGATGAAGTAAAGATGGTGACAAGAGATGTATATGCGTATGTTTAGAGAGATAAAGGAAAGAAATGAAAACAATATTTCATAAGGAAAAACACACACTTACACACTCAAGCACACCCCTCAAATGACACACTTGAGGGGTATTTATACTTCAAATACATATGCCCTTATGGGCTTGGGCTTGGATTGGACTTGGATTGGATAGAAATGATAAAAGGCTAGCTTAACATAACTATTAGCCATTTAGCTTAGCCCAATCCATGAGCCCGTTGACTATTCTATCACGATATCTAATACACGTTACAAAGTTCCTAAATGTGAATGACCATCACTTCTATTAAATTATGTTACGACTAACAGTAATAAATATCACCTAGGCTCAGAATACATGTCATGTCGCAATTTGTAACATAAATGAAAATTGAGTCGTAAACTGTATATTATTATTTTCCTTAAAATGTGCTATCATGGGTCGTACAATAGGCTATAGAACGTTCTTTCGTGAAAGTTTTCAGAAATTTTGGGAATGACCTTCTTGAATAAGAGTTTTGTTGGAGGGTTAAACTAAGGAACTGTAGTGCATGACTAGGTTGTCCTGCTGTTGTAAGTGCTTGTTGTCATGCTGGCAAAAGCGGGCTTTCGGTCGGTTTTACCTACTATTAGATTTGAACCAATGACTCTCGTTGTATGAAAGCGATACTCTAACCGCTCAGCCAAGTAGGTCAAGTTGATGATAGCATTGTGCCATTTGTAAATTAAAGGTTGTCAAGATCTAATTATTCATTTTGTGTAGGTGAGTCAAGAAACGTGGTTCTTTACAAGATTGGTTAGAGGGTCAGTTCATCTGATTTTGGACGGGTCATGAGATATGCTGGATCAACTAGATGTATCTCACATGCGAACTTGACAGAAGTTATACAATTGCAGTTCACATGTAAATATCGATATACTTTTTTCCCATTTATGCTTATATGAAGCTAAAACTAGAATGTGGTAAAAGTTGACATCCACTCATGTTACTTTCAAAACCTCAATCGACATACTATATTGCACTTACTTATACTAATGTCGCAGTTTCTCTTAAAATAACCAATTTTCATTATCGTGGACCTATAGGTCCTTAGTAGCATTGACCTATACCCAAAGGAGAATGAATGGAGGATTCTAAGAAAGGAAGTATTAGAATATTTGTAGCATGCGCCGAATTCAAAGATTTTTTTGAGTATGATCTAATAACGAGGGTGAAGATTCGATTGGAAAGTTTAACCAAGATAGAAGTATTCTTCCATCTGAAAGTTAGTGTCTTATCGTCTGAGTAAGTGTTTTATTTTTGAATATTACATTACAATATCATTTAAGTTTTATAACTGACACAGATTGGAGACTATTTTATTGAAGTTAAGGTATATGATTTTAAGGCTCAAGAAATAACAGGAGTTATTGTTCCTACACTTGGCTCACATGTTCCTGTTTTTTTACATAAAACCATTTGATGCTTCAGTTGAGGTAGGAATTGATGTAACATGTTTACATATAATTATATCATTTACTGATCATGGTTAGTTTATTCGAAAACATTAGCTCTTTGTTAGTGGCTTTGATATTCACTTATCATGTGACAATGCTGATATTGCGATACCACATTTTATATATATTATTGGGTTGAAACACTATTTAGGAGGATCAATGAAAGTATTTTAACTAGAGTAGGAAAGCAGTGTATAAAACTGAATCATAATAAAATTGCTTACACTTGTGTAACATTCTGTCATTTATTTTTTATCCTACAAGGGGTTCATATTTCACATATTTTTAGGCCCTCCAAGCTCTTTCTACACAATATGAATTTTTTCAAGCTTAACTTACTAGAAACATAATAGACATTTATCCATGCGATCATGCTTCAATGGAGTACGATCAACTCACTTTTATAGTTTCTTGGCCAAGATGTATTTAAACAAGTAGGTGCTGAAGTATGACTCATTTCATATTATACATTTATGTTTGCAATCTTCATACATATAATCTTCCTCTTTCTTTAACAATGTGTTACACGGTTGTATGCTGCATAAACTTTACAATCTCCCATTTTTTTATAAAGTTTAAATTAGTTGAAAATTATGTCCATACTATTATAAAGTACAAAATGTGTATACGATCTAAATCTAATTTACTACAATTCAATACTAAATTACTTCTAACAAACATTCAAGTTTTGAATTATATGATGCAATCCACATTTAAAATTTAATAGTATCAATATCATTTCTTAATATTTCTAACTCTTCGTACTCTATAAATACTCTCAACATCATCGTCAACAATGCTAACCTATTTTATAAAACTGCATTGATCCATAAAACATTCTAACTTATTTTCTCACATGGACAACTTTATATGGCCGTTTCAAGAGCAAAGGGCAAAAAGAGTCTTAAGGTGTTGTGTTGTGACAAAGGTGGTAACTACATCAATGCTACAATAAACGTTGTGTATAAAGAGGTTTTTCACAGATTATGAGTATCTTTGTTTGTTTATATTTTACCCAACTATAATGGATATGTATCTTTTTCCTTTTATGATTATAACTCCTAGAAACCTTTTTATTTATTTAAACATTATATTAAGTTTAACGATATCTTAAAAACTTTGTTACTAATTTTATCTTAAATATTTTTTGAAGCTAGCCGCCCGACGGGCGGGTCTGTAGCTAGTAAACTTATAAAGTCAGAAAGTTTCAAACTAATCTGCAAAAATTTTATTATTAGCATTTTGGATTAGGGACAAGTTACACGTACCAAAAAAATCAAACGGTACCCCCCATTATTTTTAGGTTTTTTTAATTTTTTAACTTTTTTTATTTTTTTTATATAACTTTTTTTATATTAAAAAACTATTTACAAAACAAAATATAAAGTTTAATAAGTCAAAAGCTTAAAATTGACAGAAAATACGACACATAAATTAATAAAAAAATTATGTTGTACTGTAAACAGAGAAGGGGTCAAGGGGTGGGAGGTCAATATAGCTATGGTCACTACGGAAGGACCCAAGTAGAGCATAATTAAAACTACTATAATGATGTAGATTTTGTTCCGTAAACATTTCTTTTTGAACCATGGAAGTAAGATTATGCACACAAGATGGGATTGTTAAATGACAAGTCTAAGATTTGAAGACTTATTAATTGACATATTTGTGAAGGGATGGCTCCAGAAAAGTTGTTTACTTTTAGGCTAGGCACATACAACCTTGACAAGTTTTCACCAATCCAAACAGGAAACTAATTTGTTGGCCCCATAGTCGAAAAAGCTTAACTTGGTGTAATTCTTCAAATAAAATGGCAATTCTCCATAGAAGTGTTGTTATACAAACATAACGTCTCGAGTTTTCTTAAACATCCAACATAGGGAGGAATGTATCCTGATAGAGTGTTGTGGCCTAAATTAAAAACTCTTAGATACGTCAAATTCTTCAAGGTGTCTAGAAGTTTCCCGGTCAATGAGTTATGTGACAGATCTAAAAAAACTTATACGTGCCGGAAAAGTAGATATTGGACCATAAAAGCTGTTGGAACTCAAATAAACTTCTTCAAGGCTAGGACTTGATAATGATTCTGGTAATGTCCTACTTATGTTGTTGAAAGAGAGATCTAAATGCATCAAATAAGAAGGGCGCCATTGGTTCCATAACTCTGTAGGAATTGTGTCTGAAATGCTATTGTTAGAAAGATCAAGATGCACAAGTTTTTTTCATTTTTTTCATCAATTTGGCGAAAGAAGGTCCTAGCTTGTTGGAGCTGAAATCAATATGCTATACACTCATAGAAAGGTTTGACACATCTTCATTTAAAAAAAAAACTCCTTCGAGTGAGTTCCATGAAAGATCTACATAAAAAAGATTCGATTTTCCAGTGTTTTCAGAGATAAAACCTCTAAGAGAATTGAAAGATGGCTGCACATGTGTAAGTGTGGGTAGTTGCTACAATTTGTCACTTATTGTTCCATATAACTGATTGTTTTCTAGGTTCAAGATATTTAGGGATGAAAAGTTTTGAATCTCATCAGACAAGGACCCTGTTAACTGGTTATATGTAGCATCCAAAAACTCTAACTTAGCTGACGTGCCAGACAAGTTCTTTAGAAAATATGAAAGTTTCCCATCTAACGAGTTAAAAGGAACATAGAATTTCTTAAGCCTATTGCCAACTAATGGGCACAACCAACGATAACTTGATGAGTTGAGATTGTTGCTATGGAGATCAAGGGTATCAATAGATGAAGAAAAGTTGACAACTGAAGAATATAGATGCATGACCTTTGAGAGGTCACATCGGCTTAACCTTAAAACCCTTAAGTTTTGGAGACCTATGATTACATTTACTCAATTATTTTCTTTGTCTAGAGAAATTCCATCTATAACAAGGAATTATAAATAAAATAGAGAAGACAACCAATCTAAGTTTTCAATTGTACAACTACTGAGGGAATCTAGAAAAAGGCCTTCCAAATTGGTGAGGTTTCCAAATTATGGAGGAATGGTTCCATGGAGAGAGTTCTTTGAAAGGTAAAGACTTGTTAAGTGTACGTACTGGTTATCCAATGCGTGTTGTAAAAATAATAATTATTCGGATGTACTTGCTTAAACTTTAAAGGATTACATTAGTCGTTGTTAAATGTACAGTCATGTGTATTTATTTGCACATCACAGTAATTCTTACTTTTATTTTAATATTTATAATCTCATACATATCTTTTGATTACCCACCTAATTTAATCTAGTAATGATAATAATATTTATAATTAACTACAACAAAAATATACATGTTGTTTTTAAAAACAAACTAAAATATAGTCGAGAACTATGCTCATGAAGTTGGAGGAACCATGTGAAAGGTTTTATGGATATTTAAATATATGTATGTCCGGATTCGAACTCGAGACTTCGGGATTGCACACATTACGTATGAGAGTTGATGTTAATAATTAATATATAAAATGTTATTATTAATTATTAGTCAAGAAATATAACATAACGATAGTTAAATAATTAATGAGGTTTGGTTAACGGTCGTTAAATATAAACTAAAGGGACTAGAGATGAAATTACAAGTCGGGAAAGTTCTAGAACCCCTTGTGGGTGCTTTGGCCGATCGGTTTGGGTTCCAAACCCAATCCCACTCAAACTTGGTCACCAAGTTAAGTTACCTATAAATACAAACCCTTGTATTCATTCACAACTTAATCTTGGATCACCAATAAACCTAATTTCTCTTCTCCTCCCTCTTTTGCTTGGCCGATCGGTACAATCCCCCTCCTCAAGGGATCGGTTTTTTCAAGCTAAAGAAACAAGTGTTTGGTTTTATTTGTGATTCAAGAACCTAGCTTTTCACATCAAATCGCTAATAGTACGTGTGTACAAGAACGAAGAACAAGTACGCTTGTGCTTGTGAATCTTGGTGATTGACTTCTTGGGTGGGTCAAATTGTATAAACCCTAAAGTTAGGGTTTTGGGTTTTGTTCTTGTTCAAACATCGTTTGGTTTACTTGAATTGCTAAAAGGTACGCACTTTCTTGTTCGGTTAATTACTTACATGTATTATTCCTATTTACTTCCGCTGCATGATTTGATGATGTTTACTTGCTTTTATAATTTGTTATGATTAGTATATTCCAACAAAGGGCATCAAGAGCCGTTAATACGTTGTAATTAATTACCGAAACACATAAAAAATTGAATCTTTATGATTATTACATGCTTTTATTGGTTTCTAGGGTTTTGAAAATTGGAACCCTAATTCTTTAATATTGGGTCGATTACCCTTATATTTTTTAATTAGGTTTTATTTTTTTTTTTTGTAAAACTTGTAGAAACCCTAGGATTGCATGTATATTTTTATGTGGATATTATGAATAATTGTTATGTGACATAATTATGTGTATCTTGGGATTGAATAATTGTTATGTGGAATCCATGGTAAATACATGCGTGTTTTATCATGGATTATTGATTATATGATTAAATTGTTAAGTATATGTTTATCGTTAATTGTTAAGTTTATTCACATGTAATTCGTTTTGATAAATATTGAATTGGGGAAAACCTCAATATATCTAATGAATCAATTATGTGCTATGTGGTATGTGTTTTAGCTAAGACTTACGCAATCGATTCATCGATGTATGTGGCTCACGTTGTACTTGATGAAAACACGTGGAAGTCTTGGTTAAACATATGCATTATTAAACCTAGAATTGATTATTAGGGTTTTATCGAACTAATTATGCATGTGGCTAATTGTTTTTACATATGTTAATTATTAAGTTATATGTATATTATTTGAGTTCGTTTTAATTTTATTAAAGTGCCTTTTTGTTTATATTGTATGACACGTTAGTAAGCAAAATGGGTTTTTTTTAGAATAGAAAATTAAATGGACTAAATAATGGTGAAATTTGATTTGTTTTCTAAGTATTAAATCTTGAACTTTTAATCGACTGATGAGACTGTACTAAATGGTTAGAACGGCTCACCCACTAGAACAAACTCAAAAAGGGGTTCAAAGAAGTGCGCACAGTCACACTGAAAGGATGTCTAAGGTTATGCTTCAGCGCTTACCTGGTCATCTGCCCCCCTGTGCGTTCGATTGGAGCTACCTAGTATAACCATTCTATGTACGAAGCATCTTAGTGCAAAGTTGTAAGTTTCTCAACGCATCGATTAAAACTTTGTAGAATTTAAACTTAGCAATTTAAAACTATAAGTAATGTTTTGAATTTTTTTTGCTATAAAGTTGTATGCATGCTTCTTTATACATAAGTTTTGATTACACATAAAAAATTGTACCATTTAAAATTTAAGTTTATGCCATCTAATGATATGAAACACTTGAAGTTGTAATTTAGTTATGTGAGACCTTGAGCTAGATTACAATGACAAGGTGAATCTTTATGTTGTGTGAGACCTCAGCTTAATAATTTGCAGTTTCTAAATTAGACAACTTAATTAAGTTAGTTAGTGAGACCTATAACTTAAGGCATAAGATGGGATAAAACATGCTTACATTTTGCATAATTGTTTGGCAAAATTGTAAATCCCATATTTTCTAGGAATTGAAAACTTGTTTGTCAATTATTGTTCTTCGACAATTACCTATTCTATACTTTCATCACTAGCAGATCAACTGATGTGGTGAAACTATGATAATGAGGGTCCTAGTTTCAAGGAAAATTCTATGGTTAATATGAATATTGACCTAAGGGTATTTTATTTTCTTGAAAGATTTATTATTGAAAATACTAAAAATTGAATTTTGTTAATTCTTTTGATTGTATTAATGCAACATTTAACCGTAAACGTAGTTTGGGCTTTGGTAAATTGATCTAGTTCTGTTTTCAAACAAATGTTTGATCAAGAACAATTTATTAAAAGACAAACATAAACTCTTTTCCATGGAAGAAGAGTGAGACTCAATCCTATTCCTTTTCATGATTGAGAAAGGTATGTTAGGAATATTAGAATTGTCTAAATTCTAATATAATTCATAGCAACTTTAATAGTTAAGAAAACTGCACACCATGTTTTCCTTAAGAGATTTCATTACCCTCTGTTGGTGATTGAATTCTTATATGACATTTTGGTCAACTAGAAAACATGTTTGACATTTTATGAGTTATTAAATTAGAATCTAGACTAATTACCGCAAAATTGGTAAAAGACAAACTAGTATATTTTATCTAGATGTTTTGTTTTGACAAATTAAAGGTGCTACACACCATTGTGGGGATAGTAGACCTATTAAGGAAGAAATTGCATGCTCAATTTTCAAGTTAATAGCATGATGGATGATTCATCATCTACAAAGTAGAATACACTCTTTTAGTACCTAAGTAATTGTTACGAATGGTCTTTAAAAAGGGGTAACAACGTAATAGCACGCTATTTTCACTGGTTAATGAAACACTTACAATGTTGTCAAATCCAGTGGGAGTATGGTGTATTACTGAATAAGACATTATTGTAACGTTGTCTAATTCAGTGGGAGTTACAAGATTTATTATCTTGGTAGTAACTCAGATTATTTTCTAGATTCTCTTGAAATAATACATTGCGTTCAGAAATGTAGACATTCATATTCTCAAGGATAGTCATGAACGTTTCCTTGATAAATAAGTGCTCCTACATCTACTTGTAATGCTTATATATCTATGACACCATCATATTGCTCACATAAACAAACGAATGTCATGGTGTTTATCTACTATATGATGTTGTTCTATGCACAAGTGGGAGAAGTATTTATTGTGTGCTAAGGAACAACACATACAAATATGATTAATGGATTCTCTTGATCGTAAGGTAAGAGATTAACGTTCTAATAAGATTGTCTTGCTTAAAGAACATGTGTCAAGATTATAGCATAGACTACTTTTATGTCTTATGTTATTCAAATTATAGAAACACTTGAAGTTAAATTTTAGTTTAAGTGAGATCTTGGCTAGATTATAATCTCAAGGTAAATCTCCACTTGTCTTGGGATCGGGCGTGGATGCTTTTGCAGTTTCTTAAATTGGACACTTAAAGGGATGACATAATTAAAATAAAGTAATCTAATGCTACTTTAAATATTTGTGTATTCTTGGAATGACATAAATAGTTTATTAACTTGAAAATTAATTAATTGAAACCATGGCGCGGTGTTCATAATAACTTTAAATTATACATGGTTATGTGTTTCTGTATAAACTCACAAACATGAAGTCTTTCTAAGGACTTATAATATAAAGTAAGATATTATAACTGTTATGTCTTTTGACTTGGTCAAAGAATACTTATGTTATAAAACATGCAATTGGCTTGAATATTCTATTATACCATTAAGTTGACCTAGTTGGTAAATAGGTAAGCCAAATGGAATAAGTTTATCTTACATATTGTTAGATTGTCTTACAATATTAATTCTAATAAAATACTGTATGTATATTGTATGTTCAGTTAGAAGAATCAAACATTTGTTATATTGTTTGATTCAAGATAACTATATCTTCTTTTCTTCCAAAAGTTATCAAGGTTAGAAAATTGAGTATTGATTGGATATACTTAATAAAACTCAAACCTAGAAGATTAATAAGACACCATTTTAGTATGGAATGTGATGAATAACATTGAGTCTTATATTGAAGTTCTGATTTATTAAAACTACTTATGGAGTAGGTTATTAATGAACAAGATTTACGAACTGTTAATGTGATTTGTAATTTCCCAAAAGAAAACAATTTAGTGTTGTTCTAATTGCTAAAGTATTTATAGATAGTCTATAAATTACAAAAGCAAGTGGGAGTTTTGTTTAGATCTTGAAAAGATTAAATTACAATTACAAAACACATAATCTTCTAAAACACACTAGTGAATAGCATGGTGAGGCTAAAAAATGATAGACCTCAAGATGGTGGAATTGCCATTCATAGATCCGCAAGGATTCTCAGATAATTGATTGATATGCTGAGATATATGAGTTATAGGATTATGGTAAACCTGTTAATCATAATGATATATTACCTAATATTGAATTGTGGTAAATTATTCATACTATGAATGTTAAGATGCTGTCCAAAAAGGTAATCAACTTTGGAAACTTAGTTTATCTTAATAAATATGAGTTTCTTCAAAGGAAGGAAAACCCTAGTGGTTTAAATCTTTGTGTACAAATTATATGGACAAAATTGTACATGTGTTTAATGCATGACTTGTGACAAGATTATTAATCACACTTAAGCGATTAACTGTGATTGAATATTCTTTCCTTGGCACATTAAATATATAATGATTATGATTGTCATACTTAATTTCATTTATATGAAATCTGACAATGAATGTCAAAACTCTTTGTTGTGTGATTACTTTTGCGAGGACGATAAGTAATACAAATGAGTTTTATGAATTCACATAATCTTTGGAAATGTACAAACGGCAAGAATCCATGAATGGATATATGCATGCATCTAGGAGATGATTCTTATATTTAATTTAACTATTAAATCTAAGTTTTGGTTTAAAATTAAAATAAGATAATTTCTAAGTATTCCTGAAAGCTAGTGGGAGTATTATGTTTATTTTCTTTAAATCTTATATGTTGTGGGTAGTAACATTCCATCTAAAACTAAATGTTTAGCTCTAGTTTGGAATGGAAATTCACTTAAAAGATTTTGAAAATAAGACATACAACATTGGAATATATGTTTATTATTAATAAACATGTGCGGAAAAATAAATGAGTCTAATAGAACATGATATATCATTTGGAAATGGATATGTAGAACATGAATTAAATCTTTGTTTGACATAAGGATTTTTCATGTACATCATGTTATTGTTGTTTCATGCTTAAATGAAAGATGATTTGACAACATTGATATCTAATGAAGTTATTAGATAACTAGTATAATGAATATTCTAATAGAATATGTTTGAATCTAGAATTACATTCCTCAGCCTGGATTTGCTCTCAAAGTTCTATGGATGAGCAATACAACAATTGTTGTGAAATTGTCATAGCTAACAAACTTGAAAGTTTGAAGGCATCAAACATTACACTGTAGATATTAAAAGTTTACGAAATTTTTAAAGAGCATATTGTTGTTTGTATACAATGATGCTGGTATAATTGAGATGACACTCAATACTAGTCATGGGAGGATTTCATCCTTGTAAATGGCAAAGTGAACTAGTTGTGCTCAACTAAGAGCATAGTTGCATTATACAATAAAGAATAAGAATACTTTAAACTTTAAAATGTTTGAAAGTTTGATTGTCATAAATTAGTGGTTGAGGATGTCACACACTTTATGAAATATTATGTGGCAATATCAAGATATTTTGAATGCACACATACAAGAACTTCACTAGTTGAATTCTTGAAATAAGTATTCTCAAAATTCCAATAGATCAAAGTTAGTTGAAATTATGCCTTGTCAACAAGTATGATTGTCATTACTTGAGGCATAATTCATTAACAAGTATTATCATGCATTGATCTATTTAGTATTTGGATAAGGGATGTTTTGACCAAATATTATTTAAATGAAATAAAATATTGGTTATGTTTATTTTTCATTTTCTTAATATTATATCCTATATTTGCATGTTTAATCCGTGAATAACTTATGTTATTCTAAAAGTCCGTTGTCGATCAATGATGTGGGAATGTCATTGAATTAAGACAAATCTGAGTTTTGGTAGAATATACTTTAAGTATATTGATGCGTGGGACATGCCAAATTCACATGATATTCAATGAATTGAATATAGGACTCATCCCAACTTTACATGATGATACTTTATGGATCTTTGTCATTAAGTATATCTTGAAGTGTTTATCCTCGACTTGAGATGCCGATAACTGATATGAATGTAGTGCATTTGTGTAAGATAGTCTAACGCTATCCGTAAATGGTAGTTATAAGGGCTATTTTCAGAAGTGTTACAAAGTTCATGAGTTATGTTTGTAGTCAAGAGAATTTGTTCCTTTGAATTTGTTTCAAAGCATAATACTATATTTGGGCCCTCGTAGGGTTGACAAGATGTTTGTATGGCCATACCCAAGATCTATCTGGAATACGTTCAGATGATTTGGTAATCTTGTTCAATCGAATACAACGAGAAACAGAATATTAACTTATGAAATGACTTGATCCATATTCATAGTTAATATAGTATTAGTAACAAAAGGATAAGTAAAAATGATGAATCATTAAATGGTTTTTCCAGGAAACCATACTCGATTCGATCTGGGGGCATTGGCGTGTTAAAGCTAGACTAACCAATGTCATTACTATATTTAGTAATATCCAAGCGGGAGCTGAAAGGTTTTATGGATATTTAAATATATGTATGTCCTGATTCGAACTCGAGACTTCGGGATTGCACACATTACGTATGAGAGTTGATGTTAATAATTAATATATAAAATGTTATTATTAATTATTAGTCACGAAATAAAACATAACGATAGTGAAATAATTAACGAGGTTTGGTTAACGGTCGTTAAATATAAACTAAAGGGACTAGAGATGAAATTACAAGTCGGGAAAGTTCTAGAACCCCTTGTGGGTGCTTTGGCCGATCGGTTTGGGTTCCAAACCCAATCCCACTCAAACTTGGTCACCAAGTTAAGTTACCTATAAGTACAAACCCTTGTATTCATTCACAACTTAATCTTGGATCACCAATAACCTAATTTCTCTTCTCCTCTCCTCCCTCTTTTGCTTGGCCGATCGGTACAACCCCCCTCCTCAAGGGATCGGTTTTTTCAAGCTAAAGAAACAAGTGTTTGGTTTTATTTGTGATTCAAGAACCTAGCTTTTCACATCAAATCGCTAATAGTACGTGTGTACAAGAACGAAGAACAAGTACGCTTGTGCTTGTGAATCTTGGTGATCGACTTCTTGGGTGGGTCGAATTGTATAAACCCTAAAGTTAGGGTTTTGGGTTTTGTTCTTGTTCAAACATCGTTTGGTTTACTTGAATTGCTAAAAGGTACGCACTTTCTTGTTCGGTTAATTACTTACATGTATTATTCCTATTTACTTCCGCTGCATGCTTTGATGATGTTTACTTGCTTTTATAATTTGTTATGATTAGTATATTCCAACACCATGCTTAGGTTAGAGGTGTATGGAAATATCAAAATGTTTCCTACTAGAGCGACGACTAATAGGAGGCCGAAATACATACCAACTTCTAAGAACCCAAGAATGAAGCACAACTTATTAGAAATTAGCAGGCATGTTTAAATTTGCTGTTGAATACCACACACCAACAGTTATCATAGTAACAAGAGTGGAGACTGAAGGTTTCATCTGCAGCATGTAATACGAATCAAATAATATTTTTTGTTTTTTTAGAATGAGAATAGAGTGTGTCTTTATCCCGCGGCTTATTATTTCTCACAATACTTCAATAAAGGAACCGGAACTTGCCAGTTTTTTAATTGTTTTATAATTAATTAACTATAATTTAAGTATGTCAATTAAAATTTAGATATAAAATAAATGACTCACCTAGAAATCAGGCACTATTTTTCATTGTTTCAATAGAAACATTAAGTATACTTGTTACTTCAGCTTCCCCAAGCTGAGGTTTTACGGCCTTTTTATTTCGTCAATAGCATTGAGGTCTATTTTGTTTGTGTATCTACTCCATGGAATTAGACTATCTACTTTTAAAAAACAACTTGCTATTTATTTTCGTTTTATTGACACCTTTAAGCGATGTTGGTTTTTCTGGTCAAATGTTGGATAGTCGTCGACTCTCAGCAATACACGTTGGAGTATTTAAAGTGGTCAATATCTAATGTCTTTTCTAAAACTTTTTTCTGTCTGCAGATATGTTGAATCAGGATCAGTGATTAACAACAATGCTCATAATTTTGACCTCCTAGCAGACAAGTGATAGAAAGATTCTTTTTATCTGAAAATGTTTAGGTAGAGTGGTTACCTTTTGATGGTGACCTCACTTTTTAGAATGGTTAAAATTTGATGATGAATCATGTTTAGAATGTATAATGGCCCAAATGTCTTCTTAATCAAAATAGGAGAGGGAGAATGTTAACCTTGTTATGATCATTCCTTCAAAGGGCCAACCTATATGAATGTGAAGTTTTGCTCCTTCAAGAAAGCATTGGTTTTTTTTTGCTTTGGATATATTCATGAATGGATATGACACATGACTTGTATAGTGTCAGAATAGCTTTAATGTGTTTTAAAACGTGTGTGTATGTAATATTCAGTTATTCAAATGAGTTAAAAGATTCAATTCTTAGAACACCCTGATTCTCGAATATTTAGTATGTGTAATATACTAAAATGGAATTCAATCTTCAAGAAATTTTTATTTATGCATAAGTTTTATTTATTGTTTAATCTCATGTAAAGAAATTGTACTAAATTGGCTAAGATTGTTGAATATTTAGAGCAATTGAGGGTTCAGGTCATACATGGAAATGGGTTTGGAGGTACGAAGTGTAGACACATTAAGTTACTGAACCTCCTTAACTCAAATGGTAGCGTTGTAGAAATCAAGTAACTAATGAGTTCAGTAAATTATGCATTTCAGTCAATAGACTCTGAATGATCTCATTAGCGAGTTGATGAGTTCAATGATTTATACTCTTCCCTGAGTAGACACTTGACGATTTCATCAAATAGTAGTCTCATCAAAGAATTCAATCCTTTAGTGAGAAAGCTCGCCAATTATATTAATTTGTACACCTATTTTTCAAAGGGTTAAAACCTTTAGTGAAAAAGTTTAAAGGCCCCAAATTTGCCGCTTCTACAATTATATGTACACGTATTTTTTTAAGAAAAAAATAATCAGTTGAGGAAATATCTTAAATAGTTTATATGTTAAATGTTTAAATATTTAGTTTTCAGTATATCTTATAATGACGACACTTTTTATATAACATTAGTTTTTAAATGCTTCATTTTCAATTTTTGCCCCGTGTTAGGATTTGGAAAATCCGGTAGTAAAAGAGTCGGTCACCTCAAGTATATGTATCCGTTAGAAAGCTCGTAGTCATAGTCATGTAATGTTAATAAGTAGTTTGTTAAGTAACACCGTGGAGGACAGACTGGTCTTTACCCACTGTATGCCTGATCCACAGCCCGTAGGAGGCGTGTCTTGTAATAAACTATAAATACCCTCTACCTCCCAAGGTAGAGGGTTGGAGCTTCATAATATCATTTTTCTTTGTCTCACTATAGTTCCCTAAACTCTCTTTACTTTCTCTCTCTAAAACCTAAATCATTCGACCCTTGTGTTATGTTATGATGTGATTGTGAAATCCAATATGTTACAATTGGTATCAAGAGCCATGGTTTGATCATTCATCTTACACGTTCTTGGATTTCTAGTTGTTTTCATATGGTTTTTGGGTTTGAATGAGTTTAGAGTAGTTTGCATCATTTGGATCATCTCTTGTGTTAAAGTTTGAATTTGATAGTACTTTTGTGTTTAGAATCATTATAAGTGCTTAGGTTTTGATTTGGAAGGCTTGAATCAGTGTGGTTGGGTTGTTTTTGGATTGAAAAGTGGTGTTTTAGTAAGTTTCTAGGAAGCGACTTGTGTCTCGGATAAGTTTTTTTGTATGCGATTTGTCCCTGTTTTTATGCGATTTATCTCTCAAAGGATTGCTTATTGAAGCGATTTGTCTATTTCTGGGAAGCGATTTGTATACTAAGCGATTTGTCTATTGAGACAAAACGACAAGAAAGGACAAGTTAGTGGAAGTAGTGGTTGTACTTGTGCGATTTTATGTGTTGTTTATAATGTTTAAGCGACTTGTTTTATTTGCGAGTTGTCTGTTTAAGCGATTTGTCTAGTTAAGCGACTTGTCTTTTTAAGCGGTTTGTTGGTTTAAGCGAGTTGTCTGTTTAAGCGATTTGTCTAGTTAAGCGACTTGTCTTTTTAAGCGGTTTGTTGGTTTGAGCGATTTGTATGTTTTAGCGATTTGCCTGCTGAAGCGATTTGTCATTCAAAGCGATTTGGGAATCAGGGTGTGATTTGTCTATAAAGCGACTTGTCAAGTGAGCGATTTGTCTTTTGATACTTATTATTTCTTCGTGTTACGTTTTACGGTTTTCTCTTGATTTAGTAAAATCCCGTGAAAGAATTTATTTCCCGGTTTAATCAAAGAGTTGTAAAATCCCGTGGAATCTGTAATCATGTTTACCAACGTGCCTACAATCATCTCTTCTATTTCTGATGACGTTCAAGCTGCAGGATCAGATACTCGTCCACCCATGCTAGACAGAACAAATTATGACTCATGGGCTCAACGAATCAGATTGTACTGCTTGGGGTAAGGAAAATGGGGTTAACATCCTCAAATCAATTGATGAAGGACCGTATCAAGTTGAGACTACCAGAGATATTCTTGAAACTGGTGCTGATGGTTCAGTTGTATTGGGATTAGATAGACCAAAGACGTATGATGAGCTTAATGAAAAGGAGAAAAAGAGATACGATGCTGATATTAGGGCTTCAAACATTGTACTTCAAGGTCTACCAAAGGACATCTACAAGCTGATCAATCACAACACTGAAGCCAAGGCAGTTTGGGACAATGTCAAGATGCTTCTTTCTAGTTCTGAATTGACTAAAGAAGACAGAGAGTCTCAGCTGTATGATGATTTTGAGAACTTTAAGATGAACCCAGGGGAAAATGTCATTGAATACTACGTGAGGTTCCACAAGCTTGTGAATGACATGAGGAATATCAAAATGACTATGCCAAATATCCAGCTCAATTCAAAGTTTGTGAACAACATGAATCCTGAATGGCACAATTTTGTCACTTCAGTCAAGCTAACCAAAGGATTGAGGCACACCAACTATGAGCAATTGTATGCTTATTTGCTTCGGAATGAGAAACATGCTATGTTTGAACGAATGATCTTGGAAAAGTTCAAGACCAATCCTGGTGATGCAAGCTCATCAAATGATTCAACTGCATTTTACACTAATGTAGGAATAACCACCAAAGCATCTCAAGTCATACCAACTGGTAATGGTAATCACAAACTCATTCCAGATCAAGGGTATAAGCCACCAGATTCAGACACAGTCATGGAACATTTTATCAATCAACTGGCTCTTCTGGTTAAGCAAAACCTGAACCTCACTCCACACACCAACAATAATCTCATAACGGCATCCAATCTCCACAATCATGCTACTGTTAGAGATGGAAAGATAGTGGTGCAGAATGTGCAAGGAAGACAGAATGAACAAGGAATGGCAGGAGCAGGTTATGGAAACACAGGAGTAGGTGGAGGATATGTGGGGAATCAGAATCGAGGAAGGAACATGGCTCAAGGTCAAGTAAAGCCAATCAAGTGTTACAATTGTGGTGGAGAATGACACATTGCAAGAAAGTGCATCTCTCCCACACATCCTCAAAATGCAGAATACTTCAGGGACAAAATGTTGCTTGTGCAGGCACACGATAATGGAGCCGTATTGGATGAAGAAGAGCTGCTATTCTTGGCTGAGGGGAATGCCAAAACTTTTGATGCTGATGTGGATGAACAGCCAGTGCAGGGTATGGGTCAGAACAATCCCAATGCATTCCAAGTAGCAGACTGTGATGCATTTGACTCAGATGTTGATGATGAACCAACTGCCCAGACCATCTTCATGGCTAGTATCTCACCAATGGTCTCTCCAAGGGTTCCTTCTTCACAACAAGCCAATCCTTCCAGGGAATCAATCATATCAGAGGTACTAAAACTGTATGATAAGGTTGATGTGCAAAAGATGCATGACAAAGTACAATCTGCTGAAATTATTGACTCAGATATTGAAATTATGGATAATAGCAATGTTCTCGCATATGATCAATATGTGAAGCAAGATGAAAGTGATATTGTATCTAGTAATGCATCTTCTGCAGTCAATGATGACCTTGTTTTTGATGAATACACTGCATGTGCCCCTGATGACTCCATAACCTCTGAACTAAATGTCTATAAAGAACAAGTTGCCATATATGAATAGCGTGCTAAGTTTGAATTGACTACCCGTGAGCAGGAAATGGATGACCAAATGCGTACAATTATCAGAAAAAGTAATTTTAGGGAAGAAATATTAAAACAAGAGTTAGATGCCTTACAAGAAAAGCTCAACAAAACTGTTAAGCAAAAACAAGAACTTCAAGAAAATGTAAAAGTGCTTAAACAGGAATTTAATGCTAAGGAATCAAAACTTTTAAATGAATTTTCCAACCTAAAAACTTTGAAGAACAAACTAGAAAACAAGTTGTACGTACAAGGGAACACCATTCAAACTGCTCACATGATTAATAAGCATAGAGTTTTAAGTGATAAACATAGCATTCCCCTGGTAGAAGAACCCAATCCTGAGTATGTAAAGATAGCGAAGGCTGCTCAAAAGGTGGTTTATGATGGGGATGAGATCCTTAGGCCTAGGCAAACACCATCATGCATAGGATGTACTGAGGAGGATACAGAAATAGAAGATGCCTCTAGGGAGAAAATGAATGAGAAATTAAAAAAAGATCCCCAGTGCACAAAGTAGAACATCACCTTTAAATCACATGATTACACTAAGGAAAATTGGATTGCCTTGAACAAGTTTAGGCCTCAAACTCAATTAACCCCTGAACAAGTGTTTTGGAAGAAAGATATTGATAAGCAGAAAATTGATGAACTTGTGGAAAAGAATCCTCCCCTTAGGAAATTGCCTCCTGCTACTGTGTATCCTCCAAATACACCAATGCATTTAGTACCTAGAACTCTTCCAACTCAAAGCAAAACCTTAATCAGCTTATATGTACTTTACCAACTATTTGTTGATTTTGAGAAAACATGTAAGAAGAGAATCATACCTACTGGGATAACTGAAGGGGAAAGGGGTTTTGAGCAAACTAAAGAATGTTATTTAACTGAGGTTATGCCTTTCTTTAAACGACTTAAAGGACAATTTGAGAGTCTTAAAATGGGAATGGATACTGGGATTAAAGAAATGGAAAAGAAGTTTAACGAAATGGAAATTGAGGTCGAAAATTATGAACGTGAACTTAAAAGTGTTAGGTTCCCATATTTGTAACAAAAGCATCAATAGAAGAAATAGAAAAGAAAGTGATCGGTTGAACACTAAACCAAGATACACGAATGATGACAGTGGATGCTACTACTTCTACTGGGGCTAATCCAATTGAGCATCTTAAGGTGCCGCAGTCACAGAAGGAGCTAGAGGAGATGCTTACTTCTATTGGTTATTATTCGAAACCTCCTCAAGATACGAGTGGTCCTATGGCTTCTAATGTTAATGGCCATAATAATGCTAATGATAAGGTTGATACGAATGCACATGGGGCTGTTGGTATTGAGAAGGTTGGTGCTTTGAAAAAACCTTCTTCATCGTATGTCGGTGTTACTTCTATGAACAAAGAAACACACATCTAACTTTCGAGGTGGGAGTGCAAGTAAGAAAGCTAATGGTGTGGATCTTTTTGTCCCGATTAAAGTGGTTGAAGAGGTGAACACTAGGTTTGAGAATACTTTGCATGGGTATTTCCTTGGTCAATGCCTTGCTTTTCCTGTTGTTGATTACTTTGTACGCAATGCGTGGGCTAAGTTTGGTATACAAAAGGTAATGATGAATGCAAAGGGGTTCTTCTTCTTTAAGTTCAATTCGAAGAAAGGTGTTGATGATGTTCTTGAAAACGGTCCTTGGTTGATTAGAAATGTACCTATTATTCTTAAACCATGGACATTGAACACCAACTTACTTAAAGAGGATTTGACCAACATCCCGGTGTGGGTTAAATTCCATGATGTTCCTCTTGCTATGTTTTTTGATGATGGTCTTAGTCTCCTTGCCACATTGATAGGCACGCCCAAAAGGTTAGATGCTTTTACTAGCCAAATGTGCAAGGACTCGTGGGGCCGTAGTAGTTTTGCTAGATGCATGATTGAAGTGAAGTCAGATGAGGTGCTTAGGGACAACCTTACTGTTGAGATACCGTTACTTGATGGGTCGGGTTTGACTATTGAGAAGATACATGTTGAATACGAGTGGAAACCACCTCATTGTGATAAATGTAAGATTTTTGGTCATACTCTTATTGAATGTCCGAAAGTTGTTGAACCTCCTGCTCAGCCTACTAAGCGTGTTAAACTGTTAATGATGCTTTCAAGACGGTCAATAATAAGAAGAAGGGAAAGCAAGGTGGTTCTACTATTCCAGGTCAAGGAGGGTTTACTAAACCTGTTGTGGGTAAGCAGTTTCAATATCAACCCAAAAAGACTCCTCCTGAACCTAAGAAAGTGGAAGTCACTAAAAAGAATGCTTCTGATGTGGCTAGTTCGAGTGGAACAAAGATCTCTACATCTAATCAATTTGATGCTCTTAATATGGAATATACGGATGCTTTTGGTATTCCTTCAAATGACACCAACAAGGATGTGGATTCTGGTCGTACAATGGAAGTTAATGAAGATAAGTCTACTAAGACAGGTACTGCATCACAAGAACCCCTTGTGAGTGATTTGAAAGAGATAGAGTCGGGTGTGTCTCCTATAACTATTGATTCTTGTCTTCCGCCCACCTCTTCTACTAAGAGAGTTAACCCTTTTTCTAAAGTGGGAGATATCGTGGTGTCTGATTCTGAAGATGAGGTGGTTGCTAACCCATTTGATGAGTCTGCTAATCTATTCCGTGGTGGCCAAGAGTTTGAAGATGAGTATGATGACTATGACTACGATGACTATGTGAAGGTGTTTCGATCTTCCGTGGAATTTGGATGCCTTTAATGCCATGTATGGCACCAAGCTTCAAGGACCTATGAAGTAATTTTTTTCGTTGTGTCCTATGTTATCATTAGAGTAGTGGTTTGTTTTCTTGTTTAGAAAATAGGTAGTATCTTGTTATGTAAGCTTTATGCCTATGTATCGGGCTGAGATATGGGATTTCACTCATATCCATTGTACTTAAACGTTTTTTGGTTAATATATTTACCAGGGTGCAGGATTACTCCCCTTTACCCAAAAAAAAAAGATACACGAATGATATGAGAATAGTTATGCGTAAGGTGAAATGATAAAATGAACAACCAACCCTCAAGTGAGGGTTTACAAGGATTATTTATAGGGCAAGGAGCTAGGGCAACACTACTAGCATCCTTCCCTTCTTATAGGCTTGGGCCAAGGCTCATGGGCTTTCTACATAAGCCTTGGCATGATAACTAACATAAAAGCCATAATTAAGCTAACTATTACATATTAATTACTAACACTTGAATTCTAGTTTAGGAGTGATTCCAACAATCTCCCCCTAAGTATTAGTGATTGATGATATAAATGTTGTAGGTGCTGATGTAATAGTAGCTTTGACGTCTTCTGACATTCTTCTTTCTTGTGAGAAGAAGTGTCTTGATTCGAACAATCTCCCTAGTGTAGAGAAATTGTTTCCTTTGAAGTATTCTGCTTTGACGTCATCATTTTCTTTGTTCTTTGATCTTTGTTCTTTGTGGTGAAAGTGATAGTATGTTGTGGTTGTCCAGCGGTCCGCTTGCTCCAGTGTCTCCACGTCTTTCTCCAACATGCTCACACGCTCTTTGACGTTGGATTTCAGTACTGATGTAGTTCTCTTAGTCTTTAAACTTTGTAGATTCTTTGACTTTGACGAAGAATCATTTTGACTTTGTGTTTCCTTTGGAGAGAAATTCAATTAGTGTTGTTGTTGGTATAAGCATGTGGAGAATTCTGTGCGATCTTTTCCACCCGCGAGCATCCATAAGAAGAAAACATAAAACATGGGTTAGAAATAATTCAGGCCAAGTTTGAACTTCGAGAGTGTTAAATGTGATAGTGTGAAAACACAACTCTAATTCTCACAAAGGTCGTTCTCTGAACCTGAATCCCACAAGTGAGATAACGCGATGTACCAAAGTACACCTACAGTTCAGATGAGGCGCCGAGGTACACCAAGCATTACCCCACGATCAGACCGCTTGAGACACACTGCGTAATCCACGGGAGTTACCGAAGTGACTCCGCCAGTGTTTGATATTGACCCTGGCAGGAGTTTCCATTCAATCACTAAGGATCACAAGTGTGAACCTCTCATAAATGTTCTCGACAGATTGCTAAGATCTGTGAAGGACTCGATAATGTATCACTTATGTCCTTATTGTTGAACGACAAGCGATAAAATGTCAAGTGTACCTAAGAGATCTTTTGATGAATCTCGTGGCTCTAGATTCAATAGTGCGCTTTGGTTTTCCTGAGCGGAGACTAGGGAGAGGGTCTCCTTGCTTCAATACCAGCAATCTCTAAGAGAAAGCCTATAGTTTATGTAGGGTTCCCTGTGAGAATGAAACAAGCTTCTGTTGAGAGAAATTTGAGTGGCTAAGATGGTTTAGTGCATGCGCCACGGGTCCATGACGACTTTGATCTTCAATACGGTGTCATCAAGTGACAACCAAGAGCATATGAATTGAACCCGTGTCTCCCTAAGTTGAATAATTCTGAGGGCTATTTCTTTTCACCCTTTTCTTTACTTTTCTTTTTAATTCTTCAACTCCTTCTTTCTCCGATTCTCATTTTCTCCTTTTCATAATCATACCTAGGACTTCTAATTCTAACTATTGGTGGTGTCCTTGGGTAGATCCCTCCGGCTCTGGCGGATCATAGGATGGTTATTCTTAACCTTAGTCACCTTATAACTCCATGACTAACCTATGTTGCCATGAAGCCATTTTCTTGAAAATCTCTCAAAGTGGTTATGAATAAAAGCATTTAATTCCACTGTTGAGAGTTTAAGATTTTGCAAAAATACTCCCCCTCCACACGTGTTTAAGTATTTTGACAGAAATCTGCACGGTGAGAGAAGAGCGCGCACTTTTGAATTGATCGACTCAAGATAGACAATTCCTTGCAAGACACGATTACGTTGCATAGTTAAAGAGATACATTGTCAGCTTTTAGGTGACAACTAGCTCTAATAACTACCTTGAAGATGTGGACAACCCCGAAAGGTTGTCAAACCCGTCAAAGTTCATGTCTATCAAGAGCTTCTCGAATAGGTACAATTTACTCGGATAAGTCTTGGAAGACAAATCTTTTCAATGTATGACTGTTCAGATCCCGTAAATTCATGGGTTGAAGTCTTTAGCACGACGTTTCATTTGCAATTCACAACATATTTCTTATCACATAATTTTTCTCCCCCTAAAAAATGGCATATTAAATGTTACTTTTGATGAAATTTGGATATCGAATATGACCATTTCAAGTTTTGTGGGAAGAATACCACAAAAGAACAATTTGTGAACAAAGTTTTTAGTCAAATACTCCCCCTCAACAAATGATATTAACTTTTGAGGTTTTGAAAAAATCATAAGGGAAAGTACTTGTCCTTTAGCAAAACCTTTTAAAAGTGAAAGGTTTGATAAGGTTTACTCAAAAGTAAAAAGCTTTCGCTCCTTGTATAAGGATTTTGGCACTGATGCGTACCACATGTTCCTTTCATTACAAGTACGGGCTGTACACTGTTATGTGTGCACAAACCATAGTCATTAAGAAATCACACATCCAACTAAGTATAGAATGAAACAAATCAAGGGTTACTAGGAGAATCCGGTAGTCCAGCACTAACTCTAGGAATGCGTTCTGGACGGTGATAGCCTGTGAGAGATATGCTGGGACGACCGCCTACGGAACTCTCTAACATTCTGAATTGGTCCCTTCTGAACAACCTTTCATCAATCCGCGTGATGAACTTCTTCACTTCCATTCTTTCCCTTGAATTCCATCTTTTCGGTGACCCAATGCCTTGCTGTATCGCCTTTAACCGATAAGCTAACCCATCCCTGACGTTCTTCAGTGTATGATCTCCAAACTTATGAAGCTCTTTACACGCCATGAAGCAGTTTCTGTGTAGTTCACTACGGTAGACTACGCCAAATGGTCTGCTGATTAGGGTGTACTGAGGAAGGTGGTTAATTTCGGGAAGGTCGAGCTGTGGTTTTGTCAAGTTAACACGTGTCTGATACGATTCCACGGCAAGCTGAATGTCTTCTACACGTTCTTGGATGACAATGCTTCTAATGTAGATGAGTAAGGACTTGATGTATTCGCGTTGGATAATTGTGGAGAAGTGTCGCATTCGTCCTTGCACCTTATCAAGATACATATCTTCAATGTCATTCAGCGACAGTCTCGAAAAATCCGCTTCACAGAATTCATAGTCCTCTTCGTCTTGTCTTTTCACCACAATGTTTTTAAGAAATGTGTAGTCCCATTTAGACGAGAGAGTGACATGCTTAATAGTAACGATCCTTTTATCACTAAACACTTCGTGTTTCGACTTTTGAACCTGGCAGCTTTTGTAGAAGATTCTTCGGCGTTCCGGCCAATTGTGAATCCCATACATTGCATCAAGGCCATACTTTTCCACGCTGTTGGCAAACATGTGAGCAGCTTTTTCCTCGATGGCTATGCAGTTAGAGTATATGGCTGCCGGGGAACGGAAGTTTAAGTGAAGTAGCGTATTTCTTTGACACATCGCTACCATGTAGAAGAAATTCCAGGTCATTGTTGAAGAAATAACGGAATGGAATCTTTGGTTGATCTGGTTGGCCAATTATAGGTAGAGGTCTTGTCCATGCAGTGTAGTATGGATCTTTGTCTTTTCGTGTGAAGTCAATGTTAGCTTCAGGGTTGAGCCAATCGATGCTGTTAGACATGGCTCGTGCTATGTTTTCAAGATGGTATTCAACTTCAATAACACTTTCAGAGCTGTCTTTGAGCAGTTGAAAAGCTTCATTCTTGATGCGTCTCAACTCTGCTTTAGTCATCTTCTTCACCCGAAACTTTTCTTGAAGTAACTTAGCATGCTCCATTGTTCGACCATCAACCATTTCTTGACCTTCAGGTAGTGAGGGAGTAGCATTAAAAAGTGTAGAAAACCAGTCATATTCAACGGTGTCGTCTTCGTCTAGCCATGAGACAACATTGGTCTTTGTCTTCTTTTTATTCTTTGGCCTAGATGAGGATGCTGGTTTCTTTGCTGTGTCGGGAGAGGTGGGTTGTTGTTGGGGCTCAGGGACTTCCTCATCGTCACCACCAGTGTATTCGAAATGATGACCGGTTTTCTCTGTCTGGGGTGGTGACTCAGAGTCCTGAGGTTTGTCAGCAGAAGAGCGTGGAGGAGATCGTTGTTGAGATGGAGTCCTTTGGGTCGGTCGTGGCATGGAAGACGATTCACCAGACTTCTTTGGGCATTTAGGCTCCTTATCCTTATCTTTATCCTTATCGTCACCGTCTCTTGGACGTTTAGGCTTCTCTCAAAGATGCATGTTTGAGTTGGTATTCCAAAGCAATGCGCCAAACAATTTACTTTCATAAGAATTAAATGTTGCGATCGTTTAGACATTGTGTTACCACCGAAACCAATTCAAAGATCGGAGAACACTATAGGATCAGTTGGGTTGATTGTTACGGTTATAGGTGTTGATCTTATAGTTTGCTTAGCCAATTGCATGAGATTTGGATAGAGTTGTCTGTTGAACATTTCTCTTGTCACGCCTGGAACTGTGTCGAGTAGGAATTTGTGAGTATATTCCCTAATAGACTGGTTCATTTCCCCTTGGACATCACGGTTGATAAACTTCTTAATATGCTCCATTTCTTTCAACAACTCGTTTATCCCATTTTGAAGATAGTTGATTCTGTCAGCAAGTTGATTTAGCTTTCTGTTGGTTACGTCTTTCTTCCTGACCTGCATGACAGCTTTGACAATCTTAGTCTTAGCTCGGGATAACCAAGAGTCGGTTGGTTTCTTCACTGACTTGGATGTGGATCTAGTTATGCCTTTGGATGGTGGAGGTGAAGAGTGAGAGGACGAGTCTGATGATGAGGAGACATGAGGCGGCTCAGGGCCCTTAGGGGGTTCAGAAGTTTCTTCCTTGGAGCGAGTTGGACTGTTTAGAAGAAAATTATCATAATCAATATCTTCATCATTTCGGACTTAGCCGCTTCATCACTTTAGCATCTTCAACGAAGTTTTCTCGCCTTTCCATATCCGTTCCTCAAAGTCATAGTTGATAGAGTCCTCAAGCTGCCTTTGTTGTTGCTCAAGAGTGGTGGCACCAGTTCCCTTATCGGGTTGATTAACCGCATCAGGAATTGGTGTAGATTGGAGTCCACCACTTGACCCTTCGGGGCCACGCATTTGTTGCTGTTCGAACTCTGAGGCAAGATGCTTGAGTCTGAGATTCTTCAACTGCTTTCGATAATCTCTGTCTTCATCCAGTGGCTCTTCATCGGAGCTCTCATCTTCATGCTCAAGCACTGGTGTTTTACCTTTATCACCCTTGGGACTAGGAGGTTTTGTAGCTGTTTGAGTATCAACGATTGGAGTTTCAGAGTAGATGATCTCTTCATCCGTTTCAGTATCCTCTAAGTCCTCATCCATTATCTTTTGCTGCGGTTCAGGTTTGGGAATAGAAACATCAACCGTTGATGGTACTGTCCTTTTTCTGGGAGGAGTTCTCTTTGGATACTTTCTTGTGCTTTCTGTGCTCGTAACACTTCCAGTGCTGCCTCTTCTGGTTTTCCTAGTAGGTGTACCAGAGGATTTTTCATCAAGGAAACCTACTTTGCCTTCTTCAACTGCTACCAGATACCTTTTGTATGAATAAAGTTGTTTGACCGCATTAGTAAGAAGGTGATTTGGCAACACTGCACCTTGTTTCTTTGTTGTTGATTCCTTAAATCTGACTGTGAGTGTAGGCTCATACAATACGGAGTGATTGTTGGGGTCATTGATTCTCAAGGGAATATCAGGATTATACCCTAGAGCTCTTTGGATCAACAGTTTGGTATATCTGACATATGGGATCTTGGTGCCAAGTTTTTTGAGGAAAGACATCATGTCGTCCCACATCAGAGCTTCAACTTCAATGTGTTTCATGTTGACCAAAGCCCAAAAGATCTGTAGTTCCATGAGCTTGGGATACTCATAACCACTATCACGTCCAAAAACGGATTTGGCGATCATAATGTAGAGGGTTCTCCATGGTTGGGAATATTCTTAAGATCAACGGATGAATGCTTTGTGATTACTCCTGCAGCTTCGTCATAGCCAATTTCGACCATGAATTGTAGAACGACCTCTTCAGTTGGTGTGGCATTGTATTCAGTTGGCTCGATGACAGGAATAAGAAGAATAGCCCTCAAATCTGCTGGTGTGATGGTGACTTGTTTGTCGTTGAGCGTCACCATCACATCATTTTGACCTTTGATCTTTCGCATTGTATGCCAGAATTGGTGAATGTAGATCTCCCGACATGTAGCAGAGTTGGTGAGCATGTTCGATAAGGGTGATTCTTCAGAATGTCCACAAAGAATCGACAAGAAGACTCGGAAAGGTGAAACTATCAAAATCAACTCAAAGGTTGTTCTTTCCGATCTTCATTGGACAACCATGAGGAAGATATCTTCAACAGTGAGAACATTTGGTGCATCCACATTTTGCATTTGAGCGTCCATGTCGTGATCTGAAAGATATTTAGCCAAAAGAACCAACATATCAAAAGACATTACGTTAGTCAACAGTTGATTTTATTGTCTATTTATTGAATGTGATATGTCGATGATTGTTATGAGTCCAATGTCACTTGTTAGTCCAATAGTCCAAAGACGTCGTGATAAGTTTTGTGAGTTGATTAACTTTGAGTTTTAAAGTCCAAGTTTTCACTTATTTTTCACAACTTATTAAACATTTAAGCTTATTAGTGACATTTGTGGTTTCGTGGTGTTATGATTTATTTATTTGCAAGTTTGCGCGCGTAACAATTCATAGTTTTGGTTAAACTA
The DNA here is from genome assembly GCA_910596185.1 of Chrysanthemum makinoi. NCBI lineage: Eukaryota > Viridiplantae > Streptophyta > Magnoliopsida > Asterales > Asteraceae > Chrysanthemum > Chrysanthemum makinoi. Next base: position 12,043,384 of record OU343225.1, on the reverse strand, counting down.
GGCTTAGGCGTAGGTTTTGCAAGCTTATGCGTAAACAGGAGTGGATATACGCGTAAACACAAGCTTATGCGTAGGATCTTGACTTACGCGTAGGAAAAGAGGGCCTTAGGCGTAAAGCTTACGCTTAAGCGTATATGGAACCTTATGCGTAAGGCTTACTCGTAAGAGTGAACCTTATGTAGAGGTTGCTACGCATATCCTTCAAAGGATACGCGTAGTCCCCATTGTAGAACCTTACGCGTAAAGGTTACGCGAAGATTTCTTACGCGATAACATCTCTACGCGTAAGGTGATCCTTATGCGTAGATGTTCAAGTAACCTTGATTCTGAATTTTCACGCATAGAAATCCTGAAATAAGTTCATCATAACACCAATATTAACACATACATTCAAGCCTTATCAGTTTTAAACATGAATACTCAATTAAACAGTTACGAGTAGAGAATCTTATGCGTAAAACTTAAACCCTAATAATTCAAGAATTACGACTAAGAATTCTAGCCATAGGATTGACACCAAACTTTTTCTGGGATGTCTAAGAAGCCTAATGAGTTGTTTTATCCAAGTTTTAGCATCAAAATCTAAACGGATAAAAAATACCCAAATAGTAAGAACATAAACCCTACTTTTCAATTTTAACATAATTGGTGTTTCTGGGTAAGTTCTAAGCCTGGATATGATTAATTCATCATGTAAACAACATCATACAACTATCTTTTTAACCAGAAACACTCATATTCGAAAACACCCAAAATTACGCGTATGAACCCTAATTTGAAAAATGATCAAAACATGTTTCTGGGTGGATTTGGTTAATGAGAATGGTTATATATACTTTTGAGCATTTTGACACCATTTTTAACATCAAAAACACACAAATGTAGACTTTGTGTTCATAGCTTACGCGTAGAACATAAAAGTCATTCGAACACAAATTTTGACCGTTGAATTTTCAAACTAATCAAAACCCTTGTTTGTTTTAACACAAAGATTGATAAAACACTTACAGATCTGAGATCAAAAACACGGATTAGTGAAACGAATTTGGATCGTGGATGAGAGTTGGTGAAGTATTAATTGTAGTAATAAATGTAAAGAGTAAATTTGGTGGAGGTGTTTTTGTTTAAAATAGTTTGAGCTTTTGACAGTTTTAGTCCCTCCACCTTAACCTTTTTCATCCAACGCCCATAACTTCCATTTTGGTTACCAAACGAAAGATATTTGGAAAGAAACTTGACGACACTCCCCCTCGACTTAAGAAATAAAGAAATTTTATAAATTTGAGTCCGAGGAGTGTCAGTAAACCAGAAATGTGACCACCATAATCAAAGACACAATCGGGATAAGGTAACATGCAAGTACAAGGTTTTATGAAACCGAAAAATATTTACTTTCTCCCCCTCAACACTTGACCGAAAAAATACTGAATTTTGAAAGATAAAAGTGTTGACGGAAGATTTGTACTTTCCATGTTAAAAGAAATATAGAAAGAAGAATATTTTTGTTGTTTTATCAGATTTTATAATTTTGTATTTTGTTTTTGAAAATATTTACAAAAGAGGTTTTGGTGTTTGACTGGTTTTTAAGAATGTTTTAAAAGTTCATCCAGTTCCTCTGGAGTCAAACACCGCATACCAATCCGGTGGACCAACTCATTAAACCTAGCAGGAGCTAAGGCTTTGGTGAGAAGATCTGCCAATTGGTATTCAGTACCCACAAAGTATAATTCAACGGTACCCTTTTCCACGTGCTCCTTGATGAAATGATATCGAAGATCGATGTTCTTTGATTTGGAATGTTGAACAGAGTTGCACGAGATCGCAATAGCACTCGACAAGACATCGATTTTGTCAAATACGTAACCATAATCTTTGAGTTGTGTTCTCATCCAAATGACTTGAGCACAACACGCAGATATGGCTACATATTCTGCTTCGTTGAGGACAGCGATGTACAATCCTGCTTCTTCGATTGCCATGACACCCGTTTATCACCAAGAAATTGTAATGCACCCGAAGTACTTTTCCGTGAATCTAAGCATCTCATGCGACCACTTAAAAGCAATTAGTTCAAAACCGAATCCTTTGGATACCGATCCCCAAGTTAATGGTTCCCTTGATGTATCGGAGGATTCTTTTAGCCTCGGAGAGGTGGGTTTCAGTTGGTTTCGATGATAACGGAGCAGAGATATACGGCAAAAACAATATCGGGCCTGCTAGCTGTTAGATACATGAAAGACCCAATGATACTTCGGTATTTGGTAGGGTCCACCAATTTCCCATGAAAATCAACGTCTAGTTTCTTGGTATGTGCCATTGGTGTGGCATAGGTGTCACAATTTTGCATTCCAAATTTGTTTAAAAGTTCAAGGGCATATTTGGACTGACTTAAGAAAATACCACGGGGTGATTGATGAACTTGCATTCCAAGAAAGAATGTGAGTTCACCCATCATTGACATTTCAAAATGTTTTGTCATTAGTTTTGTAAAAGCATTTGAGTATTTTAAATGTGTTGACCCAAAAATGATGTCATCCACATAGATTTGAACGATTAAAATGTGAGCCCCGTGATATTGTATGAAAAGTGTAGGGTCGACCGAACCTTTGGTGAAATGATTGGCAATAAGGAATGATGATAACTTATCGTACCACGCCCGAGGAGCTTGTTTGAGTCCGTAGAGAGCTTTGTTTAGTTTGTAAATGTGGTTCGGGAACTCTGGATCAACGAATCCTTCTGGCTGGCTGACATATACTATTTCTTTCAGTTGACCATTCGAAAGCAGTTTTGACGTCCATCCGAAAGATCGTTATATTCATATGAGCCGCGAATGCCGAAATATCCGAACGACCTCAAGACGAGCAACCGGAGCGAATGATTCTTCAAAGTCAATACCTCTTCCTGTCTATAACCCTTAGCCACCGTGACGTGACTTGTTTCGATTACGGTTCCTTCAACATCCAATTTGTTTTTCCAAATCCATTTAAGACCAATGACGAAGACCCCTGTTGGTCTTTCAACCAATTCCCATACTTCAAGACGTTTAAACTGATTGAGTTCTTCCTGCATGGATTCAATCCAGTTGTCTTTGGTCATTGCGTCTTTAGTATTCAATCCATATGAAGAAGATGAAGCACATGCTGTGAGCTGTGTTCCACCTTTGAAGGAAAGTGAGCACGAGTGCTTTTCCCTTGTTCACAAGCTGAGCATAGGTGATCTTTAGAATACCGGAATCATGGGAGACCTTCAACAAGTTTGTACCGTGCAAGATTAGTTATGGTTTGAAAGTTTAGATGTGAGAGACGACGGTGCCATAGCCAAGATTTTGTAGATGTAGCCTTTGTGAGTAGACATATGGGAGATGAAGAAATCATGTCTTGCATTGAGATTGTATAAAGACTTGAATTGCGGGTGCCAGACATAAGATCGTTTCCTTGTAGATCACGAATGAAACAAGTTTTCTCCCGAAAAGCAACTTCCAAATCTCCATCACTGAACTGACCCATGAGAAGAGATTGTGACCGAGACCTTCCACATAATAAACCCTGCTAATTTCGATGTTTCCATTGATGTAATCTCCGTAGCCCATGATAGCGGCGAAGTGATCATTCTCGATCCGACAGTGCCAATGAACTTTGCAACAAAGTTTGATAATAGTTTGAGATTGTCGTCATGTGTCGGAACATCCGCTATCAACAATCCAGAGAGGATGATTCAGATCACCTGCATACACACGATCGATTACGTGATGGAATAGAAGTAGATGTGGAACCCAAAGAGTTAGAGGGTTCCGAAGCAGTTATAGTAGCAACACACATATCAATGATTTTAGGTATCCATTTAAATCCAAGTGTATTATGTAACCATTTCTGCCATCTCCAACTAGTCTTAGCTTTGGTCTTAGTGAATGCACTAGGTGATAATTTCTTCCTAGGAGGTGAAGGGGGTACTATGGGTACATCAATGATCGTAATTGGAACACTAGATGGTGGTTTACCTAGCACAAACTTAGAAGCATTAATGGGCCTAGAGGTATTCCGTTTTCTATTATTCCACTTACGAGTCAAGATAGCCTTAGCAACACATTTATCATGACAACCAGAGAGAATGCTTTTATGACAACCAACACAAGAGGCTTTAGATAAAACATTAAGATTACTTAAAGATTCAACATTAAGATTACTTAAAGATTCAACATTCGTTACAACACTTTTTCCATTACATTTGCCAGACGCAATATCTAAAGTGGGTGCAACTTGAGTTTTATTCAAAGTCCTAGGGTGTTCTTCTACTTCAGCATTCTTTATTGTTCTTTTCTTAGGTCGCAACTTCCTATTCTTCCTTGTATTGCTCCTAGGCTGTGAAGTGCAGACGTTTGGAAAAGAGGCAACTATTCCTGTTTCAGTAGAGGGAAGCACATTAGTATCTTGTGGTTTGGCATTAGGCATTCCAGTGTCACTTTTTCGAAGTGTTACAGGTGCAAGTTTCTTAATGTTAATAAGGTTAAATTGTTCATACTTTCCTAACTTTTCCTTTAACTCAATGATAGTGTGCAACAAATCTTGATTTTCAGACCGAAGATTTCCAGAAACATTCATGACTTCTTTAGTGTGTGAAAGATAATGATCAAGTTCGTTTGATGCTTCATCACGAGTCTGTTTGAGTAAATCAAATATGACACCATATTCCTTTTTAACTTTTGCAAGTTCTTGTTCATATTTTGAGATTTGACACTTCAAAGACACGTTTTGATCATCCAGTTGCTCGAGTTTTGGATTAAGAGTTTTAGAATGCAACTGGTTGATTTGGTTTTTCAAAGCAAGTTCACGATTTTGACAATCTTTTTGACACCATTGAAGACGACGTTTTGCATTTGAAAGCTCGTTTAACAACTGCTCATTTTCAACTTTTAAAGACTCGATCTGAGGCACATTATCAGTATTCTCAACAATTTCAACAGAATCAACAAATTCAGTAGAGATATAATCAGATTCATATGCAACAGATTGTAATAACACAAGATTATTGATGTCAGCGCAGATAACAACTTCCAAGAGTCGATCAACATCTTTTCATAACATTTTCTTTTTGCGTTTTGTATTTGAAATATAAGTTTCTGTTTTCTCGAAAACTATTTTCATCAGTCCAAGTTCCTTATGAAATTCCCGTTCCCAATACAATGCACAGTTTTTCAAATTTTTGACATGGGGTAAAATTCTTTTCTGAAAAATATCTCTTTGTGCTCGCGCTTAAGGCGATTGAAAATGTTCAACATTTATTTCAGAATGAAATTCAACCTCACGTTCTAAAAGTTTGATGTCGGATAGAAAAATGTCAAAATATCTAAGAATTTGACGATCTTTGGGTATTATTTTTACTTCACTGAGTGAAGGTAAAGGACCATTGACTTGTGCAATATTGGTTTGGGAACTAACATTCGAGGACTCAGATATGATAACCCGCGGTGTGTTAGTATTATCCTGTTGTGCGACGAAAGTGACGGCTTTTGAATAGTTAAATGGTTTGTTATAAACATATGTTTCCAATTTTGATCGACTCTCGTCTTCTGCATCTAATTCCTCTTGACGATTACATTCAACAACACTCATAATGGAATCATCAATTCTATGTTCTGCACTGTAAACTTCAGGATTTGGTTTGAATGCTCTATTGAAAAACTTGAGTTTGTAATCAGCAAGATTCGGTCCATATCCATTTGGATTAGGTTTAAAAGTAAACTTTTGAATCGTTGTGATTGATTCACCATGTTTATAAACAATATTTCGAAACTCTTTGATTTTGGTTTTTAAATCAACAATTTCTTCTAGATATGCATCTATTCGTTTCGTGGAATGCTTTTTGTACTCAGAGAACTGTTTTTGACAAGTTAACAACTCAGACTTGGCATTTTGAGTTTCCAAAGTAAGAGCGTTAAGTTGTTTTTTATGTTCATGTTTCAGTTGTTCTATTTGAGACAACAAAGCATTCTTGGATGTGGCTAGATCCCGTATCTGTCGTTCTAATGATTTTTCATTTTGGTGTGATTTAGCAAAAGCGACTTCAAAACCTTGTTCACGTTTTTCTTGAGTTTTGAAAAAATTGAGTTGCCGTTTTAAGCATTCAATATCCCTGGTTAACAATGCATTTTTACTGTGTAATTGCTGATTGGTTGGATGACATTCATCCATTTGGGATTGATAATTGTTAAGTAAGAGGTCAATATCTGGATTAGGCAAAGGTTCAACGTGTTCAACATGAGTCACATCATGATCACTATTCAGATCCTCAAGTATAACCACAGAGTCAATTTGAGTATCAAAGGTAATCATAAGGTCATCTTGATCATCAAATGTAACTACGGGGTCTAGTTGAGAATCGTCAGAATGAGATGTGGACGGCTCATGTTGAACATTCTGAGCCTCGTCGGATTCAGATGTTGGCTGAGATATTAGATCAATGATGAAGATGGTTTGTTCGGGTACCGAGACAAGCCATCAATGTCATACACTGGGCCTGTGTCACTCATGTGGAGAGCTTGCATTTGTGCCATCAACATCACTGCTGCATTAGCCTGCAAGTCCTCCATATCATCATCAGAATCTGCATCTGCCATGAAGCTCTGTTCCTTGTTGGTAAGAGTTCCTCCAGCTTCATCCTTAAGAGCCAAAAGTAAAGCCTCCTTGTGATAAGCACTGCCTTTAGTCCTCGGCTTTGGGCATGCATTAGCCAGATGACCCTTCTCATTACAGTTATAACAACGAAGACCGTTAATCCCATTCTGAGCATTACCCTGTTCAACCACTTGAGCTCTCTGTGGAGCACCCATGTTATTCCTTCCCATAGCATTAAACCCTTGACCACCGCCCATCTGACGAACATTACCCCGATTCTAAACTTCAACATGTCCATTGTTAACAACAGCCTGATTCCTTGTGTTTGATGAAGAACGTATGCGATTGTTGGATTTGTTTGTATAACGACCGAAGGTTTTAGCAATCATAACAAATCCTTGTTGCAAAGCATCAAAAGCATCGGAGTCCTCATTAGCTTCATCAGAGTGCTTGATCATTGTTATTGTTGTATGGAACCAATTGAGTTTGTTGAGATTGTTGCTGTGACGGATCATATGGTGTAATTGTTGCAGTTGGTTGAGGAGCGGGTTGAGGAGGAAAACTAGTTTGAGCCCACAAAGCAAGTTTTTGATTGTCCGGAAGTGACAGTGGAGCCGGGAGTCCATGGATAGCCCTTTCTTTGTCAACTTATTTTTGGTGAGGTTTCAAATAGTCGTACAACAATTCGTATGTAGCATGATGGAGATTTTTAGCTTGACGGATGAAAATAACATACTTTTCCCAATCAGGACCAAGACTACTTAGGAACTTAGTGTTGACGGCAATTCTTGGCATGATGATGTTGTGTTTTTCCAAATCATTGATGATGTCTGAGAATCGATGATGATAAGACTCTAATGTCTCTCCTGGCTCAATCATGAAGTGTTCATAGGCCAAGTAAATTTTGGATTCCATATCCTCTTGATTGAGTTCAGTGCCTTCCATGAGAAGATGAATATGTTCCCACATTGCTTTTGCAGTCTTTTGAGCATCAACACTTCGAATGATTGGATTGGGTAATCCTAAAAGGATATATTGCATTGCTAGCTCATCAGCTTCGAAATGTAGAAGTTCATCACCAGAAAGGTCAGCAACAGTTGCAATGTTTGTGAGTTCATCTCTTGGTGGAATAGCATTTGGATCTCCGGGTGTAACGACAATAGGCATCTGAAATGGACCTTCCAAGATGACATTCTTTAAGAACTTTACATGTGGCTTCTTTTGATCACAAAACCTAAAGAACCTAATTACCCATTGATCGTAGTTTCCGGGAGTGAGCATTAGAGGTCTATCAAGTGATCCTGCCTCATGAATGTATTGTTGGCTACTTAAAGCTTCACACATCTTTGCAAACCAAGATGGTTCCTTCATAGTATTCCTGGATGGATGTTGATTGTAAAATTTTGTGTAAGGTTGTACTTGAAGACTAGGTGGTGGTTGAACCATTTGAGGTGGAATTGCTCCTTGTTGTGGATAATGTTGTTGGTTAAATTGTTGTTGATAAATTTGTTGTTGTTGATTTAATTGTTGATGTTGTGGACTGAGTTGTTGTTGTTGTTGTTGTTGTTGATTATACGTGTAAGGAAAGTAGTTAGTGTATGGAGGTTGAGACATGTTGAAAACTTGTGTTGTAAAATGGATCTTTGTAGTCGAATGAAACGTTGTTGATGAAGTGTCCTTAGGCGTAGAAACCAAGTTTTAGGCAAAGTAAGACGTAAAAACACCAACCTTACGCGTAAAAGCAGTAGTTACGCGTAGGATTAGCTTACGCGTAAGAATTGAGAAACACTAAGATTAGGCGTAAACTGAAAGTTAGACGTAGAAAACTTATGCGTAAGATTAGCTTATGCGTAAGACAAGGCTTAGGCCTTAGAAAATGCTTAGGCGTAACGAGTTCTACGCTTAAGTTTGAGCTTATGCGTAAAATTAGGCTTTTGCCCAAAAATCCTTTACACTAATCTCAGTGTAAAAGATATCCAAAGTCGAAGTGTTTTCAGGCTTATCCAAGCAAGAAAATACTGAGTAAACCAAGAAAACTGAAGATCAAACCAAGGAAAGCTTACGCTTAACACTAGGGTTTTGTTATGCGTAAAACTTAACCAAAACGGATTTTTAGCCCAAAGTGTTTCTAAACCAGATTTTTGTGATGAAACAGCTTCAATATCACCAAAATAACACAAAAGTGTAAAACTTGATGATCCAAAACTTGTAGACACGTTACGCGTAGAAATGAACACACGGTTAAAATCAAGCTTAAAACCAATGAAATACACGTAAAGTTCAAAACTTTTTGCCAAAAACTGATATTTTAACACCTAAAAACCTTGAAAGTACAAGAATCTTGGATTGTAAAGTGTAAAAAATGAGTTTTTATGCGTGAGAAAGTTTATGAACCGAGAGTTACGCGTAACACTAAAACTTCAAAAACAAAGCTTTTTCACCCAACTATTTGGCGATTGATACCACTGTTAGGTTCCCATATTTGTAACACAAGCATCAATAGAAGAAATAGAAAAGAAAGTGATCGGTTGAACACTAAACCAAGACACACGAATGATATGAGAATAGTTATGCGTAAGGTGAAATGATAAAATGAACAACCAACCCTCAAGTAAGGGTTTACAAGGATTATTTATAGGGCAAGGAGCTAGGGCAACACTACTAGCATCCTTCCCTTCTTATGGGCTTGGGCCTAGGCTCATGGGATTTCTACATAAGCCTTGGCATGATAACTAACATAAAAGCCATAATTAAGCTAACTATTACATATTAATTACTAACACTTGAATTCTAGTTTAGGAGTGATTCCATCAAAAAGTAACGAGATTGAAAGGAAGAATCTACACATCTTTAATGATAATTTGATTTCTAAATGTGTTGCTCAAGATGTGTTCTACACTGTTACAAATTATTCCATTACTGCTTCTCAATTTCATGAATTATCTGTTGCTTTGAAAGTGTCCCATGATCGTGTCATAGAGCTTGAGACCACAAATTCAAAATTGCATGAGAAAATTGAACAGGATGATCATGACAACCTGGTCAAACATTTTTCTAAATTAGAAGTTGAACATCTTGCTTTGCAATTAAAATATCAACATCTGAAAGAAAATGTTAAAACCTCAAATGTCAAGACATCCTCGGATGCTCCTGAGTTTGATGCAGTTTTTGAAATTAGCAAATGTGATGAACAGATTCGAGCTCATTGTAACACGATCAAAAAATTGAGAACCCAAATTTCACAACTCAAGAGTGAAAAGAATGATGTGACTGGCTCCCAAGTGCCTCCTCCTTTAGATTCTCAGAATTCTCAGAACTTTCATATTCAAAACATCATTAAAGCACTATAACTGGAAAATGAGGCTTTTCAAACTGAAAATGAAAAGGTTAAACAGCATTTCATAGAGTTATTTGAATCAATTAAGGTCAATCGTGACAAAAATAACGAAAAGATAACTTCTTTGAAAAGGGAAATTGAGAATCTGAAGAGTCAGGTAAAAGCGAAAATGCCATTCACCAGTGGTGAGAATGCTGCACTAAAGGTTTCTGCCAGCTCTAAATATGCTGTGATGGTTAAATATATTCCCCCTCATCTTAGAAACAATGAACTCGCATGTCAAGATTATTTTGTTTATCTTAAGGATAGTCTAGAATGTCTCCGTGAGATCGTTGAAGAGGATAGCCTAAATAAACCACTTGATAATGAGGTTAGATATGCATGCTTATACACCAAACGATCTCAAGAACTTTTAGAATGCTTAAGAGCAATATGTCCTAAGTCCTTCAGTAGAAAAGATAATGTCGTCATGCCTTGTTCTATACCTAAAGACAAGCATGTAACCTTTGATGTGCATCCTAGTGCTTCAGATCACATCACTTCTAGACCAGTTATGAACACCAACTAATGTTCCCATCGTTCCCTCTACAGGAGTAATCTGTGACACTAAGGCAAGCGGGTCAAAGCCTCCAGGAAATACAAAGCAAGATAGGACCTCGCAAGCTAAGAGTGCTCAATGGAAGAAAGTAGAAGATCACCCTAGGAACAATAAGTTTGTGTTGAATAAGACGAATCGTGTTGATTCTAGTATTAGCTATAAGTGTACTATAATTAATTCGAATTCTGCTACTACTTGCAAAACATGTAATGAATGCTTGATTTCTGGTATTAATCATGAATGTGTTGTGAATGATTTGAGTAATGCTATTAAATCTCCCGTCAAAGATGCTTATACTAGAAAACAGGATAGGGATGTCAGAAAACCAAGGTGGAAGAAGGTTAGAAAATAGTGGAAACCAACAGGAAGAAAATTTAGTGTTGTAGGTTATCAATGGATACATTCTGGCCGTAAATTAAATCTTAATGAGATGTGCCCTAAATTATCTAGATCAATGCCCATTAGGAAATTGATGCCCACTGGTAGAGTGATACCTTTAAGAAGTGAACATACTTTGAATAGATCAACTGTCAATACTAGTTCTGCATCTATTTCTAACGATATCATTGATTCTGTTTTTGATGTGGGTGTTCCAATATCGTTAACTAACCAAGTGGAACCCATTCTCGCATGGTTGTCCAGTCATCCATACTTGTCTTTGTTCAACTGCAGGTCGTACAAATCATTCTGTGGTATTTGGACTCAGGCTGTTCCAAGCATATGACTGGAGATCGCTCGCGGCTCATGAACTTCGTGAGTAAATTCATCGGGACAATTAGATTCGGGAACGACCACTTTGGTGCAATCATGGGTTACGAAGATTACGTTGTTGGTGATAGTGTAATTTCCAGGGTATATTATGTTGAAGGTCTTGGTCATAATTTGTTTTCCGTCGGTCAATTCTGTGATTCTGATCTAGAAGTGGCCTTTAGAAAACATACTTGCTTCATTAGAGATCTAGATGGTGTGGAACTTTTGAAAGGAACTCGTGGAACCAATTTGTACACCATCTCTATCGAAGACATGATGAAGTCCTCTCCAATCTGCTTGTTGTCAAAAGCTTCGAAAACAAAGTCATGGTTATTGTTAATGCAAATAAGCCGTAAAAACGTTTATTTATATTTTACGATCTTCTAATGTTTTGTCGATAACAAACATAAAATCATTTTAACGAAACAAATAAAATACGTAAATAGTTTGAGCCAATAGTTTTCTAACACACTTACGTTTTCACATAAAACCCTAAAACAAGTATAAGTATTTTATGATTTAGTAATATATATGTACAACAACTAGTGTTTACATATTGGAAAAAATATATACACAACTAGTATATATTATATAAATGGGTAAAAACTACAACCCATGGAAAATATCCATAACCCATGGTATTAACCCATACACATTTGACTAGGTGCATTGCACTTATGAGATACATTGTATCTAATAAGAAACCCATGGATCAACCCATGACCCATGACCCATAACCAAAATACCCGTTGGCAAAGAGAGGCGTCCCACTAAAACTAGGGATCCCTTGTGGGATGGATTCGGGGGATTCGGGGAACAATAAGCATTTCTCCTCTTTAAATAGTGAGCCATTTCTTCCTTTTGGGTTGCCACTCTCACACATACTTTCCCCAAGTATTGTAACTCTCTAACCACTGATCTTAAGGGATCTTTCTATGTAGTTTATCTTTTGTTTTTGTTTGATTCTCTAGGTTTCTCTTAAAGGTGAGATCACCACTTCTTGAAGTCGAGCAAGCTCAAGTCCATGAGTTGCCATGCTTCGTAATCATCAAGACTACTGAGGTTCTCTTGTTGATAGTTCTTTCTTCTCCTGTGGATGTGTTGTGTTGAAGGCATTAGTGAAGGATGCCAAAAGAGTCAAGACGAAAGCATTAGTGAAAGGTGCTTAACGTCCGTGTCAAAAGCATTAGTGAAGAATGCTAAAGGTGTCAAGATGAAGGCATTAATGAAAGGGGCCAAGCGTTGTGTCAAAGGCATTAGTGAAGGATGCCTAGGAATCAAATCAAGTGGCATTAGTGAAAAATGTCTAGGTCGTATAATCGATGAGGTGCATCGTTATACATATAGTGATTGTTTATATTCAAGGATGTTAATATCCTTGATGGTGTTGTAATAAGGAGTTGGTCTCCTTTGGGATTAGGTGCTGTGTAGTGTTGGGTAGTAGTTCCTCCATTGTAATGGAACTCGGTACTTAGCCTAGTACCGGATAAAGGGTAGGCGACATTATGGTAGTGATCGGCGCAAAACCGTCAAGTTATCTCACGCAAGCTAGCCACTTGTGAATGACCAACCGTAAGAAACTCAAAATAGTTCACACACCAATGCAATTTAAGATCGAGGAATACTGATGGATTCCCCGGTCGTTAAGTCCCACGGAGGTTGACTGGTGTTTAACACTTGATCAGATGGTAGAATGATCACTAAGGATAGTGATCAGTAAGGATATTGATGGAAAATTACCTAAAGAAAAGATTTGTAAATTACAGCGACTTAAATGCAAATTAAAAGAAATAAAAGAGTTAAAATCTATTAAATAAACGCTATCACTATTTTTACAATGATGTTTTTGTGATTTTATAAAATAAAATGACTTAAATAAACTATATTAACTAAAACGTAATCCTAAATTATCTAGAAATGTGGTTTAAAATGAAAGAAAAAGCGCGACGTTTAAAAATTACGCTGGAGCGCAAGCAAGCAAAACGCGTAAAATTTATGAAATAAAAGGCCTACGAATGTAAAACTAATTTTCTTACGTACTATATGACAAAAGAAAATTTTAGAAAAAAAGATTTATATTTTTTTTACTTTTATATTTTTTATTATGAATTAATTACTATAAAACACTAATTAAATGATTAAAAATACTAAAACTAATTAGAAAAATCTGAAACTTTTTTATAAAATACTTTATACTATTACTGATTTATGAAAAATACAAACTGAAAAAGCTACTTCGAATAAGCTACAAATAAGCTAAGAAACTAAATAAGCTAAACTGGCCAAAACGTGTATAAGAGATTATTTTGTGCAAACTCTAGCAGTCAAAGACCCAAGGGCGCAATGGTTCCAGGTACACTCACTATCACCCTCACAAAGGGGGAGGTCTCAGGTTCGAGCCTGCCTACCCCGTTTTTGCAAAATATTTTTTTTTTCGAATTTTATTTTACAAACTCATTAAGCACATGAAGATAAGCACTTTTCTCAACTACACCTTTTTACAAAAAAACACCGATAATAAGCATGAAAAGCTTATGCTTTTATCACAGTTGGCTTTTATAGAAAATAAGCACAAGTCTTTTAAGCTAGATTGATTAATAAGCTAATTAATGAGCAAAGATTGATTGAAATAAGCTAATACTAATGAATATAAACTAATGTGAACACTGAATAAGCTCAGTAACTAGAAATAAGCACTTAATAAGCACAAATAAGCTAAAACTCACACTGTTACACAGGGTACTGTTGGTTTGCTAGGTACTTTATAAGCTACTTTTAAGCTATGTAATAAGCTAAAAATTGGAAACCAACTTTGGATTTGACAAGATCACCAGTTAGGCTTTCCAAAAAGCTAAAGTACAAAGATTAGCTTATACTAATGAGCTTTTAAGAAGCTCTTGAAAAACTGATCAACTCTGACCAACTGATACATTTAGACAAAATGGACAGAACTAAAAAACAATTGCAGGCTAAGCAAATAAGCTAGGATTGGAGAATAAGCTCTTGAAACCTTGAGTAAGCTAGGTGAGCTTCTCAAAAAGCAAGTTTACACAGATAGCTAACTAATGAGCTCTATGAGAGCTTATGAAGTTGGTACCAAACTGTGTACAGGGCACTTTCTGCGGACATGGTATCCAAATCAAGCTGAAAAATAAGCACTCTACAAGCTAATTAAAACTGATCTAGTATTTTTATATTTTTGTTAAGCAACTAAATATTGATACCCTAAGAGCTTTTAAACTGAAACTCACTATTGAACACACAATGAAATTCCAAGTTTTATTCAAAAATGGGTATTTGGAAAATTTGACTTTTTAAGAACACTACAAGTTTGACTTTATTGAACTTTGGATCCAATTTAAGGACTCATGTTGTTGCTTAATGATGAAATGACACTGATTCAAGGTTTGTCTATGTAATTTAAACTCAAAACAAGAGATTTCAATTCCAAAACCACAACAGATGAGCAGTTGAGAATGATTTCAATGATGTTTGACTTCTAGTGCTAGCAGACACAATATCTTGACTCAAATGAGCTCAAGTATACTTAATAAGCATGAACCAATACAACTAAACCACTGAATAAACCATTATGACAGAAAGATCAGTAAATCCAAACACCTCTTTTAACTACTGTTTTATAATGAAAATTAAGCTAATCACTAGATTATCTAATTTTACCAATTAAGCTAAGTTAAGTGAACCTAATTACTACTAATTAACATATTTAAGCCATTTAATGATCACAGGTTTAAATATGAGCACATACAAAAACTGTATAGAAATATGAAAATGGATAACAAGCTCACAACTGTTCCAGCCTGTTTTGTAGCTCAAACCAAACCATACATCACCATTTTAATCCATTTCCAACCCAAACCAACTCTGCAACACCTACAAACCATTTCCAATTCTGCTTGAACTTATAGTTGACTTCTGTTGACCAAACCCAAATATTGATTGTACCTGCTTAATAAACTCACTAAAAGCTATAATAAGCTTCAATGAGCTTATTTGAACTTGAAATTAAGCTTGTTGAAGCTTGGATTTAGCAGTTGAACATTGCATATTGAAACAGTAAGCTTGAAATTAGAATTTTTAACATAAGCTTGCATAAACACTTAAAAACTTGATAAAATGATTTCTTAACTTAATATTGATGTAGTTAAACTGAAAATTACAACTTTGAAGCTAAATTAAGACATTGGTATTAAAAACGAAATATATGAAAACTAAAAATTAACTACTGCCTTCATCTCTTTCCTTTCTTCTTCTTTTATGCTTCCAAAGGTCTTACACGTGTCCTCTGAGCAGAACCCACCTCTCAATTTGACCAATGGGAGAGTTTAGAGTGTATTGGCCATTTTTTCCATTTTGGCGGGAAGTGGAGATTTGACTTATAGGGCACTGTTTTATCAACTAGGGGGGGGGTGGCATTAATTGTGGGGGGTTGAGTGGGGAGGTGATGATGATGGGGTGGAAAAGGTGATGGGATGGAGCAGGTGGAGTTGCAGGTAACTGGTCGGGGAAGAAGCATGAGGTGGAGGGAAAGAGCAGTCAAACTGCTTGTTTGACCAAGGGGTCAAACTGAAAGGGGTCAAGGGCTAAGGCAGGGGGGTCCAAAATGGTGTAAAGTGGCAGGGTCAAATGCATTTTGACAAGGCTTGGATAAGTTAATAAGATAAGGACCAAAACTGTAAATACTCCAATCTTGAGGGACCAATCCTGCCATTTCTCCAAAGTTAACACAAGGACTGAAATTTTCAAACTTTAATAGTGCAAGGACTATTTTTGACATTTTCAAATTTTCAAAGGACTATTTTTGCCAAATTCCAAAGTTCAGGGACCTAAGTTGTAAATTTGTAATTTTAAGTTTCAAGGACCAATTTTTACAACTTAGGAATCCCTAGGGACTCAAAATGATATTTTTCTTTATTTGGATTTACCAGGGACTGTTTTTGACAACTTTTGAAACTTGGGGGACTAAAACTGCCAATTATGCAAACTTGATACGTTTTTCACCAGATTTTGATATTTTTGCATTTAAAACACATAAAACACTTATTTGTGATATTTTTATCATTTTGATGCATTTCTGAGTGTTTTCAGATGTTTTTGCAGTCTAATTTGTACAAAAATGATGAGTATTTACACACTCATCAATCCCCCACACTAAGATATTGCTAGTCCCTAGCAATGTTTTAAGAAAAATTTAATGGATTTTATCTCTTTACCAAAAGCCATTACTTCTGGAGTAGCCAAATGTTTCAGTTCAAGTAAGAACTTTGGTACACCGATAACCAAATGATTTTGAGCAAACCACCAGCTGTATAACGGATTTGATGTGTCTTTACCAGAAGCCGTACCCTTCTGGACTAGCCAACTCTTAGATAAATTATCAATATTATCTTTGGTGAATCGATTACCAATTATGGTTTTTCCACTGCCTTTACCACAAGCCATAACCTTGCGGGCTAGCCAACTCTTCACTTTTTAGGATATGGTGAGTTGAATACCATACAATTTTGGGCAAATTGCAAGCCGTCAACGGATTTGAAATATCTTTACCAAGAGCCGTTTGCTCCTGGATTAGCCAATCTTTTTGTTTATTAGACAAGCGGATGATAACCAATTGAGTAAGTGTAAACACTTACTTCAAAAAAAAAAAATTTGGCCAAAAACGGGGGAATTAGTATAATTATATGATAAAATTCGTGAGAATTCCCCCCCACACTTAGAAATGAATATTGCCCTCAATATTCAAAGTACCTGCGGTTATGCCGAAACATAGAACGTAAAAGGAAATACTACGCCATTATTTGGATTTTTTTATAAACACTTATATACATACACAACATGTGGGGCAAACCCCCACACTAGGGTGGTAGAAAATAGAAAGAAGTCAGAAATATGGGTGAAAACCCATATGGCATGCTACTGTTTTTGATTACCGAGTCGCTAGCTTGACTCGATCCCCGCATTCATTTGTCCATGGGGAAAGTAACGTGGAAAACCAATCTCAATCGGACTTTCGTTCACAGTGTTAACAAACATATGAATATCAGAAAGTTCCACACCGACGAGATACGACCGGTATTTTTAATAGTAGAAACTATAAAGGATAATACGGGGTCAAAGATGGTGTCCTCATTCCCGAAAGAGAAAAAGGAAAGAGCAACCACACCATCTGTGAAGAATGGAATAAAGATGTGCATGAGAATGCATGTCCATTCCTCATTAGTAAGAAGCAAATCACCATTTTTGACATTTTAAGCTTAAACTTGAAGCTTGTATGGTGATTGTCAACAGATTTTCCGGTAGGGAGGGTTGGAAACGGTTCTTCAATCAACAGATTTTCCAGAAAAAGAATGTCCCCCTTCGGATCAAAGTAAGTATTATCAATTCCTGTTGGAATCGACTCATCACTAAGAAAGGCATCGACTTCATTCCAAAAGTTGTCATCTTCCTCATCAGGAGTGAGAGAAGGGATGGAAGAGTCAGGAATAATAAGACTAGAAGATGATGGATTCTTTTTGAGCAATTCATCAATGGGAAGAATGTCTCCCATTGGATCACAATCATCATCATCCAATTCAGATGAAACTGAAGAGAGATTGGTTTCTTCCACAGAGTTAACAAACTCGATGCGACAAACCGATTCGAGGTGGGGACAAGTGGTGTGCTCTTAGAGCTAGAAATTTCCACCACTTCCGATGAAGTCTCCGATTCTAGATCATCATCATCATCAAGAATACTCTTGACTTCCCTAGTACAGCTTTCAAACCATTTGTTTGAACCGTGGTTGATTTTCAAAGCTTTTAACTCAAAGACGCTTTTGGTGACTCCTCTTAACCGTGAAATTTGAGAGTGTTGCATTGAATCTTTCAGATCTTTGATCAATTGTGGCAACACTCTGCTTGTACAGAGGTTTGGAGTTCTGGTTGATATTTAACGTGAGCTCTTCGTTGTCAACCCATATGGTCAACTCTTCAAACAAACACATCAATCGAAAGCACGACTCGTTTTCAAGAAAGCTCTCCCTAAGATGAGGGGAACTCTAGGATCTGCATCGAAGTATACTACAACAAAGTCAAGAGGAAAATGAAACTTTCCTACTTTTACCACGACATCCTCGGCTATCCCAAGTGGACGAGTTATGGTACAATCCGCTAGCTCGAGTGTCATACAAGTAGATGTAAGTTTAGGAAGAGACAGTTTCTTCCATACTGAAAGTGGCATGAGGTTAATGCGGGCGCCAAGATCGGCCAAGGCGGAGCATTGAACCATCCCTAAGAAATCACAAGGGATTAAAACCCGCCAGGGGTCTTCAAGCTTTTAGGAAGCTTCTTAAGAAGGACCGTTGAGCATTGCTCATTGAGAGGAGTTTTAGCCATTTCAGATAACTTATCTTTGTTGGTCAGTAAGCCTTTAAGTGTGGATGCAAATTTGGGCATTAGAACGAGAGCATCAACGAAGCTTATATCAAAGTGTAGTTCATTGAAGATTTGGAAAATTTTTCCATTTGCTCTTTGTTTTTGTCTTTGAGCTTCTCATCATTCATTCTTGATGGGTAAGGAAGCTGACTAGACTTTTGAGCCGAGATGGAAGTATTTTCTGGCTCAGATTTTTCTTCGAACTTCGGGTTCCGGACTTAAAGCTTGGACTACCGAAGGTGGGACGGTGCGTACTTCGTGGGCTATAGAATTGCACCTTGTCCGTTGTATCCTTGGTGACTTGACTCATTGCTCCTGGTGGAGGAGGCATTGGAGTCGAAGGTCCATTGTGCGTCTTACCACTTCTGGTTGTGATCGCCTTTGCATCGCCCTTGGGTTAGCGATCGTGTTGCTCGGTAAAGTACCTGAGCTCGAGGGTCGATCATTTAAAGACTTCTTGAGATCGCAACTGATGACCAACAACCTGTTCATTTCATCTTGGGATTTCATGAACTGTTTCAGTAACTCATCAGATGATGGTACTGGAGGATGTGGAGGGAAATTCTGAGGTCGAATGTTTTGATTATGACCTTGTTGTTGAAAATTTCCTTGGTTAGGATTCACATTCCCCTGAAGTTGATTCCCTCGATTGGAATTGTTTTGATTAAGGTTTCCTTGATGTTGGAAACCTTGATTTGGTCCCGAATAGAAATTACCTTGGTTTTGATAACCTTGGTTCATTCTAGGTTGGTTCTGATTCCGGTTAGGATTCTGGTTAAAACCGGGTGGTGCTTGATAAGTGTTAGCACGGTAGTTTGGTTCATTTTGAGGACGGTATTGATTACCTCCTTGATTTGAAGTACCGGCTATAGCATTAGCTTCAAACGGACTACCATCGATGCAGCGATACAGTTGTAGTATGCATGAGGACCACCACAAGTAACACAAACTTCAACTTTCTTCACTTCACCATATGATGGTGTCTGTGTAAAAGTGACTTTCTTTGGTTAGCAAGAACCAAAGCCTGAACAATATCCGTGAGTTTGTCAATCTTAGCATCGGTGCTAGATGTACTCACGGGAGATGAAGTAGAAGGTCCAAAGATAGACCGAGATTGATATGTCTTTGCTCGGAAAGGGCGGACCTGGGACTTGTTTTCAATTATTTGCAAGGCTTCTTTTGTGGTCTTGCTTAAGAAATTACCTCCCATGAGGCATTTAAAGAGTCTTGGTCGGCTTGGTGCGGACCATTGTAGAAAGTATCCATTTGCATTAACTCGGTAAAACCATGATGCGGACACTTGCGGAGCAATTCTTTGTAACGATCCCATGCCTCCCCGAATGATTCCTCAAATCTCTGAGAGAATTTCATTATCTCATTCTTAAGACTTGTAGTTCGGGACGGAGGATAGAATTCGTTAACGAATTTGGTAACTAGATCTTCCCATGTCTCAATGGAACGAGGGGGTTGTTTCTCAAGCCAATTTCGGGCTTGTCCCTCTAGAGAAAATGGGAACAGAAGAAGCTTGATAGCTTCATGTGGGACATTCTTGTATTTGATGGTAGATGCAATCTTGTTAAACCATCGAATGTGTGCATGAGGATCATCCCGCTCAAAACCATAGAATTGGCTTTGGGTTACAAGATTAAGCAACCCGGTTTTGAGCTCAAAGGTCTCAGCCACGATAGCTGGGACAACAATGGCATCTCCGTAACCCTAGATGGGTGCTTGGAGAAGCTCATTCATCGGCTTATCTTCTGCCATTACGGCAGGTGGTGGGGGTGGTAGACGTTCCTCGGCCACGGGCCGGCTGGGGAGCTGAACGTCCCTACGTCTACGAGGAATCTTGCCAAGCTCGAAAGTGGACTTGTAGAGTGGAAGAACGAGTGCGCATGCACTAAGTTTAAAATCAGTTTTCAAAACAAATGAGGCAAAACACAAGTGAACTTAACCAATAATCACAAATGAAATGGCTTCTTTGAAAAAGGTACACCAAATCATAAGGACACAAAGGCAAGTTTTAAATCTGATGTTCGGGAACTTATTATGGTCGCACCCCCAGTTAGGTAGTGCACTGCCTTGATTTGCGGTGGTTGATTTTTATGTATATAAATTAAGTACCACTGAAAAGACGTAGGTAATGATTTGTGCAAATGGGTTTAAAAACTTTTTGACAATATTTTTGGTATCGTTTCGTTTAACCAAATCGTATTTCTTTAAGAATCACCTTAAAAGAAACACAAGCTAGAAAACGTTACGATTGTTTTGTTGTTTTATATTTTGTTTGGTGTTTTTAACACTTTAGGAAAAGTGTTAATGAACTTTTTGAGTTATATTAACTTTACGAAAACTTTTACAAACTGTGGTATATGTGCAAG
Organism: Chrysanthemum makinoi; assembly: GCA_910596185.1. Taxonomy (NCBI): domain Eukaryota; kingdom Viridiplantae; phylum Streptophyta; class Magnoliopsida; order Asterales; family Asteraceae; genus Chrysanthemum; species Chrysanthemum makinoi. The sequence goes on along the minus strand of OU343225.1, from coordinate 12,022,277 downwards.
TACGGGTCCGAAAAATGCTTAGAACACGCTTACCCCCAAGCACGGCGCCAAAATTTGATCGGCGCAAAACCGTCAAGTTATCTCACGCAAGCTAGCCACTTGTGAATGACCAACTGTAAGAAACTCAAAATAGTTCACACACCAATGCAATTTAAGATCAGATGAATACAGTGGATTCCCGGGTCGTTAAGTCCCACGGAGGTTGACTGGTGTTTAACACTTGATCAGATGGTAGAATGATCACTAAGGATAGTGATCAGTAAGGATATTGATGGAAAATTACCTAAAGAAAAGATTTGTAAATTACAGCGACTTAAATGCAAATTAAAAGAAATAAAAGAGTTAAAATCTATTAAATAAACGCTATCACTATTTTTACAATGATGTTTTTGTGATTTTATAAAATAAAATGACTTAAATAAACTATATTAACTAAAACGTAATCCTAAATTATCTAGAAACGTGGTTTAAAATGAAAACGAGCGTTACGTTTAAAAATTACGCTGGAGCGCAAGCAAAAACGTAAAATTTATGAAATAAAAGGCCTACGAGTGTAAAACTAATTTTATTACGTACTATATGACAAAAGAAAATTTTAGAAAAAAGATTTGTATTTTTTAGACTTTTATATTTTTTATTATGAATTAATTACTATAAAACACTAATTAAATGATTAAAAATACTAAAACTAATTAGAAAAATCTGAAACTTTTTGTAAAAATACTTTATACTATTACAGATTTATGAAAAATACAAACTGGAAAAGCTACTTGAATAAGCTACAAATAAGCTAAGAAACTAAATAAGCTAAACTGGCCAAAACGTGTATAAGAGATTATTTTGTGCAAACTCTAGCGATCAAAGACCCAAGGGCTAATGGTTCCGGTACACTCACTATCACCCTCACAAAGGGGGAGGTCTCAGGTTCGAGCCTGCCTACCCCCTTTTTGCAAAATATTTTTTTTTTCGAATTTTATTTTACAAACTCATTAAGCACATGAAGATAAGCACTTTTCTCAACTACACCTTTTTACAAAAAACACTGATAAGCACTAAAACAGCTTATGCTTTTATCACAGTTGGCTTTTATAGAAAATAAGCACAAGTCTTTTAAGCTAGATTGATTAATAAGCTAATTAATGAGCAAAGATTGATTGAAATAAGCTAATACTAATGAATATAAACTAATGTGAACACTGAATAAGCTCAAGAACTAGAAATAAGCACTTAATAAGCACAAATAAGCTAAAACTCACACTGTTACACAGGGTAATCGTTGGTTTGCTAGGTACTTTATAAGCTACTTTTAAGCTATGTAATAAGCTAAAAATTGGAAACCAACTTTGGATTTGACAAGATCACCAGTTAGGCTTTCCAAAAAGCTAAAGTACAAAGATTAGCTTATACTAATGAGCTTTTAAGAAGCTCTTGAAAAACTGATCAACTCTGACCAACTGATACATTTAGACAAAATGGACAGAACTAAAAAACAATTGCAGGCTAAGCAAATAAGCTAGGATTGGAGAATAAGCTCTTGAAACCTTGAGTAAGCTAGGTGAGCTTCTCAAAAAGCAAGTTTACACAGTATTAAGCTAACTAATGAGCTCTATGAGAGCTTATGAAGTTGGTACCAAACCTCGCTGCACTGGCACTTCTCATGGTATCCAAATCAAGCTGAAAAATAAGCACTCTACAAGCTAATTAAAACTGATCTAGTATTTTTATATTTTTGTTAAGCAACTAAATATTGATACCCTAAGAGCTTTTAAACTGAAACTCACTATTGAACACACAATGAAATTCCAAGTTTTATTCAAAAATGGGTATTTGGAAAATTTGACTTTTTAAGAACACTACAAGTTTGACTTTATTGAACTTTGGATCCAATTTAAGGACTCATGTTGTTGCTTAATGATGAAATGACACTGATTCAAGGTTTGTCTATGTAATTTAAACTCAAAACAAGAGATTTCAATTCCAAAACCACAAATGATGAGCAGCTTGAGAATGATTTCAATGATGTTTGACTTCTAGTGCTAGCAGACACAATATCTTGACTCAAATGAGCTCAAGTATACTTAATAAGCATGAACCAATACAACTAAACCACTGAATAAACCATTATGACGAAAGATCAGAAATCCAAACACCTCTTTTAACTATCGTTTTATAATGAAAATTAAGCTAATCACTAGATTATCTAATTTTACCAATTAAGCTAAGTTAAGTGAACCTAATTACTACTAATTAACATATTTAAGCCATTTAATGATCACATGTTTAAATATGAGCACATACAAAAACTGTATAGAAATATGAAAATGGATAACAAGCTCACAACTGCTCCAGACTGTTTTGTAGCTCAAACCAAACCATACATCACCATTTTAATCCATTTCCAACCCAAACCAACTCTCGCACACACCTACAAACCATTTCCAATTCTGCTTGAACTTATAGTTGACTTCTGTTGACCAAACCCAAATATTGATTGTACCTGCTTAATAAACTCACTAAAAGCTATAATAAGCTTCAATGAGCTTATTTGAACTTGAAATTAAGCTTGTTGAAGCTTGGATTTAGCAGTTGAACATTGCATATTGAAACAGTAAGCTTGAAATTAGAATTTTTAACATAAGCTTGCATAAACACTTAAAAACTTGATAAAATGATTTCTTAACTTAATATTGATGTAGTTAAACTGAAAATTACAACTTTGAAGCTAAATTAAGACATTGGTATTAAAAACGAAATATATGAAAACTAAAAATTAACTACTGCCTTCATCTCTTTCCTTTCTTCTTCTTTTATGCTTCCAAAGGTCTTACACGTGTCCTCTGAGCAGAACCCACCTCTCAATTTGACCAATGGGAGAGTTTAGAGTGTATTGGCCATTTTTTCCATTTTGGCGGGAAGTGGAGATTTGACTTATAGGGCACTGTTTTATCAACTAGGGGGGGGGGTGGCATTAATTGTGGGGGGTTGAGGGGGGAGGTGATGATGATGGGGTGGAAAAGGTGATGGGATGGAGCAGGTGGAGTTGCAGGTAACCGGTGGTGGAAGAAGCATGAGGTGGAGGAAAGAGGTCAAGCTTGTTTGACCAAGGGGTCAAACTGAAAGGGGTCAAGGGCTAAGGCAGGGGGGTCCAAAATGGTGTAAAGTGGCAGGGTCAAATGCATTTTGACAAGGCTTGGATAAGTTAATAAGATAAGGACCAAAAGCGTAAATACTCCAATCTTGAGGGACCAATCCTGCCATTTCTCCAAAGTTAACACAAGGACTGAAATTGACAAACTTTAATAGTGCAAGGACTATTTTTGACATTTTCAAATTTTCAAAGGACTATTTTTGCCAAATTCCAAAGTTTAGGGACCTAAGTTGTAAATTTGTAATTTTAAGTTTCAAGGACCAATTTTTACAACTTAGGAATCCCTAGGGACTCAAAATGATATTTTTCTTTATTTGGATTTACCAGGGACTGTTTTTGACAATTTTTGAAACTTGGGGACTAAAAGCGCCAATTATGCAAACTTGATAACGTTTTTCACCGATTTTGATATTTTTGCATTTAAAACACATAAAACACTTATTTGTGATATTTTTATCATTTTGATGCATTTCAGAGTGTTTTCAGATGTTTTTGCAGTCTAATTTGTACAAAAATGATGAGTATTTACACACTCATCAGTGTGGTTCACCTTGGTGTGAAAGAACCCGGTGGTTAGCCTAGTACCAGAAAAAGAGTAGGCGACGTTGTGAAGGCTTCTCCACCATAAGGAGTTGGTGTCGTGTAGTGATTACGAACTCTCAAGTAGGTAATCGGATAGTGGAGTAGGGCAAGGAAGGTGTCCTTATAGCCAAACCACTATAAATACTCGTGCCGTGGTTATGTGCTTCTTACTCTTTATCTTTCATTACACTTTCATATATCTATCTATCAAAGTCCAACATACACATTAAAATAAATTGACATAAGTCGATCTAAATATATTAAAACATAGTTTTAATTGGTAAAACTATTCAACCCCCCCCCTTCTAGTTTTCCACAATTGGCATCAGAGCTTCGTTACAAAGTTTCTTAGAGCATGTTGTACTTTAAAAACTTGATACGATCCATGTATGTTTGAAAACTACCAAGAAGGATTTTTTTCTAAAGGTCATGTTTTAAAAATACCACATTGTACTATGTTGGACAATGATGGAACGTTCTAATATTTTTTTGTTAAGAATTCTCCATACTTGGATTTAGGTATCCTTATAAGATCTTGAAGAATTTCTATAAATATCTCTTTCCTTAAAAAGAATATTTAGCAAAGGATTGGGGTATCTTAGAAGATCATGAAGTATTTCACGTCTATGGTTTCTAAAACCATAAAAAGGGAATAGAGCAAAGGTATGTTTTCTTAGTTACAATTTTTGGTCAAAAACTTGCTAAATTGCTTATGGATAAAATGGTGATATATGCTACTATCTTATAATAAGCATAATATGAAAAGTGTTTTAGTGATTGTTTTTTTTTCTTTGAAGTTTTGTTGTTAGATATCTTGTTAATCAAGCTCGAATAAAGGTAAAAATGGGTAATATAACTTCACTAAAAAGTCTACAAAGGTTAAACCTTTTCGTCGCGTCAAAACATACATTTTGTAATTGCTGGTCGATCCGCCGATCCTCAGCTTTAGACTGACGGATCCTCAAGCAAGGGATCCGTGGTACAAAGACAGTTTTTGTTCAATTTCAAAAATTCATAACTAATTAACCGTAAGTCGTTAGAAGTCGTGCCACCTATTGTTTTAAAGGTATTTGAGTCTACTTTCATTTAAAAATGATTTCATAAACTGATTCAAAACAAAAATTTATAGGATCATTGATTTATAATAGAAAGTCATTTTTTGGTCATAACTTTTTCACAAACTTTTGATCTAATTGGAGACGGATGTTTTCATCTTTGAATAACAATGTGTCCTCTTTTGAAATTAAGGTTTTGATCATATTTATAAAAGAAACTAATCAATCTTGGTATACATGTTTATATTTAACACAAAGCGATGAAAAGAACTTTCGTATGCTATGCTAAATGATAAATTGTCTTTCTTGCATTACTTGATTATTTGCTTATCTCAAATAGCTTTTGTGCTTGTTTGATTGAATAACATATGTGGTTTCCTTACCTTGCTATTCATTCTCTTGCTTATCGATTTAGTAATATTCTACTAATCAATGTCCTATTTGAAGGAGTGTTTGGGATAACATCTAGTTATGTCGAAAATGTTAGTTTAAATACTTAGATAAGTCATATAAGTTGAAAAATGTTTAAAACATGTAATACAATAAATGGATTTGTGATTGAGTTTGTCATGTGTGCAACATAAATATTTTATGTGCTTATATGATTTCTTGATTTCATATTTTCTTGTATCGTTTTCTAAGAACAACAAGAATGTACATCGGATCATAACCCACACTTGTGTTGATGATGTACTCTCCCGTTTTCCTTTTCATGATCGCTTTCCAAGCTTCATAGTAGGATTGACAACTTGATTATTTCATCCGATATACTCAAGTAAATTATTTTGCAACGCAAATATAATTGTTCATATCTAAAAGTCCAAACTCGAGCTTTCCAACAACATATGTTGAACTAGCTCATCTAACCATTTTTTTGTTCATCATATGGACAACTTTTAATTTTTTCTTTAACATGACACCTTCGTCACCTTAGTTATTTCAAGTATAATATTAATAAAAACGAAGCAAAGTATTATCATTGTTACTCTTCGATAAGCCATTGTAGGAATATAAATTTTCATAACTTAAGAATGAATACTAGAGAACTTATTGCACTGGAAACTCAATTTGACCTAACGGTTGAATTGCTTCCTTGATAGAAGTTGGGCATGTGGAATTGCCCGTAACAATGGTCGTGTTTAGCCGTAATTGAGAACCACTAGTAATTGTCTCATATTCATTCTCTCACTTGAGAAATTTATACTCCTATGTTTTCCTAAAGTAAGTTTACAATGGAAACACTTTGCGTTGTCTTAGGATTACTAATCAAACAAGTTGTAAAATTAATTTTTCTTTTAGTTAATCACAACCACTTGCCTCATCAAGCAATTATCTTGCTTTGATCGAGAAGAGCTACAATACTTCAAGGATGAAGTTCATTGTACGCTTATCACCATCCGTAATAACTATACTTAGTTCATTACCTTCACTAAACCAAAACAACCTTCTAAACAGTCCACTGTCTTAAGGACGCATATACATGTGTTTCTTACTCTTCAACATACCTTGCACGCCATTGTTAATACAAACGATTTACTAATCCAGATCGTAAATATGTTTTGAGCTTCTTGAATAAGTGCTTGTTAAGTTTGATAAACCTCTGTGTTATTTGTGAGCTAGATTTCATATTAATTGCTTATGTGCTATTCTTACATGCTCTCGTTGCTATGTTTTACATGTATACATATATGCTTGCTGTAAGAAATCATTAGTTTCAAAATTCGATACATAGAGCAAATTTATGCGACCATTATGTTAAGGAAATCTGTCTCAGACATCGGATCCCTTGGTTATAACTAGCCGGATCCCTCAAATGAAGGATCCGTGGGATCCGAGTGGACAGAGGTGCAATTTTAGCTTGCTTGCATCAATCCAACCTTCCAGCCTTTATTGGACTAGTTAAACATGATACTTTAGGATCACTTATATCTTCCTCAAGCTCGGTAGGTCTCACACTCACTCATAGCTAACTTAGGATCACATTCAAGGTGCTTTTGATTTATCACTTCACCAAAACTCACCATATTTCCGCTCCAGTGCACACACATCATTTCTCACATGTCAACGCATCTAGTTTTATAGTTCTCTCAATTTTAGCAAATTGATTTGAGTCATCCTTACTCCAAAATGGGTCAAAAACTAGTTTTTCATTTCTTATAATTTTTAAGGAATTTCCAAAATGGTATCTTAAGTTACTATCTGGTCTCTAGGGCCATTTAGCTCTATTTGACACTCTCAAGTTTTTAGTGTCATCCTCGTTCATTCATTGGTACTTATAAAAGTTCCAATTAAAAGGCAATCATTAGCTACATCACACATGGTCCTTGAACATGTAAGTACCCTTTCATCTAAGATACTTAGGAGGACTGAAACACTCAAGATGGCATAGGATTTAGACCTTAGAAACATCATTTTTATCCTTTCCTAGCTGCTGAGAGCCGGATCCCTAGAATTAGCCTAGACGGATCCCTCATTGGAGGGAACCGTGGGATTCGGGTGACAGACTCATGTCAAGTCTAGCTTAAACAATCATTTCAAGCTCATCTTGCTAACTTAAACACTCAATCTCATCTTAAATGAGTTCCTATGTCAGTTCAACTCTGAAGTTAACTCTTGTGCATGCTAATCATCACATTCCTAAAGATCTTAATGGCTTAAGTCTTGAATGCACTTGCCAAACTCCTTGCTTTATAAACCACATTGTTAGGACTCCTAAAGTCATCATCCTCATCCTCACTTTCAGTACTTAGAAACATTCACAAACCTCTTTGAATCATCTCATCATGAGGAAAGCTACATGTAGTAACTTATCCACCAAAGAACCACCCAAGAAAATTGCTCATGTTCTACACGAAATTTCTTCAACCGAATCATCTCCGGTTAAGTCCACAAATGCTAGGATTTCTCCTCCACCAACTCAACCAATCAAACCAATCCCTAAAAGGATAGTTCCCACAAAACTACCTATGCCAAGCACCACCATACTCCTAAACCAAACAATCCTATTACCACTAAACCATCACCATTGGTGCCTAGAGCTATTTCATTCACAACTCCACCAATCCCTCCGTCGTTTAAGGTTCCCCAACCCGCTTCACTTGATCCTTCGCATCAAGCAATTTCTTTTCTTCCACCACCACTACCTAGCCATGACAAAGATTGTTATCATTGTCAACATGTTGAAAGTTTGATACATGAAGTACGGGAAGATCAACGTTTCATGTTCTATCACCTCCTCGAACGTTTCGACGAGATTAAACCTAAACAAACTTGAGCTAGAGGATTTTAGTGGTGTCCTAGTAACAAGCGTTACTTAGATAAGTCTAGTAATTCCAAGCCATGTATTGTTCATTTTCTTAGTTTTTAGAGTCATGTATATCATACCTCTAGTTTTATTAAATGAAATTACATGATACTTGCTATATTTCTGAGTATATGATTATGTTGTATAATACATATCTCACTTTAATGTTAACATTATTTGTTATATCACCATTGCTAAATTTAGTCATCAGCCAGACGGATCCCGGATATTTTCCTAGACGGATC
>OU343225.1:11978525-12013843 GCA_910596185.1 Chrysanthemum makinoi | reverse complement strand
AATTTTGAAAACTTGTAAAAGAGGATCACACCTACGTGGATAACCAGGGGAAAGGGGTTTGAGCAAACAAAAGAATGTTATCTAACCTAGGTCATGCCTTTCTTTAAACAACTAAAAGATCATTTTGAGAGTCTTAAAAAGGGATAAAATCGATATTAAAGAAATGGAAAAGGAATTTGATGCAATGATAGTTGAGGTTAGTGACTATGAGAGAGAATTAAAATATAATGAGATTGAGAGGAAGAACTTGCATACCTTGAATGAGAATCTTATTTCTGAATGTATCACTTTAGATGTGTTTTACACCGCACGTAATTGTTCAATTAATGCTTCTCAATTTCATGAATTATCTCGTTGCTCAGAGTCTCCCATGATCGTGTCATTGAGCTTGAAACAACAAATTCAAAATTGCATGAGAAAATAGAACATGATGATCATGATAACTTGGCCAAACATTATTCTAAATTGAAGTTGAGCATCTTGCTTTGCAATTAAAATATCAACATCTAAAAGAAAATGTTAAAACTTCAAATTTCAAGACATCTTCGGATGCTCCCGAGTTTGATGCGCTTTTGAAATTAACAAACGTGATGAACAAATTCGAGCTCATTGCCACACGATCAAAGATTGAAAGCCCAAGTCTCACAACTGAAAGGTGAAAAGAAGGATGTGACTCGTTCCCATATGCCTCCACCTTTAGATTCTCAGAATTTCCAAATCAAAACATAATTGATAACTTGCAAAAGAAAATGATTGTTTTAAAGCTGAAATTTCAAAGGTTAATGATCAAAACAAAGAGTTATGTGATTTATTTAAAGTTAATCATGATAAACAAATTGAAAAGATAACTTTACTTAACTTATTGAGAATCTGGGCGTGAGGTGAAAGGAAAGTTGCCAATCCCAAATTGCAAATAATTGCCTTGTTTCACAGATAAGTATGCTATCGATATGTTATATATTCCCCCACCCATTAGGAATAATGAACTTGCACATAAAGCTTATCTCTCATACCTTAAGGAAAGTTTGAAGGGTCTCCGTGAGATTGTTGAAGATGAAAGATTAGAAAAGCCTTTTGATAGTACTATAGCCTATGCCCTAATGGATGCCAAACGATCTCGTGAACTCTTAGAGTATGTAATTGTCACAAGTCCGGAATCTAGCAATAGGCTAGATAGAATAGTTGTGCCTTGTTCTATGCCTAAAGCCAAGCATGTGACCTTGATATACCTTGTCCCATGTCGAAATTCAAGCAAGCAACTCCGTGATGTGCCTCCTAGAATTTCGATCCCAAAGACTTCTAGACCAGAATGCAGAAGTAGTGAAGCCATGTAATGTTCCCATCGATACTTCTACAGATGTTAAGATTGACACTAAAGTTAGCGGTGTAAAACCTAGAAGCTATGCCAAGAAGGATAGGATTACGCAAACTAAAAGTGATCATGATAAGGAAGTGAAAGAACACCATAGGGACAAGAAGTTTGATTTGAACAAAAGAATCGTGTTAGTTCTAGTATTAGCTCTAAGCTTACTAAAATTAATTCAAGCCCTTATGTTTGTCTCAAAACATGTAAAAATGTTTATCTTCCGTAATCATGATAAATGTGATGTGTTATTTCGAGGTCTAAGATTCATAACCCGCTTAAGAAAGTTTGGAGAGCTAAACAGATTAGCAATCTGGAAACCTACAGGAATGTGTTTACAAATGTAGGATTTCAGTGGAAGCCCATAGGTCGAATATTAACGCATGGAAAACATTACCCCTTAGCTAGATCCACTATGCCTAGAATAGTGCCCGTAAGGTTTGGAAGCCAACTGGTAGAATAATCCCATTAAGCACAAAATGCCATTTGACTAAGTCCGATGCTTCTACTAGTTCAGCTCCTAGGGATAATGCCATTGCATCTAGGGTTTCTCACGATTCAAAGATTGTTTGTGCTAACCAAAAGGAACCCATCAAGACGGGGATCCAATGTTTCCAATTCTCGTCTTCGTCTCATTGTCCAAAGCAGTCGCATAAATCGTCCCTGGGTATTTGGATTCGGGCGGCTCTAAACATATGATTGGGCTCTTAACTATGACGTCTGTTCACATCGTCGCCCGCTCTTCTTCATCATTATATGCGCTCGCAGATAACACTTCAGGCCCCGCTCCTCAAAGAAAAGAAAAGTGTACGCTTCAAGGCGCTTTTATCTTCTGAAGAAGAGAAATCTTCATGTTTATGACCATTCTCATCGACATTCTTCATCAACAAGCTTCATGTTTCTCCCATGCTCATTCAGTCATCAAGTGGATCTACATTCATTAATGTATATTCTTATTCACTTGCTAAATCAAAATGGCAACTTCGGATGCAATTTTTGAGGGGAGAAGAGTGAATATACTAAATGATGATGGATGTTTGAATAATGGTTATACGAATTAAAGTTTGATGACTCTCACTCACTAAGGATAAATGGGATTTATGAGAAGAGTGAATATACTAAATGATGATGGATGTTTGAATAATGGTTATACGACTTAAAGTTTGATGACTCTCCTCCAACGCCTAATGTTTCACTTACTAAGGATAAATGTGATTTATTGTTTGGGATTCATTGGTTCAAGATATGTTTGATGAGTATTTACAACCGCTAGCTAATATTTGATGATCATCAAAGAATATGTGATTCATGAGTTCAAGATATGTTTGATGATCATCAAAGAAGTACAACTCTGACTACTCAAAAAGCCCTATCTCCAGTTATTCCTCAAGGCGTTGATAATGATTATCATTATCATAATATTGTAGCTTACTCATGAATAATGATCTTTGGTATTCCTTTGCCAAATCTTCACGGATTATTGTTCATGAATAATGATCCACTCTTTGGTATTCCTTTGCCAAATCTTCATGGATTATTGTTCCTCACATCGCGCATGCTATAAATCAACCACATGAACTTCAAGGAAAATGTCTACCTCATCCGCTCGAAGTTATTGGTGTATCCTCCATATCCGTCTCTACATGAATACTTTTAGGAAGAATACATTGATGTTGAGGCATCATTTGTTCCGTTCATTCAAGGTGAATGTACATCCGTTGTATGTTTATTCACATGTTGGGCATTTGACACAAGTTGATTACTTCAGAGTTAATCATTTATCACTTATTTGAGATTGAAGTTGACCTTCACAAAGGCGTGTTCTTATTTGATAACTTGCTCGGGCTTAAGAATTTGAGTTGAAGGCTTGGTTTATCTAGTTACCAGCAATCGGAGTGGATGGTTGAAGACCCGGTTAACTATCACTATTAGGAGTTACGTTGTTTTACTCAGTGTCACATGCAGATGATGATGTGGATAATATCAAGAGGTGTTAATGTCTCATACCTTGTTTGAGTGTGAGTACTTAGAGATTTGCTAGAAGCATAGATTCTCACACCGCTTCTTCCATCTTTAAGTGCAAGCTTAAGACACAAATGCGGGAATTCGACTCAGGTTTCAAGTTTGGTATATTGGTTTTTCTTCAACAAAGGGTCACTTCAAATTGTCTACATATGGGTTGATAAAGATAGTCCGAGAGAGTTTATGTAGCAGTTGATTCTCACAGGATTCATTTGGGCTATTTGAGTTCTTCTCACAAGATTTCAAGTTTATGGATATATTATGTTTTGCTGATTATGAGGTATCAAAACCATTTGGGGGAAGGATATATTATTCCATCTATTTGGGGAAAGTGGTCTCTGGAGACCTTTGGTTTATGTTACTTGTTCGTTGGAAGAAGAAATGTGAGAAGAATATTTGGAACGGGAGATGATACTGCCTATCGACATCTTATATACGGTTTATGATAAAGTGCTTCCGGTTATATGCACAACATGTTCACTTGGTCGAGCTAATTCAGTTATTTCAGAGTTGACATCCACAGAGATGATTAGTGACTCAACATGTTACATGGATGTCATCGTCTCTACTCTTGTTGGGTAAATGTGTACATTATGTGCTGATTGGTTATATGTTATATAACTGGAATGCACTTGGTAAAATGAAGATGTTGATATATTGTTACCCTAAATAGACAACTGGTCAATCTCGAAGAGTAAGGTGTACATCGGGATGCACAAAGAAGTTCATGTGATCGGGTCAGAATCATTAATCCGATTTGATAACCACTGAGGCGATCAATGTTTCAACTTGTTACTTCGGTGTTCTCGTGTTCTTCAGGGTGCTGAGCTTCAATCAATGAGACCGCTGATGAGTGTCTAAATACTCATCATTTTTGTACAAATTAGACTGCAAAAACATCTGAAAACACTCAGAAATGCATCAAAATGATTAAAATATCACAAATTAGTGTTTTATGTGTTTTAAATGCAAAAATATCAAAATCTGGTGAAAACGCACTCAAGTTTGCATAATTGGCGTTTTAATCCCCAAGTTTCAAAAGTTGTCAAAAATACCCCCGTAAATCAAAATAAAGAAAAATGTTATTCAAGGTCCCTGAAATATTTTAAATTGTCAAATATGGTCCTTGAATAAATCTTTTGTCAATGGCGAAAAGGTCCCCTTAACTTTTGAAATTGTCAAGTTTGGTCCCCGAAAATTTGAAAATGACAAAAATTGGCCCTTGTACTATGGAAGCTTGTCAATTTGATCCCTGTGTGAACTTTGGAAAATGGCAGAAATAGTCCTTCAAGTTTGGAAGAATTACAAGTAGGTCCTTATCACTAAACCAAAACCCTTGTTAAAACCTTGACCCCGCCATGTACACCTTTTTGGACCCTGTCACACCTATTTTGACCCCTAGTCAATACCACCAAACTAGAAGTTTTCCTCGTTTCCCTCCACCTCCCTCGCCTCCACTTGCCTGCTAATCCCTGCAAGGCCTCTCACCCATCACCTCCCATCACCTTATCTCCTCAAAACCTCACCCACATTATCATTACACCTAGCCACCCCCCACCGCAAATCTTAGCCATAAGTCAAATCTCGTGCTTTCCCCAAAACACATCAAATGGTCAAAATGCTCCACACTCATCTATTGGCTCACAAGGGTGGTGGATTTGCTCAAACACGTGGCAAAGCTTTTGAGCCATAAAAAGGAAGAGAGAAGAAGCAAAAAGGAGTAGTTAGTTTTAAAATTTTCTTTTATGTCGCTTTTTAGGTCTCTTCTTAATTAAGTGTTCAAAATGTAATTCTAAGCTTTTTAATGTATTAAACTTTAATCACTTTATCATTATAATTCACTTTTTGGTATCAATTCAAGGTTCCAAATTATATTTCATAATTTGGAGGTCTACCTGAAGATTTGATTTTCAAACTTGTTTTAAAGCTGCTTATTAGCTTATTTTTAAGTTCAATCGGGTTACTTAAGCTCCATATAGCTATTGGTAAGCTTGAGATCGTTCCAAGCAAATTAGGTTCATGGTCAATGAAAGTCAACCTGGGGCTCAATTTGAAATGGAAATGAAATGGGTTGATGCAGGACTTGATTTGGGTTGAAATGGTTTAGTATAGGATTTTAAGTTCGTTTAGTTTGAGAAATAATGTCATATGTAAGTTTGAATTTCATTTTCTAATTTCAATCCATTTTGCATACCGTGCTTGTATGTGTATCTGTGATAATTAAGTTTAAACAGATTTAATTAGTTGTATTTAAGTCACTTGGACTCGTTTGATCAATTGTAAATGTCTTAAATCGTGAGTTAGCTTAGTTGTAATTGCTAAACAGTTGATTAAAGGGTGTTGGATTTGACAAAGAAATCTGTGTTTAAGGGTAGTTTAATGTTTGAAACCTGTTGTTTCATGCTTGTCTAGTTCTATTTGACTCATTCTAGTCATGACTTTGCACCTGCATTAGCTTAAAGTCAAAATCTCTTTCAATTGCCTTTATTTGTTTCCTTAATCTCTGAAGTTTTTTGCCCGCATTAAAAGCTCATTTTGTGTTTGAATTATATAAACATAGATTGAAGTAGTCTTATTTCATGTATTCACATCATATTCAGTCCAGAAATCATGATCAAAATCCATAAAAGTCAACTTTCCATGTTTTTATCAAAAGTCAAATTGTGCAAATATCAGCTTTGAGTCCAAATGGGAGGGATTTTTCATGCATTCATTTTCTGGTCAATGCCAATGAAACTTTGGGTATTAGAACTTCAGCTGGTCTTGTTTCTTATTAGCATTTTTCCAGATTTTTATCAAATTTTTAGAAGCTTCATTTTAGCTTGTGATTATGAGACTAAATGTTCTCGCTGTAGGCATCAAGTCTCATGACAAAAGCCGTTTTACTAGGGCTTGGGAAAAGCTCATTTGAGCTTGTCTTGGTCTGTAATTTGGTTTATAAGCTCTCACCCAGGTCTAGTCTAGGTTCCAATTGTTGGTTTTCACATTTAGCTTATTTTGAAGCTTGTGCTTAAGCTTAAAAGTAGGCACCCAGAACTGCTTTTAGCTCAAAAGCTCAAACATCAAATCTGTGCACCTGCCAATCCAGAGGGTATAGCTTTGTTGTTTCTGTTGCATTTTAGCTCTTTAGCTTATAGTAGCTTGGTATCAGTTGCGCTTGTTTTGTCCCTTTTGCTTATCAAAGTGCTTATTTCATAAGCACATTCCACATCAGCCCATTTTCCACATAGCACCCTATTTTTCTATTTTTCCTAGCTTCCTAATATTATTTTTAGAGTTTTCCCTGAAAATTTTGTGATTTTTCTAAGTTGATTTGCTATTTTTCTTAATTTAAATTAGTTTTTAATCATTTTTAATTAGCTTTAAATACAAAAAATTAAGAAAAGGTTCAAAAAAAATAATTTTTCATTTTTTAAGTTAAGATAAATATAAAAATACAAAAAAATATTTTTCCAAATTTTTCTTAGTTTAATTTGTATTTTTAAATAATTTAATTAGTTTTAAATGGTTTTTAATTCCTAGAAAATAGAAAAATAATCAGAAAATTACAAAAATAGTTTTGAAAACTCTATTTTGTTATTTTAGATTTTTCTAAGTCATAATTTTATTTTTCTAGCTTTGTTTCATATTTTCTTGTATTTTAGGCTATTATTAAATAGTTAAAATTAGTTTTTAATTAATAATAATTAATCTAATAGTTATAAAAATTATTTTCTTTTCTATAAATTTTCTTTTATCATTAGGTTTGTAAAAATGTCATTTTCATATTTTTAGGTCTTTTTATTTCTTAGATCTCACTTTTTATTTTGTAATGCTAACGAAGTTTTATTTAAACGTAGAAAGTTTTAAGTTTTAAACGTTCATCATTTTAAAAATAGTGATAGCGTTTATTTAATATATTTTATCTTTTTTTTCCTTTAATTTGCATTGGGTTCCCCTGTAGTTTATGGGCTTTCTTAGGTATATATCAACCACAATCCTTTCCTCGTTCAAACTCTCCTCGATCACTTTACGTTTGACTATTTTCCTCGCACGTTCGCTGGGACTTAACGACTGGGAAACACTATACTCTCCTGATCTTCATTGCATTCGTGCTTAGGCAGCTTTTAAGCTTGTTTACGGTCACCATTCACAAGTGGCAGTTTGAGTGATTTAGCTTGACCGTTTGGCACGATCAACCGCTTGTATTCAACTCTACTTCTTAGGGAAATGGTCTTTATTCGATGTTTGTCGGTTTGGGGGTAAGCTACCAAAGATTCAAATTGAGAAGGCTAATGTCCGTGACGATTTTCTTAGAAGCCTCGAATGCTTTGGTGACGAAAGTTTAAGAGATGTTGATTCCTTTCTACAACGTATTTAACCATATCTTTATCTCGGGTACTCATTTCATTATCTCTTAAACTAATTTATCTCTTGTAAATATTTATTCGAAAAACAAAATACAAAAATTATAAAACCTTCAAAAAAAAATCAAATAGAAAATATAAACTTTCAAAATCCATAAAAATTTGAAAAATTCGAAAAATCTTCAAAAAAAAATATTGTCCTTTTGTCATGTTTCTCTCGATTCAATAATATCTACGGTCTTGATGTTGTCATTCAAAGAATGACACGGGACTTTAGATGTTGTTCAATTTTTTATAAAAAAAAAAAAAAAATTCAAAAATCAAAAATTATTTTTGGGAGAAAGAGAAAAAAATGGTTTATTGTCATTTCAGCAAGAACCCGCTTCTTTTCAAAGAAAGAATAGAGCCATACTTTATCATGTTTTCAAAATTCCATGCTCTGATTCTATAAAAATTTATCTGCTGAAAACAATCGCTTTGAAAATAACTCAGTTCTATTTTTGATAATCATCCGACTTATTTGTCAAAAGATCAATCTCTCAATCAACAACCTATGTCATTGATTGAGGGGAGAATGATTTCAATTAAATTAAAAAGTTATTTGGCATTCTATTGTTTTCAAAAGATATACATGCATGTTTTATCAATGGAGTTTAAAGTCTTGACATCCGATCCTTATCGCTTAAAACGCTTTATAATCAAGTCACAATTCTCCCTAAAAGCTTTCAAAATCAATTTAATCTATAAGAGATCACAAATCTCAAATGATTTGATAATTGTGATCGGGGGAGAATGTGTGATTTAAATTGGATT
Source organism: Chrysanthemum makinoi (assembly GCA_910596185.1). Classification (NCBI taxonomy): domain Eukaryota; kingdom Viridiplantae; phylum Streptophyta; class Magnoliopsida; order Asterales; family Asteraceae; genus Chrysanthemum; species Chrysanthemum makinoi. The sequence continues at coordinate 12,005,299 of OU343225.1, read as the reverse complement.
CAAACTGATAATTTGGTAAATGGTTTTAATAAGGATGTACAAGCTCTCCTTCCCACATGTGACAAACAATTTCAAATTTTCCATGCACATGTTGAGGGGAGCATCTATCTTAAACCTATGATTTGAAACGTGATAACTTATCTCAAGGTGCAAAGTTCCTCTAGTATGTGCAAAACTCTTTTCAAATCTCGAGGCACATATTGAGGGGGAGCAAAATCATGAAAACTCATCCTTCCCCAAAATGCTTTATCTACTTGATTCATTAGGAAGTGATGTTGATATTTTTTGAAAATGGTAATCAAAGAAGTTAATTCTTTTCTCTTGCCTCGTGTGGAAAACTATTTCAAATACATGATTCACATGTTGAGGGGGAGTTCTTCTTCTAAAATATCAAAACAATTCGTACAAAATGCTTGATAAAATATCATAAGTATCCGGATTGATTTTCAAATGGTTTTCAATTGGTTCCAATGGCAGATGAACAATACCAAAAGACCACCAACTTTACATTATGTATGGTGATATAAGGACGATAAGGTTAGGTATATGTTCCCATGATCCTGTGAACCGAGGGATCTACCAGGACTATCCACTAGTTAGTGTAGAGTTCTTAGGTATGATGATAAAAGGAGAAAATGAGATATGGGAAGAGTGCGGACTAAGATCAGCTTAGTATCGAATAAACCCAACAAGGTTCTTAGCATGTCTCGGTAAGCACTGAAGGGTTGAAGAATTAAAAAGAATTGAATGAGAAAAGGGTGAAAACAAATAGCCCTCCATTTATTCAACCTTAGGGCAGAAACCGGTTTCAATTCATATGCTAACATGGTAACATCGGTATTGAAGACAAGACGTCATGGACCCAAAGGACGACCGCACTTCAACTTTCCAAACCACTCAAGTTCCTCTTAAAAGGACTTGTTTCATTCTCACGGAACTCTATTCTATCAACTTTCTCTTAGAGATTGTTGATATTGAAGGAGGAGACCTCTCCCTAGTCTCCGATATAGGATCCAAATATGCACAATTGAGTCTAGTGCCACGAGATCATCAATAAATCTCATTAGGACACTTTCAATGAAGACTCTCTGTTTCACACAATGTGGAAAGAGAGATTATATCTTGAGTCCTACGCAGTAACCTTGTGGTATTGCCTAACATCTCAAAGATGTGTTTACATATTCACTGTGAAGATGGAAAGCCTTCTGGAGCCAACATCTAACAAGCTCCCGGTAGGTGGCATGTGAGATCTATTATGATCATCCATATGTGACAACCTAAGTAAACAATGGGCTTTCAATCTTTTGAATCAATCCCCGTTCAGTCATGGATTGACGGATACCTTTGAAAAAACGGTCTTTGTGCTTTAAAACTCTTTTCATTAGCACGTCGACCGTGTACTAAATTTTCAAATCAAAAGGTGTTTTATGATTGATAATTGATTTTCATTAAAACCTTCGTTATATTGCAAAAATTTCTATTGAGCAATACACGATTGTTTTTCAAATATCTTTTCATCAATCTGACGAATTCGCTGGTTCACTCACTCCGTGTTGTCTTCTTTGAGACGTTTCTGTTTGAGAACAGCTAGAGCAAGCTCGCAAACCTGTCAAGGAAATTCTTCTAATTATACTGACACAGTAAAGATTTGTAATCGGATCAACGGGGAACCGTGGGCCGTAACCTCAATTCATCGAAAGTGATCAAAGACACACTTGCAGGCTTTATTGCTAACTGCCTTATGCGTGTACACCCCGACGCTTTGCAGCTGATCGAATGGAGCAGTCAATCCATAGCCGCATGCTCACACTACACATTCATATCAAAAGATATCATGATTGGTGCATCAATGACTCGATATTCTAACCTACGCTTCATTGCCAATATCATGAATCAACGATGCTTCCGTACTCGATGAGAAGATATCATGATCCAGAATGTGAGCATGTCGGTCCGGAAGTCACAACATCACATAATACCAACACCACAATGGATGTATCAGAGATTTTTCTATTTGATGATGATCTCAAAAGCCGCTCAACATTATTATCACGTGGATCAAGAAATACCTCCACTTGGATTAACCAAACATGCAATGAGTGGAATCAATGACTACGAACTTCGGAGCAAAGTACTACATCAAGAATGCAAGATCAATTGTTAATGTAATATCCGATTGTATTCAATGTCATTTTAGTATATGTTTGAGGTGACCTCCCTTAGGGGGAGATTGTTAGGAATTAGAAATTCCAGGTATTAAAGAGTCGGTCACTGATCCGTGCAAAACAGTCAAGTCTAACAGACTAAAAACTGCTTAAACACAAATACAATTTAGATCAGGAGAATACAGTGGATTCCCTGTCAAGTCCCACGGAGGATGAATTTTAAAACAACTTGATATCAATAATCACTAAGGATAGTGATTAATAAGGTTTTTAATGGATAATTACCTAAAGAAAAGATCTACAAATTAAAGCGACTTAAATGCAAATTAAGAAAATTAAAAAAGATAAAATCTATTAAATAAACGCTATCACTATTTTTACAGATCGATGAACGTTTATTTTATAAAACAAAATAACTTAAATAAACTATCTTAACTAAAACGTAAACCTAAATTATCTAAAAACGTTACTTAAAATGAAAACGTGCGTTACGTTTAAAAATTACGCTGGAGCGCAAGCAAAAACGTAAAATTTATGAAATAAAAGGCCTACGAGTGTAAAACTAATTTTCTTACAAAATATATGATAAAATAAAATTTTAGAAAAAAGATTTATATTTTTTAGACTATTATTTTATTTATTATGATTTAAATACTATAAAACACTAATTAAATATTTAAAAATACTAAAACTTATGAGAAAAATCTCAACTTTTTACAGAAAATACTTAATACTAATACGACATAATAAAAATAAGAAACTGGAAAAAGCTACTCTTAATAAGCTACAAATAAGCTAAATAAGTCGTATAAGCTAAAATGAGAAAGAGTGGTTATATATTAGATTTTGCAAATGATAACAAGAAAGACCCAAGGGCGCTATTGGTACGTGTATCACTCCTATCACTTACAAAGGCTGGAGGTCTCGTGTTCGAGCCTGCCCACCTTTTTGCAAAAACATTTTTATTTTGATTTTCTTTTACAAACTTATTAAGCACATGAAAATAAGCATTTATTAAAACTACAACTTTATCTGAAAATGACTAAGTGATAGAAAACTAAAAGCTAACAGTTTTAGCTTATGAGCTTATTATGGTGTTTCAAGCTCAAATAAGCTCAACAGACAGAAACAAAGGTGGAATAAGCTGTAAATAAGCTAGTGATACTCAAATAAGGCTAAAAAGAACAAATAAGCACTCAAAAGTCAAACAAGCCAATAAGCACTTATGACATACTACTAAACAAACAGACTTGTGCAGATTTTCAAAGCTAAAATAAGCTAAGGAAATAAGCTCACAAGCTCAAAATAAGAACCGAGTCCTCAAGTTGATTGGTGGGTATCCAAAGCAAAGCTCACAATGGTGGGTTCACTGTGGAGCTTATGGTGAGCTTATGAAAATGGGACTAGATCACCTGGTATACGTTAAGACTGAAATGGGACAAACTAAAAGTGACATGCAGCCTTACTAAACAAGCTACAAAATAGAAACTTAAGCTTGGAACTTCTAGATGGCTTGGTCAGCTATCCAAAGAACCAATAATAACAAGGTATGGGCAACTACAGAGCTTGTGACAAGCTTATGAAAAAGAGCAGTTAACACAAATTTCCTTGGTGCAGGGCACTTTTTGAAACTGGTACTTGAAATAAGATAAAAGTTAAGCTAGTAAATAAGCTAATGAGAAAATATGAAAAACACTAGGTTAAAGCTAAGCAACTGAATATTTGATATCCTAAAAGCTCTAGTCTTGAAAACTCATATTAAACCCTATGCAACTTATTCTATTTTATCCAAAAACTGTGAAACTGACATTTTTGACTTTTTGAGAAAAACAAATGAGTTGACTAAACTGAACTTTGAACTGATTATACTATCGGTTATGTTAGATTAAGCTAAAAGTATGATGGAAATAAGCTAAGTTAATGGGTTTTATGCTACTGTGATGAGTATGATGAGCTAAAAATCCAACAAAGTGATGAAGCTAGATGAGATTAAAGAAGTTTTTGACTTTTGCTGTAACAAGGACTGACTTTCTGCTTGTACTGAGTTCTTAAGATCAAATGTGATATACAACAAACAATAACACTTTCTCAAATACACTCTAACACAGTTGAACAACTTATACCAAACAGTCCTTTACTAGACTATTTTGAAGATTTTTAAAGCTTTACAAGTATTCAAGTCCATGCATTTGATTGATAACCATGTATTATCATATACTAAGACTAAAGACACCTTAAACAACAATACTAACATCATTAAACTGAGAAATCACAATAACTAATTAATGCTAAAATGAGAATTTTACTAATTACAAATTAAAAAGACAAGTAACTGGTTTTAAAGGCTTATATTAACTTAACTATAACTAATGAGCATGTAAAACACGATATCCAAACTTAAGAACACTTAAAAATGAAATATGCAAGAGTTAATGAAAAGCTTACAAGAGAATTCCAACTGAAATGAGAACAAGGCACAAATAACATCCTATAGAACCTCCACAGTTCACTAACCCATTTCCATCCAAAATCAAACTGCATCGCTTCTTGATCATCAATCCTATGATTTATTTTAAACTATTTATTTGATATTTTATGGATTTCTCGATGGCTAATAAACTGCTTTTAATAGTATCTAATAGCTTCAATAAGCTACATAGGGAGCTTATGTGAACTTCTAAGTCCAAACTAACCACTGTTAACAACATTTCAACATTTTGAGATTTCTTTGAAATTTGAAAATTCACAAACTGAGATTGGAACTTAAATACTGAAATTGATTATTGAAAAAGTTTCAACATACACTGAGAATACTTAATAAAGTGCTTGAGAGCTTAAAAATACACTGGATAAAGAAAATTAACTAAAACGACATTTAAACTAAGCTAAACTACACTACTCTTTCTTCTTCCTTCATCCTGATATTTATTGACCTCTGAGACTCCCCACATGCTTCAGCTTATCCCACCACCATTGATCTCTGAAACAGATCCTAGCCATTGATTTGTGAAATTGGCCAAAAGTCTTAAAGTAGGTTTTCTTCAATTAAAGCTTTTGGATGGATGTGGAGGTGGAGGGGGGATGTAAAACAACCGGGGATAAGATAGTGAGGTGGAAAGTGTGGTGGAGAGAGGAAACTGGTGGTTTTAGCCAGCCATGGGGAGAAGGTCTATGTAGGCGGTATTCTTTTTATTTAAAAAGGGCCGGTTTGATATTGGCTTGGCTGGGTTAGTTTGGTTTGATTGATTTGTAATAATACAAGGGTCCGTTGTTATTAGCTGGCACAAGGACAATTTTGTAATTTGGTAAATCTTAAGGACTGAACTTGTAACATTTCCAAAGTTATAATAAGGACTAAACCTGCCAAATATGGTTAGTACAAGGACAAATGTTTAATAAAATTCCATTTTTAATAAGTCCAAGGACTAAAATTGTCAACTTTGAAACTTGAGGGACCAAACATGTAAATTCTCAAAAGTTTTATCATAAGGACCATTTTTGTCATTTATTAATAGTATAAGGTTTATTTTGATTATTTTCTAATTTTAAAACCTTAAGGACTATTTTTGACACTTTTGCAAAGTTGAGGGACCAAAGTTGTAATTTTGTGATTTTAAACTTCAAAGGATTATTTTGAACAACTTGTGAATCCCAAGGACCTAAAATGATATTTTACAAGTTTTTGAATTACCAGGGACTAGATTTGATAACTTTTGTAACTTGGGGGACTAAAACTGCCAATTATGCAAACTTGGTACGTTTTTCATCAGATTTTGATGTTTTTGCATTTAAAACATATAAAACACTTGTTTGTGATATTTTTATCATTTTGAAGCATTTCTGAGTGTTTTCAGATGGTTTTGGCATTCTAACAAAGATAAAATGATGAGTATTTAGACACTCATCAATCCCCCACACTAAGATATTGCTAGTCCCTAGCAATGATTTGAGAAAATTTTAATGGATTTTATCTCTTTACCAAAAGCCATTACTCGAGTAGCCATTGTTTTAGTTCAAGTAAGAACCTTGGTACAATGATAACCAAATGAATTTGAGCAAATCATAAGTCACAACGGATTTGATTTGTCTTTACCGAAGCCGTATTCTTCGACTAGCCAACTCTTAGATAAATTATCAATATTATCTTTGGTGAGTTGATTACCAATTATGGTTTTTCCACTGCCTTTACCACAAGCCATAATCTTGCGGGCTAGCCAACTCTTCACTTTTAAGGATATGGTGAGTTGAGGACCATACAATTTTAGGCAAATTGCAAGCCATATAAACGGATTTGAGAAATCTTTACCAAGAGCCGTTTGCTCCTGGATTAGCCAATCCTTATGTGGGTTAGACATGGTGGACTGATTACCATTTGTTGTGTTTAGTACATAGTACTTCCACTACAAAAAATTTTAAACTTTGGCCATTTTGGGGAAAAAAGGGACTAAAAGGGTACATTTATGATCAAATTCGCCAGAATTTCCCCCCCACACTTAGAAATGAATATTGTCCTCAATATTCAAAGTGTGGAAACACAACAATTATTATATTTTTTTAATATTTACAATTTTCAAAGTTTTTTATATATACATATACAACAGGTGGGGTATTACCCCCACACTTGGGTGGTACACATGGGTGAAAACCCATGTTGTGCTTGCTAATGTTTTTGATTCCCAGTCACTTGACTTAACCCGAATTAATTTTTGTTCATGGGAAGTAAGTGGAAGAAACAATCTCATTCGGACTTTCATTCAAGATGTTTGTATAAACATTGAAGTACGTGAAAGTTTCACACCGATGAGATACGCATAGAACCGCTCAAAAATGATAAATGAAAATGCCGGGGTCAAAGATAATGTCTTCATTCCCGAAGGAGTGAAGAACAAGAGAAGTGACAGAATATATGAAGAAAAGAAAGAAAATCATGATACAAATCATGACTAACTCTGCATCCTCAATAGGAGAATTCATAGTTTCATGAATCTCTCAAAGCTCGCTGATCAAGACATATTATGGGAATGTCTAGATCAAAGTGGAAATTATCATACTCCCAGATATGATATGAGTAGTTCACGGAGAACTCCTCGAAGGTAAATGAACATGTTCGTGAATTGGTGAGTGAGTTCATTGGCGAACTCCTCAAAAGTAAATGATTCATAATCGGGGAGAGAATTATAAGAATGAGAAGTGGTAATACCACTAATCTTCTCTCCCATCCTGATCAAAACAAGGCTTCCATTCCGAATAGAACATGGAAAAATGTCACTATCCTTTATGGGGATAGGAGATGAAATGGGTTTTTCTTTGAAAGCCTCGCTTTTAGAAATGAGAAGACATTCATCAATGCACTTAAGAGCTTGCCTTGGATTATTTCTTCATCATTTCTTCTCCTAAGCTGGACAGCCTGAAGGTAATTCTCCATATAACCGATGTTCCACAAGATAAACTAATCGTCAATAATAGAATCGAGCACATCTCAACATGATTACTTTGAAGACAAGAGGGGAGGGTATCACACAAATGCTCGAATTCTCAGGATGACTCTTTGGGATTGGGACAAGGTCCTCAACACTAGACTTTATGAATTCGTCCATTCCTTTTCGGAACAGTGTCAAGAAGCTCATCCCCCATGTTAAGAGAGGAGTGTGAACCTCGGGTGTGACAAAGCAGCTTGTAGAATGAATCTCAACTGCTGGAATATCAATCGGATGAATTTGATGAATCTTCAAGTGTATCTTCATCATCATCATCAGAATAAACTAATCTGAGAGCTAGATCTGGCTGCTTTTCGCTTGCAATTGATTCCCTAATAGATTTTTCAAAGGCAATTTGGGAATTTATTTTAGCAACCGCTTCTTCATTTAACAAAACTTCCATGGATTTCTCTGAGAGTTTTGAAATGACATAGCCAATTCCTTAAGTTCTTTTAATAACCCGCACTTTCCAAAAGTCCGTTGTAGTTTCATGAGGAGTTGCTTTGAATCATTTGGCAATGTGGAGGTTGGTCTTGAAATGATGTGTCAAAATTGTCACAAGGAAATGGATTCCCTTTTTGACAATCAGAGCTGAAATGGGGACTCCATTTCTCACAACAGAAAACTGTGAGCTTGGATTGGTGAATCATATGGATATTGGTCATAGCCAAAGTTCGAGCATCATCGAAAATGTTCATAGACAAACGAAGTTTCCGATTGACATTCAAATCTTGGTGAGGACCTCCACAAAATTCACAGCAGTATTGTTGATTATATGAAGATATGTCGGGTGGGTAATTGAAAGATTTGAGGAGTCGTAAAATGAGTTCGATTAGATCATAATCAAATGAATTCCTAACCACAAACAAACAATCCCGCTTTGAATATCATACCACACTGCATTAACACGCATACCCAAATGTATGGTGAACCAAAAAAGAGGCTCACCACAACCGACACAAGGAATAAACGATTCTATTTGAGAGTTATGAGAAGGAATCAGTTCATTCAAAGAATAAACAAAACCAACATGGGATCAATGACTATTAAGACTCAAAGAACATTTTGAAAAATTCGGAGGTGGGACAAGTGGTGTGCTCTGAGAGCTAGCAATTTCCACTACTCAAGTATGGTCTCCGGTTCTGGTTCTTGAGAAACGTGAAGATTAGGCAAGTTATTAGTCACCGGTCTAAACTCGATGTTTGCTTTTAAATCCGAATCGTGAAAGTGTAGGATCAATTTTAGACGGTTTAGAGCAATCGAGGGTTAGATCTTTGGGTAAACCGTAGGTTGGACGTATTTAGCACCTCCATTATCAAAGGGAAGTACCTGGTCTTTTGTCACCCCGGTTTCGTTCTATTTCCTGCAGAATGAATGGATCATTCACGAACAACACGTTCTAGACATTTGTGATAAAGTTCAAGCTTTTCAGCTTCGTCCCAGATTCGTTTCGAGAGATTCCATGAGAATAGAAGAAGTTATAATCAAATGATAGAGGGTAAAGGAATAAAGAATCAAAAAGGGTAAGAGGGTAAAGATGAATATTTTTGGATTTTTTGGATAAATATTTTGTAAAAACAAAGAATGAAAATATTTTTGGGTTTTGTGTTTGTTGAAAACTTTACAAAAAACTGTTTACAAACGATGGTATATGTGCAAGTACGGGTCTGGAAATGCTTAAAACACGCTTACAGCCTCCCCGGCAGCGGCGCCAAAATTTGATCCGTGCAAAACAGTCAAGTCTAACAGACTAAAAACTGCTTAAACACAAATACAATTTAGATCAGGAGAATACAGTGGATTCCCGGGTCGTTAAGTCCCACGGAGGATGAATTGGTGTTAAACAACTTCAGATATCGAATAATCACTAAGGATAGTGATTAATAAGGTTTTTAATGGATAATTACCTAAAGAAAAGATCTACAAATTAAAGCGACTTAAATGCAAATTAAGAAAATTAAAAAAGATAAAATCTATTAAATAAACGCTATCACTATTTTTACAGATCGATGAACGTTTATTTTATAAAACAAAATAACTTAAATAAACTATCTTAACTAAAACGTAAACCTAAATTATCTAAAAACGTTACTTAAAATGAAAACGAAGCACGTTTAAAAATTACTGAGCGCAAGCAAAACGTAAAATTTATGAAATAAAAGGCCTACGAGTGTAAAACTAATTTTCTTACAAAATATATGATAAAATAAAAATTTAGAAAAAGATTTATATTTTTAGACTATTATTTTATTTATTATGATTTAAATACTATAAAACACTAATTAATTGTTTAAAAATACTAAAACTTATTATAAAAATCTCAACTTTTTACAGAAAATACTTAATATTAATACAGACATAATAAAAATAAGAAATGGAAAAGCTACTCTTAATAAGCTACAAATAAGCTAAATAAGTCGTATAAGCTAAAATGAGAAAGAGTGGTTATATATTAGATTTTGCAAATGATAACAAGAAAGACCCAAGGGCGCTATTGGTACAGGTACTCACTCCTATCACTTACAAAGGCTGGAGGTCTCCTGTTCTGAGCCTCCACCCTTTTTAAAAAAACATTTTTTATTTTTGATTTTCTTTACAAACTTATTAAGCAATGAAAATAAGCATTTATTAAAACTACAACTTATCTAAAATGACTAATAAGTGATTTAGAAACTAAAAGCTAATGTTTTAGCTTATGAGCTTATTATGGTGTTTCAAGCTCAAATAAGCTCAAAGCAGAAACAAAGGTGGAATAAGCTGAAATAAGCTAGTGATACTCATAAGGCTAAAAGAACAAATAAGCACTCAAAAGCTGAAACAAGCCAATAAGCACTTATGACATACTACTAAAACAAACAGATTTGTGCAGATTTTCAAAGCTAAAATAAGCTAAGGAAATAAGCTCACAAGCTCAAAATAAGAACTGAGTCCTCAAGCTGAGTTGGTGGGGTATCCAAAAAAGCAAAGCTCACACTGTGGGGTTCACTGTGGAGCTTATGGTGAGCTTATGAAAATGGGACTAGATCACTGGTATACAGTTAAGACTGAAATGGGACAAACTAAAAGTGACATGCAGCCTTACTAAACAAGCTACAAAATAGAAACTTGCTTGAACTTCTAGATGGCTTGGTCAGCTATCCAAAGAACCAATAATAACAAGGTATGGGCAACTACAGAGCTTGTGACAAGCTTATGAAAAAGAGCAAAGCACACAAATTTGGTGTAAGTAGGCACTTTTTGAAACTGGTACTTGAAATAAGATAAAAGTTAAGCTAGTAAATAAGCTAATGAGAAAATATGAAAAACACTAGGTTAAAGCTAAGCAACTGAATATTTGATATCCTAAAAGCTCTAGTCTTGAAAACTCATATTAAACCCTATGCAACTTATTCTATTTTATCCAAAAACTGTGAAACTGACATTTTTGACTTTTTGAGAAAAACAAATGAGTTGACTAAACTGAACTTTGAACTGATTATACTATCTGGTTATGTTAGATTAAGCTAAAGTATGATGGAAATAAGCTAAGTTAACAGGTTTTATGCTACTGTGATGAGTATGATGAGCTAAAATCCAACAGTGACTGAGCTAGATGAGATTAAAGAAGTTTTTGACTTTTGCTGTAACAAGGACTGACTTTCTGCTTGTACTGAGTTCTTAAGATCAAATGTGATATACAACAAACAATAACACTTTCTCAAATACACTCTAACACAGTTGAACAACTTATACCAAACAGTCCTTTACTAGACTATTTTGAAGATTTTTAAAGCTTTACACAGATTCAGTCCATGCATTTGATTGATAACCATGTATTATCATATACTAAGACTAAAGACACCTTAAACAACAATACTAACATCATTAAACTGAGAAATCACAATAATGCTAATTAACTGCTTAAAATGAGAATTTTACTAATTACAAATTAAAAAGACAAGTAACTGGTTTTAAAGGCTTATATTAACTTAACTATAACTAATGAGCATGTAAACACAGATATCCAAACTTAAGAACACTTAAAACAGAAATATGCAAGAGTTAAGTGAAAAGCTTACAAGAGAATTCCAACTGAAACTGAGAACAAGGCACAAATAACAGATCCTATAGAACCTCCACAGGTTCACTAACCCATTTCCATCCAAAAATCAAACTGCATCAGCTTCTTGATCATCAATCCTATGATTTTTTATTTTTAAACTATTTATTTGATATTTTTATGGATTTCTGATTTTGGCTAATAAACTGCTTTTAATAGTATCTAATAGCTTCAATAAGCTACATAGGGAGCTTATGTGAACTTCTAAGTCCAAACTAACCACTGTTAACAACATTTCAACATTTTGAGATTTCTTTGAAATTTGAAAATTCACAAACTGAGATTGGAACTTAAATACTGAAATTGATTATTGAAAAAGTTTCAACATACACTGAGAATACTTAATAAAGTGCTTGAGAGCTTAAAAATACACTGGATAAAGAAAATTAACTAAAACGACATTTAAACTAAGCTAAACTACACTACTCTTTTCTTCTCTCCTTCATCCTTGATATTTATTGACCTCTGAGACTCCCCACATGCTTCTGAGCTTATCCCACCACCATTGGATCTCTGAAACAGATCCTAGCCATTGATTTGCAAATTGCTAAAAAGTCTAGTAGGTTTTCTTCAATTAAAGCTTTTGATGGATGTGGAGGTGGAGGGGGGATGAAAATGTGGGGGGATAAGATAGGTGAGGTGGAAAGTGGTGGGAGAGGAGGAAACCAGGTGGTTTTGGCTTAAACAGCCATGGGGGAGAAGGTCTACAGTGTAGGCGGTATTCTTTTTATTTAAAAAGTGGGCCGGGTTTTGATATTGGGCTTGGCTGGGTTAGTTTGGTTTGGATTGGATTTGTAATAATACAAGGGTCCGTTTGGTTATTAGCTAGGCACAAGGACGAATTTTGTAATTTGGTAAATCTTAAGGACTGAACTTGTAACATTTCCAAAGTTATAATAAGGACTAAACCTGCCAAATATGGTTAGTACAAGGACAAATGTTTAATAAAATTCCATTTTTAATAAGTCCAAGGACTAAAATTGTCAACTTTGAAACTTGAGGGACCAAACATGTAAATTCTCAAAAGTTTTATCATAAGGACCATTTTTGTCATTTATTAATAGTATAAGGTTTATTTTGATTATTTTCTAATTTTAAAACCTTAAGGACTATTTTTGACACTTTTGCAAAGTTGAGGGACCAAAGTTGTAATTTTGTGATTTTAAACTTCAAAGGATTATTTTGAACAACTTGTGAATCCCAAGGACCTAAAATGATATTGTACAAGTTTTTGAATTACCAGGACTAGGATTTGATAACTTTGTAACTTGGGACTAAACTGCCAATTATGCAAACTTGGTAATGCTTTTTTCATCGATTTTGATGTTTTTGCATTTAAAACATATAAAACACTTGTTTGTGATATTTTATCATTTTGAAGCATTTCTGAGTGTTTTCAGATGTTTTTGGCATTCTAACAGTATAAAAATGATGAGTATTTAGACACTCATCAGTCACCTCAAGTATATGTAATCATTAGAAAGCTCGTAGTCATAGTTATTTGATGTTAAGTAGTATTTTGTTAAGTAACAATCGCGAGGACGGACGGGTCTTTACCCAATTGTAGATGCCTGATCCACACCTCAGGTGGCGCTTTTATTGTAAGACTATAAATACTTTCTACCTTCCAAGGTAGAGAGTTGGAGCTCATAATAATATTTTCTTTCTCTCACTATAGTTCCCAACTCTCTTCCTTTCTCTCACTAAAACTCTCTCTCTCTCTAATCCTTATATACCCACTTTGATCATGGTTTAGAGTGTTTGTGAAATCCAATATCCAACAAATAGTAATTTTAGCAATTTAATTAGTTTTAAATAGTTTTTAAATCATAGAAATTAGAATATAAATCATAAAAATACAAAGTTAGTTTTGAAAATTCTCTTTAGTTATTTTTGATTTTTTTTTAAATAGTTTTATAATTTTTCCTCTTTATTTTCATAATTTTAGTATTTTAATTTAGTTTTAAAGTTTAAAATTAGTTTTTAATTCAAATTTTATAAAGAAAAATCAAGAAAATCCAAATTTAAAAATAGTGATAGCGTTTATTTAATATAATTTAGCTTTTAATTTTCTTTCATTTTTCCTTTGTCATTTAATATTATCATTAACTCCTTCCTGCTCAATATCACCCGATCACTACGCTTAGCTTCAATCGCACAAAATTGTTGGGACTTAACGACCCGGGGAAACACTAAACTCTCCTGGTTAATTGCATTGCATTCTCAAGTGATTGACTCTTGTTGACCACTCACCGTCAATTTGGGTTGACCGTTGGGGACCATCACTTAACTACCCATCAAACAACAAAGCCTTTGTTCATTGTCCTCAATACCTATCACCAAAACCTCCTCAAGTTGTTTTGGGCAAGTGCAGCGGGCCTATGACCCGACACCCACAACTGATGAGACATGCACTCGCCACTCAGGGAGTTTCTCATCAAGTTTACTATTTTAAACGGGAACAATCTCACACCCCTCGACTATAAAACTTTTGTACATCAACAGGGCTAGACTATAACCGACAATATGTTGATCACCTTGATCCAAACTACCCATAATGAAGTTAGGCAAAATTGTTTTAGATTCAAAATTTTTGGACGTAACCCCAGTCACCAAGAACTCTTTTTCTCGTGGGCTTGAAGATCCTGTTCACTTTTTGTGATTCGGTTCTCGGCGAGAACCACTCGTCCAATCAACAAGTTAACTCTCTATTCGTTGGTGATGGCATATAGCTTGATGAAAGTGGACTCATTGTCGACATAGGGGAGATCACTTACAAGGATCTCGTAGTTAAAGCTACTGAGAAAACTATGGCGAAATACGTTTCGAATTTAGGTTTGTCTCATGTGCTTTGCAAGTGTTACTGGTTGCATTATCCTCAGAATACAAATATTGCGCTTTACCGCAACTCAGCCCCTCAATTTTCAAAGAGACCCATCCCTTGTCAATGATATTGAATTGACGCCCATATGGTTGTCAGAACAACCGAGGGACTCGTGTCTCCAAAACCCTGCTCCCAAAAGAGAAAGGGAAGTCTCGTGACTGACTAAAACCAAACCCAAGTCTCAGGGCCCCGAGGCTTTTGGAACACAACCTAAAGGCAAAGAAAGACCAAGATCGATATGACACCCAATGGAGACCAAGCAACATCCACCCCGGTGACATTGAAGGACACTGATACATCATAGTCGCTGCCCTTGGTCCCACAAACTACTCCCTAAGATCCGTGAGGGAACAAACAACCCGGTGGTAGGGGAGCCTTCCACTCAGCTCGAGGAGGACATTCACAAAACCAAGCTTTTGTCTGCGGGCAAAAGGAATGATCCCAAAGACTTGTGGGGAACACATAACCCATCGAGGATATCACCGCCACTGCTTCTAAGGATGGCACTGAAACACCCACCGCTTGAAGGAGCACAGAGGGACAAAGACTGAGGGAAAGAAACAAACAACCCGCCAATACGAAACTCACAACCAATCCTGACTGTGAAGGTGACTGAAAAACCCATCGAGGTTGCAGGGGACAAAGACTCAGAGGAACAAAAACCACCCAAGAAATATGGAACCCATTACCACCTAATGGTTTGCTAATCAAGGTTGCAGGTCATGAAATACTATTTTCTGATGAGGAGCTTGCCGACGCGGAAGATGAAATCCTTCGCTGGAGAAGAAATGGACGCCAAGGTTCAACAATATGAACAAGAACTCAGTCTCGATCCTAAGAAGCCTGAGGAGTCACCCTTTCATGATGATAATCCCTCCGCTTCCTCGCCCTCAACCTCTCATGAATGAAAGCAGATGACAACTCCATTCCACCTGAAAGGAAGCTGGTAATGTGGATTAAGGGCTACAAGGAGACTATATTTGGTCTTACCGATACTCTTGGGATCAAGATGTTGAAGCGCTTCCAGCTATGCCGATCTAAAAGTCGGTGGTTAATGCAGTGCAAAACACCGATGAGCATAGGGATCTCATGTATGAACATCTATACAGACGGATGACAACCTCGATTTAAATTCCTCAAATACTTTCAAGAGTCTCACACCAAACCTGATGAAATCGGGACTGTCAAAGAAGACCCAAAGACTCAACTCCAAAGTGCTCGAGGCCACCGAGGTCTACATGAAGAATTCATCCGGCCTCATGAACCGATAAACATGCTCAACTCGAAATGTTCAGTGGTCTTCACTCTTCAAGACAGCTTCCTTCAATCCACTCTGGGCTCACTGGATGCTAAGGTTACTGATTTGGCTAAATCACTTTCTATGGCCCGAATCTCTGGCCTAGAATGACAAAGATGGAATTATTTTGAGGCCAATCTTGCTGAAAAGGTCACAAGTCTTCAACAAGATACATCTGACATCATGACCATGGTCTCGGAGATATATCAAGCCTTTAAAGGTCAAGCACTCTCTCCCTCAGTATCTCAAACAACTCTTGTCTCAATGACGTTGCAAAAGAACAGTTGAGGGGGAGAAGCCATGAAGAGACTCCTTCATACTGAGGGGAGCCACCAACCTATATATCAGCTTACACCAATCTCATTAGTCCCACCAACAAAGAACAACCTCGGAACAATGATAATAGCAACAACATCATCAATAATCACAACCATTTTAATGGTAGCATTTTGATTGAGCAAACCGTCAAGTTTTTCTAAACTAAGCTAACCACTTGTGAATGGTTAACTGTAAGGAACTTAAAACAGCTCACACACCAAATGCAAAAACGTAAAAGTTATAAAATAAAAGGCCTATGAATGTAAAACTAATTTTATTACGTACTATATGACAAAAGAAAATTTTAGAAAAAAGATTTATATTTTTTAGACTTTTATATTTTTATTATGAATTAATTACTATAAAACACTAATTAAATGTTTAAAAATACTAAAACTAATTAGAAAAAATCAAACTTTTGTAAAAATACTTTTACACTATTACGATTTATGAAAATAAAAAAACTTGAAAAAGCTACTTAAAAGAAGCTCGAAATAAGCTAACTACACTTAATAAGCTAAACTGATAAGCTGTATAAGAGAGTATTTGGTGCAAACTCTAACAAAAAGACCCAAGGGCTAAATGGCATGTGTACCTTCTATATCACTCTCACAAGGGGGAGGTCTCGGTTCGAGCCTGCCTCCACCTCTTTTGCAAAACATTTTTTTTTTTGAAATTTCTTTTGCAACTTATTAAACACAAGAAGATAAGCACTTTTCACAACTGTAACTTTTTATGAAAATGACTAATAAGCACCTAATAAGCCCAAAAATCACAATGCTAAGTAAAGAAAATGAAATAAGCTCAAGTTTTTAAGTTAAAATGGCTATATGCTATGAAATAAGCTAAAGATAAACTGAAATAAGCTAAGTAACTTAAAATAAGCTAATTACATCAACTGAATAAGCACAAAGCTAATGATAGCACTCAAATAAGCAAAAATTCACATCGTTACACAGGGTACCGTTGGTTTGCTAGGTACTTATAAGCTACTTTTAAGCTATGTAATAAGCTAAAAAATGAAAACAAACACTGCAATTAACTAGTTGACCAAGTGATCTCTCTAAAAAGCTATTTTACAATGTTTAGCTTACACTAATAAGCTCTTGAGGAGCTTATGTAAAACTGATGAAAACTGACTTAATGATGGACTTAAACAAAATGGACAGAACTGAAAACAATAAGCAGACCAACTAAATAAGCTAGAATTGGAAAAATAAGCACTGAGATAGCTAGACAACTAGGTTGGCTTCTCAAAAATCTAAATTTCACAGAATTAAGCTAATTAATGAGCTTTGTGAGAGCTTATGAAGTAGGATACCAAATCTGTGCACAGGGCACTTTTCAGAAAGGGTATCTACAATAAGCTAACAAATAAGCACTGTATAAGCTGATTAAAGGCAATCTAGTATTTTTATATTTTTGTTGAGCAACTAAATATTAATTTCCCAAAAGTACTTAAGCTAACTTTTAATAATAAACACACAGTGAAATTCTAAATTTTATTCAAAAATGGGTATATGAAAATTTTGACTTTCTAATAACACATACAGTTTGACTTTAATGAGATTCAAATGATCCTAGATGATTGAATATGTTATATTAAGCTATATTAAGGTGATATTAAGCTACACTATCAAGTTTTAAGCTAATATGACAGGATTTGCATTTCAAACACTTAACAGTGAACTGTCAAGGATGAAATCAAGAGGAATTTGACTTTTTAATGAACAAGGACAGAGTTTTATGGTATTATTGAACTAGTAAAAACCAAAATGACTTAGAACAATAACAAGTTACAACACAGTAAGGCTCTAGCACAGTTTATAAGCTCAATCCAAACACTACTTAATAAACTGCTTTATAATTAAAACTAAGCTAAATACTGATTTAACTCATCTCACCCATTAAACTAACTCTAATATACTAATTACTAATGATTAAACTTGTTATACTAGTTGGTGACCACGTAACTCAAATATGAGCACAATTTGAAAAACTGTGATAAAAGTGAAAATGAGAACAGAAGCTTACAAGCATCCACCTAGTATGCAAAGTACAACCAAACCAAAACCATTATCCTAATCCATTTCCAATCCAAACACCGCTCGCAACACCCCATGATCCATTTCCAACCTGCTTGAGCTTATAGTTGACTTTTGTTGACCAAAACCAAATATTGATTGCACTCCGGATTAAACTCACTAAAAGTTATAATAAGCTTCAATGAGCTTATTTGAACTTGAAAATAAGCTTGTTGAAGCTTGGATTTAGCAGTTAAACATTGCAATTTGAAACAAAGAAGTTTGAAATTAGAATTCTTAACATAAGCTTGCATTAACACTTAAAAACTTGATACAATGATTTTTTAACTTAATATTGATGTAGTTAAACTAAAAATTACAACTTTGAAGCTAAGTTAAAACATTGTATTAAAAACTAAAAATACATGAAAATTAAAAAAAACTAACTACTTGTCTTCTACTGTCTTTTCTCCTCTTTATGCTCCAAAATTGCTCCACGTGGCCTCTTGATCAAATCCCACCTCTCATTTTGGCCAATGGGAGAGTTTTGAGTGAGTTACCTGTTTTTATCATTTTGGCGGGAAGTGCAATTTGACTTGTGGGTCTGTGAAATAGCTAGTAGGGGCGGGCATTAATTGTGGGGTTGAGGGAGGTAATGATGATGGGGAGGTGGAAAAGGTGAAGTGATGGGAGGAGGTGGAGGTTGCAGCAATGGAGGAGAAGAAGCAGGAGGTGGAGGGAAACCGTAAGGGTACTGTTTGTTTGACTTAATTTGACTTGGGCAGTAAAATGGCTAAAGATGGGGGTCAAAAGGAGATAATGGCAGGGGTCAAAGGTTTTTGACAAGGCTTAGATTAGTTTACATGACAAGGACCAAAATCAAATACTTCAATCTTGAGGACCAAACCGCCATAATACTCCAAAGTTTCATAAGGACTGAATTTGACAAACTTTAATAGTGCAAGGACTATTTTTGACATTTTCAAATTTTCAAAGGACTAAACTTGCCAAATTTCAAAGTTTAGGGACTAAAGTTGTAATTTTGTAAATTTGAATCTCAAGGACCAATTTTGACAACTTAGGAATCCCTAGGGACTTAAAATGATATTTTTCTTTATTTAGATTTACCAGGGACTATTTTTGACAACTTTTGAAACTTGGGGGACTAAAACTGCCAATTATGCAAACTTGATACTTTTTTCACCAGATTTTGATATTTTTGCATTTAAAACATATAAAACACTTATTTGTGGTATTTTTATCATTTTGATGCATTTCTGAGTGTTTTCAGATGTTTTTGCAGTTTAAACAGTACAAAAATGATGAGTATTTACACACTCATCAATCCCCCATACTAAGATATTGCTAGTCCCTAGCAATCTTTTGAGAAAACTTAATGGATTTCATCTCTTTACCAAAAGCCATTACTTCTGGAGTAGCCAAATGTTTCAGTTCAAGTAAGAACCATGGTACACGGATAACCATGTGATTTATTGGCAAATCATAAACCATATAACGGATTTGATTTGTCTTTACCAGAAGCCGCTTGCTTCTGGACTAGCCAACTCTTAGATAAATTATCAATATTATCTTTGGTGAGTTGATTACCAATTATGGTTTTCCACTGCCTTTACCACAAGCCATAACCTTGCGGGCTAGCCAACTCTTCACTATTAAGGATATGGTGATTATACAATTTTGGGCAAATTGCAAGCCGTCAACGGATTTGAGATATCTTTACCAAGAGCCGTTTGCGCCTGGATTAGCCAATCCTTTTGTTTATTAGACAAGGCGGACTGATAACCAATTGAGTAAGTGTAAAACACTTACTCCAAAAAAAATTTTGGCCAAAAACGGGGGAATTGGGTGGATAATACATGATAAAAATCGTGAGAATTCCCCACACTTAGAAATGAATATTGCCCTCAATATTCAAAGTACCGGCGGTTATGCCAAACAAAGAACGTAAAAGGGAAATACTACGCCATTATTTTTAAATGATTTTTTTTTTAAGATATATATATATATAACATGTGGGGCAACTCCCCCACACTAGGGTGGTAGAAAGTAGAAAGAAGTCGGAAATATGGGTGAAAACCCATATGGCATGCTACTGTTTTGATTACCGAGTCGCTAGCTTGACTCGATCCCCGCATTCATTGGTTCATAGGGAAAGTTTGAAGATCCGGGACAATCACAGGAGGAATGTCCTCTCCAAAGTAATGCTTCAACCGATGACCATTCACTTTAAAGTTTGGACCATCGGGCTGAGATAACTCAATGGTGCCATAAGGATAAACCTTAGTGATAGTGAATGGTCCGCACCAGCGGGATTTAAGCTTTCCAGAGAAAATCTTCAATCTTGAATTGAAAAGAAGGACTCGATCACCAACGTTGAAAACGCGGTTTTTGATTTTAGAGTCATGAATCTTCTTTGTCTTTTCTTTGTAGATCAAAGAGTTCTCGTATACTTGATCACGGAGTTCATTTAGTTCATTCATTTGAACTTTCCTGATCACCACTGCTCAATATCGGTTGGCATGCTTCAAGGCCCAGTATGCCTTGTGCTCAAGCTCAACTGGCAGATGACACGCCTTCCCGTACCCAACTTGTATGGAGTGCACCCGATGGGTGTTTTGTAAGCTGCACGAAGGCCCAGAGTGCGTCATCTAGCTTATCCGACCAAGAGGCACGGTTTTCACCAACCGTCCTCCGTAATTTTAATCCCTCGGTTGGAAACTTCCACTTGCCCACTTGTTTGGGGGTGGTACGCAGTAGAGAGACGGTGAGTTACACCATACTTCTGCATGACTCTTTCAAACTGGTCATTGCAGAAATGCGTACCACGATCACTGATTATGGCTCGTGGAGTTCCAAACCTAGCAAAGAGAGATTTCAAGAATTTCACAACAACTCGAGCATCATTGGTAGGCAAAGCCTTAGCTTCAACCCATTTTGACAAGTAGTCAACGCCACGCAGTAGTATGTACTTTTACCGCAGAAGAAGGAAATGGCCCCATAAAGTCAATGTCCCAGATGTCAAAGATCTCACACACTTGAATGGCGTTTTGTGGCATTTCATTCCTGTGTGAGATATTCCCGTGACGTTGACAAGCGTCACAGTGCTTTGACAAATTCGTGGGCATCCTTGTAGATAGTGGGCCTAGAAATGAATCAAACACCTTCTTGGCAGTGTAGTTGGGGCTATGATGTCCCCAGTAGGTCCAGAATGGCAAGCCTTGAGAATGTCAATAGCTTGACCATACACACATCGCTCGATGACTTGATCCGCGCAAATTTTGAACAAGTAGGGTCGTCCCCGAAGTAATGTTTTACATCTTTAAAGAATTTGTTTTTCTGTTGGGACGACATCCCTTTCACTATGAAGTTCCCCGCATGGTAATTTGCGGTCAGAAACCATGGGGTAGAAGAGTTTCCACTAAAAGAAACCGCATTGAGTGTCTCGAGAGGAAATGTTTCATTTATTTCCTTTTTCTCGAAAACATCCTGGGGAGGGTTCTCTAATCGATAGATGATCACAGCCAGGTTCTCACCTTTTTATCACGATAATGATATCAAATTCCTTGAGGAGGAGAACCCAACGGAGCAATCTCGGCTTTGCATCTTGTTTTGCAAAGAGATATTTAAGAGCCGAGTGATCCGTATACACCACGCATTTGGTCAAGATGAGGTATGGCCGAAACTTTTCAAACGCATACACCACATCTAATAGTTCTTTTTCTTAGTGGTGTAATGGGTTTGAGCTTCAGTCATAGTTTTACTTGCGTAGTGGATAGGCTGAAAATGCTTTGTTTTGCGTTGCCCCAAGACTGCACCGATAGCAAAATCACTTGCATCGCACATGAGCTCAAAGGGTAAATCCCAGTCGGGGCAACTAGAATGGGTGCTTCCGTAAGCTTTTTCTTTAATGTTTCAAAAGCTTCGACGCATCGAGAGAAGATAAAAGGAGCTTCTTTTCAAGAAGATGGGTCATAGGAAGCGATTTTGGAAAAATCTGTATGAATCTTCGATAAAACACCATGCATAACCAAGGAAACTCCTAATACCTTTGACGGTAGTAGGATGAGGCAGTTTAGCAATAACATCAACTTTTGCTCTATCGACCTCAATCCCGTTTTTTGAAATCTTATGGCCAAGGACTATGCCTTCTTTGACCATAAAGTGACTCTTCTCCCAGTTTAGACATAGATTGGTGTCTTCACACCTTTTAAGCATTTTGTCTAAATGGGAGAGACATGTCTGAAATGAATCCCCGATGACCGAGAAGTCATCCATAAACACCTCCATTGTTTCCCCGATCATGTCGTGGAATATGGCCATCATCCATCGTTGGAACGTGCCAGGAGCATTACATAAGCCAAAAGGCATACGCTTGTAGGCAAAAGTTCCGTATGGGCAGGTGAATGTGGTCTTCTCTTGATCCTGTGGATCAATGGGGATCTGAACGTAACCCGAGAAACCATCAAGGAAACAATAGTATTCGCTCATTCCCTAATCTCTCAAGCATCCGGTCCATGAAGGGTAGAGGAAAATGGTCTTTACGGGTGGCGTCATTCAACTTACGATAGTCAATACACACACGCCATCCATAACCAATCGAGTTGGAATTAACTCGTTTTCTTCATTCGTGACAACAGTTATGCCACCCTTTTTTGGAACACAGTGAATTGGGCTAACCCAAGGACTATCTGAAATCGGGTAAATCAATCTCTGCATCAAAGTTTGATAACCTCTGTTTGATAACATCATGGATTTTTGGATTCACCCTTCTCTGATGTTGAACTGCTGGTTTGAAGTCATTCTCCATCAAGATTTTGTGAGTACTGAACTCGGGTTAATACCCTTAATGTCGGAGAGTTTCCAAGCAATTGCTTGCTTGTGTGACTTCAAGACCTTTATGAGAGCAATCTTTTCATCTTTACTCAAATCTCGAGCAATAATGACAGGCAATTTATCATCACCTTCAAGAAATGCATACTCAAGATGAGGCGGTAAGTCCTTAAGTTCGACTTCAGGAAATTCTTCAGTTTTCTCAACTGACTTGACTTCCTTGTTATGAAGTTTGACGGGAGGGAGAGGAGGAGAAGTGTCCTGATTTAACAACTTCTCAAGAGTAAGAATATCTCCTCGAATTAATCTCATGGTGATTAATCTCTTCGGAATGCATCACTAATGTGAGGGGTTGATGAGTGATCATCTTTAAGCAACTTCTCAATGAGAAGTATGTCCCCCTCGATGTCAATTGGAGCGTGATCAATTTCCCATGGAAAAGAATCACTAGCCAAGTATGCTTCAATCTCTTCCAAGATGAAGTCGCTTCCCTCAAACGGAGTGAGAGAAGGAGTAGAATTGGCTATGATAGGTTGATAAGATGTGGTGGGATCCCACTCACGAATTATGAGAATAACCAAGAACTTTTTGAGAGTACTCTTCAGAAGCAACATCAATGATATATATTCGGTTAACCGACTCAGAATCATAGTTTGCGGAGTACCTCGAAGTTTGATCAAGGTTAAAGGTGACAGCTTCATTACCAACACGTAATGTGATTTCTTGCTCAAATACATCAATGAGAGCACGGCCTGTTCTCAGGAATCCTCTTCCAACAATGAGAGGAACCCGTGGATCAGCATCGAAATCAACAACTACAAAGTCAGCTGGAAAATGGAACTTTCCTACTTTCACAAATACGCCCTCGGCAATTCCAAGAGGACGGGATATTGTACGATCTGCAAGCTCGAGAGTCATGCATGTAGGAGTAAGATCCGGAAGAGAAAGTTTCTTCCATACTGAATGAGGCATCAGGTTTATGCTTGCACCAAGATCTGCTAAGGCAAAGCATTCAACCATTCCTGGAAATACACAAGGTAAGAGGAACTTTCCAAGATCTCCAAGCTTCTCGGGAAGCTTCTTCAAGATAACTGCAGAGCAGTTTTCGTTGAGAGGAGTTTTAGCCATTTCAAACAGCTTTTCCTTGTTGCTTAACATGTGTTTGAGAGTTGATGCAAACTTGGGCATCAACATGATAGCATCCGCGAAGCTTATGTCAAAATGAAGTTCTTGGAAAATTTGAAAGAATTTTTCCATTTGATGACCTGCTTTCTCGCGGAGCTTTTGCTCATGTAAACGTGATGGGTAAGGAATAGAAGATTTGGATTTTTCAATGGGAGCTACAGGAGGTTCAAAAACAACTCCTGGTTTGGATTTTGGTTTCGACAACTGAGGATGGACATTGTTGGTACTTCCGTTATTAGTAGGAAGTTCCTTGTCCTTTGTCGCCTCAGGTTCACTTTCCACTACCTTCGGGAGAGAAGAAGAAGAGGTAGTAGGAATAGCGGGTCCATCATATGAAGTTCCACTTCTGGTTGTGATCGCCTTTGCATCGCCCCTCGGATTAGCGATCGTGTTGCTAGGTAGAGTACCTGAGCCCGAGGGTCGATCATTTAAAGACTTCTTTAATTCAGCGATCTGACTGACCAACAACCTGTTTGTCTCCTCTTGAGTCTTCATGAATTGCTTTAAAAGCTCATCAGATGTTGACACAGGAGGAGGTTGAGGGACAATTTGAGGTCAGTATGTTCTGGTTATAGCCTAATTCCCTTGATTAGGGTTCATATTCCCCTGAAATTGATTCCCTCGATTGTAAGTGTTTTGATTAAGATTTCCTTATTGTTGGAAACCTTGGTTGGGTCCGGAATAGAAATTACCTTGGTTTTGATAACCTTGGTTCATTCTTGGTTGGTTCTGGTTCCGGTTAGGATTCTGTTAAAACCGGGTGGTGCTTGATAAGTGTTAGCACGGTAGTTTGGTTCATTCTGAGGACGGTATTGATTACCTCCTTGATTTGAAGTACCGGCTATAGCATTAGCTTCAAACGGACTACCATCGGTGGCAGTACAGTTGTAGTATGCATGAGGACCACCACAAGTAACACAAACTTCAACTTTCTTCACTTCACCATATGATGGTGCTTGTGTGAAAGTGACTTTCTTTTGGTTAGCAAGAACCAAAGCCTGAACAATATCCGTGAGTTTGTCAATCTTAGCATCGGTGCTAGATGTACTCACGGGAGATGAAGTAGAAGGTCCAGCCTTAGACTGAGATTGATAGGTCTTTGCTCGGAAAATGGGCGGACTGGGACTTGTTTTAAATTATTTGCAAGGCTTCTTTTGTGGTCTTGCTCAAGAAATTACCTCCCGCGGAGGCATTTAGAGAGTCTTGATCACCTTGGTGCAGACCATTGTAGAAAGTATCCATTTGCATTAACTCGGTAAAACCATGATGCGGACACTTGCGGAGCAAGTCTTTGTAACGATCCCACGCCTCCCCGAATGATTCATCAAATCTCTGAGAGAATTTCATTATCTCATTCTTAAGACTTGTAGTTCGGGATGGAGGATAGAATTCGTTAACAAACTTTGTGACAAGATCTTCCCATGTCTCAATGGAACGAGGGGGTTGTTTCTCAAGCCAATTCCGGGCTTGTCCCTCTAGAGAAAATGGGAACAGAAGAAGCTTGATGGCTTCATGTGGGACATTCTTGTACTTGATGGTAGATGCAATCTTGTTAAACCATCGAATGTGTGCATGAGGATCATCCCGCTCAAAACCATAGAATTGGCTTTGGGTTACCAGATTAAGTAACCCGGTTTTGAGCTCAAAATTATCGCCACGATGGCTGGGACAACAATGGCATCTCCGTAACCCTCGATGGGTGCTTGGAGAAGCTCATTCATCGGTTTGTCTTCTGCCATTACGGCAGGTGGTGGTGGTGGTAGACGTTCCTTAGTCACGGCTGAAGGAGCTGAACGTCCTCTACGTCTACGAGGAATCTTTCCAAGTTCGACAATGGACTTGTAGAAGCTGGAAGAACGAGTGCGCATGCACTAAGTATAAAAATCAGTTTTCAAAACAAATGCGAGGCAAAACGACAAGTGAACTTAACCAATAATCACAAATGAAATGGCTTCTTTGAAAAAGGTACACCAAATCACAGGAACACAAAGGCAAGTTTTAAATCGATGTTCGGAACTTATTATGGTCGCACCCCCAGTTAGGTAGTGCAACTGCCTTGATTTGCTGGTGGTTGATTTTTATGTATATTAAGTATCACGAAAAGACGTAAAGTACAGATTTGTCTTGATGGGATTAAAACTTTTGGACAATATTTTGGTATCGTCTCGTTTAACCAAATCGTATTTCTTTAAGAATCACCTTAAAAGAAACACAAGCTAGAAAACGTTACGATTGTTTTGTTGTTTTATATTTTGTTTGGTGTTTTTAACACTTTAGAAAAAGTGTTAATGAACTTTTTGATTTTGTTATAACTTTACAAAAAAATGACCTTTTTACAAACTGTGGTATATGTGCAAGTACGGGTCTGATAAATGCTTAGAAACACGCTTACAGCCTCCCCGGCAGCGGCGCCAAAATTTGATCGGTGCTGAACCGTCAAGTTTTCTCACGCAAGCTAACCACTTGTGAATGGT
>OU343225.1:11886223-11978425 GCA_910596185.1 Chrysanthemum makinoi | reverse complement strand
ATTTTGGAGCAAACTAAGTTTGACTTGAAATAATTAAATGCAAGAAATATATGTAAGTATACAATATTTAAAAACACATATGCATTATTTTCTAAAAGACTTATCACGAGAAAAAATATAAAGCTGAAAAAATATTTTTAATTCCAATTTAGGGAATTAGTAAAGCGTTTTTTAATTAAAAAAATATAAAAAGAAAATAAAAAATGTGTTTTACCTTTTTTACCCTTTTGAATTAATTAAAAAAATTTATTAATACTAAATTATTATTGGTCTAAATAGATGCTGTAAATATTGTATCTAATATTAATGCTTGCATATAGCGTGCCCCTATATATATATATATATATATATATATATATATATATATATATATATATATATATATATATATATATATATATATATATATATAGGTTTGGGTTATTATGAAAAGATGTTTAAAATGAAAAGAATGAGAAGCCACCACAATGCGCCATGTGTCCCATCTCCACCCTCCTTTTTTTTACTCTCAAGGGCGTTTTGGTCATTTTACCACAAAATAGAAAGTATATAAGCTTTTTTTTCTTATTTTTTTCACAGTTCTTCTCATACTTATATCTCTCTTCTTCTCCTCTGAAACCACCTTTCTCCACTGTCATCACTACCGTGATCTCCACCGTCATCACCATCGTTCTCTACTAGGGTAAATACAGTCTTCTTTTATCCTTTTTCTTATCTCCTCCTATGCATCTAAAAATACACACGACATTTCTTCTCCACCATGATTTCTTCTTCTCCTTCGATCGTGATAGTCTTTTCCACCGTGATTTCTTCTTCTCCTTCGATCGTGATAGTCTTTTCCACCGTGATTTCTTCTTCTCCTTCGATCGTGATAGTCTTCTCCACCGTGATATTCTTCTTCAATGTGATTTTGAGATGAAACCTGTACAATAATGATGGTAAGATTAATATGTTTTTTTTTCAATTTTTTTGGTAAATTTAATTTGTTTTAATTGAATAAGTTTTTCTGATTTTTAGTGTATTTAGTTGATTTAAAATAATGATTTAGTGTGTTATTGAGAAAAAAGAGATTAAAACGTGCATATGAAATGTGCAAACCATGTGTTTGATAAAATGTCTACATGATATTGTATAACTATGATGCACCGGTTTTATGCTGCGATGCAATAATTTCGTAATGTGATGCATGTAGTTGTTCATCCTTAGGTTGTATTTCATAGTATAATGCAGTAGGTTTTAATTTTTATTGTGATGCAGTAGGTTATTGTGTTTGTATGTTTTATGTGTCTAAACTTGTTTGTATGCTTGGTTGTATGCTTGATGCAATGGAATCTGAATTGAGATGCAGTAGGTGTTTAATTGTTGCATATAAGGATGAAGTAGGCTAAGCGTAAGATGTTTAATGTGCGTAAATGTATTTTTATGCTTGGTTGTATGTGTGATGCACTGGAAAATGAATTGAGATGCAGTAGGTGTTTAGTTGTCGTATGTAAGGATGAAATAGGCTAAGCGTAGGTTGTTTTATGTGTGTAAACTTGTTTATATGCTTGGTTGTATGTCTAATGCATTGGAATCTGAACTGAGATGCAGTAGATGTTTATTTGTTGCGTGCAAGGATGAAATAGGCTAAGCGTAGGTTGTTTTATGTGTGTAAACTTGTTTGTATGCTTGGTTGTATGTCTGATGCATTGGAGTCTGAACTGAGATGCAGTAGATGTTTATTTGTCACATGCAAGGATGAAATAGGCTAAGTGTAGGTTGTTTTATGTGTGTAAATGTGTTTGTATGCTTGGTTGTATGTGTGATGCAATGGAAAATGAATTAAGATGCAGTTGGTGTTCAATTAGAGTGTATAAGGATGAAATAATATAAGCGTAGGTTGTTTTATGTATATAAACTTGTTTTTATGATTGGTTGTATGCACGATGCACCTTTGGAATTTGAACTGAGATCTGATAGAGTTTTTAGTAAATCGTATATAAGGATGAAGTAGGCTAAGAATAAGTTATTTTATGTGTGTACATGTGTTTTATGCTTGTTTGTATGTGCGATGCGGAAAATGAACGAGATGCAGTATGTGTTCAGTTGTCGCGTGTAAGGATGAAATAGGCTAAGCGTATGTTGTTTTATGTGTGTAAACTTGTTTGTATGCTTAGTTGTATGTCTGTGCACTAGAATCTAAACTGAGATGCAGTAGATGTTTGTTTGTCATGTGTAAGGATGAAATAGGCTAAGCGTAGGTTGTTTTATGTGTGTAAATGTGTTTGTATGCTTGGTTGTATGTGTGATGCATTAGAAAATGAACTGATATGCAGTAGGTAGGTGTTCAGTTGTCGCATGTAAGGATGAAATAATCTAAGCGTATGTTGTTTGATGTGTGTAAACTTGTTTGTATGCTTGGTTGTATGCCTGATGCACTGGATTCTGAACTAAGATGCAGTAGGTGTTTAGTTGTCGCATATAAGGATGAAGTAGGCTAAGCATAAGTTCTTTTACGTGTGTAAATGTGTTTTTATGCTTGGTTGTATGTGCGATGCACTAGAAAATGAACTGAGATGCAGTAGGTGTTTAGTTGTCGCCTGTAAGGATGAAATAAGCTAAGCGTATGATGTTTTAGGTGTGTAAACTTGTTTGTATGCTTGGTTGTATGTCTGATGCATTGGAATCTAAACAGAGATGTAGTAGATGTTTATTTGTCGCGTTCAAGGATGAAATAGCCTAAGCATATGTTGTTTTATGTGTGTAAATGTGTTTGTATGCTTGGTTGTATGTGCGATGCATTAGAAAATGAATTGAGATGCAGTAGGTGTTCAATTGTCGTGTATAAGGATGAAATTATCTAAGCGTAGGTTGTTTTATGTATGTAAACTTGTTTTTATGATTGGTTGTATGCCTCATGCACTGGAATTTGAACTGAGATGCAGTAGGTGTTTAGTTGTCGTATATAAGGATGAAGTAGGCTAAGCGTAAGTTGTTTTATGTGTGTAAATGTGTTTTATGCTTGTTTGTATGTGCGACTTTACTAGAAAATGAACCTGAGATGCAGTAGGTGTTAGGTTGTGCGTGTAAGGATGAAATAGGCTAAGCGTAGGTTGTTATATGTGTGTAAACTTGTTTGTATGCTTGATTGTATGTCGATGCACTGGAATCGAACTAAGATCAGATAGATGTTTATTTGTCACGTGTAAGGATGAAATATGCTAAGGGTAGGTTGTTTTATGTGTGTAAATGTGTTTGTATGCTTGGTTGTATGTGTGATGCATTAGAAAAGAATGATACGATAGGTGTTCAGGTTGCCATGTAAAGATGAAATAATCTAAGCGTATGTTGTTTTATGTGTGTAAACTTGTTTGTATGCTTGGTTGTATGCTTGATGCACTGGACTCTGAAATGAGATGCAGTAGGTGTTTTGTTGTCGCATATGAGGATGAAGTAGGCTATGTGCAAGTTGTTTTATGTGTAAATGTGTTTTTATGTGTAAATGTGTTTTATGTGTAAATGAACTCAGATGCAGTAGGTGTTTAATTGTCGCATATAAGGATGAAATAGGCTAAGCGTATGTTGTTTTATGTGTTTAAACTTGTTTGTATGCTTGGTTGCATGTCTGATGCATTGGAATCTGAACTGAGATGCAGTAGGTGTTTATTTGTCACATGTAAGGATGAAATAGGCTAAGCGTAGGTTATTTTATGTGTGTAAATGTGTTTGTATGCTTGATTGTATGTGTGATGCACTGGAAAATGAATTGAGATGCAGTAGGTGTTTGTTTAGTTGTCATGTGTAAGGATGAAATAGGCTAAGCATAGGTTTTTTAATGTGTGTAAATGTGTTTATATTCTTGGTTGTATATGTGATGCACTGGAATTTGAATTGAGATGCAGTAGGTGTTCATATGTTTTAGAATGATGAAGTGATGCAATAGGTTCTTATAAGTGGCATATATGGTTAGATTAGGCAACGCGTATGGTTTATTACTTGTCAAAAAGTGTTTGTATATATGTTGTATGGATGATGCATTTGGTGTCATGAAGTGATGTAGTACGTACATGTTTGTGGCATATGAGGTTAGATTAGGTTAGACGCAATGTGTTTTATTTGTTGATAAGTGCATATTGTGTTTTACTTGTTGAAAAGTGGTTGCGTGTGTACTTGTATGCATGATGTAGTTCTTTGTAAAGAAGTGATCAGATAGTGTTCATCTATGTCATATAAGGTTCGACCGAGTAATGTGTAGGGTGTATTACTTGTGGAAAAGAGGTTGTGTGTGTAATTATATGCATGATGCAGTTGTTGTGAAGAAGTGATGCATTAGGTGTTTATTGTGGTATATAAGCTTCAATTAGGTCCGCCCTAGTGTATTTTATTTGTCGAAATGTGCTTGTGTGTGTATTTGTATGTAGGATGCAATTGATGTAAAGAATTGATGCAGTAGATGTTTTATAATGGGTTTTGTTTGATCATGTTACAAGTAGAAATGAAGACGAAAACAACATATAAGATATGATGAATATGCATTGATCATAGGAAGTAAAAGTTGATTGATGATTAGGTTTTGTTTTGCTACTGCATCATAGTGTTATAATTAGTGCATCACAATGAAAACATGATATTAATTTTATACTCTATTATAAATTATCACAGATAAACATGTATGTTGACTACTTGATGAGGAATAAACACCAAAGATGGAAGGAGATGTTTACATAGCGGTCGTGGTATTATTGAGGCGATGGTAACACAAGGGTCATGGTGTTTTTAGGAATAGTTAAAGAAAGAAGGCAGAGTCAAGAGGACAAATCCATCTCCTGTGAGAAAAGTACACGGCAAAGATGATTCTTACAAGTATGAATAAGAAAAAGGTGGAAGTCTTGGCGGTATAAAGGCATATAACAAGATGCAACGATAAATTCCAAACCTCTAATACCAAATGCTACACTCAAGTTGAAAGACGGAAAGGTAGAAAGGATTATTGAGCCGAAACAAGGATTCGGATGTAGTTGTGGATTATTAAAATAAAATGTTTAAATATCATTAGATGTAATACTTTGGATAAGCGAATGTTTAATACTAAGTATTGTATGTTTGTTTAATATTAAATATTTTTGATTCTTGCTGATATCTAAATTAACATAGATGCACAATGTATACAACTGGTGCATCCACGTGTATACAGGTGGTGCATTGTAATGTGTACATCAAGTGCATCACAATGATGTAATTTTAATGCATCACAATGTATAAACTAATGTATCACAATCTTATAATTTTTTAAATCATCTTTGCATCACAATATTGTTCTACTGCATCAAAATGTTATCATTTTACTACATCACAATATTATCATACTGGTGAATCACTATATAATTTTTACGCATCATTATGTTAATTTACTGAATCACAATGTCAATTTACCACATTACAATGTTATACATATTGTTGCTACGCAATATTATTATACTACTAAATCAAAATAAAATTATACTACATCACAATATTGTTCCACTGCATCAGAAGGTTATCATATTAGTGCATCAAGATGTTATCATACTACTGAATCATAATATAATTTTACTGCATCACTATGTTAATTTAATGGATCATAATATTATAAATATTGTTGCTTATCAACGTTATCATATTGCTGCATCAAAATAATACTTTCTTGCATCTATGTATTATTTTCTGCATCATAATGAATATTTTAACGCATCAAAATGTATATTTCTTTTATCATAATGCACTAAAGAAATAACATAATGCGATGCTTGTTATTTATAAAACAGACTGATGTCAAGTTTATTTCAGAAACACTATTGATTTTTGGTAATAAATGCTACACATCATAGGACAAAAACCATGTTTTGTAAGTAATTCTTTAATATCTATACAATACTTATTGTGAATAAGAAAAAATAATAATGTTGAAATAATGCTTCTAAGCTTTACGAGATTTTCTAAGCCCAGCTCTGTCGGTTCTACTGGTTGCTTGCTTTTCTTCAATGATGGCAATTTTAATGAACATGTCCTCGAATTATGGCCTTCTTTTTCTTCACATACACTACATGTCCTCCTCTTATTATTTTAGTGCATCATCATGTTATTTTACTGCATTACAATGTATATATAAACTATAAGATACACTAGATAAAAATCGAAGATGAAATTAAGAGAAATAACAACAATGAAGTGTAGTTTAAGTGTGATGAATAATAAGTGCGTATGCACGTAATAAGTTAACTATGATACAATGAGCATAAAGTGTTGATTCAATGATAAGTACGTAAGCATTTGATAAGAAATATGTGATGCGTATATGTCGCTATGAACTTGATAAGATTATTGTGATGCATGAACTTAAAGTGTTGATGCATTAGTTATATCGTTATTATGTTATATAAAGGAAAGATGCAGATCGCGCTAAGTTATAATTTCATTATCATTGGAAATATAAAAACCAGCATGCTCTTTCACACCAATAGTCTAAACAAGTGTAAATAAAATGCATTCATAGTTAAAACCGAATACATCAAGATGAACATTTTACTATAATACAAAGGATGCATCAAACTTATCAAGTTACAATATATCACAATCATGTAAACTAATTAATGAACATAAATTAACAACAAATAGTATCAACTAAAATATGTGTCTACAAGTATGCGCGTGGTGTGTTTCACCAACAACATGTCGATATCATGACAAAATTACAAATTCACTGAAAAATTGCTACCTAACCATGCTTACCTAAAATCAACTCATCTAAATCAACCTCACAAAAAGCTACAGAATATATATCACAATCTGTTGGGAATTCTGTGAAGTATGAATTATGCTGAAAATAACGCTGAAGGAATCTACTGAAGTACATGGATTCTGCTGAAGGAATCTACTGAAGTATATGGATTCTGCTGAAGAAGGACTTCTGCTGAAGTTATATTAGCGCATAGTTTGTTTCTGCAGAGATAGTTATTCCGTATATTTATTAGTTTGTTAGGATTTGCATGAGCTATTTTAGGTAGTGATATGCATTTATTTTATATTATTGTTTTATTTAGGGTTCCTTGTGTATAAAATGAACTGATAGCTTTTGTATTAAACACTTGAACAAAAAGAAAACCTCTGGAGAAAAACATTCCAGGAAAACATCTCTTGAGAGAGAGTGAAAAAGATCCATAGAGGATCATTGTTTTAATAAGAAAAACCTTGTTGGTAACTTTGATTGTGTTAATTATTATCCGCTGTGCATCTATTCAATCATTGTTATTATACCCTAGTTGAGTCCGGATCTTGGTTTCAACAAGTGGTATCAGAGCGGGTGGCTCTCGATCTAGGGTTTATAAGGTTTTTATGAATTAGGGTTTATATTGATTCAGTTGTGTTTTGGAGCAGATGATGATTTAGTTTTGCTTCGAATCAACAAGAGTAACCTCGTACTAAAAAATTAATTTTTGATACAGGTTCATTCGTGTACTGGTTGTTTTGCTGGTCCCACTCTTGCACGATTAAAGATTGTTTAATTGGTACAGTGGGTTTTCGTTTAAAATCATTGGCTGATTTGGAAGGCGCATTTATTGGCTGAGATTATATTCGGTTTGTGGTCTCAATTTTTAATTCGAGTCTTGACTCTTGATGGGGTCCCATATGATGAGTAATTGTTAATATTGGTTCACATGGGTCTTTGATTGATCTCATTGAACTTATTTGATTGGCTGACATGAGGCATAGTTTCTGCTGGTCCCTACACTCATTTACTGTATTGCATGATTGTCTCTCATTGGTAAGGTAATATCATATCCTTGGTCACCATTTGAAGACTTCACGTGGGTCACTTTATTGTTGCAACGTGTTGTGATTGGCTCGTGAGATTGCTTATCATCTGAATCATAACTGTTAGGTCTCACACGTCTCAGTCATATCATTGGTCCATTGTTTGACTAAAGCATTTAATTGGTTATATATTGCTGCTGAAGGTCTACGTGAGGTAGATATTCATATAGTTTGATATTGCTTTCATGGTTGACGTGAGGTTGTGGGGTTACTGCTGAAGACTTACGTGATAAAGTTTGTGAATTGTTAATCACGTGTTGGGTATTGAATTTGGTTTATTGGGTATTGGATTGATAGTCACGTGGAACATGATTAATATTGATCCCGCAACTTGTTTCTACTGAAGCTCACGTGATCTATACTGTTTTATGGTTATTCTCATTGTTGGGGCCCACGATTGTTTATTTGTTTGAGTACTCCAAATGCTTGGATGACATAATACTGGTCTCAAGACAGCATTTTGTTTTGTTGAGTACTGTTGAAGTCTTGAATTTCTTTGGTGGATCTGAGACTTGGAATAGTCACTTGTGTCTGGGTTTTGTTTGTTCGACATATTTTAAGTATTTCTACTATCACACAACTTTACTTCTCTCCACAATTTTAAAATGGCAGAATTTGATAATAATAAGGATGATGGTGTGTTTCCTTATTTGATGGATGATGAGTACGATGGCTGGGCTAAGAAGATGGAACACTGGATCATGAATAATGATATGAATATCTAGAAGGTGATCCAAAATGGCAACACTTGAAAAACTTGGATGTGATCGCGATGGAAATCTCTTTTTCATCCTCAACATTGCTTGAGATGAACACATTCTGTACAAGAGAGTCAAAGGCGGAACTACCTTGCTTAAATCTATTCTTGGTGATCATGTAGCAGATTTTCATTATATGGATGATGCAAGTCGTATATGGAATGCACTCAAAGAAAGGTATGGTGGAAAGTGAATTGAAGATGAGCAAGGAAGTGATGCTTAGGGTTATCTTGAAGAACTTGCGATCCACTTTGCATTCATGGGCATCTCTCAGGTACAAAAACAAAATTGTGTGTTTGGTTGTAATGAAAAATATAATGAACTCAAAGAAGCTTATGATATTTTGGAACCTAAATATAATGAATGCTATGTGGAAGTTGAAGCTTATAAACAGGCTTTAAAACTACTAGAAAGACAAAAGGTTTGGTTTCAGAAGAATCAAATAGCTTATGATGAAAAGATAGGTGTATTAGAAAGGGATCTCGAATGTGCTAAAAATGAGTTAAAGTGGTCTGAGAAATTAAGAGAAGATGTAGTGTCAGAAAATCTAGAGCTAAAAGAGAAACTAGATGAGGAAATTGCTAGGCATAAAGAATGGTTATTGAATGGAAACAAGTTAGCTGGTTTTATTTATAGTAGTCAAGCTTCTAATTCTACAGTGGCTTTAGGTTTTAAGAAATATGTTGGCTTAGAAGCTAGGGATGACACACGTAAATCTACACCAGCCAAATTAGCTAATTTTGTCAAAGAAGGTCAACTACATGCTGTACGTGGACCTATTAGAGGTGAGCACATGCCCATTGACCTTTCCATTACAGTTGACTTTGATGGATCACATCATTTATATGGCAAAAAGTCAAGTGACTTGCCAGACCTTAGTAGCAAAACTAATGACTCTGTCTCTTGTTCTGAAAGTGACAAGTCATGGACCTAAAGTCCCCGACTATGCCTCATGTGATTCAAGTGAAAGTCGAACTTATCTGAGCATACACCCAAGACCGCACCTAAGTCCAAAGTAGCTGATGCTGAGCCCACAACAGAGCCAGTTACTTATTCTGTTGAACACAATTTTGTTTCTAATTTTGTTTCTGATAAGTTTAAATGTAATAAACAAAGTTGTGTTAAGAATAAGTCTTATAAGAAGAAATCTTGTTTTGTGTGTGGTAGTAAACTCCATCTTATTAAAGACTGTGATTATCATGAGAAAAAGATGGGTGTTTCCTCTGGCCATAAGACTTCTAGACCCACATGGACTAATGTTGCTAGTATTCCTCCATTTATTCCCAAAGTTACACATGTGAGGGGTAAACCGGCTCCTCTTGGTAAACCAAGGTGTATGCATCATTTTCTGGCTGACAATAGGCCTTTCCAGTTCCTCTCGGTGGAGGATATTCTTCACGGTTACTACTTTGGATGGTGGAACAGTAAGGTTAGGCTTATGCCCTATAGACCTAAAAGTTCTTATTTTCAGTCATATACACCTTATGTATCTCATATGAATATGGCACATGGTAGAGTTGGAGTGGCAAGCTGTACATTAAGCCCTCAGGTTATTCGTGGAAAACTCAAAGAAAAGGTTCATTACGGGTACCCAGAACAATAGTGTTTGTCGGGTGCATTGATTGAGAGCATAAGCCTAAGGGGAGGCTTTATTGTTTTATATTTGTTTTCTAACCATTTTTGCGGTGTTGGATCCTCATAAGCCTAAGGGGAGCTTAGTGTTTACGCTAACACTACAAATGTCTTTGGTTTACTGGCTGGCTTGCGGTATCTTTTACATGTTTTGTTTATTTTTATTCTTTCTTTATTTTATGTGTTAAAAAGCGTGTTATTTCTTTTTAATGATTAAAAAAATCTTATTTCTTTTGTTTCGTGATTAAAAAAATCTAACAATATGCATTTTAGTTTCTACTCTTTCTTATATGCGAGGTTTTGGTGTTGGTTAATTACCACACTAATGGTTTTCATCTCACCATGTCTTTCGACACAGAGTTGACTAGCCACGGGATTATGGCTTGTGGTAAAGGCTGCGGAAATCCATAAATGGTAATCCACTCACCATGATGATGACGACATTTCATCAAAGAGTTGGCTAGTCAAAAGCAAGCGGTTTTGGTAAAGACATTTCAATTCCGTTGATAGTTGTAATGGTTTGCTCAAAATCATAGGGTATGCAATCACCCATGCTTAATTGCTGAGGGTTGTATGGTCATCAATTCACCATGGTTTATTCCTTTTGGGAATCCAAGAATTGACTAGTCTGAGCAAGCGGCTCTGAGGAAAGACATATCAAATCCGTTTATAGTTCTGATTTACTAATAAATGAGATGGTTATCAGTGTACCATGGTTTTGAATGAAACATTTGGCTACTCCATAGTGATGGCTATTGGTAAAGAGACATCAAATCCATTATTTTCAATGATTCACCTCCAGGGTTAACACTCACTGATGTGATGAAATAGTATGAAACTAATCTGTTTTGATGTATCTTTTGTCATTTGTTGCTGCAAAGATCTGGAGTTTCAAAGTTTGTCATCATAGAGATGTAATTGTTTTGATTCTTTCTGCTGTGATGTTGAGTACAATCCTCAAGTTCGAAGCATTAAAGTACTATCGAGAGCGGAACTTAACCATGTCAAATTCCAGTTTAGGGGAGGATTGTTGGAAATTATGTGAAGTATGAATTATCTTTGAAAATAGACTGAAGGAATCTCTGGAGTACATGGATTCTCTGAAGGAATCTCTGAAGTATATGGATTCGAAGAAGGACTTGCTTGAAGTTATATTAGAGCATAGTTTGTTTCTGAGGATAGTTATTCCGTTATATTTATTAGTTTGTTAGGATTTGCATGAGCTATTTTAGGTAGTGATATGCATTTATTTTATATTATTGTTTTATTTAAGGTTCCTTGTGTATAAAGGAACATAAGCTTTTGTATTAAACACTTGAACAAAAAAAAACCTCGGAAAAACATTCAGGAAACATCTCTTGAGAGAGTTGAAAAAGATCCATAGAGGATCATTGTTTTAATAAGAAAAACCTTGTTGGTAACTTTGATTGTGTTAATTATTATCCGCTGTGCATCTATTCAATCATTGTTATTATACCCTAGTTGAGTCCGGATCTTGGTTTCAACACAATCATATAAACTAACATATATATGTGCACGCGTATGTTTAATCCATCGGCATCCAGTCGAAATTACAAACTCAGCGGATAATTCCATATAGCAACACCTCTATATCGACTAATTCTACAAAAACCTAACACTAGCTAAACTAAATCAACCTAACAACAAGTCACAATCAATCACATATGTTTCTAATAACATAAATACTCCGAATTAGCTAATAGATTCATATTTTTCACAGACAAACACCTACTACAATGACTACATCATACATATAACTACACACAAGCGTGTTTCACTAATAAATACTTGAAAAAATAAGCTAATAATTTTACACAACAATACCAAGCTGCATCAGTATTTCAAAGCAGTACGCATCAAACTTACAACTAAATATACAAGCCTTTTCACGATAAAACGAAAATACTAGCTAATAAATTCAAATTCGTCACAAACAAACACCTACTGCATCAAAGTTTCAAATCAACTGCATCATACATACAATTACACACACAAATAATTTATACTCATCACTTATAAAAGATAAGCTTTTAGATATATATTTGCCATAAACAAACACTACTGCATCAACATTTTAAAAGAGTTGCATCACGCATACAACTACACATACAAGCCTTTTCCACTTAATAAATGACAGATTAATAGTTGATGCAGCCGCGGTTTAAAATTCTGCATCACAATTATCAAATATCACAAAGACATTTTAAAAAACACCTTGTGTGCATCATTCCTAATCACTTTTTCACATCAACTGCATCACAGTTCAACAGTAAGCACATAACGCCAACTACGTAGCCAATCGATCCTTGTACATGACAATTGTGAACCTACTGCATCCCAGTTCAAACCAATTGCATCGTTCATACAACCAAGAAAGTAAATACATTTCAACGGATAATGTCACCTACACGTAATCTAATTCATTCTTATAAGTGACAACTAAGTACCTACTGCATAACAGTTTAAGACCAAGTAGATCATACATACAACCAGCGGACAAACTCATTTTTAAACATAATACAACATACAAGTACCCTAAGTCAGCCATACACGTGATAACAAAGCACCTATTGCATCACAATTTAAAACCAAGTGCATCGATCATAAACATACACATACACACATTCTTCAACATATTTGATAGCCTATTACATCATATTTAGAATGATGAACTTAGTCATTAAAATATATAATCAACAGCAATCATAAAATAGAATATACAAACACATTTTCACACATTGTGATGCGGTTGAACAACATTGTGATGCAATAATATTATAAACATTTTGATGCAACGTACAACAACAGTGATGTAGTAGAATAACCGGTGATCTGTTAGAATAAGTATCTCATACTCGAAAACTCAAAACCCTCATCACAGTTCATATTCGAGTGTATCTCACAAACAACTAAACATACAAACACATTTACGCACATAAAACAACCTACGCTTAACCTAAGACATCCTTATACACGGCGAAAACCTATTGCATCATAGTTCAAAATCAAGTGCATCGCACAAATAACCTCTTGCATCC
Source organism: Chrysanthemum makinoi (assembly GCA_910596185.1). Taxonomy (NCBI): domain Eukaryota; kingdom Viridiplantae; phylum Streptophyta; class Magnoliopsida; order Asterales; family Asteraceae; genus Chrysanthemum; species Chrysanthemum makinoi. Next base: position 11,965,146 of record OU343225.1, on the reverse strand, counting down.
AGTTAAAAAAACCTATTGTATCATAATATGAAATATAAATGCATTAGCATCACAATAACTGCATCACAAAGTAAAATAAGTGCATCGCAGTTGTAAATTCTAGTTGAGACATTTTGTCAAACACCTTGTATGCAACTTTCCCAAACACGTTTTTAATAGATTTTTTGCATTTTGTTGGATCTAGAAAACATGATTTAAGTTTCAATCAAACTCTTAATATAACATGATTAGATCAATAAAAACACAAAAATTGCTGCAATAACAAATTATTATTCAAAAATTGTCGCCTCAATAATTCTTATACTTTTCTAATTTCACTAAAGAAGCGACACGATTTTAGTAGAATAAAATTAACAAAATGATGTAATAACAGTTTTAGGTCTTGTAAATTAACTTACCAGAAGGTTCAAAGCTTTTTATTTTCGTTTTCACCATTGATTTGATGTAGTTAAACTGATGAGATGATCAGGTTGAGATTTGAGTTGTGTGAATTAGATTTTTAATTAGGTGTGTGAATTATTTAGAGAGTAGTGTTGTGTGAAGAGATGATATGAAATGATGAAGAGAGTGGTTTTGTTCCAGGAAGTATGAAACGAAAAGCACGAGGTCTATTTTGTAAATGATTTATTCAGTTTTCATTACTACAACTTTGCCCCTCAAGTTTATGTTTTTTACACAAATGCCACTCCGCCTTTTTAATCTTGCCACTCTAAATCAATGGTTGAGATGGCTTCCCATTCTTTTCATTTTAAACATCTTTTCATTTTAACCCACCTATATATATATATATATATATATATATATATATATATATATATATATATATATATATATATATATATATATATATATATATATATATATATATAGAGAGAGAGAGAATCTAGATCAAATAAGATCATACTTAAAGTTGTTAAAATGAGATTGAACTAAAATTTGACAAGAGATACTCTCCTTACAATAAAAATAATTTTTTTATTTACTACAACTAAAATTGTTAAAGTTTCAATAGATTTCTTTTTAAAATTTATGAAACCTAGGTGATACACTTTGATTAAAAGTTCAATGTGTATCAGGTTTTGTATGTGTATCAGGTTTTGGAATATTTATTAGTGTAATGTGTATCATGTGTATCACTAATCCAAACTCATGTATCATTTGGTTATTAGTTGCTAAAATGTTAATTTGTATTAAAATATTATTATTTTTTTGTGTATGATTGCTAAAATTGTTATTTATAAATGTTTTAGTAGTTTTTTAGATTTGATCTTATTTTTACAACTTTAAGCTTGATCTTACATTAACCCTCCCCTATATATATATATATATATATGATGATTTATGCATTATTTTTTTATACCATGTATGGTATATTAATTATACTTTGGGGGGGGGGAGTATTTTAATAATATCATTAGTGATTTGTAAATTCAATTAGTGGGTGTTTTAAAGAAGAAAAAAAATATGATTTACGCATTACTGTTTTGTATCATGTGTTATATTAATTGTATTTTTGAATGAGAGAGTATCTTAATAATATTATTAATGATTTGTAAATTTCGTTTAGTGAATGTTTTCATAAAGAAGAAAAATAACATCATTTGTGTACTATTGTTGTATGTAAATATGTAATATATTAATTATACTCTTGATTGATGAGATATCTTACTATATTATAAAGCATGAATACCTTCTAAAAATAGAATTACTTAAAATTCAACATTACTTAAAATAACAATACTAATTAAAACAAATTTTTTCACATTGATTTCTCTAATACATAACTTACAAGTTTTAAAACTTAATGTATAAAATACAAAACATTATTAATATGGTTAAGATATTTAATGTACTAAATTAATTAAATAGTCAATAAATACAATTAATATAGTTATTAAAGCACCATTTACATAAGAAAATTACAAATTATCAGTGGTATTGTACAACCAACTTAAACACAATTCCTGCATTAAATTTCACTAATACAAATAATAAAACACATTATACAAATATTCAAGCCCGAGCAGGCATGAGCCAAATGGCCTCGGCCGAAGGAACTGAGCAGGGCTCGAGCCGAGCGGACGCTGGCTAAACGAAATTCTTGATATTCCTAAATTATTGTAAAAAAACATAATAAACTAAAATACATGATGCACCGGAAAATGGTATTCGCCGCCGCAACGCGTGAGTCCCTACTAGTTTTAATTATATGCAATGAATTAATGTATGTGTGCATTAAATAGTGGTAAGAATAGTTTTAGAGCTTGTAATGCTTAAAAACCAACAAAAATATTCTATATAAGGCAATTTTGTACTGTTAATATTTTTAAGCCTTCTTTTTATAGAAAATCTCAAATGCTTTTTATATTACTATAGATAGTGTTTGAAGAATAAAGTTTTTTCATAATAAAGTTTCATATTTATGATTTCCACCCGAAGTTTCGAAAAACTTCAAGAACATATTTATATAAACAACTTAAAACTAACGTGAATATTGGTATAATAACTAAATCATTGTGGGAGGACCATTTAAACACCAATTCTCCTGAATGTTTTGTATAAGTTCTTTCCTCTTAATTTATCGCATATTTTCTTGAATTTCTTGAAGAGTTTGACTATGATTTATGTTTGTATATGAATTCAAGCTTTTCAAGCCGAGCTCGGGCCTTACTCGAGCCTTACATGAGCCGAGCTCAAGCCTAAATGATTAAAGGTCGTCAAGCTATCAAGCCAAGCTTAAAGCTGCCTTGTAAATTTCAAGCCAAGCTCGAGCTCGGCTTGACTCGATCATACCCCTAGTTAAAATACTGTAAGAAAAAAAAAATCTTTTTTTTTTCTTCATGAGAATGAGAGTCTTATAGTTCTGAATACACTACAAATACATGTCTACATTACAAAAATATAAAATGATTGTCTTATGTGAGAAGTCCCTTTTGCATGTCCTGCCAATTTTCATCTTTTCTTTCGGCTATGCAATAAGAGTGACTTCAACTGTACAACACAGTAATAACGGTATATCTTTTTTGTTTCTTGCAGGGTTATAGCAAAGAGGTATATTCATGAACTTTCAAATCAAAGTTTGATTATTGTCCTTTGAAGTTTCAACATATATAAAAGAATGATGATATTGTTACTTGTTCATTGGGCTATGAGAGTTCAGTAGTATCATGAATGTAAGAATATTAGCTTTGAAGTAGAGTGTAGACATTAAATAAGTTGTTTAGGCTTATTTATATTCATTGGACTAGTCTTTGATACAAAATGCATTTACTCAACTTCCATTCACATCAATTTCTACAAATTTGTCTTTCTAGACTTTTGAACCATAAATGGCAATAGATCAACTTGGGGTGCGTTTGGTTGACGGTTTTACGACGAGGTTTGAAAATCAAGGACTAAAACATTTGTTTGTTTTAAACCCCTTGATTAGAAATTGGTAGTGAGTCCCAAAAAGTACTAATGTATCAAAAACCCACTAGCTCGGTGGGATTAGGAAGATTTCAGTAGGACCAAATTCTATCTCTCTTACTTTTTAGTTTAAAAGTAATTAAATTGGGTTGTTTATCATTTTTTTAGTATAATATTTATTTTTTGTTACGTCAATGTATTTAATAATATGTTTTCTCTCTCTTCATTAATTTTTATCAAATCCAAATCAAAATTCTAATCCAAAACCAAATTCAAATCTAAATCCTAAACGCATCTACAAACCAAACGGACAGTTAGTGTTTCTATTTTATTTTGTTTATAATTCAAGTCTAACTAAATTGTTCCACTCTAAGTTTAAAAAAATGCTAAACTTATATAGTAGCTATTTCATAATTCTTCATTCAAATACCTAATCATAACAACTTCATCAACTATATCATCATAATTTAGTTCAATTTCGCAAATCGCGCGTATCATTCACATCATTTCAGTTCATTCATTCATATATATATATTTCATAATATATACTTAATTGAAATAAAATCTCATAAATTGTAACAAAATTAGATGAAACAAAAAAGATGGGATGAGAATAAGACCGTGTTTCGGAAGAGAACGGATTCATGATTGAGTCCGATTGGAATCCACATGATATCTCGATCAGATCCAGGTTTTTATAAAAAAAACGAAGATGATAAGTTCAATTGAGACCTGTTTTAGTTGGTTGATTTGATGGACATGAAGAAGAAGAAGATGAAGATCTGGTGTCAAATGAAATAAGTAAATAAAGTGTGTGTGATTTGCGAAAGTAATTGTTGTTGAAAGTGACAATGGAGCTGTAAGTTATGAGCTGAATCATAGCATTAGCAACCCAATCCAAGAAAAACCTCGACACAACAACATAATTAGATTAATCTAATATGTTAGACTTAAGAATAGCTAAGATATTTTGTCTAAAATATCTGAGATATTTAGTGAGAATAATCTGTGATATTTGTATTAGATATTTAGTGAGAATAACCTATGTAAATATCTTAGATATTTTTATTATAACTTTCTATAACTTGATTAGCCTTTAGTATAAATATGGTAAATCACTCTCATTTGTGACAAAAAATTCTAGTACAATATATCAAGTATTCTCGAGTAAATCTGCAAGTGTTCATAGCTAACCCCTTCCATACTTATTGGCTTACTTAGTCGTTGAAACCGAGTCGCTAAGTGCCACATGGATATTGCTTACACGTATGCCCAAATATCAGGCAAGTATCACATCTTGGTTTGTACTCAATGCATATGGTTTCTCGAGTATAACCAACCCCTCCATATTTGGAATAGCTACAATCATACTTTTTTTTCAATTCATTCATTGCATTAGTTCCAATCATTGCCCTCGCATAACTACTCATTCCTCATGATTCTAAACACATGGTCGTCATATAAGAGTCCAACAACAAGGAGTGCCTATTTTAGTAGCAGTAACACTCAAACCTTCCTCGGTATGGACATCATGGAGCTTAACCATAATAGGTACTTTCGAAAAGTCCTCTTAGTTAAGCTAACCAAAGGCGTCCGCTTGTTTAAGATAACTGAAATCCCAAAAATCATTCATGACCCATATTCAAGAACATCTTCAACCCCTTTCATTGCAAAAACAAAATTAAAGAAAAAGAAACTATTAGCATTCATCATGATTATCTGCACTCCGTACTTTCCCCATGCATTCCACACATAAATTTCAACATGATTATTTGTCTCCGTACTTTCCTCATGCATTCCACACATAAATTTCAACACATAGAAACTCATTTACCAATGAAATAACCATATAATTAATTTCTAATTATATTATTCATTTTTCAATAGAGGACAAAGGAATACCAACATCGAAAAACAACTTTCTTTGTTGTGTTTCCAGCAGAGAGAACATTAGCAAAAGAATACTTCCCCACCTTAGTAGACGATGGGATATGAGATTCCTTAACAATGTGAAGTGTCAAGTCCATATTAATACCTTTACCAGTCTTGGACGTATCTTTGGCATGCGAACCCTTATCAGTAGTGATAAACTCACTAGTAGGTGGCGGCACTGTACTAGTACATGGTATTTTCGTATTATGCCCACCACTATCATCTTCATTAGCTCTCGAACCCTCCCCCGTTAGAAATCTTAACACACCCTTGACATCTCAAAGTTATCAAATTGAGCCAACAACCATAAACCAACACACCAAGGGAACCGAAAAATAAAACCCTAAAAACGAACTAGAAACAAACCCTATAACTTGAATTACAAAAAACCCTAGGAATGACATACCAAACCAAAGTCTTTCTCGAAATCAAACACCAAACCTCCAGGTTGGAGAAGAGAATGTTTACCATGTGAGCTAGTAAATTCTTTTAAAATAAATGACAATAGTAGAAATTGAACCATTGACCTTTATGTTGCACAACAATCCCACAACCACTAAACCAAACCCACTTTTGTATGATATTATGAGAAAGAAAATACACAAATGATCGAAAATATAAGGATAAAATCATTGTTTTTCAAAAGAAAACATTTGCAACAAAAACAAACCCAACAACTATTTTGGGCCCATAGTAGACCCGATTACCTATTTTAGGGTAGTGTGCCCTAAAAGTTAGTATATAAAACGAAAATATAGGGATAAAATCATTTTTACACACATCATTCACTGCTCGAGCCGCTTGATACCAAACCAAAATGGTATTAAATCTTCTCACCACCTCGATTTAATTTCTGCATGGTTATTTATTATATGCATATGTTAATATTTTATGTGTTAGTGTACGTGACGTAGTTTTTAGGTTATTTATTGAATCTGACTTGTTTAGTTCATTTTAGAAACTAATTTTTTTTCACAATTTTGTTTATATTTTTGTTGTCATTTGATCGTTTTTATCTATTGCAAATGAGTTTATTTTTAGTTTTTGAAAACGAGTAATGGAAAATGAGTTTTTTCAATAGTTAAACTACTCATTTCAGACTAGAATAATTTTAGGACAAGTGTTTGTTGTTTGAATGAACTCTTGATCACTTTCTGCACTCTAGGGATTTGTATGATTTGATATGGAAATAAAGGTGAAAAATGTTCCCTTTTCGGTTAGCTGATAGGCTGTTGTTATTGTTATTTTAGGGCTAATGAGAAAATTAGTTGAAGTTATGATTTGAAATGTAGGCTTTATTACTGTATGTTGTTGTGATTAGTCAGTGTAATAATAATATGTATAAATTGTGATTGACTATAATAAGAGGTATAGGATTTGGTATTTTGATGATTCCAAGGCAGGACGAAAACAATGAACTTTTATTATACACGGGACGGATGGCTGGTCCTTATCATGTTAACGAAGCCACGAGTGGTCAGAGGAATGACTCCATGACAATCATGTGCCCTCTCTTACATGAGCCGAGCTTAAGCCTGAATAATTAAAGCTCGTCAAGCTATCAAGCGAAGCTTAAACCTACCTTATAAATTTCAAGTCAAGCTCAAGCCTTGTCAAGCTCGAACTCGGATTATGAATGAACTGGGATTTTTTTACATGAGATTAGGGTTTCATACAAAACTATGTAAAAATGGATAATGAATAGAGATTAAACAAAAGACATATAGATTCGAATGGATAAATGGATTACACAAGTGTCACAAGCAACCCAAAGTTCATAAACCAAATTCTACACTAAAACCTTGCTTGATCTGAATTATCTCTGCTTCCTTGATGTTATTTGTCTGGAAATACTGAGAATACTTATGAACGGATTGGTGATGTTTGGTAGTGAGTGGGAGAGGCTGAAATGGTTGAGTCAAGGCTCTTTATATAGCCTTTTGGTATGTGAAGTATGAAGTACTTCAATAGAGAGTGCGACACACTTTGTATTTTTTTGGCGTCAAAGGTTTCATAATACATAGGAAGTACGGTGCACATAACTTCCAAAACCGGTAAACTTTATTAAATAAATACTTTTTTTACTTCCTTGACCGTAGAGATAAGTGCGGCGCGCATGAGAGGAGAACCGGCGCACTTCTCTTATGACTTTGATTATTTTGTAGGCTTTATTTGACGCGGGCTTATTTGATAGATATACTTGTATTCTTTTGCGTCTCCTGCTCGAACTATCTTCAAGTGAACCTGCACATATTTTATGCTATTAAGTATCAATAGTTCATGAGAAATGATAATAAAATATATAATAACGCATCCGAAAATATGTATAAATAGGGCGTTATCAAGTGTATTGAATCATGAGGTATTGTATTGACACTTAAACTTATCTTTAATGATTTTCTATTCATAATGCTTAATATGATGAGTTTTGTGAAAATTCGACACCTTGTCCTCTCTCGTAAAGGTCATCACGAGACACTCTTTTTAAGCGGCATCGTTTATTCAATCTCAGATTGATTGATGGGATATTGGGATAATAAACATATCTTTTAAGTGTGTATAGATATTGCAGTTACATACATATATACTATGTCGTATATGGTTATAATATACAAGAAATTCAAAATGAACATAGGTGTTAATAAATATTGTTTATGTTATTTTGGTAGCATACAAGTAATTGAAAGTGAATTTGTGTTTGGGAAAGAAAGAATAACATGCTAATACAAGAAGGTGAGCTTTGAATAAATAAGTGTGCATATGTGTTATAATCCTTTGTGTCTCAAGGGGCGTGCATATGTGTTTTAATGAATGGTGCATATGTGTTTTTTGGCTCGTACAAAATCAATAAAAGTGATGTGCATATGTGCTTTAAGTTTAATATTATTGGGTTTTACTAATCATAACAATTACAGTAAACATGTAAACGTCATCAAAGCAAGCAACAGAAGTAATAGGAATAATACTTGTAAATTAATTAACCGAATTAAAAGAACATGCGTACCTTTTAGCAAATCAAGAACACACGATATCAAGAACAATGAACAAACCCTAAACCCTAAAATTAGGGTTTATAATTTTTGACCCCTTTATATGTCGAATACCAAGATACCCACAAACACAAATGTATTTGTTCTTCGTTCTTGTACACACGTACTAATATCGAATTGATGTGAAAAGTTAGGTTATTGAATCACAAATAAACCAAACACTTGTTTCTTGTAGTTGGAAAAATCGAATCCCATGGGTAGGGATGGTATACGATCGGCCAAGGACAAGAGGAGAGGAGAAGAAGTTAGGGTTCTTTGGTGATCCAAGATTAGATTTAATGAATACAAGGGGTTTGTATTTGTACACATCTAAACTTGATGACCAAGTTAAGCCTACTTTGGGATTTTGGAGACCCACGACCGGCCACACATAACCCAAAGGGGTTCTAGATCCTTCTCGTCCACTATTTCCATCTTTAGTCCTTTAATGTTACACTTAACGACCGTTAGTCCAAATTTGTTAAATATTAACATTCGTTAAGTGTTTATTTCGTGACCGAATAATTAATAATAACATTTATATATTAATTATTCTAAACATTAATTCTCATACGTAATGTGTGCAATCCCGAAGTCTCGAGTTCGAATCCGGTCATATATATTGTAACGCCCCGACCCGACAAGGGTAAAGGAATCACAAATAATGGTGTCATATCAAAGCAAACATATAATCCAAAAGAAATCTCAACATAAATATTGAAATAATCCAAGTCAAAACGACTTCAATACATAGGTCCCAGCGGAAAATAAACTCCAAAATGAAATGTCTAAAATATAAAGTCTAAATGGCATCATAAGATCAAAGCTAAAATCTCTAAGGTAAGTCCACTCAGCACTCATCCCAAAGCAATACCCAGCCCCAATGCTTAGATACCGGGCGAAGAAAAGAAATGCGGGTGAGCTTCAAAAGCCCAGTGAACAGATATACAAGCAAAACGAATACGAAACAAGAACGAATACGAATACGAAATAATGTGAAAGAAAGATAGTGAAATCATAATCAATTCAAAAGATAAATCAGGATATACGAATAAGTTTTATAGCTAACTACCTCGAGCCCAAACACATATGCCATATCAGAAACATAATCATATCACATAAGGCAACAATTTTGTAGGGGAGACCTACCAGAGTTATGAAGGACGTGCATGCACGCAGCATCAATCATCAGATAACATATAGCATAAACATATAATATATAGCATATAACAGATCTAGGATGCACCCATACGCCCCACAGACATATAAATTGGTAATAAAATATAAATTGAGCTCATAACAGAATATGAGATAAGGGGCGTGGCGAACTTCACTCTCTGCCCTAGAGTCATGTCGAAGTGCATTCTTGACACGGACATGGAACCCCCATGACTAGTTAATAATTGGCTCGGGTGTCAACTATCTTAGGTCAAATAAGAATGTCATAACTGACATAGATCATATTTTATCAAACGTTTAATCATGTTTTCAAAATCAAAGTCTTCATATCATATAGTTCAAAATCAAATGTTTTATGATTCAAAAATCAAAGTTCAGATAAGCAACAGCTCAAATAGACACATTAGGGTTCATAGCAAAGGCTTAGGAAATCCTAATATGAAAGCGAAAAGAAAACATTACGAGAAACCTTTACTGAAAAGGTCAGAATATCTGTACCTTATTCCAAAGCAAACGATCGAAAAGAAGACACGGGGAAAGCAAAGAATTACTCCTTCTTCACAGAACCTATATACATTAATGTCGTATATATTATTAATGATTCCATAATCGTCAACATGATCTTTTAATATTTTAGGGTTTTATAATTAATTGAGACTTAAATGTTTTATAATTAACATCGTAGATTAGGGTTCATTATGTCATTCATTAAAGTTTAGGGTTTAATGTGAAAATAGTTTAACGTCTTAACTCACACATAAAATAACGATTTAGTATATTTAGCTTCAAAACCCTAATCGACTCTCGTTTATATTTTAGGGTTTCTATTCTTTAATATCTCATTAATATGCATTAACTTACATGTTACGTCTTTTAATGACTCGTTACTTAACCTAACACGTCACAAAATAATCTTTCCTTTTATGTTTCACCATACATGTTTATGATTTTATGTGACATATAAGTTACTTATTACTCATTATTAATTACACGTTTACACCATTAGGGTTTAACATTCCTTATTCGATTAACATATCAAAACTAGGGTTTACATTAACATGACCTTTACTTAATTAATATACTTTCAAAAACTCATATGTGACTCGATTCAACTTAGGGTTTTCAATTAACAAGTTATAACGCAAGTCCTGGCTCATCTTCATACTTTACTTATCCAAGTTATCAAGTTTATACCTTATTCGAAAGTCATGCATGGTTCGGTTCTAGTTTCATATGGTTCGGTCCTCATTAAATCAACACAAACATGACTCGATTCAATATTACGTATTACGTACATCACTCTTAATTACTTGTAAAGTTTAGTTATTAGGGTTTCCTTGTTTTTGGTGTTACACGGCTCGACACAAGAAAAAGAAGAAACATAAATCGACCAAATGAAACATGATACGTCAAACAAACGCATGGTATAACAAGGAAGACAAATAAGCATGATACCTTAGCTTGGTTGAGCAAAAATCTCGACTCCTATGGTTGTTAAGGTTCGGCCGAGCAAAGAGCAAAAGAAAAGAAAAAGAGGCAACACAAACTAGGGTTTCACTTTTGTGATTTATGTATTGTATATATAGTAGTAGTATTTGAGTTAGACTTGGGAAGGGATTGGGTTTTCGGTTTGGCCCAACCGAATCACAACCCAAACGCACACCCTATGGCTTTCGGCCTTGTCCACACGAAACAAAAGAAACACGACCCAAATCATTTACGAAACATTAAATCTTCGTCGTACCAAAATCAATCACGTAATATATTTTAGTTAGGTTTTTAATTATTCACAAGTTAACTTTTAATTTCATTAAATGTTATAAATATATTTTACGTATTTTATAAATTTTAGTTCCAAGGGTATTTTAGTATTTAATCAGATTTTAGATTTTCAGGTTTTACAATTCTTCCCCTCTAAAGAAAAATTTTCGTCCTCGAAAATTGAATGAAACGAAATGAAAACGAAAACGAAAACAAAACGAAAACGAAATGAGAACATACCAAACTATTCAAAGAAATGAGGATAACTAGCTCGCATCGACTCCTCGGTTTCCCAAGTAGCCTCACGTTCAGGATGATTTTTCCAAAGAATCTTAACGAATGGAATAACTTTATTCCTCATAACTCTTTCTTGTCTTTCCAGAATAGCTTCCGGTTCTTCAGATAAAGACATATCGGATTGAATTTGATCAAGCGGATAAGAAGCAACGTGTAACAGATGATAGTTGTATTCCCTTAGGAGTGATACATGGAAAACGTCATGAACATGCGATAACTGAGGCGGAAGTGCTAAGCGATCTGAAACTTCTCCTATCGTTCAAGGATCTCAAACGGTCCAATAAATCGAGGACTGAGCTTGCCCTTGATTCCAAATCGTTTCCGCCTCTAAGCGGCGAAACTTTCAAAAATACACGATCTCCAACCCAAAATTCTAAATCACGACGATGCTTGTCAGCATAACTTTTCTGACGAGACCTAGCTTCCTTCAACTTTTCTCTAGCAACAGCTACTTTCTCATTAGTGATCTCGATCATTTCCGGACCTTCAATCAAACGCTCACCTACTTCATCCCAACAAATAGGTGCTCTACATTTCCTTCCATAAAGAAGTTCAAACGGTGCCGCCTTAATGCTACCATGCCAACTATTGTTATAAGCAAACTCTACTAAACATAAATATTCATCCCAACTGCCAGTCCATTCTAAAGCACAAGCCTTGAGCATATCCTCTAAGGTCTATATAGTCCTCTCTGTGACCATCGTTTGAGGATGAAATGCCGTACTAAAATTAAGTCGAGTACCCCAAGCTTTCTGCAAACCTTTCGAGAAGCGAGAAGTAAAACGCGGATCTCTGTCGGACACAATAGATGCGGTACCATGAAGTCTAACCATCTCTTGCTGAAAAATCTCCGCCAATTTACCAATACCATAATCCTTTCGATTGGCAAAAATGAGCAGATTTGGTTAGTCGATCAACAACTACCCAAATCGCATCATGCTTCTTCCGAGTAAGAGGTAGTCCAGTCACAAAATCCATAGATATCTTATCCCACTTCCATGTTGGAATATCCAATGGCTGTAACAATCCACTAGCCCTTTGATGTTCAATCTTAACCTGGTGACAAATCATACACTTCGACACAAACGTCGCCACATCTTGCTTCATGCCATTCCACCAAAAGTACTGCTTCAAATCCCTATACATCTTGGTAGAACCAGGATGAATAGTGAAAGGAGAACTATGAGCTTCAGTCATAACTTTCTCACGAAGTACCCGATCATTGGGAACACAAAGCCTATCTCCATACCATACAATACCGTCATTATCAACCTTAAACTCCGTCTGCTTACCTTCTTCAACATTTTGCGCCACGGCCCACAGCTCGCCGTCATCTTTCTGAGCTTCTTTAATTTGCAGTATAAGGTTCGACTCTACCTTCATACTTGCCCGTATCCATCAAAACCTCGTACACACAACTCAACATCCAAACTCTCTAAGTCACGCAAAATCCTAGGCTCAATCTTGATACTTGCAAGAATGCCTGATTTCGGCTAAGTGCGTCGCAACTCGTTAGCCTTACGGATGGTACTTGAATGTTGGTGTCATAATCCTTAAGAAGTTCTAACCATCTTCTTTGTCTCATGTTAAGTTCCTTATGAGTGAAAATATACTTGAGACTCTTATGATCGATGAATATATCACCGCGTCTCTCCATACAAGTAATGTCTCCGGATCTTCAGCAAACACCACCATGACTAACTCAAGATCATGAGTTGGGTAATTCTCCTCATAAGGTTTTAGCTGCCTCGAAGCATAAGCTATTACCTTTCCATGTTGCATCAAAACACAACCTAATCCTTTCTTAGATGCATCACTGTAAATTTGAAATCCTCCAGAACCCGTTGGAAGAGTCAAAATAGGAGCCGACACCAATCTCCGCTTCAACTCTTCAAAACGATTCTCTCGTTCATCCGTCCATACAAACTTTTCGCCTTTCCTCATCAGTTGGGTTAGGGGTAGAGCTAAGCGAGAGAAACCTTCAACAAAACGTCTATAGTAACCAGCAAGTCCAAGAAAACTCCTGACCTCAGTCACTGTCGTAGGTCTTGGCCATTTAGTGATAGCCTCAACTTTAGAAGGATCCATGGTAATACCATCAGCTGATACGATATGACCAAGGAAAGCAACTTGTCTTAACCAAAATTCGCACTTCGAAAATTTGGCGTACAACTTCTTCTTCCTCAAAATCTCCAAAACTATCCGGAGATGTTCTTCATGCTCTTCTTCAGACTTAGAGTACACCAGAATGTCTTCGATGAAAACAATGACGAACTTGTCGAGAAACTCATGGAAAACACGATTCATCAGGTCCATAAACACAGCAGGCGCATTGGTCAAACCAAAAGGCATAACGAGAAATTTGTAATGATCATATCTGGTACGAAACGCGGTCTTAGGAACATCTTGCTCCTTCACACGTAACTGATGGTAGCCAGACCTCAAGTCAATCTTCGAAAAGAACTTAGCTCCTTGCAGTTGATCAAACAAGTCATCTATACGCGGCAAAGGATAACGGTTACGAATGGTAATACGATTGAGTTCACGGTAGTCGATACATAAGCGCATGCTTCCATCCTTCTTCTTCACAAACAAGACAGGTGCACCCCATGGAGAAACACTGGGGCGAATAAATCCACTTTCTATCATCTCTTGCAGTTGTTCCTTCAACTCCTTCAGTTCTACAGGTGTCATACGATACGGAGCCTTCAAAATCGGTTCAGCACCAGGAATTAACTCAATGCTAAACTCAACTTCTCGAGCTGGGGGAAGTCCAGGGAGTTCATCAGGAAAATCGTCAGTAAATTCGCAAACAACCGAAAGATTTTCAATGTTAGGACTCTCCAAAGATGTGTCCTTAACAGATGCTAGAAAACCTTGGCACCCATGAGCAATCATGATCCGTGCCTTCATAGCGGAAATGAGTTTAACAGATTTAAGAGGTTGAGAACCATGATAAACGAATTCAGGATGTTTTACGTCTCCAAAGATCACCGTTCTAGCATGGCAATCAATTGAAACTCTATGATAAGCCAACCAATCCATGCCTAGAATGATATCAAAGTCGAGACCATATCGAGAGGATCTGATTTGCAAAGCGAATACGATCATCAAAACGAAGAGGACACTTAACGTATTTATGATCAATGATCACATGATTTTTCATAGGCGTAGAAATCGATAAGTGATTTGTTAACGGTTTGGGCTTCATATTAAGTTTCTTAGCAAATGTGATAGATATAATGGAGTGTGTGGCGCCAGTATCAAATAAAACGAAGACAGCATAATCATCAATGAAAAGAGTGCCCGTAATGGTACCTGAAGTGCGCTCCACCTGGTTACGAGTAGTAGCATAAACACATCCAGTAGTAGTCGGCGGCTTGATGTAGTTTCCAGGAACTGCCGGATTCTTCTTAGGGCAATCTTTAATCTTGTGAGTAGTGGAACCACAAGCAAAACAACCACCAGTGGCCTTGAAACACTGCCCTGGATGAGCCTTTCCACAAGTAGTACAGATAGGTGGGGGAGGCAAAACCTCAGTTGTCCTCTGTTGACTAGAAGATCCTGAGGCACGACCTGATTTGTTCCTCGAGGCTGATCCTTGTTGTAACGCTGGTTATTGTTACCTTGGTTCGACGATCACTTCCATTCCTACCGGCATTTCTATTATCTTGACCCTCGTCTCGCGTCCGGTGTCAACATTCCTTCCCGTGACCCGCTGATCATAACTCCTATCCACTTGACCTCTCGAATCATAACTCCTACCAGAGTTTCCCTTATAGTCATTGCCTTGAGTCCTACCTTGAATCCGATCACCATCGCGATTACGCTTGTTAGAACCTGAAACCTCATGAAAGATCTCAATGTTACGAGCTGCGTCATTGCGGGCGACACATTCTCATACTCAATATTAAGCAATCGGTCCAACACCCACTTCTTCAGTCCCCACTTGAAGTGCTTAGCTTGGCGCCTACCATCTCCAGCAATCGCTCCAACAAAACTCACCAACCTCATAAATCTACTCATGTACTCATTAGAGTTCTCATGATCAAACGGTAGATCACGATAATCCCTCTCATACCTTTCTTTGCTCGGCATCGAGGAAGTACGGTTATAGAAGATAGTCCGAAACTCAGTCAGGTACAAGTCAGCGGCAAAGCATCTCCTCCTCTTGCTTGTTTGAGCGCCTTCCACCAACTTAAAGCATCACCTTCCAATTTGAATGAAGCCAAACGAGTCTTAAACTCGTCTCCACAACCCAGTACTTCAAACAGCTTCTCAATATGAGTGATCCAGTCCTCGGCCTCAGTAGGAGTAGCAGCAGTGCTAAACGAAAGAGGCTTAAGCTTACCGAAACGCTCGAGCCAAGTGTGAATACCGACGGGTTGATTTCCTCCACCACTACCCGAAGCACCATTCTGATTACGAATGTTGTTGATCACCTGTTCCATCATCTCAGGTGTAGTCAAACCAGGGAAAAGAGAGTTGAGAGCATTCGCAATCGCAGTATCCATGTTAATAGCATCATCGTCTCCATCCGCGCCACCAGTAGTACGAGTTCGAACCATCTAAACGATTAGCAAAACGAACAAAGGTGAGATACGAAATGGAAGTACGCAGGGATCCTAAAGTCTACCCAAATCCTCACAGGTCAAATCCTAAGTTCTAAAGTCTCAAAACCTAGGCTCCATATGTCACAGGTCCTGACTACAAGTCGTAAACCTGGGCTCTGAAGCCATAAATTGTAACGCCCCGACCCGACAAGGGTAAAGGAATCACAAATAATGGTGTCATATCAAAGCAAACATATAATCCAAAAGAAATCTCAACATAAATATTGAAATAATCCAAGTCAAAACGACTTCAATACATAGGTCCCAGCGGAAAATAAACTCCAAAATGAAATGTCTAAAATATAAAGTCTAAATGGCATCATAAGATCAAAGCTAAAATCTCTAAGGTAAGTCCACTCAGCACTCATCCCAAAGCAATACCAGCTCAATGCTTAGATACCTGCCGCGGAAGAAAAGAAATGCGGCTGAGCTTCAAAAGCCCAGTGAACAGATATACAAGCAAAACGAATATGAAACAAGAACGAATACGAATACGAAATAATGTGAAAGAAAGATAGTGAAATCATAATCAATTCAAAAGATAAATCAGGATATACGAATAAGTTTTATAGCTAACTACCTCGAGCCCAAACACATATGCCATATCAGAAACATAATCATATCACATAAGGCAACAATTTTGTAGGGGAGACCTACCAGAGTTATGAAGGACGTGCATGCACGCAGTATCAATCATCAGATAACATATAGCACAAACATATAATATATAGCATATAACAGATCTAGGATGCACCCATACGCCCCACAGACATATAAATTGGTAATAAAATATAAATTGAGCTCATAACAGATAACAGATAAGGGACGTGGCAGAACTTCACTCTACTGCCCTAGAGTCATGTCAGAAGTGCATTTACTGACACGGAACCCCCATGACTAGTTAATAATTGGCTCGGGTGTCAACTATCTTAGGTAAAATAAGAATGTCATAACTGACATAGATCATATTTTATCAAACGTTTAATCATGTTTTCAAAATCAAAGTCTTCATATCATATAGTTCAAAATCAAATGTTTTATGATTCAAAAATCAAAGTTCAGATAAGCAACAGCTCAAATAGACACATTAGGGTTCATAGCAAAGGCTTAGGAAATCCTAATATGAAAGCGAAAAGAAAACATTACGAGAAACCTTTACTGAAAAGGTCAGAATATCTGTACCTTATTCCAAAGCAAACGATCGAAAAGAAGACACAGGGAAAGCAAAGAATTACTCCTTCTTCACAGAACCTATATACATTAATGTCGTATATATTATTAATGATTCCATAATCGTCAACATGATCTTTTAATATTTTAGGGTTTTATAATTAATTGAGACTTAAATGTTTTATAATTAACATCGTAGATTAGGGTTCATTATGTCATTCATTAAAGTTTAGGGTTTAATGTGAAAATAGTTTAACGTCTTAACTCACACATAAAATAACGATTTAGTATATTTAGCTTCAAAACCCTAATCGACTCTCGTTTATATTTTAGGGTTTCTATTCTTTAATATCTCATTAATATGCATTAACTTACATGTTACGTCTTTTAATGACTCGTTACTTAACCTAACACGTCACAAAATAATCTTTCCTTTTATGTTTCACCATACACGTTTATGATTTTATGTGACATATAAGTTACTTATTACTCGTATTAATTACACGTTTACACCATTAGGGTTTAACATTCCTTATTCGATTAACATATCAAAACTAGGGTTTACATTAACATGACCTTTACTTAATTAATATACTTTCAAAAACTCATATGTGACTCGATTCAACTTAGGGTTTTCAATTAACAAGTTATAACGCAAGTCCTGGCTCATCTTCATACTTTACTTATCCAAGTTATCAAGTTTATACCTTATTCGAAAGTCATGCATGGTTCGGTTCTAGTTTCATATGGTTCGGTCCTCATTAAATCGACACAAACATGACTCGATTCAATATTACGTATTACGTACATCACTCTTAATTACTTGTAAAGTTTAGTTATTAGGGTTTCCTTGTTTTTGGTGTTACACGGCTCGACACAAGAAAAAGAAGAAACATAAATCGACCAAATGAAACATGATACGTCAAACAAACGCATGGTATAACAAGGAAGACAAATAAGCATGATACCTTAGCTTGGTTGAGCAAAAATCTCGACTCCTATGGTTGTTAAGGTTCGGCCGAGCAAAGAGCAAAAGAAAAGAAAAAGAGGCAACACAAACTAGGGTTTCACTTTTGTGATTTATGTATTGTATATATAGTAGTAGTATTTGAGTTAGACTTGGGAAGGGATTGGGTTTTCGGTTTGGCCCAACCGAATCACAACCCAAACGCACACCCTATGGCTTTCGGCCTTGTCCACACGAAACAAAAGAAACACGACCCAAATCATTTACGAAACATTAAATCTTCGTCGTACCAAAATCAATCACGTAATATATTTTAGTTAGGTTTTTAATTATTCACAAGTTAACTTTTAATTTCATTAAATGTTATAAATATATTTTACGTATTTTATAAATTTTAGTTCCAAGGGTATTTTAGTCTTTAATCAGATTTTAGATTTTCAGGTTTTACATGTATATTAAAAATATCCATAAACCTTTCAAATATAAATTCAAGGATAAAATGGATGCATATATGTTATAAACTGTGCATATGTATTATGCTAGTTATTATGGTTAAAGGGTTTGTTTCTTATTTGTTTGTGTTTTGAAATATCTTTTTCTTTGTTATTCTATTATAAGAAAGATTAATGTTGCTAATTTTTATACTTTTCTTTGAATCATGTGTTATTGAATTAAAAGAATGATGACAACAAGTGTGCACATTTATCCTCTTTTTGAAAATGTTGAAAACAACTAGTGTGCACATATGTCCGACTCCTAAGAATGTTGACGGCTACGAGTGTGCATATATGTCTGACTTCTAAAAATGTTAATAATAATGAATGTTCACATATGTTCGTTTGCGTTAAATATTATTAGTCCACACGTGTATAGATCGATTAAATTTATGTATTTATGCTTTTTAGAAATTTGTATTCTATTTATATTTCAATCGATATCAAATTTTGTGTATATCTTTTATGTTCTTGGTTTTTTTATAAATTTACTTTATATTTCAGTATAGTGACCCTCGAAACAAATACAAGGGTATAGGATTGACAAAAATCCAGGATACCCTAGTATAAGCAGAAACAATGATCTCAAAATAGGCCCGTAAAATAAGAGCCTAAAGACAGGGTCATTAGGCTTTAAAGTAGCGTGGTAGGATGCAATAAAATCTTCAAACATATTAGCTCTTGTTCCTCCATCACCAAATGCACAACCTGGCAATCAAGACAAAAGTACAAGTAAGCACACTTTGGAAAAACATAAATGGTAACGGGAAAAAGGGAAAGAAAATTCACCAAGGAGCGACGACGAGCTTGCGACAAGTGCAACGAGATGCTCCTGCGGATTATCATTTACAATGGTACATCACTTCATTCCCATAATATCAGTCAAGACATCATCTAGGCCAGCTAAGTAATCTGCTCCTGGACGTTTGACAAAAACTCGAAAGATCAAACCCCAACGATCAGTCTCCCCAAGGAGGAACTTTTTAAAAACCAACAGCAGGCAATAGGCCCGCAAAACACTCGACAACCTCATGAGAACATTTGACAAAATGACACACTCTACCACTTGTGTACTTAGAGTTCCAAACATGAACCAATCAAACCCAACCACAATTAAACACTCAACATGAGCCTCGACAAACTATGCCACTAACTGTGTAAAAGATTTTGTAAACTCTTACAAATACAAGAAAACAAAAAACCCTTAGAAGAACAAAACTTGAGACAAACACATGCCTTTGTAACTTACACCCCACACAAAATAGAATAAACTAAAAGAGTTTAAAGGAAAGAGACTTGAATTTTCCTTGGAATGACTCCTACAACAAGTAGGGTACACCCCTTTTATAGGAAAAATAAATGGGGGCCCAATAGACACGCGTCTAAAAACCATTCAGAGTCAAAATTACATTAAAAGCATAAACCTTGTATAGAAAGTAATGTAGTTCGAGGTGTCAGACTTTAAGACTCTAACAACGGCTAATAGACAGCCTCCAATACACATCGAGGAAAATATGACAATCTCTAGTTAGGAAGACTCTGAAATGACTAGGAGAGAGACTATTTACGGCTAAAACAAAATCCTAAGCCACACAAAAATTTAAAAGCTACTCAAGCCTGAGATATGAAAAGCCTGACAACTACTCATTATTCACAATAAATCCTGACAGATATCAACATTATGAACTATACATGCATTCAGTATGCATCAGTATTGTAAAGGAAAATGTTATCCGAACATCATATAAAAAGACCCTGATGTCTCAAATATACAGGCCGGGCAAAAAGTAAGTCAGCCTCCCTGGATCCAAGAAGACACATCAAGAGAATCCCAGAAGACCTCGTATCTTTAGCATGAGTCCATCATCGCATTTCCCTTAAATTAGTCAAATACACTAATGTACTGGGACGGGGGACTTGATAGCGTATAAGACCTTCATCCCACTCGGCTAAGGCCCATACACTATAGACTCGGCCCAAACATATGGCCGACAAGTTCAGAGTCCGGAAAAAAGCCTGGGAAATACTTCCACATGCAACACCTAGACAAAACTTCCCCAAATACAAGTTTTTAATGCATGATGTACAAGCCTATTAAAGCAAGGTTTGGAGAAATATATAAATAGTTGTGTGTATGTGGGGATGTATGTAAATGCCCCAACTTAAAAACTTAAAAAATAGGTAAAGTTAAATTACTAAAATACATTTGATTAAAAATGATAAATGATAATAGCATCTACCACTAGATTAATTGTTTAAATATTGTTTAATCTTCAAAATTTTATCATTTTTCGTTTATAACCCATATGACTTTTTTTTCCTCTCAAAGATTTACAAATTGAACGCGTAAGTATTATATCAAAGGTTGAGGATTTATTACAAAGTGAGTAAAATTAAAAAGTGTAGAAAGCCATTCATAGTGTGACACATGTCCCCCACTCAAAATTATACATAAAATCCATCCAGGGGTAATATGGTCTTTTGACCTATTTTTTTTCTTTTCCACCTCAAATTTCAAACGCACATATCTCTTAAACCACAAACTTTTAGAAAAAACCGATTTCACCATAATTTCTAAAATTCGATTCTCTTTAATTTGGTATAAATCTTTTTAATTATTCAAAACTTTTTTTTAACATATTCATTGGTTCATGATTTTCTTGATGTTTTTGCTATTTTCGATCCTATTTTCTACCTTCAAAATTGCCGAATCATAAAATACTTAAAACACAAAAGTTTTATATTTTGATTCACTCTTTACCCAGGAATTTGAATCACTCAAATCCGATATGATATGAGTGAGATATCGCACGTTAAAGATGACGTTTTAGTCATATTTGTCTCTCCTTTTTAATACAATCAATTTACTTTTCACAATTTGATTGTATATCTTTGATACTATTAACTTTTTTGTTTTATTTCTAATATTATACTTTCCATCCAATCAATCATTTCCCTCCATTTTCTTTAGTCTTTAGTCTTTCCTAGTTACATGAAGTGGAAGAAGAAAAGTTAAACAACTATAATTTCACAACAACCACAAAAGCAAAATGAGTGACAAAGACAACTCTTATGCTCAAGTAGTAGAATCACCGATTCTTATTCCCAGGTTAGTTTGTAAAACCCTTACATATCTACATATATATGTATATAATATTGTTATAATTCTTGATGAAGTAGTCTTGATTTTTTTATTCTACTTTAATATGTGTTATTAGATAAATAGTTTATAACCAATACATGTATCTATCTATTCAACAGTTGCACTAAAGTTGAGACTGAATGTGAGCCTTATATGGGTATGGAGTTTGATACGGTTGATGACGCGTGGCATTTTTGGATAAACTATGGTGCGCGAATGGGTTTTGACGTTCGCATGAATTGGTTCAATGAGAATAAAAATGATGGAACTAAAACATCCATGAGATTTGTATGTAATAAAGAAGGTGTTCGAAGAAATGAAAAACAAGATATTTTAACTAAATGTCCTCGAGCAGAGACTAGGACAAATTGCCTATGCCGAATGGGAATTTTATTCAATAAAAAGGTTAAGAAGTATATGGTACATGATTTTGTACCTGAACATAATCATTTGCTTCATATCCCAGAAACTGTGCACATGATGTCCTCACAAAGAAAAATATAAGACGTTCAAGCAATGGAGATAGATTTAGCCGACGATTCTGGAATTAAGACGAAAGCATCTTATGAATTGATGAGTCCTCGTGGTGGAGGAAAAGAGACTGTTGGTTACACTTTAACAGATCAAAAGAACTATATTCAAAGAAGACGACAACGCGAGTTAAAGTATGGTGAAGCTGGGAGTTTATTAAGGTACTTTCAAGAACAATCTTTACATAATCCATCATATTATCATGCTATCCAATTAGATGAAGATGAACAAATAACAAATATTTTTTCTTATTTAAAAAGTTAAAGGATATTTCAAATGTGATATTTGAAAAAGTTAAAGGATATTTCAATTGTCATCCTCAAGGCATAATGAATAATACCAATTCTTGTTACCATCCAGTTGACAACAATGAACTATATGATCAGGTATGTGTCATATACTTTTACATTGCTCATGTAGGTGATTGTTTCTTATTTAGTTAATCATTTTATTTGATAGGAGCTCCATTATAATGGTTCATTTCATTTATCGCAAGCTTCAAATCTTTCATATAGTGATTTCATAAGTTATCTCTAAAATAGAAGATATGATACTTTTGGTTTTCTTTTTTGTTACTATTCTTTTGTAAATAACTTGGATTATTTAATGTGGATTTTGTAGGTCATGGAGAGCGAAAGTCAGTTTTTAAATTCGCACTGGGGACAAGCCAAGTGATTTTAGTAAACCACGACACATCGACGGAATAATGGACGCACTATTTTTGTTGTTTATAATTGTTCTTATTGGGCTTGAATTGCAAGTTGTCGATGATTAGCATTTAACATTTAAATACCACTATTTTGCTTTTGGAGTTCAAGTACTTAACGATTATGTATATTCATTTCATGTTGGTTTCATTTACTGATGTAAAAAAGGAGGATTAAAAAAAAAGGTTATAAGTTGGTTAAATAAAATAATAGAGATAAAGTAAATTGTGGAAAGTAATTTATTATATTAAAAAAAAAGAAAGAAACACTAACTTTTAATCTTGGCCATTAATTATATCCAATGGTGTATATTAATCTAACATGACTAGTCATGTTCAAGAGAACATTAGAGGATTCAAATCCATAGAGGAGCTTTCAAGAAGTATGTGTTTATGTGAAGAACTATGTGTTTGTGTGAGAGAGAAGTATGTGTGACACTAAGTGGGGTTTAAGGGGTGATTGGACAAGAGAGGCTAAAAAGACGAAAAAGCCTTTCCAATTAACGAGTGTTGAGAAAAATTACCAACAACGAAGCAAAATCGAAAATATTAGGACTAAAAGTGTGATTTTTTGGAACTAGGGACCAAATGCGAGAATCGGGCACACTTTGTGGACCAATGGTGTAATTTACTGTTATTAATATTTTCTAATTACATAAGTTTCTTTTCTTAATTTAGAGTGGTTTCATGATTTGATCCTTGCTTGTTGTGAGAAAGACATAAGTGAAACCAAACAGTTTCTCGAGTATGGAGATCGAAGACCCAGCCCAGAAGGATCAATTCCTCATCTGATTTACCAGTTCGATCGTTTCAGCTGCTCGTTGAACCAACGCTAAGGAGTAAAAGAATTGGAGATGAGTTAAACTATTATCATGACTGTCAAACAGATGTTTAGCGCCGCACACCAAGGATTCATATGGATAATCCCCCCCCCCCCCCCATATATAGTTAAGCCTTAACCTATCATCTAACATCTCTGGTTCTAAGCTATTAATTCACCAACGGACACCTTTAGGAGGTGACAGATCCGGACCTTTTTTTTTCTTTTTGGCAAAATAAGCTAATAATACAAGAATGATAAATTTTCGATTTGGGTTTATATCAATAATCAATCAAAACATAAATAAGTGGGGTTTAGGGTTTATTTTATCATATACTAGCTAAAAGACCTGTGAAATTCATGGGTATTTTAAAGAGATTTCAAAGAGAGGTCACAAAAACAAATAATGACTTAATTATTATGTAATAAGCCATTACAAAGAAACACATCGATTATATGCAGTTAGAAACACAAAGTTAGTACAAATGAAATATATGTGTAATGAGACAAATAGTCAAATAAACATATATAAATAAAGTTGCATAAGTGCATAACGTAGTTTTTGGTTTTGACGAACTTGTTTTTGTTGCGGGATCCAAAGGTGTGTTTATTTACTTTTCGGCGTCTTTTAATTGATAGTTAATAACCAATTAGATACATGGAGTTTCTATCAACTATTTGCCATATGTATATTGGATTTAGAAACTTTAAACAAATAAGTTTGACTATAGAAAAACAATGTGTATGCTTGCAATCCCTCTTTTAGATTTTGCGCCCTGTAACAATGCATGATAGTTCTTGTACTCGAAAATTAGGTCGTCGATTGAAGTATTGTATAAGTAAAAGAGAAGAAGGGTAAGCTTGATTAAAAAAACATGTGAAATGATATATTAGATAAGCCATAACAATATTGACAAACAGCTGAGCAAAATAAATAAGGGATGTGATAAATAAGGGAGGTGATTTGCACACTCTCATAAATGATTGAAACACTCTAATTTTGAGTGTTTGAACATTTATAAACATGACTAAAAATAATGTGAAGATATAAATGTCTAAACACGTACAAATCACCTCCGAATAAATAAAGTTGGTAAATTTGGTATATATATTATCGTTAAAACAGGAGAGCAAAATAAATGAGTTTCGGATAGGAAATAAATTATTTGCAAATGATAACACACAGGACAATCCAACCAATCGTTAAATATCTCAAATGGAACATAAAAAATTAAATATAAACATATTATAGTTTATGGTAGTTCACTTTGATTTGTTGTGATAATGTAAAGACTTGTAATAAGCATTTGTTGTGCATCTCAACATAAAAGCTACTGCAACAAATTGGACATATGTTTTGGATAATCGTATAAAGAAATAACATTAAGTGAAAAACATTATTCATAAGTAATAATATTGGATAAATTTGATTGTCTATCATGTATGAAAATGAGTGAGTGTATGAAGGAAGTGTATTTTAGAATGAAAATTTTTAACCATCTCACAATATCTATCTTACAAATATATTTCACATGTTATAAGTAGAACTTGAACCCACAACCATTTAGATGACGAATTTTCATACACATAAGTTACCACTGAGACACAAACCTTTGGAGTGTGTGTGATGGAAGTATTCCGATGATGTAATCGTTCTCTTTTGAGTTGCTTTCTATTCGGTGTCAATCTTACCTCATTATATTCCTCCACTTCTTTGAGAATAATTTTATGATAATATACTAAAGAATATTTAAGGGGGAATTGCATATATACCCAGTAAAACTTAAATATTTGCATATTTTCTCATAATACAAGTTTTCAATGCATGATGTACAATGCAACTTAAGCATGTTTTGGGTATATATGCAAATATGCAAGTTTTAGTGGGTACATATGCAATTATCCCAATATTTAACATGCATTTGACGTAGAAATAGATATATGGGCCAGTTTTATACTATGGCTTACCATGGGGAACGATCTATCTTTGAACGGTAATTAATTTGTTTAAGATGCTTAGTGCTTCTTTCAATTTCAAAATTTTGGGGTACTCATTTATAAATAATAAAATAATAATAATAATAATAATAATAATAATAATAATAATAATAATAATAATAATAATAATAATAATAAATGAAGGAAAAAAAAAACTCCATTGAATTGTGTAGGGTGATATATATTATCTACAGCTATGGGATATTGTATCAAAGCTCTTTTGAATAGAAAATGATAAAAAGACCTAATTAAAGAGGCCTAAAAGGAGACCTAATGCAAAAATGAATTAACAGTAACAATACTGTATAATTCATTTATGCATTAGATCTCCTTTTAGGCCTCTTTAGTTAGGCCCATGTATCAAAACTCTTTTTGAATAGCATGTCTCTTCCAACTTTTACATGAAGAATGACATTAAAAATACATCACTGCATTATGTAGGGTGTTACTCATGAATTTCACTCAAGTCAAACTTTTGAAGAAACTGACATATACTTTCATCAAAAACTACATAAAAGAGTTGTAACAAATTATTTAGAACTAACTATAACACAACATCAATTATTTTAGCATCAAGATTCAAAAAGTGAAAAAATATAAACAAAGGAGATAATATTATGGATAAGCAACTCATTGTGGGCCGGTTCAGGTTGTCCGATATCAATCTTCTGCCACCTAATAACAACGTACAAAGCTTTATTAAATGATCCATTGTGTTTTATCATACTACGTATTAAGGTTTGTTCATTGGAGAAAAAGAAATTAGTTCTTATCACCTGTGATTCTGTGAATTACAAATGTACAAACACATACTTGAATTGGCTTATAGCCTATAACATTAGCTACATGTCATGCACCAAGAGATCGATATTATCAAATTTTGAATGACTATGATTGCTCATATTCAAATATTTTTATTGCCATATTTTTTCCTTTCTTTTACTACAAATGAAATTCAAAAATATGAATCACATATATCAAACTATGTCACTATGACACAAACCTTCAAAACAAATAAACTGGAACTTTTTCATGATCCACCTTATTGCATCCTTAGCTTGAGCTACCTCATTAATTTGCCCTTAATGATCCACCTTAAATTTTTTTACATATATAATATTTAGAATGTACATGTACATTCTCATATAAAAAAGTTAAGGTACACATGTACATCCTAATTATTAAGGCTTTGTGAGGGTAATTCTACTATTAAGCACCTTAGGGTACATGTACATTCTTGGCTTGAACCACATGTACACATGCATGATTCTGTTCATCAAAGATAGCCAGATAGGTCGATTTGAACATATACATGGGAAGCGTATCAAATCCATTTCTCATATTGAAAAGGTCGGGAGTAGGTCAAAGAACTCGGACTGAGTAACAGTTTTGCAAGTAAGAAAATTATGATACTTCTTTTATTATATATAAATGATCTCAAATTTAGAGTTCTAGCCTAGGATTTTTTTCATCGTTTCGATATGCGCCTGACCTAGGATCTTATCAATTCGATAGGTTCCCAACCCGTGGGCTTGAATATGTGATTATATATATCGGTTAACCACGGGATCAATTTTTGGTCATAAGACCCTAACATCTATTGTCGATCAGCAGCAATTGGTTAGTCAATTAACAAATTGACGTGTTTATCATTTATTGGAGATTAAAAAAGAAATGTAATACACAAAATATAATTAAGAGAAAATAACAAAATGAAAGCATGAAACTACAACTACGCATGCAAGAAAACTTTTCTTGATTAACTCCAAAGCTTATCGGGCTAGAATTAATGTTGACTCCTCACCCATGCCATGAAATAATCACCATGCATGCTGAAAACTGTGTGCATGCAACATAATACGGATTATTACACAAAGTGAAAATCATAGAATAAATGAATATCAAGATTTTCATGTAACCAAATTATTTAGGCATTTCATCGAAACAGTTGTTTTGCGTGTTTTCGTTGAAATGAAGATTTAAATGAAATATACTATATTTTTCATCTATTTAGAAATGAAGATTCAAATAACATCGACATTTTACCTTGAACCATTTGTGATAATGAATTACTACATATGTCACAAACAAAGTAAACGAATTACTAATGATTCAAAAGAAAAATTAGTATCGATACATAAGTGAGTAGAAGAATGATTATGTCACCGAATTGTGAAATCGCATGATTGAAAATTGATCATCATCACGAACATGTATGAGTAGAAGAATAGGTACGTTTCCTAAATGGTTCTTCAAATGAATCTCACTTATAACAAAGTATATCATATCAGTTCGAATTTTAAATCGAGGCACATTAATTGAGTCCCCTAATTAGGGTGAGTGTTGAAATTAAATTGGTTTTGATTTATTCCATAAACAACTTGATAACATCATTATCATAAACTCTTATTCAAATTTCGTTTATTATATATGGTTTCAAAGATAGATTAATTGCTGGTCAAACATGCACAATGAATGTGTTGATTAATGAGTAACAAAATTTTCAATTATAACTTAACTTGCGATAATTAGCTGTATGCTAGCATTAACAGAAAACGTTTTTAGCGAAGGATTTCAAAACAAAGAGTGCATCCACGTGTCAGTATGAGGTTGAAAGTTACTTATGGAAAATATTTATGAAAAAATTAATTAAAATGCTTGAAAAAAACTCTGTTTTATTAGTTAAAATAAATATATGAGCTTTCAAGTTATTATATGGTGATGGTGGTGAAGATGGTAGTGTAGATCTATTAATAAAATTTGTGTGAGAAGAAGTATGTGTTTATGTGAGAACAATTATGTGTTTATGTGAAGAAGTATGTATTTGTGTGAGAGAGAAGTATGTGCGACAATAAGTAGGGTTTGGACTAGGGGTTTCAATCGGGTTATCGGGTCGGGTTTGAAGCTTTTCGGGTCGGGTCTATCGGGTTTTAAAAAATTTAAAACTAACCCGCAACCTAACCCTATAAAGTATCGGGTTTATCGGGTTGCGGGTTATCGGGTTTGATCTATCATGTTATCGGGTTACGTGCTAATGTCAACTCTATTGCTTTATTTATTTGACTACCGCATAAAACGATTTTAATATAAAATTTGACCAATACAACATTCATATTTTTCTTTGCCCACATGCAACGAAAGATACAAGAGTAACAAAATTAATTACGCTTTAGATGTGGGCATTGAACTTTTTTGCACAACAGGGACGTTACTAGTTTGCCCAATGTAGCACCAAAAATACAAAATTGAGTACAGTAACAAAGATCTTGGTCTAAACTTGTAGTACACTATTGCCAAGTTTAAAGATGCAAAACTATGAGCACCATCTTCAACACACAAGGCTTTATTTTAGTAAAAAATTATAGATTTGTTAATAGTTCACTATAGCTT
The DNA here is from genome assembly GCA_910596185.1 of Chrysanthemum makinoi. Lineage (NCBI taxonomy): Eukaryota > Viridiplantae > Streptophyta > Magnoliopsida > Asterales > Asteraceae > Chrysanthemum > Chrysanthemum makinoi. The sequence continues at coordinate 11,935,709 of OU343225.1, read as the reverse complement.
ATCGGGTTTATCGGGTCAACCCGATAACGAACCATTTAGACCCTAACCCGACCCTATTAAGCTATCGGGTTTATCGGTGACCCGATAAGCTAAGTTAGACCGGAATCAACCCGACCCTATAAGATCTTATCGGGTTCGGGTCGGGTCAGATCGACCCATTTGACAACCGACGATGGGGTATCATGACATGCCAAATTCTTTTTTTAGTGTCACTTTATCTTCACCTCAGTATTTTGACTTTTAACAATCACACACCAAAACACACATTCGCTCAAACATACCATTTGAGCCCCACCCACACACTCTAATTATTTTTTTTTTTACATTTTTTTCAAACAAACTTAATTTCATTAATTCAAATAAAAATATAATACAAAACTTAAAGAAAAATACAAAAAAAACCAAAAAATAATAATAATAATAAACACGTACCGACACCCTTTATATTGTTTGCCGACTCACTATGGCACTGATCTTTATATAACATCCAAACGGATAACCAAGTTCTTTGATTTGGATAACTCAATTCCATGCCACTTCTACCCAAGGTTATAATAGCGGGAGGCGTGGCGTGGCGGCATGACCAAGCCTCACATCTCTGCGGCTTAGGTGAAGCTTTTGCGTTTATAAGGCGTGGCATAAGGCGACACAAAATATGAATATATATATATTTATATATATATATATATATATATATATATATATATATATATATATATATAGCACATATTTCATATATCACTAAAACAATCAGGGCTTTCGCAGAGGAAAAATCAGGGCTTTCCCCGGGGACGTAAGTCCACTTTTACTGGGGACATGTGGGTCCCGCATCCATTTTGAGTCTGTCAAACATATCCGACGTGGCACTACTTTTCGCCGGGGACATGTCCTCGGGGAAAGTGTTTTCAAATAATTAGCTAATTAGTTAATTACGTGATTAAAATAATTAATCCCACCTTTTGCCGGGGACATGTCCCCGGGGAAAGTGAGGTAATAAATTTATGGTTTAGATTTTCGGCTAGGACATGTCCCCTGGGAAAGCTTCTGACCCATTTTCCAACATAATGCTGCAAAATGGATAATTTTCAGATTTTTTTCCGAAATTTTTCCGAAAAAAATCTACCTATTCTCACCCACACTAACATGCCAAATTTACTACAACACCACAAATTAACTCGCTAAAACTATAAAATCACTAATAACATAACGGAAATACAATATATCAATCTAGGAATATCCTTTATGACAATTCAATAGTGATGTTAAATCGAATACAAAACAAAAACTGCAGTAAAGGTAATGTTACAAGTGTATGTTCTACTGTAATGACTAATAAAACAAGGCTTGAGATGAAAAACCGAAAATGATCGTATGTGGCTACAAGATTCCGGTAAGGATGGTGACATATACCAATTGCGTCCTTCTCACGTACCTGCAAGTTTGTACAAGAATCCGTATGTGTGGTCATGAATAAAACCCAAATTAACCCATTTTCATATGCATATGGCTGTATTTAATTGATAACGGATCAAAGGGTAAAATGATAACCGAATGAAAACTAAATTATGTACCTTCATCAAGTGCTCTAGTTTTCCAGATTGGTGGCTGAAGTAGTACAAGTTTCTGCAAGAAATATGAAATGGGCACATAACAATTATGGAGTGCAAGAAATATGAAATGGGCACATAACAATTATGAATAAGCACTTGTAAAAAGCTAAAAGCTACTAATAAGCTACTATAAGCTACCTAAACCTAAAACTAACCTAAACTAACTGGAAATAAGCTATTGAAACTGATTAGGAACCTAAGAGCACAAGATTTAAGGCACAAACGCAGAATCTAAGTTTAATAAGCCAAACGGCCCTACAGGGGGTACTTTAAGCACTGGTTAAGGTGGCTTATAAAAATCCTAAAAATAAACTAAAAATACCCTGTTAACCACAACCAACCAAAGTGCTTAACTTCAAAATTTCAGCTCCTAACAACTAAATTTGAAGGAATTAAAAATCAAAACTAAAGGCAAGTTGGGGCACTAAAGCTGGTGCTACAGTAACATATATAAGCAGAAAAAAACTACTTGCAGACATGAATTAGCTAAAAAATAAGCTCCTAAGACTAAAACTAACCTACACTATCTAACATAAAGCTACTGTAAATAAAATGAATCAAATGAGCACAAGCTAGAAGATATTTATCTACAAAACAGATCTAAGCATACTATGCCAAACAGCCCTATCACCCCTACTTTAAGCCTACATTAAGCTATTCTAGAAAATTCACAAAAATAAAATAAAATTACCATGAAACTAACATCCTATCAGAGTATCTAATTCTAAAATTTCAGCTAAAAAGGACTTAGTATGAAGGAATTAAAAATCAAAAACTAAAGGTACTTAGGAACTAAACTGGTCTGCTGATGATGCAGGCTTGAAACAGCCTACTGAGGCTACTTCTGACTTATTTTTGAGCTGTGAAATAAGCTTCCAAGGCCAAGACAGATAAAACACATCAAAGTTAGCATGACCAAGTCTCTAAATAAATTGATTTGGTCCAAGAAGGAGCCTTTTAACGACTTAAAAATAAGCTGGAAAAAGCTTGTTCAGTCATATTAAAGTTACTGATAAGAACAGATTTGTTGCAAAAAACCTTTTTTAAACTCAAAGATTTATTTGAGATCCATTTTGCACCTGATATGACCCATTCCCATTTTGCACCTGATATGACCCATTCCCATTCCCATTCATTCAATGACACAACAATTTATATTCATCTTTACATTCAAAAACTAACATAAATATTTAACATAAATCAACTAGTTATAACTAACTAACATAAATAATACATGGGTTATAACTAATTAACAAAAAACAAACCCCAAATTAAACATAAAATAAACAAAAAAAACAAAAATAATTGTGATGGTGGTGGTTACCTGTGGTCCGGCTGTGGTGGTGGTCCGGCTCCGGTTATGGTGCTAACCAAACACAAACAAAAAAAAAACAAACCCCAAATTAAACATAAACATAATCTAAAATTAACTAAAACTAAAAAAATTACAAAAATAAAAAACACCAACCTTAGTGTGTTTTTGTAAAAAAGAAGAGAAAGAAAGAGAGGAAGAAGTGCCCAGTGGTGCGAGTGTACGGGGGACGTCGTGGTGGTGGTGGTGATATAGTGGTGGTGTGATGGCGTGGTGGCGTGGTGGTGTGGTGGAGACGGTAGTAAAGTATGGTGATGGTGTGGTGGTTAAGTGTGGTATTTGAGATGAGCATGCAGATGAAGTGTGTGTGTCTATATATATATATATTTTTTTTACAAAGTGAAGAACTCATATATGAGTTAGTAAGAAGATAATTGATGGAGGACTTTTGGCGGGGACATGTCCTCGGTGAAAGTTTTTACACACAGTCAAAAAGGTTTGGCGGGATAAAGTAAATGAGAGGAGGGAAAAATAAAAAATTCGCTAAAACTTTTCCAGGGGACATGTCCTCGGTGAAAGTTTTTACACCCAGTCAAAAAGGTTTGGCGGGATAAAGTAAATGAGAGGAGGGAAAAATAAAAAATTCCCTAAAACTTTTCCCGGGGACATGTCCCCGCCAAAAGGTGTATTTTTTAATTTTTTTTTTTTTTTTAATCATTTTAAGTAATTAAAATTAATAATAAATCAATTTAAATTTAACCTAAAAATTTTCTAATTCATATTTGAATAATCTAAGAACTTATAAAATTATTTTAATTACTTTAAACTAATTTAAATTATTCAAAAATTTTCTATGGTATTCGTAACATGTTAAACATCCAAGTCGAGGTGCTATTGTTATACATAACATGTTAAACGACCGAGTCTAGGTGCTATGGATATACGTAACATGTTAAACGACTGAGTATAGGTGCTATGGTATACGTAACATGTTAAACGACCGAGTCGAGGTGCTATGGTGTACGTAACATGTTAAACGACCAAGTGGAGGTGCTATGGTATACGTAACATGTTAAACGACCAAGTCGAGGTGCTATGGTATACGTAACATGTTAAACGACCAAGTCGAGATGCTATGGTATACGTAACATGTTAAACGACCAAGTCGAGGTGCTATGGGTATACGTAACATGTTAAACGGCCGAGTCGAGGTGCTATGGTGTACGTAACATGTTAAACGACCAAGTGGAGGTGCTATGGGTATACGTAACATGTTAAACGACCAAGTCGAGGTGCTATTGTTATACGTAACATGTTAAACGACCGAGTCTAGGTGCTATAGATGTACGTAACATGTTAAACGACCGAGTATAGGTGTTATGGTTTACGTAACATGTTAAACGACCAAGTCGAGGTGCTATGGTATACGTAACATGTTAAACGACCAAGTCGAGGTGCTATGGGTATACGTAACATGTTAAACGACCGAGTCGAGGTGCTATGGTGTACGTAACATGTTAAACGACCAAGTGGAGGTGCTATGGTATACGTAACATGTTAAACGACCAAGTCGAGGTGCTATGATATTCATAACATGTTAAACGTCCAAGTCAAGGTGCTATTATTATACATAACATGTTAAACGACCAAGTCTAGGTGCTATGGATATACGTAACATGTTAAACGACCGAGTATAGGTGCTATGGTATATGTAACATGTTAAACGACCAAGTCTAGGTGCTATAGTATACATATCATGTTAAACGACCGAGTCGAGGTGCTATGGTTATACGTAACATGTTAAACGACCGAGTCGAGGTGCTATGGTTATACGTAACATGTTAAACGACCGAGTCGAGGTGCTATGGTGTACGTAACATGTTAAACGACCAAGTCGAGGTGCTATTGTATACGTAACATGTTAAACGACCAAGTCGAGGTGCTATGGTATACGTAATATGTTAAACGACCAAGTCGAGGTGCTATGGGTATACGTAACATGTTAAACGACCGAGTCGAGGTGCTATGGTTAAGATTGCTAAGATCACAAAGGCTAGAATCCAGGTATACTTTTTACTTACTGATTTTTGTCTATTTAAAAAAGTAAATTTCAAAAATATTTATTATTTATTGCTTCAAGGCAAAATGGCTTTAGTAGACAACTGCAAGAATTTGGACTTTACTTGTGGGTCTGAGGAAGACATGCCTATCTGGTTTGCACCTGCTAGAGATGGGTCGGATCAAGTTTGTTCAAAGATGTTTGTGGTGGGAAAGTTTCTTCACTAGTTCAAATCAAATCAACACCTTGGAATTTCTAGCTTATTTGTGTAATATTTGTCGTTTTAATTTTAAAATAGTTTAGGGTTTTACGTAATGAAAAGACTATCCAAGCATCGGGGTTTAGTTGTGTGATAAATATTAATAGTTGGACTAAAGTTTGATTTTTGTAAATATTACTTTTGCCGGGGACAGGTCCTCGGGGAAAGTTTTGGCGGGAATAAAGGCGGGAACATTTAGCATGCTTTTGACTTTGGTCAAATTTTGGTAAAAATGGATTACACTTTTGCCGGGGACATGTCCCCTGCGAAAGTCCCCTATGAATTTTTACTAACCAGTCAAACTTTGGTAAAAATGCAACAGACTTTCACCGGGGACATGTCCCCGCCGAAAGTTTTTCGTTGAATTTTTACTATCCGGTCAACGTTTTCGTTTGCCACGTCAGATTTTTTTTGTCGTTTAGTGACTTTCGCCGGGGACACCTCGTCCCCGGGAAAAGTGTCCTCGCCCGTCCATCCGATTGTTGTAGTGTATATCGAGTTTACAGAAAGATGTGTCACAAAGCGGCGTAACGGGATGAACAAGCCTCACGTCTTTGCGAGGTATTTCAAAGCCTTTGCGAGCCTTTTAGAACCATGCTTCTACCTATTCATTCCCTATCATATAAACCTTCCACAAAATCACAAATTTCATCCATATCTAACTCTTTTTTTTTTCTTTTTTCTCTTTCAGGAACAAGTGTTCCATAAAGATGTTATTAAAACTAAACACTAATTTCAAATTCACGACAACAACCAGTGACTGCTATTTCTAGTGCATCTTCATCATCCTTGTTTACTTCCACTAAATTTTCACTTTCAGTCCAAACAAATTAACTCCCAACTTTTATAAACTTTAAAAGAGCTACGATCTCACTTACGCCACAGCCGAAAGAACATCAACGGAGACGTTGTTACGCAACTTTTTTTTTTTTTTTTTTTTTTGCCTTTTCCTCCTTTCACAAACACCAATTTAGTGGCTCCGTACAAGATTTTTGAAGGCGGGAGTGTCATCACTTAGAGGTGGCGGGGCCAATTGCTTGGCCACATGGGATTTGGCGCAAGTGCAAGCCATGGTACCCCATGGTGTAACACCCTAGGCAAATCCCACATCAGCTGTGGCCTGGAGAGATGATGGGCTCATAAGATAACATTCGCCTTACAATGACACAACGCGTTTTGTGGTCTACTGCGGGTGGAGTTCTTAGGAACTGGCAGTTAAGCGTGCTCATGTGAGAGTAGTACTGGCTTGGGTGACCTGCTGGGAAGTCTTCAAATGAGGCCACAAAAACAAAGCCGCGAGCCTGCGGGCAAAGCGGACAATATTGTGCTCTGAGTAGGCGGGGTGTTACAAGTGGTATCAGAGCCACTCCTGAGCCGTTCAGGATGGTGGGGCAAACCTCATCGAGGACGATGAGTCCCTAAGGGGGTGATTGTAACACCCTAGGCAAATCCCACATCGGCTGTGGCCTGGAGAGATGATGGGCTCATAAGATAACATTCGCCTTACAATGACACAACGCGTTTTGTGGTTCTATCGGGTGGAGTTCTTAGGAACCGGCGTTAGTTAAAGCGTGCTCATGTGAGAGTAGTCTTGGCTTGGGTGACTGCTGGGAAGTCTTCAAATGAGGCCACAAAAACAAAGCCGCGAGCTGCGCGGCAAAGCGGACAATATTGTGCTCGAGTAGCGGGGTGTTACAAGTGGTATCGAGCCACTCTGAGCCGTTCAGGATGGTGGGGCAAACCTCATCGAGGACGATGAGTCCCTGAGGGGGGGTGATTGTAACACCCTAGGCAAATCCTACATCGGTGTGTGGCTGGAGAGATGATGGGCTCATAAGATAACATTCGCCTTACAATGACACAACGCGTTTTGTGGTCTACTGCGGTGGAGTTCTTAGGAACTGGCAGTTAAGCGTGCTCATGTGAGAGTAGTACTGGCTTGGGTGACCTGCTGGGAAGTCTTCAAATGAGGCCACAAAAACAAAGCCGCGAGCCTGCGGGCAAAGCGGACAATATTGTGCTCTGAGTAGGCGGGGTGTTACACATGGTCTTAACTCTTAAGGGGTGTTTGTACGAGAAAGGCTAAAAAGATGAAAAATCCCTTAAGGCGCAAGTGCAAGCCATGGTACCCCATCGAAAATATTGGGACTAAAAGTTTGATTTTTTGGAACTTGGGACCAAATGCGAGAATCGGGCATACTTTGTGGACCAATGGTGTAATTTACTGTTATTAATATTTTCTAATTACATAAGTTTCTTTTCTTAATTTAGAGTGGTTTCATGATTTCATCCTTGCTTGTTGTGATAAAGACATAAGTGAAACTACACGGTTTCTTGAGGATGGAGATCGAAGACCCAACCCAGAAGGACCAATTCCTCCTCTGATTTACCAGTTCGATCCTATCAGCGGCTCGTTGAACCAAACTCTAAGGAGTAAAAGAATTGGAGATGAGTTAAACTATTATCATGACTGTCAAATAGATGTTTAGTGCCGCACACCAAGGAATCATATGGATGATCACCCCCATCTATACTTAAGCCTTAACCTATCATCTAACAGAAATGCCTTGTGTACCATGCAAGGAGGGCCGAGAAGTTTATGAACATTTGAAACAAACTCAATTTGAAAAATCTTTGGGGCATGAAAATCTTATTTGTTTGGCACATATTGATTCTCCGAGATCGATAAGAATTGGATTAATGAGATGTCGAAAATAAAGAATCTAATTAATTGATAGCTACTTCATTTTAAGGTCACATTTATAATTAAGAAAATGACAAAAATAACTAATTTTACAAACATATTTCACTAAATACTCAATTTATATCCAAAAAGTAAATTACCATGAAAATATCAAGGTCTTGCTATATTTTGCGGATTAAAAAAAAATACAAGGTATTGCTAGTTTTCAAAAAACTAACAAGGTCTTGCGATTTTTTTTATAAATATTTAGCAAGGTTTTGAATGCCCTATACAGCTTACAGTTTTGACAGCGTGGTAACCATGCCCCTAACGACTTCGGAAACCAAAAGTATATGAGCAACAATAACTCACAAGACACGGGAAAAAGATAACCCATGTATGGTATATCATGATTCGAACATTCTTCATAGTAACTACCAAGGGAAGAAACATGAGTGCGTAGGCGTGGTTTTGATGAGATGATTTATGATAGCTTCAACGGATCAAAGATATTCATGTTTAACTTCCTCCACCAGTGATGGCCAAAACAAAAACTCGCAAGACATTGTTAATCTTTTTTAAAAAAATCGCAAGGTGAACCTTGCTAGTTTACCGAAACTAGAAAGGTTAACCTTGCAAGTTTCATGGGTAATTTGATTTTTCGGATAAAACTTGAGTATTTCATGAAAATGTTTGTAAAATTGGTTATTTTTGTCATTTTCTCTTTATTATTTGCACCACTCTATATATGGTATGTAACTACTTTATGTATAAGTGCTATGATTCTTTGTAATCCTTTATGTATAAGTGCTACTTTAGTGGTATATTTATAAAACTGTAAGCAACATGTTTAGTGGAAGCAACATGTGGTCCTTGTTATAGCAATGGATCGAACCAGAACTATATGATATTAACATGTTCTTTTATGTTAGTTACAGTTTTTAGATGTGTGTTCGTTATCTTATTGTAGTGTCTGAACAGGGACTAATAATCCATTGTAGAAACCATAGTGTGCTGACTTAAGAAAACAAAACAAAAGTTTTTTAACAAAAAGGATATCATTATTCAGATTTCTAGTTTGCATTAAAGGTTTATTTCATGTGGCTCCTAATCAAGACTAAAACAACGTTACAGTATTTACACCACACTTAGATTTCAAACGTAAGATATAGCCTACATTGGCCTGTATTACACCCCCGGCAGTTGCTTTTGAGGCATGATATCTTATCGTAAAGGTTCATGTTCACTTTAGCTAGCCATGATACCTTATTATACATTTAAGTAAATACGTTCCGCCCATCATATTATTATACAATTTATAATATATGAACATATGGAGATGTCGTATATCACACAACACGGGGAAATGGCCACCCATGGTGTTAGTGGCAATTTTATTAATAACTAGGACTTAAAACCATTGCCAAATACAAGTAAAGCATGAAATTACAATACTAAGCAGATGAAAACAGCACAGAAAAAATACATACAACTACGCACGTGCAACCCTTCGCCATTTTGCCATGAACACCATCACCTTAACATTCACCCAATCTTTCAAGCTATCTTGACACTGAAAAAAAGCATGTCTCGCACGACGGTTAAGAAGTAAAGTGCCAAATACTATCCAAAATGCAGTACCAAAACCAGATGCCCCTCCAATATAAAACCATCTCATAATTTCATCTATGGCTTCGCCATCACTCTTACTTTCATCAACTACAGGTGTTACTTCAAGTTCTTTATCTCCGGGACAATACTTGGTCAGCGGAGGTCCACATAGTCCAGCATTTCCAATGAACCTTGATGGTTCAAAGGACTGGAGTTGAGTGCTTGATGGAATCCTCCCAGACAAGTTGTTATGCGATACGTCAAGATAATCTAACAAACTCATCTGAGACATGCTTGATGGCAACCCTCCTGAGAACTTGTTTTTGGATAAATCCAAAGTCAGAAGTTCTTTCATTTGACCAATGTCTTTCGGAATCTCTCCAAGTAGAGCATTGTGTGACAAGTTTAGTACTACTAATCCCTGCAGATTGGTAATTTCATTTGGGATTTGCCCTGTGAGACTGTTGGTTGATAAATCAATTGTCTTCACCAATCCCAGATTTCTACTAAACTCATCTACCTTTCCGTGCCATTGAATCAACAGATGGTCCATATAGCTATCGTCAACAGGGTAGTAAGAAATGTTTGTAAGTTTAACAAGACTACTATAATGATGTTGATTTTGTTCCGTAAACAATCCTTCATGAACCATGGAAGTAAGATTATGCACACATGATGGGATTGTTCCATGGAGCTTGTTAAACGACAAGTCTAAGATTTGAAGACTTACTAATTGACATATTTGTGAAGGAATGACTCCGGAAAAGTTGTTTGATTTTAGGCTAAGGCCATACAACCTTGACAAGTTTGTACCAATCCAAACAGGAATATTACCATATAAATTGTTGGCCCCCAAGTCCAAAAGGCTCAACTTGGTGCAATTCTTCAAAGACAATGGCAATTCTCCAAAGAAGCTGTTGTTGTATAAACATAACATCTCAAGTTGACCCAAACATCCTACATAGGGAGGAATATGTCCTGATAGAGTGTTATGGCCTAAATTAAAAACTTTTAGAAGCGTCAAATTCTTCAGGCAGTCTGGAAGTTGCCCGGTCAATGAGTTACGTGAGAGATCAAGAGATTCAAGTTTTTCATAGATTTGGCACAAGAAAGAGATTCCTCCCTGGAATTTGTTTCTGGACAGATCTAAAAAACTTATATGTGACGGAAAAGTAGGTATTGGACCATAAAAGCTGTTGGAACTCAAATCTACTTTTTTAAGGTTAAGACTTGATAATGATTCTGGTAATTTCCCAATTATGTTGTTGACAGAGAGATCCAAATAATATAATTGAGAAGGGCGCCATTGGTTCCAGAACTCTGTAGGAATTGTGTCTGAAATGCTATTGTTAGAAAGATCAAGATGCGTAAGGTTTTTCATTTTTTGTATCGATTTGGGGAAACGAGGTCCTAGCTTATTGGAGCTGAAATCAATATGCTCTATACTCATAGAAAGGTTTGACACGTCATCATTAAAAAAAGTTCCTTCCAGTGAGTTGTGTGAAAGATCAACATACAAAAGATTTGATTTTCCAATGTATTCAGAGTTAACACCTCTAAGAGAATTGGAAAATAGGCTTAGTTTTGTAAGTGAGGGTAGTTGCCACAATTTGTCACTTATTGTTCCATTTAACTGATTGGAATCTAGGTACAACTCATTTAGGGATGAAAAGTTTTGAATCTCATCAGACAATGACCCTGTTAATTGGTTATTTGAAGCCTGCAATGAATATAACATATTTGGGGATGTGCATCGAGACAAGTTGTTCAGAAAATCCGAAAGTTTCCCATCAAACGAGTTGCCAGAAACATCAAAATCCTTAAGCCTATTGCCAAGTAATGGGCACAACCAGCGATAACTTGAAGAGTTGAGATTGTTGTTTTCGAGATAAAGCTGAGCAATAGATGAAGAGTTGACAACTGAAGAATATGGATGCATGACTTTTGAGAGGTCACATTCAACTGAGCTTAAAACTGATAGGTTTTGGAGACCTATAATTACATTTACCCAGTTATTTGCTTTGGCCAGAGAAGTTCCATCCATATAAAGGTAACGTAAAGAAGATAGAGAAGACAACCAATCTAAGTTTTCAACTGTACAACTATAGAGGTATCTTAGTGAAAGACTTTGCAAACTGGTGAGGTTTCCAAATTCTGGAGGAATGGTTCCAGAGAAAGAGTTGTCTGAAAGATCAAGGTTTGTTAATTTGGTTAATGAACCAATGGATCTTGGAATGATTCCACTGAAATTATTATTACCAAGGTAAAGGTATGTTAGTTTGGTCAAGTTTCCAATGGACTCGGGAATGGTTCCACTAAAATTATTGCCACTTAGGTAAAGCTCTATTAAATTTGTCAAATAACCAATGGACAAGGGAATGGTTCCAACCAGCTGATTCCCTTCAAGGTCAAGAGTAGTTAAAGCGGTCAAGGAACCAATGGACTCGGGAAAGGTGCCAGTAAACTGATTATAAGAAAGGTCAAGATAAATTAACTGGGTCATGTTACTAATGAACGCGGGAATGGTTCCATGAAAAGAACAGAAGGACATATGTAGATGATTCAAGTAGGTTAAGTTAAGCAATGAAATGCTAATCTCACCTCCAACACGACCTGTAGAATAGTCGCACCTCAAGTCAAGCGTTGTGACATGACCTGTTTGGTTGTCGCACGTAACTCCACTCCATTTACAACAATCTTCTTTTTCTTCGGGTCTCCATGTAGGGAGCAAGTCATCGGGGTCTAGAAGGCGAGCTTTGAAACCAAGAAGAGCTTCTCTCTCATTATCGATGCACGTATTAGTAGCCCCTCCTGCTGCTACAACCAGTTTCTGGCCAAGGGAAGTGGCTGCCGAGGTATTAAACCATAGTAGAACAAGTGAAAAGATAAACAAAACAAGAGTTTGCATAAAGTAAAAGTAACTACTTTCTCTCATAATGTATATATGTTGTATATAATTTGTATTGATTGATGCTATTTTATCTGAAAAGAGTTGGATGATACTCATGGAAAAAAGATAAGAGTTTCAAACTAGACGTCTAAAGACTAGGTCTTTGTAATTTATACTTATTGCATGTTCATCCAACATGATATCTTTTGGTCCTCCAACTGTTATATGATATATATTTGTGTGGTGCAGATATTTATGGAAAAACATTGAAGTCCCAAACTATACGTCTAAAGACTATAAAGTCTTTGCAATTTGTACTTATTGCATGTGCATCCACTATGTGATATCTTTTGGTCCTCGAATTGTTATGTGACATAAATAAGAATATAAGAGAGCTAGGTGCAATACAATCTTATAAGTGTGTTACACACCGCCACATCAACTTTTATTTTATAACATTCTTAAAACGCACATGACGCCGCTATAGGAAACAAAAAAGTTATAACGCGGGATGCTATAACCAATGCATCGTGTTCTCTAAATACTAACCAAATAAATGGACCCAAATAAAGTAACCCATTCATAAGGTAACAAGCTAGATAACACGATATAAAGGACACCTATATAAAATAAATATAGTTCCGAGAATGATATATTGATCAATCTACAAATTAACTCAACAAATTCTAAAATTTTCGACTATGTTGATTCAGTAAACTTTAAAGAATAATTCAATTACTACATACACATATAGAAGTCTCGATAAAAATGGCCAAAAAAAGCTTAAGTAAATTCAAAATAAATTCCCACAAATATACAAATTACTAACTTTTAATGACTCGTGAACATCACAGGATAAAAAGGTAAACAATTTAACTAATTGAAAATATACCAAAAAACGACTTTTAATCAATCTAGTAGGCGGAGATTCATGAGTAAAATATATATGTTTTGGCGAAGTTGTTAATAATATAATTATAAGGCAACAAAATGGTACTATTAGGAATTAAACTTATATTTTATAATGAATTAAGGATATTAATGACGTTAATTGAAATATATTGAAACGGTGAAGTGAAGAAAATTGTAGCGCGTATTTGTTACGCATAGTTACTTATATTTTCGTGGTGAGAGTTGTTATAATTTTTAGGATTTTGTAGGTCTTATTAATTGATACCTTCTAATAAGTATAATTGTTAATAAGTACTAGCACATTACTCGTGTAGAGCAGCGGGGACGAATAATACCTTTAGCTAGGGCTAATCTTTTTTTGTCTTTTTGTGGATTTCGTTTTTCAGTGATTGATACATTACTTGTATTTATTAGACATCCTTTTCTATTTCGTGATATTTATTGATGAGTTTGGAAATATCTTATTGCTTTTTTTTTCTTTTTTTTAATTATACATGCTTTGAAGTTTGACTAATTGCTATTGAAAAAGTCTCGACATTTGGAAAAGTCATAGCTTAACTAATTGCTACTACAAATTTTCAATATTTGAAAATGCCATAGAAATTAAGTGATGATGCTATATATGTCCAACAATTTAAATTGGATGGTCCTAAATTGATTTCTTATCTTTTTGTTTTTTCAAGAGTTAACTTTGTCCTATTTTGTGGAAAATATGATGAAGACTGAAGTTAATGGTCTCAAATAACGTTAGGAAACTCTTACGAACTTGTATTTATTACACATCATTTTCTATATTGTGATATTTTTTTAGGAGATTTGAAATTTCTTGTTGCTTTGAACTAGCTTTTAAAATTCTGCATATGCGTGATTGTTAAATAAAATTATTTTATAAAATTATGTAAAATCTTTATACTTATATAGTTCTAATACCCATGCGTTCCGGTCTTTTACTTAAGCCTTTTATTATTTATTTATATTGATTAATATTTTATATAGATTTTTGTTGAATGTACGATTTCATGTTGTTTAACTGACATGATGTTAAGGTTGATGTTATTTAAATTTAACCATCGATATCATATTTTAAACGTTATGCATGTTTAATAGCATATAATGACCCTTGAAAAAATATGCGGTGTTGTTAATATTTATTTTTCACATCTAGTAACTTATGAAGTTGTGCCTTCATTTTGCTATTGATATTGATATTCTTGCTAATATAATCATAGCCATATTTAACTTTTAAACCCGTGTACGCACGTGTTAAACTTATAAAGAAGAATTACATGACTCGTTATTGAACACATATAATAAAAAAAGATACTTTTTCGGATATCCTTACACACTCTCATAAAGAGAGACAACATGAGTCGTTCGTATATGTACAATCTCGTGTATTCATTTAAATATCACAGTATTTCATGTTTTCATTTAAATATTTATAATTTCGTGCATATACATAAATTTAATATTTATCATGAAATGGGGCGGGGGCAAAATTTTTGATGAAAGATGCTTGAGGCATAATTGAACTCCCATTATTCATGTAATAAAACATGGATCAAGTGCCATATTTGCATATAAAGTGTATCTTTGCAAACTACCCCTCAGCGCGTCCATTAAGGGCGCCTCGGCAAAACCCCTACAAATATTTAGCACATCCTCCAATCAGCAAAAACATGCACAGACACGATATAAACATGCACATACATGCTAAAAACATGCAACTCGTTCCATAACAAGCTAATTATCTCATTAAGCTTACTGTAATCTGCCACTTAGAAGTTATTGCATATTCGCACTACCATATGGGAATAGTTAATTACATCCAAGCAACCCCGAGTAATTATCATTCATACCAGTAAGTTATGAACAGATACAGAATTAGACACAAAACTTCACTTGATTTAAAAAGGTGAAACTTGGGACTACAGGATGAGCGAAATAGAACAAATTATTCAGAAGACGATGTTGGCGATATGTCAGCTAAATTGATCTTTAGATTTGACTTTTTATCAAAGTTGTCTAAAAATGTTACGGAAAAGAAATGTACTAAAGCTATAACAGAAGACGATAATACCACGATGATAGCAACAAAGGAGAGCGTTTAAGCCTTGGCTCTTCCTGCAAGACCAGTCTCCACTTTCTTCACTTCAAAAATGAGCATTCTCCACATCTTTAACACAAACATTTCAGCTTCATCGTCCAAAATAGACTGAAGCCGCTCTAACATCTCATTTGCTGTCACGTGTTCTTGAGTGCTTGACACAATATAATCTACTAATGTTGTCTCTTCCTCGCCCAAAAATTCGGTTATTTTCTTGGAGATCCATGGTCTCATCCGTTCATGCAATCCATTCTGTATAATGTCAAGAAATAATGTTATACTGAAAACAAAAAAAGACACTTACTAACCAATACTTACAAATCATACTGATCTAATATATGGACACTACCTAAGGTCATTGAATATATTCCCATACGAAATCCTTACCTTGTTATAAACATATCTGATCGTTAAATAACACTGTATTAATCGAACAAAATACCTATCCGAACCCATAAAAAAACAATTGTTTTGCAATGTCACACATATCTCAACAAGAAAGAACTCTAGGCAAAATACAGGGGAGGGAGTCATACCTAGTTGGCTAGTTTTTGCTTCTCTCTTTTATCGGGAGAAAAATAGTTCACATTGATATGACCTTATTCAAAATAGAACGCCTAGTGGCTATTACTCTTGTAAGTATCCAATCTAATCAAAAGATGCCATATTTAACTAAAAGTATTTAGCAGTTAAACTATCTCCCCCTAAGCAAAAAAGGGCAAGTTTAAGAATACCAAAAATTCTAACTAATCATAATACTTATGTAATAGACATAAAACTCTGTGTTTGTATGTCTAAATGTGTACAGCTAGGTTCGCCGTTTTACAAAATATTCAACATTCAATTATAATTCATAGAAAAAGACTTGGCAATTAAGCAAGCAAGAGTGGAAAATGGGCGAGTAGGAATTTGGAAACAAGTCAAACAGGTAGCTTTTTTGTGTGTGTTGGATCAAGTAGGGGACCCACAAACACCTTTTAAAAAACAAAGTTCAACTTTATATGTTGCTAGTGTGGCATATAATATGAGTACAAAAACCTATATTACTAACAAAATAATTCAACTTCAATTTACATAGAGATTTAGAAGGTTTTTATGCATTTTACTAAGCTTAGGATGGCTTCTATCCCATTTGACCCATTCCATCTTTTTGCTCAATCCTTTCAGCTTACCAATTTGGGATCAGACATAATCAAATCAATCGATTTTTAAGTAAACTATAAAGCAAGAATTCTATACTAACCTTGTCATAAGTTGCCCAATTTATTGGATACGAAAAGAGCTCGTCCTTGGTTTTTGGAATGGTGTCAATTAATTGTTTTGCATCCAAAAGCTTCTTATTATCTGGTGTCTTCACATTCTCTTTCTCTCTTGTTTCATCTCTGGATCGGTTAGTCTCCCCCCGGTCCCTATCTCGATGGCTTGATTTATCATGGGATCGTCTACTGCGTTCCCTTTCTGAATCAGGTCTCTCTTCTTTTGTATTTGCATGTCCAATTCGTTTTGCAAACTCAGCAGCTGCAGCCAAATTAGAAGATGGTGCAAGCGGAGTAGTTTCTCTCACAGCCTGCAATTCTTCGGTTGAATAATCTATAGGAACCAAAGGTCGCATTTTTTTATCCTTCTGTGCATCCTCATCTTCCTCTTCGTGGAATAGAGAAGGGACTGTAGTTCTTTTTCCCGAACCCACAAGACCAAATCCTAACTTTTTGGTTCCAACGGTATTGTTTTGTCCTGTCTGTGAAGCAGTCGCAGACTCCATGACTGAGTCGTCACCAGTCCCATTTTGTGTACTCCTGTTACCTGTCATACGGAACCCCGGAGGTGGTTAATAATACAGATGAACAAACAAGCCCAAACATGAGACTATCCCTAGGACCGATTAAGCCCAAATATTTGGTCCTAAAGTCCATTCACTTATGCACAAAACATAAAACTGTTTTTCCATGTGATATTTCTTATGAAAGGCAAAAACTTACTCACATATTATGGTTGATGGGCCAATCACATACCAAAGGCCTTTGGTGTTTTCCATATGATATTAAACGTAGTTTTCTGATATTTGTATAAATCTTTTTCTTATATTTGTATAAATCTTTTTAAATTATACACTATCAAAAGAATGATCTAAGGTGTTTTTCGAAAACAGGGTATTTTCATTCTTCAAAGGATTAGAAATGTTCAATGCTCATTTTTCAAAAATTTAGTAAATCTTGTTTTAACTTAATTATTAATTGCGAGTATAATTTATAACCCAATATTTAATAACATGTGATATGTCATTCTAACTAAAAGTAAAAAACAGGAAGTAAAAAGATCTAGGACCAGGACTGGTTTTAACTGGTTGACTAGGTCAGACCTTCATACATAAAGAGAAACGTAAAGAAAAAAATCTAGTTGAATTGAAAAACTTACCGTTTTCGTCTGCATCTGCCATTTCAATATCAGTGGTCGGGTGGTCAGAAGCCTTATTTCTGATTTCCGCCAAGCTTCCATCAATTAACATAGCACTATCAGTTCCATTAGTTGTAGTACTAGATAAAAGCTCCAAGGCATGTTTTTGTTGTTCTTTCTGCTGCTCCCTTTCCTCTTCGGCTTTCTTCTGCCTCACCAGCAATCTCTTCTTCCTCTTTAATCTTGTCTTCTATATCTTCCTCCTTTTCCCTTAACCTTCGTTTTTCTTCTCTTCCTCCCAACTACTTCTATATTTTCTCTTTTTGCTATAGCCATCATCATTCTCTTGTTCTAATATCTCATATTTCTGTCCCTGTTCTCTATCCCTTCCCTCTCTTGTTTGCGGGCACGCTTTTCCCCGATTTTTCCTTTAGACGACCCCCATATCGCCGTTCATCTTCACGTATTTTGTATTCTCGTTCCCTTTCTCTCTTAGCTCGGTCTTGCTCCCTTTCTCTTTCGTAACTTTCCAATTCGCGTTCCTTTTCACGTTTTAGGTCTCGCTCTGGATCCCTGCTCCTCCTAGCGTTTTTTCGTTCAGGTGAGCTTGTTTCAGGTCTCTCGCTTTCGCTAGAAAGTTTGCTTTTGCTGGTCGTCTCTTCATCGTTTTTATCTTCTGCTGCATATGTAAATGATAGGGTCAAGCATTATAGCATGATAGAGCTTCCAACATCAAATAAAGAATACAAACATTTACAAGTTCTTACTAAGAGGGTGTAAATTTTAAGCTATACTATGTAACGGTGAACAATCCGAAGCACATAGCCAGATGTAATAAAAACAGGTAGTAGAAGAACTTGAAATAGCATTTACATGTACTTATACTGTTTGAAGTTGAAAAATATCATATATTCAGTTGTGAACTTTGCTAATTTCAAGATTTTATACCCAAACGACCAAAAAAGACGTCTTTGTAAAAAAATACATATGTCTTGTGAAATTCGAAAGTTTTGGTATTTATATAACGAAAATTACCATTTTTGAAACACAAATCTAAACACCCCCTAAATATATGGACTCCAAAGTTTATACAGTTATACTAACCATTTTTTGCCATGTCAGCATCTGAATCGCCATCTCTCGACTTCATTGGAAGTTCAGAGGTTATACTAGCAGCAGTAACAGGAGCTTGTGGGGGTGGAGGTGGAGGTGGTAGAGGTTTATTCTTTATCCTTTCTTCTATCATTCCTATAAGCTTTTCACTAGCTTCTTTGTCAGCTTCCTTATCTTCATCAGTCACAAGACCGAAAGTAGCATAGTCAATATTATCGTTATTTTTTCCTCTTCTTTTCCAACTGTTTTCACCTTCTTTTCTTGCTTTTCTCCCATCATGAACAGGACAACAACAATAGTAACAGATATGGACACCAATAAACCAGATCCTGTAAGAAACTTTATGATGGAAACGTTTCTGACCCGTTTAAATTTCCACAAAAGGAATTCAAAGGGTACCCACAAAGACCTTTAGCAGATGACAGATCCGGACCTTTTTTTTTTTTTTTTTTTTTTTTGTGGCAAAATTAACTAATAATGCAAGAAAGATCAATTTTCGATTTGGGTTTATATCAGTAATCAATCAAAACACAAATAAGTGGGGGGTTTAGTGTTTATTTTATTATATATAGACGAGCTTTCAAGATATTGTATTGTGGTGGTGAACAGAGCTAGACAAAAAAACGTTGGAATACCAAAACACTTGTGCGAGGTAATGTTTTCTAAGAAACTGTGATATGGGCTCCATATCAGGAAGTCCTTCCAAAATTTTCACCAGAACATCAATATGACACTTTATTACGAGAAAAATCATGTCATCACTACTCCCTAATCCAACGCCAACCCAAAAGGTGCCGTTTGGTTTATTATTAGGAATGGATTTGGGTACGGGTTTGATTATAAAATGGAATGGGAATTTAGATATCATTTCTAATATTAATGTTTGGTTTATTGGTTGGGTTTGGGTTTTTAATTGTAAAAAAAGTGGATTGATTAGGAATCAAATTCTAAACCCACCATGTAAGATGGGTATGGGAAAACCCCTGTTTTCGGGTATCATTCCATCATTTAAAACCCATATCAACTAACCCAACACCCTCAATCCAAACACACCCTAAGGTTATATCTCACAAAACTACCAATATTATCAAGCGATAGTTGTTTGGGTTATATAAGTGTGTGGTAACATAGAATCCATACTCTTGTTTTATTGGCGTTTCTAATAGAAGGCTTGTGAGAGTTTCAAGTTCAATTCTTTCTAGGTGTAAAAACCCTAAAGTGGCCACGCCAAACCCCGTGAATTAGTTAGCCAAAAAGTCAGAAACCGTCGTTACCCCATGGATTGGTTATTGTTGTATTTATAAAGTGCAATTATATAAAGTGTTAAATGAGGTAAAATCTAAAAGCTCGTCTCCAAAAACAGCCTAACTCCTCCTAATCTCTCGCGACTAAATTAATTCCACGTATCATATCAACAACAATTCAATAAACTCATACACAATATAAAAAGTCAAAATCAAATCATAAAAAGTCAAAGTTGACAAAAAAAATCAAAATCAAAGAATTTCAGCCCACCTGGTGGATGATTCATAGCTCCTGGCGGCTGAGGATAACCACCATTAGGCGGCGGCGGCGCATACATCCTCATGGGCTGCTGCTGACCTTGCACACCATATTGCTGATGGTATCAAAGTCTATAGCTTTTTTCAGATTCTCAACAAACACACTTCCAAGAATTACCAATGGCTTATTATTGTCTTTGATTTCTTCCTCTTCTTGTCCAACTGTTTCCACCTTCTTTTCCAACTGCTTCCAAACACCAATAAACCCGACCCAATAACAGCCAACACGATCCTTAAGAAACTTTATGATGAAACATCTCTGACCCGTTTAAATTTCCACAAAAGGTATTCAAAGGGTATCCACAAAGACCTTTTTTTTTTCTTTTTCTTCATAACCCAGTAACACAAATCCAAATGCAAGAATCGGGGCATATTTTGTGTACCAATTCACTTGCACATCATATGACTTTTTCATCTTTAAACGTTCTACATAAGGTTTTACCATATTAAGTGTCCTACCATATGTCTACTTGACTTTTTACTGATAGTATTTTATCAGTTACATTTCATGGTTTCTCTATTCTCTTATTATCTTACAGGTAGGAATGTGTTGCTCTTATACACGTCCAAATATTAGGGGGTTTTAACATGTTTAATAGTTCTCGTTTATACCTATTTCTACTAGATACTACATATTCTACATACACGGCACTTAAATACGAATACGAGTACACAATTCAATCCTATATGCTATATTAATAAAAAAAAATGAAGAACGGTATGAGCAGAGCATATAAAGTAAGCCAAATTTTATCTTGTAACGCCAACAAATCACTTCTAGTAACATTTAAATCATGTATGTGACGAGCCGAATCCATCACATTCCCATCCAAAACCTTAATCATATCTTTTAACCCCCTAATCCTACTGCACTAATATAGCCATTCCTGCAATGGCGTTTCATCTACTGGTGATTCTCACGTTTGTCAAACAAAGAGTAGGCGATTATAGCATTTGACAAACAAAAAGTATATAGAGTTTCAAATTTATTTTTTCACAAGACATGAGTTAGGCATATCATCAAACAACTTACATGCATCAATTATAAATTAGCAACATCTAGTTAAGTAATTTAATAACTAATTCGAGTTAGGCATATGATCAAACACCTCATATGCAACAATTAACACAACTAACAACAGCAATTTTAGAGTTCAAATTCAATGAATTATAACTATATACGAGAAGGTTTGTTAAAGTAATTAACTAACAAAGAATGCCTGAGAAGGTTTGTTAGTTAATTGGGGAATGAAGTCACAAGTGTATTTTTTTCTACGAAGGAATATAGATTTTATATTGCTATTATCTTCGACCTTTTAATATTTTATAAGAATTCAAAAAAGAAAGAAAAAAAAAATAGTATATGTGGGTCAAGCAGACCTGTTTTGGCATACGAAGGAAGTAGATTTGATTCGATGCCAAAAGTTGCTCATCATCTTGGCTTGTTATCGGCTAGCAATTCCCCAGATGGTGGTAGCTTTGGTTTACCACAGAACGGATCATATGCTAATGGCGGAAATGCTCTAAAGTTGATCCCATGGAGAATGGTTACCGTGGGTCAGAGTCATCTCTTGTAAGTTTTTCAATATATATATTTTTGAGTTAATTACATAAATCGTCCTTTTGGTTTGGTAGAAATTATGTGGGTTTTTTTTAGCGGGTCTCGTCCTTGTGGTTTACAATTTTTACGGATCTTGTCACTGATCTGACCCGATCCCAAACGGTGTTAAAAAAAGGACCTCCCGTGAGATATATATTAGTTCTGAAGTCTATGGATGATAATCTCGACTATTTGGACATTTCTAGTCATGAGTATGAAAAAGTGTTTCATTGCTTGTACGGGAACGGTGGTGCACTTTGTGGTAATCTTAGAGGAATGGCTGCAATCAAGGCTGACGCTGTGGTAATATTTATTTACCTTCCTTTAATAAAATTTAATTTATTTATGTTTTAGAGATACCAATCAAAACTGAATTTTTATGTTATTCTCAGGCGATAGCAGAGGCGTCAAAGAAAATCTTTTCTTCTGTGAAGAGTAAAATTGTGGACATTGTTATCGATTTAAAAGATCTTGATATCGATGAATCTGCCATAGAGACAAAGAGAATTGATGACAAACCCGAGTGGATTGACCGTCTAGAACCTATACAAAACTTAGCCACAAACGTGGGAGCAAAAATAAGAAACAAGATTCGGGATTCTTTAAATAAAGGACCACCAGGCTGGGCTGCAGAGATGCTGAGGGAGTCCATAAGCAAAGATGTCTACAAGGGTAATGCTGCGGGACCCACAAAGGTTTGTAATTTGATTCTTGTCGCTTGAAAATTGTATCCATGTTCTAAAGGTGGTCATTTTGACCTTTATTTTTTAAATGGGTCAATTCGGGTTACGTTGTATCTCTAACGAATACATTCAAGATATTAGTCAAACGGGTATGTTCAAGAAATATTTTAATGAAACAAAATATATTATCTGAAATTACTTGCACATACCTGTCCCTATTTAACACGCTAATTATATTTTATAAATATTATAATTCTGATATTTATAATAATATATATTTTTGGTAAAGAACTGTTCTGGGTCAACTGAACTCAACTGGTTTTGACCCGTGACACACCCCACCCTATTTGCACTTCTCCATTACATTTTTGAATTAATTTCTACTTGGAATTTAAATAGAGAATCGTACGTGAGGTTCTTAACAAGGCAAAAAGTGAAAATCATGTCACTAAGAAGGAAGTAAAGGGAAGTTTTGTTGTAAAGAAGGTATCTGATGTCATCATAAAACGGTGTCGTATGGTGCTACGCTCCGTTGCTGCTCAGGATGAAAACAAAATTGTTTTTGGTCTCATGGCGGAATCTTTGTTGAAACCCGATGAATTTTCACGCTTGTTAGATTTCAGGACCATTGACCTCAGGATGCAGGATTCTACGGTGGCTCACATGAATCTTTTATTGAGGATGTTCATGAGGTATGCCAAGAACGAAAAAAAAAATCCCAGCCGCATATGTTAAACTATATCTTCAACGGGTTTAAGTGAAAATAGTTAGCTCTTTAATAGAATGGGCCTCTTGAAGAGAAAAGATCCGTGCAGAACAAGATTTTGCTAAAGAACAAAGTGCTTCATCTCAACCGCTCATCCATCTTCAATCCAACGGTTCAGATTAATTGACATTTTATTATATTTATTAACTAAAAGGCATTTTAGTAATTTTACTAGCTCAAGAAGTCACAGGTCTCTTTCACTTCTCATTTCATTTGTACACATTCTCTCTCCAGGTTACAAACACACACTCTTCTCACCTAAAACACACACTAACCACAATAAACCATCATCGATCTTAGATATCACCGTCGATTTGACGTTGATCCACCACCGATCTGTCTTTCTGTCATCTATCCATAATCGATCCGCCGTTCGCCGCTAGTTCTAGTCCGCCATTGATCTAAAAGTTGTTGAAAGTACAAGTTATTGAATCTAATTTGATTTTCGTTCCTTTTATTGAAGTATATAATTAGAATATAATTATTGTTATTTGCAAAATGGTTATCAGCTCCATAAATGTCACCTGATTTTGTAAACAATTGAGATTGCTCCTTGTCAACTAAATATTAATTTACTCGACAACCTTTTTTGCAATTTGACAGTTTTAGCTAGAAATACAAAATGGATAAAGGATTTATTGTTTACTTATTATCTAATGCGTAAAACTTTGTAAGTTGTTTTCATTTGAGAATACAGATTGATGTTGTAATGATATGTAGCTATGGTGATCATGATGTTGCAAACAAAAATTTGATGTTTAGGATTTTTTTTTTGGGGGTCAACGCACTTTGGCCTGGCCCGCGTGGTCGATTATGACCCGTTATCTAACCTGCTCATTTGGCTCACCAGCTACACTATGAGTTGCATTTTGTTCCTATCTTTCACCTTGGTATTTCTTAACGTTTTTACAAAACTGTATTCATATGCAGCTTATGGAAGTGACGGAGATAACGAGAAAAAGCTCAAGCAGTTAGAAGTCACGGTTCAATAAATCACTTAGTCTTAAAGTTACTACTCCAATTGATTATATTGAGTTTAACTGATTTACATTTACTTTTTCTTTCCCATTTTTGTCCTACAAAACATTGGATCGTGTTCAAGTGAGTTAATAGAGCTATGGTTGTAAATGAATATTGACATTTGCTTGTGTTCACAAATAAATAGATTGTTCGTGTTTAAAAACATGAGGTTGGCTCCTTGTATAGTTTGAGCTCAACATGTGCAGCTCTGGTGTTTCAAAATAATAACTAAACTAACAAGCATGAATCTGGGATGTAGTTATATACTAATATTATATATTGTATCTAGTCTAGTGATTCTTTTGACGAATCCTTTGTGATTCATACAGTTATACAGAATCCCATAGGATTTATACAGAATCCTATGGGATTTATACAAATCACAAGTGAATTTTTTACGAATCTCGTGGGATTTTTTTACGAATCCCGTGGGATTTTTCTGGACGGAAATTTTGAAAAAAAAAATCGTCTTTTTACGAATCCCGTGGGATTTTTTTACGAATCCCGTGGGATTTTCTGGACGGAAATTTTGAAAAAAAAAAGTTCGTCTTTTTACGAATCCCGTGGGATTTTTTTTCGAATCCCGTGGGATTTTTCTGGACGGAAATTTTGAAAAAAAAATCCGTATTTTTACGAATCCTGTGGGATTTTTTCACGAATTCCGTGTGATTTTTATACGAATCCCGTGGGATTTTTTTAGACGAAAATTTTGAAAAAAATGTTCGTCGAAAGTATATAAAAGTGCATATCAATAGAAAGATGATTTTTTTCTCGTCACGATGGTGTATTTTTTGTAGCTTGAAGATTTACCGTTTGCAAGATATGTTGTTTTTGAAAAAAGGGTGGAAAGTGGGTTTTTATAGAATTACATTTTTACCCTTCCTTTGTTAATTTTTGCTTTCATCTTATCCATTGGATGAAAAAAAGATGAATGGTTGAGATCTTATGATTTGTTCTTTAGATTATATGTGTTTTGTATTGATCTCACCTCATGGGTTGAAATCATGTGCAAGTGTATTTAAATGCTTTACTTACTACATTTGCTTTATTAAGAATAATGGTCGGTGATTATGTAAATAGTACAATTCTTGTGGTCATCTTAAGTCTGATGATATAGAGGTGGCAATATGTGCCGGGATGGGGAACTGATAAAAAATGTGTAATTTTTTGGCACGGGGTGAGGTTGGGCTCATCCGCAACACTTTTGTCCAATTTCTTATAAAAGTAATTAGTGTATATATATATATGATAACGAAATGTATATTAGTTTACTAGGGGATTTCAAGCTTTCAAAATCCTTTTTGGGCGACTTTCGTCTTGTTTGATCAGTTTAGCCTTTTTTTGCCATATCGTTTTTATCTGTTTTCCCGTCAGCGGCAAAACATTTTCTGAATCGACCCGTTAATAAGTAACTGGGTCGAAATTGCCTCCTCTATATTTAATAAAGTAGTTACTAATTAAACCAAGCCAATCCACTTGACCTGTTGTGACACGATTTAAAAACACGGGTTGACCTGTTACCCAACTTGGCCTCTTTTTACCTCTAGTTCTAAGTTCTAACTGTCTGGATATCTGACGTATGATCTTTTGGCAGGTTCGTGCAAATTTAAGAATAACATATAGGAACAAACCTAAATGCTTGAATTTGATTGAATCTTTCTTTAAGAAGTTCGAGAAACTGTATGAGCAAGAGGTCAGTTGATTTCTGTATCAAGAATTTATATCTTATTCTAAGCAAACATGTGACACTTTACCCAAATTGCCAATAAGTATGATTTTTCTTATATAGGTACTTTCACTGGTCAGCAGAATCAACGGTTCCAATGTATCATCTGAAGAGACCAAAATTGTACTAAACACAATGTTTGCAGACACAATTACGAGCACACTTCCCATTGCACCATGGGAGGAGGGGATCTGCAAAGTATGTGGAAAGGACGAAAACGACCATGTTTTGCTTTTGTGTGATAGATGTAATTCAGAGTATCATACATACTGTCTATATCCTCCACTTCCAAGGGTTCCGAAAAAGAGTTGGTATTGCCCTACTTGCATTTCGGAATTCACAAGACAAGCGCAAGAAGAGGATTTTGATTTTAGTCAACCCCCATAGAGGATGAAGATTCAGAGAGAGTTTACCCGAAGTGGTTTAAAGGAAGTGGCAAATTTAGCCGACAAGATGGAGAAATCAGATTATTGGGAATTAGGCGTCAAGGAGGTTAGTTTTGACTTATATTACATCACTGTTAGTTGTCTTACTTTGACTTTAAGGGGGCGTTTGGTTCGCTGTATTTCGTTGTAATTCGTTGTAATTGTAATCTGAATTACATTCCAATCGTGTTTGGTTGGCAAGGTGAAAGAAATTGTAATTCAGATTACATTACAGTGACTGTTTGGTTTGCATTGTAATTGTAATTCGGTCATTACAATTACATCACATGAGAGAATCCAGATTACATAAGAAGTTGGATGAAAAGTTTTGAATTACGTTGTAATTCAGAATTTGTTTACTTTAATAATAATAATAAAACTAATAAATAATAATAATAATAATAATAATAATAATAATAATATAATAATAATAATAAAATAATAATAATAATAATAATAATAATAATAATAATAATAAAAATAAAATAATAATAATAATATAATTATAATAATAAAATAATATAATAAAAAAAAAAATAATAATAAAAATAATAATAATAATAATAATAATAATAATAATAATAATAATTAATAATAATAAAATAATTATAATAAAAAATAAAAATAAGAAAAATAATAATAATAATAATAATAATAATAATAATAATAATAATAATAATAATAATAATAATAATAATAATAATAATAATAATAATAATATAATAATAATAAAATAATAATAATAATAATAATAATAATAATAATAATAATAATAATAAATAATAATAATAATAGTAATAATAATAATAATAATAATGTATTATTATTATTATTTATTATTATTTAATTTTTATTTTTAATATTATTATTATTAATTATTAATTATCATTTTTTATCATTATTATTACTATTACTTTTTATTATATTATTATTAATTATTATTATTTTATTTATTAATGTTTTATTATTATTATTTTATTATTATTTGATTATTATTATTAATATTATATTTTATTATTATTATTATTATTATTATTATTATTATTTTATTATTAATATTTTTTTTATTACTATTTTATTATTGATATTGTTATTATTATTATTATTATTATAAAAACATCACTTTCATTAGAAACAAAAAGCGGTGGATTACAAGAAATTAGTGGGGAGCCTCGAAACAATCTGGGCTCCTACACCTTTAGCAATATCAAAACTAATCCTACTGAAGATATGGGTAGCAGCGCGCCCAATGTCTTGAGTTATAGAGAACTTCCGGATCCGCTTAAGTAAGGTCACCGCATCAGCCTCAAGTTCTCCTAAGGAGGAAAATGAGAAAGGGGTGAACCCATATCCAATGTCTGTACATTTGGTTCCGTATTTGATGCGCTTACGTTTTGCGGCGTCAATCACTGCACGACCTGGCACAAAATCCATCATACCGTTGTGTGAGGGGACGACCCGTCAAATCGACACATACGTCCCGCCTCCATCCCAAAAATAGAGCAAGATATCTGCTGGCCGTAAGACTTGCTCCCTTTCTCCACCCAATCCGATGTCAACCTCTTTACGAGCTGAGACCCCGATCGAGAACAGATATCAATCAAAGTGTCACGCACTATGTTGTGCCGATGTTTAATACCAATAGTGCCAGCACACGATACAGCATGGTCCCCGTAAATATCCCCTGTGAAAACCTTGGAGCAAGCTGAACACGGCATCTGAACTGAGAAGAGGGGAACGCCTAGCCGATAACATAGTACACATCTGCAAGTTCTGGCATTCATAGTCTGTCCCAGCCCAGCTATCGGGACCACTCTGAGCCAATCTGAAGTGTGGTCTTCCATTTGCGATCTCCATAGGGCTATCTGTCTAGCAGATAAGCAGAAGGTGGATTCAGCCTCTTTGGTGACACGCGCGAAATATAAATCTGCCAATTTCTTCATGAGTTTTGGGGCAGCAATTTCACAAGAGCTACCCAAAAGGTCGGTCTCCATTTTCTCGTTAAAAACATGCAGGGCATCATCAAAGGAAGATCCAGTAGCACCAATACCAGACTGCCTAAGAAGTTCAGTAGAGGTGGCCGATTGGAGTCTAGAAGCAAGGAAGGCATAGTTCAAAACATCGCCAGCAGCGTAAACGCCAAGCCCCCCAAATTCAAAAGGAAGAGTGGCCAATCTCCATTGCCAATTTCCAAACCCGGGCCCAGAGGCAGTGACAATTCGTTCCAAAGAGGAGCGAAGTGCTTCATCGAATGAAATCTGAGCA
Source organism: Chrysanthemum makinoi (assembly GCA_910596185.1). NCBI lineage: Eukaryota > Viridiplantae > Streptophyta > Magnoliopsida > Asterales > Asteraceae > Chrysanthemum > Chrysanthemum makinoi. The sequence continues at coordinate 11,906,712 of OU343225.1, read as the reverse complement.
CGTTCAAAGACACGGGGGGAACATGTGCGCATAGAGAAATACAGCTTGGAAATGCCAGCACATGCACGGAGAAGCAGTAACTCACATTGGGGATCATTAAGCTTAGCAACAGCGTCCATAAGTTCAATGGTTTTAGAAACTCGTTTCAAAACAAGCTTACTACTAAACTCAAGATCTACACCAACAGGCCCACCCAACAATTTTACGCCATGCAGGGGCCGGGCAATATTAGGAGGGAAAACACCTGCAAGTCTGCTTCTAGGATCTTCCCTTGGCCAGAAAACCTCAGTTTTATCAACGTTGAGGTGTAAACCATAGCGAGGTCTATCCATCACAATGAGCTCCAGGGCCTTCCCAACAAACAGAGTATCTCCAATGATCGTGCCATCATCTAGGTACCAAGCTTGAAAGGGGAGAGAAAAGGAGTCTTTGATCTTGCGAGCTAAAGGATGTGGCACCAACGCAAAAAGGAGAGGTCCAAGAGGGTCACCTTGCTGCACACCTTGGTGCGACCATAAAGTGTGTTCCCCATAATATAATCTGGCTGGGTTGGAGTAGCAAAATTCGACCCAACGTGATATGGCAGGACAATGGAGGCGAACCTCTTGTAACATAACCTCACGGTCCACCAAATTGAAGGCGTTTTTGAAATCCACCAACAACATTGAAAGACCCACCTCATCTCCACGGTCTTCAACAAACCGATTCACGGCGTGAAGAATGGCCTCACCTCCTCCAGAAACCCCAAATCCAAACTGTAGGTCTTTCAAGTACCCATCTAAAGAGTGGCCAATCATAGAAGCTCCCACCTGGAGACTAAACCCCTCCAAATAGTCCCCACCGCAATAGGACGGATACCACCACCTGGTTTGATCAGCGGTGTGAGAGGAGCGCTGGCAATATACTCGCCCAAAGCCTTAGGGCACTTACCACCAAGAAAAAGGTTTACCACCTGGGTGATGGAGTTGATTAACTCATCAGATATAGCCACAGCAGCACCACTAAAACAATCCAGTAAGTGTTGGGCGTGCAATCCATCTCGCCCGCAAGATGTGCCACGGGGGAAACTCTTAATCATGTCAAGAACCACAGCAGGAGATGCAATGAGGTTATGATGATTGATAGGTACATCAGGCAGTCAAGGAGCAGACTTGAAGGGATGCTTAGCCTTTAGGTCCTCAAGGGTAGTATCATTGTAAGGAGCAACACCTGAAGAAGAAAGAACTCTGACAGCTGCAGTATAATGACCATCACAAATCTTCCTCCTACACTGCTTGACATTACGTTCATCCAACTCGAGGCTTTCCTCATCAATATTAGACCAAGCAGGGGAGGGTTCAGCTAAAACCTCTCTGACAAGCTGCAAACTACCGCCAGGCGTACCCCAAGACTGAATGGCATTAGCGATATATTCTTCTTGACGTTGGCGCTTAGTAGCAGACCTACACTCCATGATACTCCTCGGGCAAAAGGTTTTAAGGAGACAAAGAGGCAAGGCTAACAGGCTAACCCAACAAGAAATGTCTTCAGGTGTGCCGATCACCTTATCAAGAGCACCTTTCAAAACACGAGAGAATCCCAAACGGCACTTTGGAGGGATAGATTTGACAGTGTGCAACCCTTTAGCGAGCAAAGTGTCAAGTAAGTGTAAATCAAAACTAGAGTGCTCTTCCAAACCCAAATCTTCAACGCAAGCGAGCTGAACAGAAGAGGGAACTTGGGGCTTAGCGAGATCAAATAACACAAATCTAACAACACCATCACCGCAATCAGGGGCCGGCACAAAATCAGATCCATGCCGACATTTAGAGCGAAGAGTATGCGTCTTAAAACAAACCCCACACAACCAAAGACCCATACGTTTCAACGTAACCTCAGCAGCCTCAAAAACAACCAAATTAGTGGCCAAAGAACGTTTGGTGATGGCTAGCGCTTCCTCATTGAAATGACGATCACGAAGATGAGAAATCAACGAGGTTTTGGTAAGCCCATTCCCACTACCGTCTTGGCAACCACTTAAACCCGCAAAGGGACAATGAAACCGAATAATAGCCATAGATTTTTTTTTTTTCCGCACTAACCTTAAGAAAAACAACCTAAACTAAATAAAACAAAAACCATCACATGCATGGTCCTACTAAGATCAAAACCATACGTTTCAACACATGCATGGCCCTACAAGAAATATAAACACAAACTAAGATAAAAGGCACTAGCGCGGGCCCCACCTAAAAAGCAAAAAGTAAAAAAAAACGGCTGGAACAAAACTACTACCAGAAAAAAAAGGAATGCGCCAACTCGCTAAAAAGCAAAAGGCAGCCAAAATAGCTACCCAACACGCTACCAGAAAAATGCAAGCCAGCGTGGGTCCCACCAAAACCATAACCAAGTCGCTATCCACAAGACCACAGCAACTCGCTACCCATTTTCTGTGTCAAAACACAGAAAAGCATAACAACTCGCTATCCAGAAGCTACGCCGGCCAAGTCGCTATCCAGTAGACAAGCCAACAAGGAACCTGCCGCTTTCAAGCAACCTGAAACTAACCCAAGTCGGAGTCACTTTTTGTCACCCTTCCCAAAGTGCAGTGAACGGAAACCCAAAACCAACGAAAGGCAAAACACCAGGTGTTGTCACCGCAGCAGCCAAAGGTATCCCAATTACCAGCAACCTAAAAGAAAGGGAACGGAAGAGACTAAAACACACACACGATCACACCCCAAGAATCAACCGAGAAGTTGAAACACTGGAGCAGTGATGAAACACGGGATCAAGGCAATCCCATATGGGGAAGATCACACACAGTGATGGTGAAATTGCCCACAGTAAATCGCCCACAGTTATTATTATTATTATTATTATTATTATTATTATTATTATTATTATTATATTAACTTTTTAAGTTTTATAAAAAAAATTGAATTACATTACGTTGTGAGTCAACCAAACACATTGACAGATTTCATCAATTACAATTACAACAGATTACAGTTACAACACATTCCAATTCTTTAAATTACAATTACATCAAATTACAATTCTTTCCAAACATTACAATTCCTTCAAAAACATTCTGTGAACCAAACGCCCCCTAAATGTCCAACAAACTTCTCTTAACTTGGAAATTGATCCGAAGGAATTGTATTTTAAAAGATCTACATTTGACGTGGCTATTTTTAACCATTTATTTTGAGACGGGTTAATTATTTCTTTATGTAAATTGAGTAAACGGGGCACGAGTGATGTGGGTCACCCGTGATCGTAAAATTGTTCCATAATGTCACAAGGAAAATATCTTTGTAGAAGGAAAATACATTACTCTTGTAGTAATATCGTTTTTTAAGTTCAAAGTTAATACATTTATTATTAATAATATTATCTGAATTCATAGTTAATACACTTGGCATCCAATGGTCCAACCTGATTCGACCCGATACTGTAAATGACCCATTTCAACCCCAACCTGTTTTAATAATTGTGATGTTAATAGGAACTTCTTGGGTCATGACTCAGCAGAAAGACTCTACTGGGTTCTTGGCCGCCCCGGAAGGTTGTTTGTATCTGGTCCCGACAGTGATGGTGAGGAATTTGATACTTGGAATCGCTATGAATCAGATGCCGAGGTTGAGGCTCTGATTGAGTGGTTGAGAGATGACGATGCAAAGGAAAAGGAACTTAAAAAGTCGATTTTTAAATGGCAAAGAAACAAATCAAATGATCAGAATCTTCAAATTGATCTGCAAGCTAGTTGCTCGAGGTCAACGGTTCATGTCAGCAGTGCAAAGGCAGCATTTGAAAAGAAATTTGGTTCATTCCTGAAGGACAATGGTGTGGGGAAAATATATCGGTGTGATTGTTTGGAACTAGTGGGGTCTACACGACACCATTGTTCTTCGTGTACACTCGACATTTTTCAGTCACGAAGTGCATCAATGTGACACTCTCGAGAAGCAGTTGACTCTGGCTAATGGATTGACTTGGTCAAATGGAAACCCTCTAGACGATAAAGCTGGATTCTTGGTCAGACACAATTCTAGGTTACAGAACCCCAAACGAGTCACCATATGAGGTTGACGGGTTAAACTCCGAGGGTAAAACTGGAAAACCCCCATCATGTTCTTCTTCCCGGAAGTTAACTGGCAAAGCTTTTGAAATTATTCGGTCTTTGAAAATCAATTTACTGGATATTGAAGCTGCTATTCTGCGAAAAGCTTTTAGACCTTCAAGAGGAGGCTCCGATAAATTAAGAGCTTGGCGCGCTCTTGTGAAATCTGCCCAATCTATTTACGAGGTAAGTTTGTATTCCTATCTGTCTTTTTTTGCAACCACAGTTTAGTCCCTTAAGTGATTTGGTAATCGGTCCTCATAGATTCGTTTTACTCGGCAAGGGTTAAAATTGTTATTACGTGATTGAGTGATTATGTTCTTTTGGTACCGCCGGGGAAACCCAACCCGAGTCACCTTTGATGACCTGGCACGTAAACTTTATGCATACAAATGTAGTACCTAGTGTATCTTTATGTGATAAATTTTCGAAACTTTATGCATTTCAGATGGCACAAGCTACTATGATCTTAGAGGACATGATTAAAACAGAGCACTTGAAAAAAGAATGGTGGTATTGGTCGTCACCTTCAACTGCGGCCAAAATCTCAACTGTTTCATCACTTGCTCTACTAGTTTTGGTAGTTCGGGTTTGATGTTTTTCTCCCATGATTTTCCTGTTTAAATTATATAAGGTCAGATGCCACATTGTAATTGGAATGAAAAATTTAAGAGGGATCTTTTAGCCTCAAAGTCATTGTTAGAATATTAGTGTGTGATAGTTAAGATATAAGTTTAGGAGGCTAGTTGTAATTTAGCTTAAACATAAGGAGATTAGTAAGTATTAGCAAATACCCTAACCTCCTAAATTATAGATTCCTTGTTCGCTAAATATTAGGTTTCTCCCCTTTATTCTTTATAAATAGAGATAAGGGGGTGAGGTTTATTTGTACATTCTTTTCTTGCTTACGTTTAATAAACGTTTGAGCGTAAAATATCTCGTGTGTGTGTGTGTGTGTTGTGCCAATTGACATTAAGGGATCATAACCCTTTGTCAAGATCTTGTTGGAGTAGTTCTTGATACGTGGTTCCGCTCTAGAAACAGGTATGTTGAATTTCTTCATACATTGGTATCGGAGCCTTGTTCGAGAAGAACGAATCACACAACGTGGATAGAGACAAAACAAGAGAAACGAGTGAACCAGGTTTGGTTTGTCGGTTACTATGCAGTCGTGGGAGAATTGACACTACGTGTTCGTTAACCGATTTATACAAATTTCGAATCGTAGGTTAAAGACAAATAGATATAGGATCGCACTGGAGGGATCTTGCATTGGAGCTTCCAGGAAATATGGTGGTTGTGTTCTTTGTTGGAGGTTAGCTCCCAGAACAGGGTTAAGACAATCAATGACAGTAGCAATACCACTAGGTGGTTACCGGATATCACTTGGAATCGTGTGATCACTTTCCAAAGTAAACTATTCGCCCCTAATGCCTAATGCATGGGTATCACGAATATCTACTTGGGATAAGACCAAATGCAGTTAGAGAATTAGGCACAATTCTATAACCCTTTCGCTAATAAGTGTTTAGTGTTTTCTGTGTATATATCATGCATGTTCAGATCTCCTATATATAGGAGGTTACTCTTGAGCTATTCCAATGGAATTATGAGTATTAATCGGCCCATTAATAGCCTCATAATTATCCCCATTATAGCCGTTAGTGGTTACATGACCAATTAAACGTGGTCATAAAGAAGTTGTAACTGCCATTTAGCAGTACTTTCCATAAGCAGTACTTTCACTTACAGTGGAAATACAGCCTATAAGTGGAAACACCGCTATCAGTACTTTCATAGCATCAGTATTTCACGTGCTATCAGTGGAAACACTGCCTATCAGTGGAAGCATTGCTTATCAGTGGAAACCACAAGCAGTACTTTCCACAAGCAGTACTTTCACCAAGCAGTACTTTCACCAAGCAGTACTTTCACCAGTACTACCAATACAAACCACTATAAGAGTCAGGGTGTTCATGGACCTTATGGGTGTACACTCCGTACCTCCTAACACATTACAAGGTGTGAACTAATCCCACAAGTGCACTAAATTTTCCAACAATCCTCCCCAAATTTAGTTCACTTCCTTTGCATGAAAATAAACATCAATCAAAACATGTGCATAAATGAAAATGTCCTGAGGATTGAATTTCCATCTTAGTAATTACACGTTCAAATATTCGAGAATCAGGGTGTTCTAAGAATTGAACCCTTCAACCCATTTGAATACCTGAAGATAACTACACACAAGTTTTCAAACACTTAAAAGCTCCTGACACTATACAAGCCATGTGTCCATATCCAAATTCATAAATGTTGTAAAAGCTAAAAGTCCAAAGCTTCTTGAAGCGGCAAAACTTCAACATTTACATAGGTGGTTCCTCTTTATTCATGCTCCTGCCAAGCACTTTTTCAAAGAAAATATAACCATTAAGAAGTAAAGACTTCATCCTCCTTTCAGCAGGTTGTGAGCACAACCTTGGGATGTAAATAAAACATGTGCTCCAAATTCATGAATGTTCAGCTTTCCACATTGAACTCAGCTCCCAAGTTTCCTTAGGAGGAGTTGGGTGTCCTAGCATTCAGTGACTAAGTTGGACTTAAACCCATCCCTTTAGCAGACTTTATAACCAAGTCTCTAGCCAGACCCTTTCGTCAAGTGATCACTAAGTTCTGTTGAGATCTCACAAACTCTATAGATACCACCCCATTCATGATAAGCTCGCGAATCATGCTATGCCTGACACCTAAGTGTCTAGACTTACCATTATACATCTGATAGAAATAGGTGCTATAGGTTTAGGCCACAATGGAATCTCAAGAAGCAAGTATTTCAACCATTCAGCTCTTCTTTACCGCACGCTAGAGCCACAAATTCATATTCCATTGTTGAACTGGTGATGCAAGTTTGCTTCTTGGATGCCCAAGAAATTGCACCTCCACCAAGTAGGAATACCCAGCCCCTGGTAGACGAATTGTCTTCAGTGTTACTGATCCAACTTGCATCAGTGTAACCTTCCAACACTGATGGGTAACCAATATATGAGAGACTATAATCCATAGTTCTCTTCAAATACTTCAGTACCCTCTGAACCGCTTGCCAGTGATGAGCACTAGGATTACTAGTATACCTCGCCAATTTTCCCACTGCAAAACCAATATCACGCCTTGTACAAGTCATGGCATACATCAGGCAGCCAATTACCCTAGAATACTCAAGTTGAGATACAGCCTTGCCATGATTATGCATCAGCTTCTCACAAGTATCCATAGGTGTACTCACTGGAGTACAATCTAAGTAATTGAATTTCAAGACCTTCTCAATATAATGAGACTGAGAGATAGAAATTCTATTACTTTCATGTTTAATCCTTATACCAAGGATAACATCAGCCTCCCCCATGTCTTTCATGGAGAACCTTGATGACAAAAATTCCTTTATCAGGTCAACCTGATTTTGGTCAGTGCCAAAGATCAACATGTCATCAACATATAGACAAATGATGACTCCTTTACCAGATTCATCAAATTTGCTATATACACATTTGTCAGCTTGGTTAAGAACATAACCACTAGACAAAACCGCTTCATCAAACTTTTGATGCCATTGCTTAGGTGCCTGTTTAAGTCCATAAAGAGACTTAATCAGTTTACACACCTTGTTTTCATTGGCAGGCATGATGAAGCCCTGAGGTTGGTTCATATAAACCTCCTCTTCCAATTCACCAGTCAAGAAAGTTGTTTTCACATCCATCTGATGAATAACCAGATTGTGAATAGATGACATAGCAATCAGCAGTCTTATGGTACTGATACGAGCCACAGGGTCATAAGTATCAAAATAGTCTATTCCTGACTTTTGTTTAAAGCCCTCAATGACTAGTCTAGCCTTGAACTTTTCAATAGTTCCATCTACCTTCATTTTCCTTTTGAAAATCCATTTGCAACCCAGAGGTTTGCAACCAAGAGGTAGATCAACCAACACCCAAGTGTTGTTGCCCATGATGGAATCCATCTCATCATTGATTGCTTCTTTCCAGAAAGCAATGTCCTGGGACTTCATTGCTTCTTCAAATGTTTTGGGGTCATCCTCAACAATGAAGCAATAGGAGTATTGGTCTGAGACCTCATCCCTAGTACCTTCAACTAAGTATAGTTGAAACTCAGGTCCAAATGACTTTGGAGTCCTGACCCTTTTGCTCTTCCTGAGCACAGGTTCAGGTTGTTGAACCACAACCTCATCAGGGACCACGGATGGTTCATCATCAGGGACCTCTGATACACCAGTATCATGAGTTCCATTAGGAATCCTCTGACTTGGTCTAGGGATTGATGAGAATCTATTCTCATCAAAGTCTGCATCCCTTGATTCAATTATTGAGTTAAATGAAACATGTTCATTAGGTTCAATAACATAGAACCTAAAAGCCTTGGAATGCTCAAGATATCCAACAAAGATGCAGTCAATGCCTCTTTCACCCAAAGTCTTTTGCTTTGGATCATGGAGTCTTACAACAAACCCTACAACCCCAAACCTTGAGATATTCAGGTTGGGTTTCCTTTTAGTCCAGAGTTCATGGGGTAACCTTGTTCCTTTTGTTGGGAACCCTATTTAATAAATAGCAAGCTGTTAACATAGCTTCACCCTAAAACCCTTGACTCAGTCTAAAAGGACATCATGGAATTAACCATCTCCTTTAGCACCCGCTTTTTCCTTTCGAAATACCATTTTGCCGAGGAGTATAAGGGGCAGTCGTTTCATGGATTATTCCAACAGACTGAAAGTACTGAGTATCCATGTACTCACCTCCCCTATCAGTCCCTAATCTTTTGATCAAAGACCCAAGTTGTAATTCAACTTCAGTTTTAAACACTTTGAATTTATCTAATGCTTCATCCTTGGTATGTAACAGATAGACATAACAAAATCTAGAAGCATCATCAATAAATGTCACAAAGTACTTCTTATTCCCCAAAGAAGGAGTAGCATGCAAATCACACAGGTCACTGTGAATAAGCTCCAAGATCTTAGTCTCACACTAACACCCTCGAAAGGGTTTCTTGGTTATCTTGGTCAACATGCAAGTTTTACACTTTTCAGTGTCCATGTCAAAAGCAGGGATTAAACCATCCCTAGACATATCTTGCATCCTTTTATAGTGAGCATGACCAAGTCTAGCATGCCAAAGGTTAGAATCACTCTGATCATATGTGGTCACCAAAGCTGAAATAACACTGTCAGTGGTAATATTAAGCCTGAACATTTGATTACATAAATAACCAAAACCAATAAAAACACCATGCTTAGAAAGCACAAATTTATCAGATTCAATAACTTGTTTATATCCATGATTATTCAAAACACTACTTGAAACCAAGTTTTTCCTTATATCAGGAACATGAATAACATTAAACAAAGTTACAATCTTTCCAGAACTAAACCTAAGATCTACACAACCACGACCATGCACCAAGGCTGTTGACTCATTTCCCATGTGAAGAATAGAACCATCATTCAGTGACTCATAAGTCTTGAACCAGCTTCTATCTTTGCACACATGAACAGTTGCACCAGAGTCAACCCACCACGCAACATCATCATCCCGCACATAAAAAGATTCAGATACATATGTAACATAATAAATCTGAAAAGACTTATTAAACATATTTTGACCTTTCAGTGAGTTGGTGAACCACCACTCCCTGAACCATTAGTGCCTGATCCATTGGCTTTACCACCAACTTTAACACCCTTGCAGTCCTTTTAATGTGACCAGTCTTGCCACATTTCCAACAAGTAGGTGTTGCCTTCTTGTTAGGATCTGCCCTTGTGTTATCATGATACTTGCGCTTGCCTTTGTTGTCATTGTACCTGGTGGAGTTGTTATGCTCCACTATATTGACAAATGATGGTCCAAGTAGCATTGCCACTCTTTGGCTTGTCATTATCCTGCACTTTGAGAGATTCCTCAATGTGCAAATGACTGCCCAACTCAACAAGAGTTAACTCCTCCTTCATATGTTTCAAGGTGTGCTTGAAATCTTTCCATGAAGGAGGGAGTTTGTCAATGACACAAGAGACTTTGATATCCTCATCCATGTTCATTTGTGTGTGTAAACCTTCCAAGTATTCCAAGAAGTTCATTGTATTGTTCCATAACCGTCTTGAATCAGTAATTTTGTAATTTGTGAAATTACTAACAAGGAACTTCTTACTTGATGCATCCTCAGCTATATATTTGGCATCCAAGGAATCCCACAGTTCTTTGGAAGATTCAAAGTTCTCATAAATATCAAACAAAGAATCAGACATACCATTCAGAATAAGACCTCTGCGATATGTAGTCATCATTCTCCCATTTACTCCTCCTCCTGATCTGCTTCACAGTAGCATCATCCCCATCATCGAATTGAGTAGTCAGCACATAGACTACACTCATGCTTGACAACAATAAATGCATCTTCTTCTGCCATCTCCTGAAATCCACCCCTTCAAACTTATCCAGCTTAGCAAAGTTTGAAGCCATATGTTTCATTGCAGCAGCAGCCATTGATTATCACAAAATAGTTTACTTTGATTGTTGGAGGTTAGCTCCCAGAACAGGGTTAAGACAATCAATGACAGTAGCAATACCACTAGGTGGTTACCGGATATCACTTGGAATCGTGTGATCACTTTCCAAAGTAAACTATTCGACCCTAATGCCCGGGTATCACGAATATCTACTTGGGATAAGACCAAATGCAGTTAGAGAATTAGGCACAATTCTATAACCCTTTCGCTAATAAGTGTTTAGTGTTTTCTGTGTATATATCATGCATGTTCAGATCTCCTATATATAGGAGGTTACTCTTGAGCTATTCCAATGGAATTATGAGTATTAATCGGCCCATTAATAGCCTCATAATTATCCCAATTATAGCCGTTAATGGTTACATGACCAATTAAACGTGGTCATAAAGAAGTTGTAACTGCCATTTAACAGTACTTTCCATAAGCCTACTTTCCACTAGCATACTTTCACTTACAAGTGGAAATACAGCCTATAAGTGGAAACACCGCTATCAGACTTTCATAGCATCAGTACTTTCACAGTGCTATCAGTGGAAGCACTGCCTATCAGTGGAAGCACGCTTATCGTGGAAACCACAAGCATTTCTTCCACAAGCGCACTTTCACACAAGCAAGACTTTCACCAAGCAAGACTTTCACCAAGCAGTACTTTCACAAGTACTACCAATACAAACCACTATAAGAGTCAGGGTGTTCATGGACCTTATGGGTGTACACTCCGTACCTCCTAACCCATTACAAGGTGTGAACTAATCCCACAAGTGCACTAAATTTTCCAACATTCTTTGTCGTTTTTGGTTTTTTTTTGCTATCATTGTGTAGATTACAAGGTTCAAGGTTTCTAGGTTTACGAGTCAAGATTACTTGGGCAACAAGGTTCTTGAAGTTGTCTGGAGGTAAATCGATTTTCCTAGGGTTATAGGAAATCATTTTCTTTTGTCACAAGGTTCTTGGAGTTTCAACTTCAAGGTTTCGGTTAAAAGGGGTTTCAAGTTTCAAGTTTGCTAGGGTTTAATCGACAAAAGATTTACTACAAAAGATTACTTCAAAAGGTTTTTTTTTTGTAGCTATCGGGTTAGTCGATTTCTTGTGAGGGTATTCTACAAGGGTTGAGTCGATTAAAGAGTGAAGAAAAATCAATACTTTGAAGGGTTGCACACAAGTTACTTGTTAGTCTATTTCATGTGAGTTTTTTCACTAGGTTCGATCAATTTTACAAGGGTTTACTAGATGTCAACAGTTAAATTTGACATTGTCATGTTTAAGGACATGGTTTACTTTGTGAATGGCCGGTATTCTACTCTCAAAGGGTCTGGTGTAGGTACGGGTTCAACACAGATGTTGCATGGAGTTGGATTTGAGGTGAAACCACTAGGGAGTTCCAATCTGAGGTGATGGTTAACAGGTTTTTCTGACTCAAGATTTAACCACCTATCAGTTTGCACACGAGAGGGAGCAATGTTCAAAGGTTTAGAGGTAACAATATTATGGCTGCTTTAGAAGTTGCTGCAATGATAGAAGAATATGCATACGAGTCATTGAATTTCAGGGATGAAATTACTTGTGAGGTAATTTCCAAGTGAATGGCTGTAATGAAAGAAGATATTGATAATCGGTCAAGTATGTGTATGCTTAACAATGGGTTTAGGTGAAACAGTGACGAAAGTAACATATATTACTGGAAGTATGCACCAGGTATGTTCATATATATATACCTTTATAGAGATTATATAGGGCTTACTTGCGAAAGCAAGGCTCAAATCTTGGCTACCAAGGGTTTGATGGATGAAGCAAACGAAAATATACTTAGTATGAAAATCTTCAAGACTCACAGTGGTAATACTCTGAGGGTGTCACGATTTTGGTTTTCCAAAAACGTGTGTTTAGTTTTTTGGGGGACACTCTAGTCCATGCTGTTGTTGGAGGGTGGTTTCTCAGAGAATCGTGATGAAGAAAAAAAGAGTAAGGGGTCATGTATATATGCAACTGGAAGTCACGAGTATCAAGTGGTGTGCACAAGACCTAACATGACATCTGCGGATGTGTGAATGTTGGATGGGTTTGATCGTGGATTTCAGACGGATGTACAAGCTTTTGTGGAATCTGACTACGCCATGGGTAGATCGATCACTGTCATGGGTAGTTCAATCACAAGGTACGGGTTTATGATATAAGAATGTGCGGTGAGCTTGGAAGCTATATTGGAGCACATGATGATTTTGTTAACAACTGAAGCAAAGTATATGACACTTACTAGAGAATTGAAGGAGGATACATGCCTAAAGGGACTCTCTACATAGTCACGATTTGAGCTAAAGTTAGTTGCAGGCATTACTATTGGTTCCTTGACAAAGGCGGTCCCCGGTATGAGGTTCCGACACTAGTTGAAGCTACTGCGTATCGGATAAAGCTAATTATCACCACTAAGGTGAAAATTGTTAGAATATTAGTGTGTAAAGTTAAAGTATAAGTTTAGGCGACTAGTTGTAGTTTAGTTCAAACTTAAGGAGGTTAATCATGTATTAGAAAATCTCTTAACATTCTCAATTAATAATTCCTTGTTCACCAAGTATTAGGTTTCTCCCCATTCATTCTGATACGACCCGGTTAGGGGTTGTATCGGGATAAGGCGCCACTTTTAGCGTGTGCGAGCTCCTTAAGAAAACAGAGAAAAACTAGAGATTTGTTTATCTTAAACTTTGATTGATTCATTTATAACATTATTACACCTTAAATACTAATGTATGTGATAACTTTCACAAACATAAGACTTATCCTAACATGACTCAACACATATCCTAAACAATGACTCCAACACTTATCCTAATAAAACATAATAAATAAACTACGATAGTTATCCAACACGCCATGCCGGGATAGCTTTCCCTCATCAACCACGGGCGTATCATATTCTCTATAAATTGAGATGAAGGGGTGAGGTTAATTTGTACATTCTTTTATGTATGTGTTGGTGAGGTTAATTTGTATATTCTTTAATAAACGTTTGAGTGTAAAATATTTCGTGTATGTGTTGGTGCCACTCGACATTAAGGGATCATAACCCTTCGTTTAAGTCTTGTTGGAGTAGTTTCTGATTTCGGGTTCCGCTTTCGAAAACCGAATCATTGAATTTCTTCCAACAAGCATATAATGATGAATAAAATCATCAGCTAAAAGTGATTGGTAATTGCAAAGCTTTCTTTATATGACATTTTCTCTTTTCATCCTGGTTGGTATCCGCAATTACAAGATGAGACTAATGTGGATGCCGAAAACCATAATCAAATAATTAAATGAGATATCAGGCTCAAGTTTCTTGGTTCTTGCTTAAATATTTGGATCATGATAAATGTAATATCTTAATTTTTAGGTGCTTGCACCAGAAACCAGCAGTTACGTACCAACATACTTATTTCTTGTTCATTACTACGTAATTATCAGTTTAAAAAAGTAATAGCATTTTCACACTAACATGGAGCATATTAATCGTATGCTATGACTTTAGAGGTATATTTATAAAACTATATAAGCAACGTTAGATCAAGTCACTACTATCGAGTGTATGTAACGAACATGAAACTGAAAGTACATTTTTAGTGGAAGCAACATGTGGTCCTTGTTATAGCAATGGATCGAACAAGAACTATACGATACTAACATGTTCTTTTGTTTTTAAATGTGCGTTCGCTATCTTGTGGTAGGGTCTGAATAGGGACTAATAATCCATTGTAGAAACCACAGTGTGCTGACTTAAGAAAATTTCCAGTGATTTTTATTCTAGCGATTGAGAAACAAAACTAAAGTTTCATACGAGTAATAAAAATGATACCATTACTCAGATTTCTAATTTGCGTTAAAGGCTTAATTCATGTGCCTCGTAATTAAGACTAAAACAACGCTACAATCTTCACACCACACTTTGTTCACTTTAGCAAGCCATGATACCTTAACATCACCAAGCATTATAGTAAACACCTTCTGTGCATCAAATTATTATACAATTTGAAATATATGAATATATGGAGATACCGTATATCACACAACGTGGGAAATGGCCACCCATGGTGTTAGTGGCAACTTTATTAATAACTTGGACTTAAAACCATTGCCAAATACAAGTGAAGCATGAAATTACAATACTATGTACCAAACATTATAAAAACAATAATAAGTAGATGAAAAAGAACACACAAAAAACATATACAACTACGCACATGCAACCCTTCGCCATTTTGCCATGAACACCGCAACCTTTACGTACACCCAATCTTTCAAGAAATCATGAAATTGGAAAAAAGCATGTCTGAGACGCCGATTGAAAAGTAGAGCGCTACATGATACCCAAAATGCAGTTGCAAAACCAGTGGACCCTCCGATATAAAACCATCTTTGAAGTTCGTCTGTTTGTGCATCGCCCTCACTGTCACGGATATGTGGAACTCCTTGATCTTCATCTTCGAGACATTTTTTCATTGTAGGAAGTCCACATAATCCTACATTTCCGGTGAACCTTTCAGGTGGGAAGGTCTGGAGTTGCGTGCCAGATGGAATCCTCCCGGACAAGTTATTATCTGACACATCGAGATAATTTAAAAAATTCAACTTAGACATGCTTGACGGAAACCCACCTGAGAAATTGTTTTGGGATAAATCCAAAGTTTCAAGTTCTGTCATTTGACCAATGTCTTTCGGAATCTCTCCAACTAGAGCGTTGCGTGACAAGTTTAGTACTACTAATCCCTGCAGATTGGTAATCTCATGTGGGATTTGTCCTGTGAGACTGTTGCTTGATAAATCCATTGTCTTCACCAATCCCAGATTTCTACTAAACTCATTTACCTTTCCTTGCCATTCAATCAACAATCGGTCAATATAGCTACCGTCAACAGAATAAGCCTTGGGTGCATTAAAAACATAACTAGTATAATGATGTAGATTTTGTTCCGTAAACAATCCTTTTTGAACCATGGAAGTAAGATTATGCACACATGATGGGATTATTCCATGGAGATTGTTAAATGACAAGTCCATGATTTGAAGACTTACTAATTGACATATGTGTGAAGGGATGGCTCCGGAAAAGTTGTTTGATTTTAGGCTAAGAGCATACAACCTTGAAAAGTTTTTACCAATCCAAACAGGAATATTACCATATAAATTGTTGGCCCCCAAGTCCAAAAGGCTTAACTTGGTGCAATTCTTCAAAGATGATGGCAATTCTCCAGAGAAGCTGTTGTTGTATAAACATAACGTCTCAAGTTGACCCAGACATCCTACAAAGGGAGGAATATATCCTGATAAAGTGTTGTGGCCTAAATTAAGAACTTTTAGATGCGTCAAATTCTTCAAGCAGTCTGGAAGTTGCCCGGTCATTGAGTTATGTGAGAGATCAAGAAATTCAAAGTTTTCATAGATTTGGCACAAGAAAGAGATTCCTCCTTGGAATTTGTTTCTGGACAGATCTAAGAAACTTATACGTGCCTGAAATGTAGGTATTGGACCGTAAAAGCTGTTGGAACTCAAATCTACTTTGTCAAGGTCAGGACTTGATAATGATTCTGGTAATGTCCCACTTATGTTGTTGAGAGAGAGATCCAAATACCTCAATTGAGAAGGGCGCCATTGGTTCCAGAACTTTGTTGGAATTGTGTCTGAAATGCTATTGTTGGAAAGATCAAGATGCATAAGTTTTTTCATTTTTTGTATCGATTTGGGGAAACGAGGTCCTAGCTTGTTAGAGCTGAAATCAATATACTCTACACTCATAGAAAGGTTTGACACGTCATCATTAAAAAAATCTCCTTCAAGTGAGTTGTGTGAAAGATCTACATACACAAGATTTGATTTTCCAATGTTTTCAGAGATAACACCTCTAAGTGAATTGGAAGATAGGTTCAGTTGTTGAAGTGTGGGTAGTTGCCACAATTTGTCACTTATTGTTCCATTTAACTGATTGGAATCTAGGTGCAACGCATTTAGGGATGAAAAGTTTTGAACCTCATCAGACAATGACCCTGTTAACTGGTTATTTGAAGCATCCAAGAAATATAACATATTTGGGGATGTGCATCGAGACAGGTTGTTTAGAAAATCTGAAAGCTTCCCATCTAACGAGTTGCCATAAACATAAAATCTCTCAAGCCTATTGCCAAGTAATGGGCACAACCAGCGATAACTTGATGAGTTGAGATTGTTGTTATCGAGATAAAGGTGATCAATAGATGAAGAAGAGTTGACAACTGAAGAATATGGATGCATGACTTTTGAGAGGTCACATCCGATTAAACTTAACTCTTCTAGGTTTTGGAGACCTATAATTGCATTTACCCAGTTATTTGCTTTGGCCAGAGAAGTTCCATCCATCTCAAGGGAAATTAAAGAAGATAGAGAAGACAACCAATCTAAGTTTTCAATTGTACAACTATCGAGGTATCTTAGTGAAAGAAACTGCAAATTGGTGAGGTTTCCAAATTCTGGAGGAATGGTTCCAGAGAAAGAGTTGTTTGAAAGGTAAAGCCATGTTAATTTGGTCAATGAACCAATGGATCTTGGAATGATTCCACTGAAATTATTATTACTAAGGATCAGGTATGTTAGTTTGGGCAAGGAACCAATGGACTCGGGAATGGTTCCACTAAAATTATTCTGACGTAGGTAAAGCTCTGTTAAATTTGTCAAATAACCAATGGACAAGGGAATGGTTCCAACCAACTCATT
The DNA here is from genome assembly GCA_910596185.1 of Chrysanthemum makinoi. Lineage (NCBI taxonomy): Eukaryota > Viridiplantae > Streptophyta > Magnoliopsida > Asterales > Asteraceae > Chrysanthemum > Chrysanthemum makinoi. The sequence continues at coordinate 11,889,316 of OU343225.1, read as the reverse complement.
CCATTCAAGGTCAAGAACAGTTAAAGCAGTCAAGGTACAAATGGACTTGGGAAAGGTGCCAAGAACTGATTATAAGAAAGGTGAAGAGAAATTAACTGGGTCATGTTACCAATGGACATAGGAATGGTGCCAGTAAACTCATTATCAGAAAGGTCAAGATAAGTTAAATGAGTCATGGAGCCAATGAACGGGGGAATCGTTCCATGGAAAGAACAGAAAGACAGATCTAGATGATTCAAGTATGTTAAGTTAAGCAATGAAATGCTAATCTCACCTCCAACACCACCTGCATTAAAGTCGCATAGGTCAATGTTAGAATGTGGTTTAAACTCCTACGGGCTACGGGCCATTTGGGATTTAGCTATTTTTGGTAATTTCGTATTAGGAAAAACTATGTTAGGTCAGTTTGTTTTAGCCTATATATATAGGGATTCATATGTTGAGAAAGATTGTACCTTCAATTCGATTTGATAATAATAAGAGCTTCCGCTTCGTTTGTCAATACGTTTGTTTGTTTCGTCTTTGAATTACCTGTGGTAATGGTTGCTGATCGTGTGGGTGGTTAGGGTTTCGTTTGGTTTCTTCGAATTTGGGGTTCGTGATCGATTCGATTTAAGATCGATCGTTTGAATCAATCGTTTGGCGATTGATCATTGTGGTTCTGTGAATCGTTTGAATCTGTTTTGAATAATCGTTTGCTTTGATTCATTGTTTTGGTTCATTCGATTGGATTTGGGAATTTAGGGTTTATACTGGTTAAATTTGGGGAAGAAGAAGAAGTCGTGTTTTTGTTTTTTTTTTTGTTGTTAAAATAGCAGATTAGTTGGTTTTGGGTTGGGCTTGGAAGTTGGGTTATTCTCTTTAGCTTTGGGCTTTTTTCTTTTGTTTTTGTTTTTAGAAAAGAAGTTGTTTTAAGTATATTGGTATCGTAAAAAAAAAAAAAAAATGTCTTTGTCTTCTCAACTCGTTAATATTGAAAAGTTTTCGGGTAAAAGTAATTTTAGCTTGTGGAGAATTAAGATCCGAGCCTTATTGAAACAACAAGGAGTTTCGCCATTACCGGGACAAAACCGGATGACGTCACCGATGCTAACTACAAGTTGCAAGAAGAAAAGGCGCACTCCACTATTTTGCTATGTTTATCGGATGAAGTGCTATATGAGGTTGGTGATGAGGAACGGCAGCAGGTTTGGGAAAAGTTAGAAACGATTTACATGACAAAGTCGTTGACTAATAAGTTGTTATTGAAACAACGTTTGTTTTCCCTTAGAATGAAAGAAGGTTCATCATTGAAAGAACATCTTGATGCCTTGAACTCAATCTTGATGGATTTGAAGAATGTTGAAGTGAAGATTGAAGATGAAGATGCCGCTCTTGTTCTTCTTGTGTCATTACCTCCTTCGTTTGAGAGTTTTGTTAGTTCGTTTGTTGTTGGTAAAGACACTATCACTTTGGAAGATGTTAGATCTAGTTTGCACTCAAGAGAGCTTTGTCAACAAGCGTCAGGAAGTGGTAATGAGTCTCAATCCATGGGTTTAGCAGCCACAAGTCGTAATAGGGGTCGATATCGATTTGAAAAAGGTAAAGATAATGGTGGAGCATCGTCAAGTTCTCAAGGTCCTAATCCTCGAGATATTTGTAACTATTGAGAGCCTGGTCATTGGAAGATTGATTGTCCTAAACTTAAGGAAAAAGCTTTGTTGGCGGCTACTCCTATGGACGTATCGTGCTACTCAGGTTTTGAATGTGATGTGCTTTGAAGAGTGACGTTTGGAATTTGGAAATTTGAATTTGGTTTTGTTTTGATCGTTTTGGATTCGATCATTTGTTTGAATTAGGCTAGTTTCTCTAGCATTTGAAAATTTGAATTTGTTTTTGAAACGCTTGGTATTCCTTAGGAGTTTCAATCACGGTGGAGATTGTTAGAATGTGGTTTAAACTCCTACGGGCTACGGGCCGTTTGGGATTTAGCTATTTTTGGTAATTTCGTATTAGGAAAAACTATGTTAGGTCGGTTTGTTTTAGCCTATATATATAGGGATTCATATGTTGAGAAGATTGTACCTTCGAATTCGATTTGATAATAATAAGAGCTTCCGATTCGTTTGTCAATACGTTTGTTTGTTTCGTCTTTGAATTACCTACAGTCAAGCATTGTGACATGACCTGTTTGGTTGTCACACGTTACTCCACTCCATATACAACAATCTTCTTCTTCTTCGGGTCTCCATGTAGAGAGCACGTCATAGGGGTCTAGAAGTCGAGCTTTGAAACCAAGAAGAGCTTGTCTCTCATTATTGATGCACGTATTTGTAGCCCCTCCTGCTGCTACAACCAGTTTGTGGCCAAAGGAAGTGGCTGCCGTGGTATTAGACCATAGTAGAACAAGTGAAAAGATAAATAAAACATGAGTTTGCATAAAGTAAAAGCAAATATTTCCTCTCATAATGTATATATGTTGTAAATAATTTGTATTGATGTTATTTTTATCTGATATATCAAAGTATACGCCTCTATGCAGCTTTATATAGAATTAGAAAAGAATAATTGAATGAGATCGGATATATATTTGTGTGGTGCAGAAATTTATGGAAATAAAATTGGAGTCCCAAACTAGACGTCTAAAGTAAAGTCTTTGCAATTTGTACTTATTGCATGTTCAACCAACGTGATATCTTTTGGTCCCCCAACTCTTATGTAATATATATTTGTGTGGTTTTTATTCATGGAAAAAAAATGAGGTCCCAAACTATACGTCTAAAGACTATAAAGTCTTTGCAATTTGTATTTATTGCATGTGCATCCAACATGTGACATCTTTTTGTCCTCGAATAATTTAAAGAATAATTTAATTACTACGTACGCATATAGGAGTCTCGATAAAAATGGCCAAAAAAAGCTTAAGTAAATTCAAAAAAAAATCCCACTAATATACAATTACTAACTTACTTACTCGTGAATATCACAGGATAAAAAGGTAAACAGTTTAACTAATTGAAAATATAATAAAAAAGACTATGTTAATCAATCTAGTAGGCGGAGATTACATGAGTATAATATATATATGTTTTGGGCTTAAGTGGTATAATGATA
>OU343225.1:11780357-11886123 GCA_910596185.1 Chrysanthemum makinoi | reverse complement strand
GCACCCGATAAGCGTAATCACATCATCAGCCATCAAGCAATCACCTCCAAACCCGAGCGTCCAGGACGACTCCAAATGAGTGTCCTACTAGGCGAACACAACATCTCTTACAGACCACACGTACCGCAATAAAAGGACAGGTTCGCAGAACTTCCATCTCGAGAAGCCGATACTGATGAGGTACCCGCACCAAGAGAGCAGGAACTACCAGATCCATGGATTTTGTTTTACAGACGGATCCTCGTGCGTTGACGATCAGGAGCTGGCCTTATTCTCACAACCCAGAGGGAATGGAATTCACTTACGCACTGCTTTGAATTTACCCCCGCGACACAATGAGGCAGAAATACAAGCCCTAATCGCCGGACTACGCATTGCAGCTCGAATGGGTGTCCATAACCTTGGAAGCAATGTAGACTCCCGGCTGGTAGCCAACCATGTGTTGGGTGAATACGTGGCCAAAGAAGAGAATATGATTCAAACCTGAAAAGACTAAGACACTGATCAAAAGCTTTGACAGATTTACTATCAAGCAAGTCCCTAGAGGAGAAAATCGCAAGGCAGACGCACTGAGCAAGATCGCCTCGACAAGCTTCGCACACTTATCAAAGCAAGTGCTGGTGGAAACGCTGAAAAGCAAATCAATATCGGAGATGGAAGTCTCCGCAGTCATAGAGGAGGATGGTCCTACATGGATGACACCGACACGGAATTCCTAAGCAAAGGAACATTACCCCAAGAACAGCATAAGCTCGCAGAATACGGCGCACCGCTAAGAGATTCGAATTGCGAGACAACATACTGTATCGACGTCTTCCCTCCAACCCATGGCTCCGCTGCGGTCGCCCCCTACAAGCAAATTACGTGCTGCGAGAAATCCATGAAGGTTCATGTAGCATGCACGCAGGACCACGGTCCGTTGTAGCACGCGCCATGCGATCAGGATACTACTGGCTAACCATGCATCGAGATGCGCGGGACTTAATAAGGAAGTGCAATGATTGCCAAATTCACAGACCCGTTCCGCGCCAACCACAGCACGAGCTAACACCAATCACGGCGCCATGGCCATTTTACAAATGGGGCATTGATATTGCAGGTCCGTTTCCAATAGCAGCAGGTGGTCTCAAATTTCTCATAGTCGTTGTAGACTACTTCACCAAGTGGATCGAGGCAAAAGCAGTAGCGACAATTACAGGCAACCAGGTGAAACGCTTTGTCTGGGACAACATAGTATGCCGCTTCGATTACCTGAGAAAATCATTTCGATAACGGGAAACAATTCTGTGACAACCCTTTCAAAGATTGGTGCGAGAAGTTAAACATCACCCAACACTTCTCCGCTTACGCACCCACAAACAATGGCCTAGTAGAGCGCGAAATCGAAGCTTGGCGAAGGAATAAAAGCGCGCCTGACAACACAAAGGAAGGTGGGTCGAAGAGCTTTCGCATGTCTTGTGGGCTCACCGCACCTCAATAAAAACCAAGCACGGGGACACCCCCTTCTCTCTAGTCTATGGGACAGAAGCCGTTATACCAACTGAGATCGGCATGCCAACTATTCGCACCGCGGAAATCAATGTAACAACAAACAATGATGAAGACGTGTCCACTTGATCTGCTGGAAGAAAGACGCGAACGCGCAGCCATACGAGAGGCAAAGTCGAAGTCAAAAATGAAAGGGTACTATGATGCCAAGGTTGCGTAGTGTTTCGTTTCAACCAGGCGACTTTGTCTACCGTGCAATGAGGCGAGCCACGCGAAGATACAGGTAAGCTCGACCAAAGTGGGAAGGACCTTATGAGGTTACTGCAGCAATAGGCACAGGCGCTTCAGCTACGAGGCTTGGAAGGTCGTGACCTACCGCGCACATGGAACATCGGCAACCTCAAGAGGTGCTACCTGTAAGAATAGCTACGGCACAGCGCACAGACGCTCCGCACTTTCAGTGCTCAATAAACATTCATGTATTCATTTTTATTTTTCATATTTACTGTTTTCTTTGTTATTTATCAAAAACTTGCAAGTATCAATAAAACGCCGCGGTTTCTAGCTAACTCCGCGACACATTTTAAGTTGTTATCCCCATATACTGTATGTCTTAACAATTCTTTATTTCTGGCCCACGATGGCGTGCATGCCCTACAAACAAACCCATGATGGTAAAAGGATAAGTTGACCTACTAACTAACTTGTTGAGTAAGAGGGTTGCAAACCCATCAATACTGGATCACGCATCCTTGTTAAACACCTTGTTCTCAAGACGTTGGAATAATATTTGCGCTCACCCACGATGGTTGCGCAGCAAATGCACACGCAGCACGCGCACAACTGAGGAACCAAGACACTTGATTCCTTAAAATGATATTTACAGTACGCTGTATATCATACCATACACGATTATGATAAAGTGCTTAGAATTATTTCTCAAGTATACTATGACTTTCATACATGATTATGGATGTCCTATATTCAAACTACACGTTTATTTCTTCGGTCATAAAGCTATCTCTTACGCAAAGACAAACAGATACGTATACATTACGAGTTTCAATAATACCCACAGCAAAAACAGCAACTTTTATTCATAACTACGAGTTATTACAAGAAAGTATTTTGCAACATATCAACTACCAGCTGCTACAACGCTTAAGTGAGGATGTGCCAACATGACTTGTTGCATCTTTAGCTTCGCTCATACCCTTCAACACGTCTACATCTTGACGCGACACAGTGGCCACACTGACCGGGCACCCCATCGCACCTTGGCAAGTGAGCCGCACCAACCCCACACAAAATGGCTTTCCCTGCAATACCTTCTTTCTTAGCAAGACGGGTCGCATGCGCTTCCAAGACTTCCTTTAAAGGTACCTCCTTCTCCAAAGCAAATGGATTCTGACTATCCCTAGGACGCACAAAGACAGGTACCTGAAGCTGTTACTCATGGGGCTTCAAATAATAATCCAACTGTGTTTCGGCACCCTCGGTACGATGCCGCGCCAAGGTCAACCCCGCCATAATAACACTTATCGGATAGTCTTGATCTCGCTCAAGCTCAGAAATCATGGGGAGCTCTAAGTCTTTCATTCTCTGCATAGCAGCGACCAAGTGATCATATGACTCAGCGTCATAATTGGGTACCTTATCGATAGGCGCCTCCAACAGTCCTGTCTCATGAAGCTTTTCAATTGCTTCTGACTTACCACGCTCCAGAGCGCACTGCACAACCTCCCCGAAGGCACTAACTACCTCTGGCGATTCTAAGGTAGTGAGTGCAGCTAGACGCAAACCATGGCCTATGAGCCATCTTCGCTCAGCTATGGTGGATATGAGCTGAGGATACAATTCCTCGTCGTACTCCAGGTTGAGCTTGCGCAGTTTTGCTTCCTGCACCTCTAATGACCAGCTCACAGTACCACCAAGCTCCCCCAACTGCGCAAAGAAATTTTCCTTACCTTGCTCTAGATGTTTGAGGGCCCAGTTACATGACAGCTTATACTTGACTGCTTCGGCACGCTCCTGGTCTACTTGAGATAGCAGAGCCATTTTTTCTCCTGCAAGCTTCTCCGCATATGCATTGGCTTCTTTTATTTCAGCCTTGGCACTGGCCAATTGCGCCTCCAGTGATGCAATGCGCTGGTCCTTTTGGTTGACCTGACTATTCTCTCCAGCACACTTCGCCTTCAGCTGCGCAGTCAGAAAAACAAGGTTATCAACTAGCTGCTCCATTGACGCATCCACAGGTGTCACTGGCACCGCGCTACCAATCTCCGGTTCTGAAGACTTAGGACCAGCACTCTCTTTAGGTGGCGACTCTGCACTCTGTTCGAACCTACAAACACAGACAGGCTTATAAAGATCTCATGTGTACACTGGATGAAAACAAACAATAGTCATACCATCAAGAGTACTTACTGGGGGCCAGAACCATCTGCTGATGGGTGCGATGAGGCTGCCGCACTCTCCGAAGACTCAATATGCACAGTTACGGGACGCTTCTTCCTTGATGAACTCGCACCATCCCCGCTGCGCGACCTTTTACGCAATAACGCATGTTCTTGCTCCTCCATTTCCTCATCAATAGGATCTGCCACTACGGGTGGTGGCTGCGCAGTAGGGGAGGGCACACGCGGGCTCGGCATGCCTTGCACCGGCGTTGCCTCTATTGCAACGGAAGAGCTGGTCCCTGTTCCCCCTAAGTTCAGCTCTACTGTATGCCCCGCGGTTCTCGCTAGTATTGGCTCTTCGCCTTCTTTCAAAGGCCGCACTCCCGAACGCACATCCAGTGGCTTAGCTAATTGTACCACAGTGAATAGATCCATTTTTGCGCAAAAGAAGCAACAAATAGCATAAGTTATATAATGCGCAAATACAGATAGAAGACTCACATTATTTATATAGAGGTACAGCGGAATGAGTACCCACCCTGGCCATTGGCGTCCAAGAAGATTGGGATCTCATCTTCGGGACCAAAATAGTTACGACTGATGCCCATATGTACCAGAAATCCCTCCGGATAGGCACTAATGGGGATGCGGTTGTCATTTATCAATTCCGCATCCTCAGCACTATACGACCCAGGGAGGGGGCACTCATCCCTTTCTAATGTACCCCGGGTATAAAACTCATAGTTCCATGGAAAGCATATATCATCTACCCAGAAGAAATACTCCCTCCAATCCCGAAGTGAGTCTAGTTTATCCATATAGCATTGGAGCCTACCGGCACGTTTCGCAAAAGATACCCACCCATGTGCCCATATTGTGTGATAAAAGGCGCGGAATAAATGGATGGTGGGGTTCACTGCCAGTAAACGGCAATTTACCTCAAAATTGGTAATTTTGGCCGCACCGATACAGTGTAATTGGGATATATGCAGGCTGTAATAGTTTAACACGTCGCATAGAAAGCGGGACAGGGGCACGCGTTGGTTCGCAAAATCGAACAACCGTGTATAGACCCCCACTTTCCCTCTGGGGAAGTCCGCGATGGTCGCCTGCGCATCCGGCACAACCGGATGCACGTCGAGGGGTATAAAATAATCTGAGGTGAACTCTAAGAGATTGCTCTCGGTCAAGAAAGAGGTAAAGTCCGATAATTGTTTCACCATGGTGTACAGAAACGCACGCATGGTTACCTTAAAGTGGGTTAATTTCTGGGTTGCCCCTGTAGATTTATTTCAACAATGGTGGATTATTTCTTTTTAACTGTGACTCCCATGGTGAAAATGGAGAGTGGTTTTATACTTTTTTCCCATCCACCCGATACGTGACACGTGGCCCCCACTATCTTCACTTGTGTGGCTGAGATTCCTTTGATGGGACGCAGGACAGTAACTTTCCCCCGAATATCGAGGCACTAACAATTCACTTTTATGTCCAGATGCATTGCACCTACGGGTATGTGTATGGCTTCTTCCATACGTTTTGTAAGTTATTTTATTTTAGACTACGGTCCTTAGTCTAGCATCCAAGTAGCTACGCACCGCGCATACTAGACCGGGACATGATGACGATAGTCCGGAGTCGGGTCAAAACCCACTCACAGCCCACTACTTTGCAGCCCTAATTAACCGCCAATATCAATACGCGTGTGGGTTCACGAAAGCCCAAGCCCATATCTATTTACGGAATAGATATCCGAGCATCTTCTAAAATAAGAAGATAATCATTCCCAACCTAACTTAGGGCGATTGTTGGGGAACACTAACCAACAAGGATTCCGTGCGCATATAAAGGGAATTATATCCCTCGCTTTGGCGTACGATCTCTAACCCTAAAACCTCTAAACCCTAAACCGATCACTACTCTCACCGAGGATAATCGGGAGACAATCCCACGTGCTTCCAATCTGTTTCTTGTCTCTAGTGCGCAGGTCTCAAGCAAAGAATTCTCAATTGGTACGAGAACCGGAGCTCCAAACTAGGAACGTCCAACTTTTGTATCAACAGTATTTAAGTGTCGTATATGTAGAATATGTAGTATCTAGTAGAAATAGGTATAAACGAGAACTAGTAAACGTGTTAAAACCCCCTAATATTTGGACGTGTATAAGAGCACCACATTCCTACCTGTAAGATAATAAGAGAATAGACAAACCATGTGATATGAACCGGCTCGATAGAGAAGAAAATAAACAAGATAGATGATTTATGTTAATGGGATAAACCAACCCCCCGATTGATTATCAAATCAATAATTCATATCATTCAACATAATCAGAATTACAATCCTAATACCCTATTTATAATTGACTTAACCTAAAGCTCTAACTTTCTCACCAAGAAATATAATAAAAGGAAACTAAATAAACTAAATAATTAATAATAACGCAGGATCGTATCAATACTCCCGCCCCCAAAAACACCTTGTCCTCAAGGTGTGGCTGCAAACATTCTTGATTCCGGGATCCCATGTTTTGAGTTGTAAATGTGCCTCTTGCAGATTATACTCAAAGCGCAAAACATCCCTAAACAAATGTTGGCACAACTGCCCCGCAATCGGTTTAAGTATTCTTTCATAGTATATAACTTCATTACTTTGATTCAAAATTGACCCAACCTGATTGGCAGCATAATACCTTGTTTCCATCAGCAAGATAGACCCACCTGCCCTTTTCTTTCTTTTTTTAGTCACATATCCATATTCCAACCGTACATTAGGTTGCTTATGTTTCTGCCCAACATCATATATCTTATTCACCCGGACATCAGGCTCTAACTTGTTTCCTCCATCTTCTCTTTTTCTGACATGTCCTTCTGCAACTTTACTTGTTTCAACAGCTTCCACCTTGTTCGACTTATGGAGAGTTGTTTCCTTAAGATCTTGAACCTGTACCCAACTGTTGACTTTGGTTGTTGCTACTAGAGGAATTTGTTGAGGGTCATGATTTTGGCGCTCTAAAAACTTCTGGAATGAATCCTCCTCCACAGCACTACTATGTTCATTACTATTTTCTCTATCATCTGGGTATTGAAAACCCAAATCATCATACCTTACCCCGGACTTATTTGTTGCCAGCTTGAAGGCACCAGTAGGTTGTTTGAATACATCAGTATGTTGTGCAAACCCTACAGATGGACTTGACTTAGCTGGGGAATTCTGAGCCTCTGAGGTTGTAAGTAGTTTCACTAATTGCTCATGGCATTTATCCAATTCAGCTTTTTGTCTAGCTGCATCAGCCTTCAATTCAGCCCTCAAATCAGCTAACCCAGAACTAAACTTGTCTTCTAAAGTCTGAAACTTAGTTCCAACATCGGTTTTGAAACCTTCAAGGTCAGCGTCAATTTCTGCAACCTTTCTGTTCGTCATCCTCCCAAAATATTTGAATAAAAATCGATGTGCAGTAAAATCGATGAACAGTAACTTTTTTTTTAAATTAAGGATCGAATAGCTCTTGAACAGTAACTTTTTTTTTAAAATGTAACTGATAAAATACTATCAGTAAAAAGTCACGTAGACATATGGTAGGATACTTAATATGTGCAGAGGGCAATGGTTGATCTATTTAATTGTAAAGGAAAACCATTAGCATCCCAAGAGGTTTCCACTTGGTGGTATGGGGTAAGTTGTGAACAAATTAATAGATCACGTATTGCAATGATATCGTATTGGGCACCCGTTTGACACGTTCTTAATTGTATTCTTTAGAAGTGGCAGCATAAGTAGAGAATTTAGAGGAGAGTTCAGGAAATTTCAAACTCTTCCGGGTACATGTGAGGCTTCCTCTGTGATGGCCAATCAGTTCTCCATAAAGCTCTGCCTCTAGTTTGTCACTTATTATCTACATGCTCATTTTCCATAAAATTAATCATATCATGAAGTAAAACCTTATGTAGAACGTTTAAAGATGAAAAAGTCATATGTGCAAGTGAATTTGTAGAAAAATGGTATTTAGATGGTATTTATCTCTTCATTGAACGTTATGATATACCTCTTAATTCTGAGTCCTTTGATATATACATTCACAGATTTGTATTACGAGAGAAGGCAGCAATAAAAAATACGCATCAGTGTTATCACCGGGCCAGCATGAAGGGATAGGGTGAGGGAGTGGATCTCAGTCCCCTTACTTTATGTTTTATTTGGTATTATAAACTGCGAGTTTTATGACTTATGTTTTGTATCTATTTCAGAAAATGCACAGATGTTCATGGTTTATCATCATAGGGCTGGAATTTAAGTGGCCAGCATTCCACATCACGCGTTATTCCCACGTGCATGGACCGTTTATGATGGTATCATTTGGGCATTCTTCTTTTCAATAGACAATACGTCATGTTACTTATTGTTGCACATACTTCTCTCTCACACAAACACATAGTTCTTCTCACACAAATTCTATTAACAGATCTACACCACCACCATACAATATCTTGAAAGCTCATCTATATATAATAAAATAAACGCTAAACCCCACTTATTAATGTTTTGATTGATTTGCTGATATAAACCCAAGTCGAAAATTGATCATTCTTGCATTATTAGTTAATGATGATAATAAGCCATTGGTAATTCTTGGAAGTGTGTTTGTTGAGAATCTGAAACAAGCTATAGACTTCGATACCATCACCCCTTAAACCCCACTTATTGTCACACATACTTCTCCCTCACACAAACACATAGTTCTTCTCACCACCACCACCACCATACAATATCTTGAAAGCTCATTTATATATATAATAAAATAAACACTATACCCCACTTATTTATGTTTTGATTGATTACTGAAACCCGAGTCGAAAATTGATCATTCCCCATTTTTTATAGACCTCTATAAACGTGTAATGTTCATTTGTATTTATGAAGGATTAGTTGTTGCAGGTGGGAGGTTGGAGAGAAGTGAAGGAGTGTTACTGAATCTTTATGGGCATATTTTGCAGGGTTGTGATGATCATTCAATTGGGCCATCCCTTTTTTTTGGAAGAATGAAGGTCTTTGTGGATACGACCCTTTGAATACCTTTTGTGGAAATTTAAACGGGTCAGAAACGTTTCATCATAAAGTTTCTTACAGGATCGTGTTGGCTGTTATTGGGTTGGGTTTATTGGTGTTCATATCTGTTACTATTGTTGATGTCCTGTTCATGATGAGAGAAAAGCAGGCGAAAACAGCTGGAAAAGAAGAGGAAGAAATCGAACACAATAATAATAAGCCATTGGTAATTCTTGGAAGTGTGTTTGTTGAGAATCTGAAGCAAGCTATAGACTTTGATACCATCAGCAGTATGTTGTGCCAGGTCAGCAGCCCATGAGGATGTATGCGCCGCCGCCGCCTAATGGTGGTTATCCTCAGGTTAATGGGCCCCAGGAGCTATGAATCATCCACCAGGTGGGTTGAAATTCTTTGGTTTTGACTTTTTTTGTCAAGTTTGACTTTTGTTGACTTTTTTTATTGTGTTTGATTTTATTGAATTTTGTTGATACGTGGAGAAGTAGTGGAATTTTTGATGTTAGGGATAGCGGTAATTAGTTTAGGATGTGTTTGGAGACGAGTATTTAGAGGAAGCGTTTATTTTAACATTTTGTGATTACAGCCCGTATAGTGATAACGGCTTCTACTAGTTTTGCCAAACATATAAGGAGGGGAGGGGGAAGGTTGCTTTATATACGTGGGCTTATGAGCTTATTTGATTTCGCCTTAAATGAGTTACTAGTCCTCACAACTCACAAGTAAACATCCAATCCCCCTAGGATATTAAGTGAACCCATAGTAATAGACTGTTTGGAATGATGGATTACAGAGACTGCTGCTATATTCTTCATGTCAGTGATATTCCTTGCATCTATTTGCGTTAAAGTTACCGAAAAAGACTACCGGTTGCACAGTTATGAGATTATCCGCTTATGCACGCTCTAGACCATCGGTGTGCGTCTAGAACATTTGTCGTTTGTGCCTAGACCATCTGTTGTAATCCCCCGGTGTGCTGCCGCTATATAATTTAAATGAGTAATATAGATGTATTCCACTCAGGACCATAATCCATTGTGTATTTGCCACAACAGAAGATAAGACCATCACTCTGCCAACTTAGAGGTCAACTGCGAAGACCAAACTGTGATGTTGCTTATTGTTTTTTCTATGCAGCACACAGCAGCACATGTATGTCAAGTCTCTGTAGACAGTATATGGTACTGAAATAAGAAACCAGTATCTACATGATAGTAAACATTGGTTGGATTAATTTTCAGTCAGACATTACTTTTCCTACTATAGGCCTACTTATCTGTTTTCTGATCTTAGTTGTCTAGTCACTTCACGTAGTTCGGTAGTAATCTGTTGTTTCTGATCTTAGTTGTGATGCAATTTGAAAAACACGAAACTCGGGTTTGTTTGATATCAACAGTCTCTTTCTAGTTTTCTATGGACGTTTGATTGTAAAAATGAATCAATCAAGGATCCATTTCAGCTGTTAGTTATCTGATATAGCTTTTTTAGTTATGCATAGGGCATTTTTATGCATACTGGAATTGGTTGCTAGTTTATGGTTAGTACTTCAGAATATGATATGTATACTTGAAAACAAGTAGCTGGCATTTATTTGCTGCAATGTTACGTTAGGTCTAATTTTTCTAACTGTTCGTGATTATATAGCTTCCTGTTGAGGGTTCAGTTCGTCTAGACTTGAGTGTCTGAAAAACTTCTAAACACCAGCGCCTTGTCAGTGTCTGTCAGTCCGTGTCACTAGTTATTAAGTTACAACTACAAGTCTTCAGAAACTTTTAAATGGTTTTGTGTGTATTTCGGTCATTTTGGCTTACTGCTGCAACAAGGGGCGGGCCGTTTGGTTACTGCTGCAGCGGTGTTTGGTTGCAACTGCCACTTAATATTATTTGACTATTATATTGCTTTTGGTGTTTATTATTGCTAATCTTCTTGTTGTGATATATATAGGAACACAGAACTATGAATGCCAGTAGAAGTCAGAATAATGAAGGGACAGTGATCCCAAGTCGTTAAAAGTTGACGCAAAAACCAAGGGAAAACAAGGTAAATGAAATTTAAACTCTGTTAGCTAATATTTAAACTAAATATGTTGAGTGGGCACATTTTCTTTATTTGTCTCTCCACTTATGTTTGTTTAATGTGTTGTTTCTGTATTATATGCCTTGATATGATTGTATAGGAACAAAGAACGATAAAAGCTAGGGGAAGTCAACATAAGGGATGGTGAACCCAAGTCATCAAAAGTTGAAGCAAATGCTAGGGGAAAACAAGGTAATGAACTGCAGTACTTTTTATTACAAGGTAATGGACCTGTAGGCTGAAAAGAAACTATAGTTACTTTGTACTATGTTTTAACAGTAATAGATGGTATCATTCACTGCTATCATTTAGAATGACCCCTGTTTTAACAAATAGAGCCAAATTAGCTATTAGTTTTATCACCCACAACTCAGGAATGTAATAGTAGCTTTCTAAGTTTTAGATACATAAGACTATAACTGATGTATTGTGATTTTATAACTGTCTTTATAGTAGCTTTCTAAGTTCTGGATACACTTACTGCCTTGATATGTTATTTAGGAACAAAGAAAGATGAATGCAAAAGGTAGGGTAAGTCTTTAAGTTTTCAGGACTTGGTTCATCTTTTGAGTTATGATCTGGCTGACGTAGTCTATCAAATGAAAGACAAGCGTAGGCGAGCGTGCTTCAGTTATAAAATTATGACTTATATGCTTATGATTCAAGGATCATTCGATTATCGTAGATACTTGCAAAGCTGTTACACTCTTTTCTGAGGTCTGAGTCATATTAACAGTTTAGTATCACTAACACTCGTGATATCAAAGCAGTGTCTTTTCATGTTTAATAGACTATTGGTGAAAATGTTGAAAGAGCTTAAACGCGTTAAATTGGGCTGTTAAATCTCAGGAGGAAACATTATAAAAGTAGCAAAGAAAATGACACAAGGATGAAAACATGCATCTATATATTTTAGAAATCGACTTTCAGAATATTGCTTCCCTATCACAAAAGAAGTGACAACTAGACACATCACACTAGTAAGACGTCTTATTGCATTGTTGAGTTATCAAATTTACTCCTATACATTTTAATATGCTCTACACTATTGGGACAGTTGTGTTAAGAACTAGTGGCTACAGGCCAAAAGTTTAAGCTAAATCAGAAACATCTTTACGTTGTGATCTCATAAGTTTCTTACTTATTTGTAAAATATATAGTTAAGGCAAAAAAATTTACTTATGATTCCATTACATTTGTTTCTTCCTGCATAGCTTGTCATTCATCTGCTATAGCATTACTATATCCTTGCATCTGCTATAGCATCATTTGATGCAATTATAGTTATCAGCAGCTAATAACCACTTAGGTTCATGTTTGCTAGCCAAATGAAGTTAGACAATGAAAATGTTCACACGCCAAACATCTGCTATAGCATCATCTCGACATTATTCTTTTATTTGTACATTTAGAAAACATGTAAGGCAAAGCTTGAGAAGCCCAATAGCGAACTTATCGATGAAAGTAATATAGGTGCAAATTGGTGAAGTACTTAATATAGGTGTTTATTTTTTCTGAATAGTGAACTTAAGTAAGGTTCTTAAATAAGCCCAATAGCGAACATAATATAAGGTTCTTAAAATGAACATGTATCTTATTTTTATTATACTATGGTTACTATGTTCTGTAATTTAAATTTCATGCCTTGGTATGTTATTATACTATGGTTACACAAAATATATTATTCAAATGCAGATTTATGATCATTCTATGAAGAGTAAAAACCCCTCCAAAATGAGATATTCTCAGTCTGGACCTGGAAAAGGAGTATTAAAGATGCCCGATCCGCAAAACCCAAGTACTAGTCATGATCTTCAGCCTATCCATAAGGACATGGCTATTTGCGGTTTCAAGATAAATAATCGGTTATACATGAACATAATGTGACAATGGAGAACCTGTATCGGGAAGATCACCAAGAACTAGAGCATGAAGTTTATTCGCCACAAACTAATACAGCACACGTAAGTGGTCATCACCAAGACGACATTGGTTCGAATTCAAATGGTGCGTTTCTTAATCTAAAACTATGTGTTTCATCGAATAATAAATCGATTCTTATATTAACTAAATCTATGCAGGCCCACTTATTACTAGGAAGGAATTCAAATGGTGCTTCTAATCTAAAACTATGTGTTTTTGTGAATGACTACTTAAAGTCTTCATCTTTTAGTCTCGGTTTTGGTTTTGCATTTGGGCCCATTAGCTTACTTTTGATTTATATCACACGTATTGAGGAGGAAAAGTATCACATGATAAGTTTTAAAGACTTTTTAAGTCTTCTAACTTCTAATGTGGGATTCTTAACTTTATTTCTTCATCATTTTCCACAAAACAGGACAAATATATTTTTTGGATATTGAACCATGAATAAATAAAACAATAATTTGGGACCATCTAATTCAAATTGACTAGACATATTGCATCAATCAATTCTATCAGTTATCTAAAATACAGGACTTTGAAGTAGCTTTATAAAAAGAGTGTTCTGATATGTATTGCAATGAAAATAATATAACTAGATAATCATTATGTATTTAAACTAAAGTATGAAATAGTTGTTCAACTATTTAATTGCGCCAAACACAAAAGAAAATGTTATTGATGGTGAAGTTTGTTTCCATCTCTCATGAAATCCATCTTCATTAGTATTGGCTACAGTTCTTGTTTGATCCATTGCTATAACAAGGACCACATGTTGCTTGCACTAAGCACGTACTCAATTTCGTGTTCTGTTACATACTCTCGATAGTAGTGACTCGATCTAATTTTGCTTACAGTTTTATAAATATACCACTAAAATCTTAGCGATTAATATGCTCCATGTTAGCGTGAAAATGCTCTTACTTTTTAAAACTGATTAGTAATGAACAAGAAATAAGTATGTTGGTAATTGCTGGTTTCTGGTGAAAACAATATCCAGATGTTATAAACTAATTATTAGATGGTCTTATGTTATAATCTATCCTGGAATTAGTTACATAAGATTAAATGACGCGTGAAATTTATATGATACAAGCTTAGTTGAAAGAAGAAAGAGAAGAGGAAGGAAAGATAAAGAACAACAAAAACATGCCTTGGAGCTTTTATCTAGTTCTACAACTAATGGAACTGATGGTGCTATGTTAATTGATGGAAGCCTTGAAATCAGAAATAAGGCTTCCCACCACCCGACCAACGATATTGAAATGGCAGTGCATATGCATTTAAAACGTAAGTTTTTCAATTCAACTAGATATTTTTCTTTACGTTTCTATTTTTGTATGAAGATCTGACCTAGTCAACCAGTTAGAATGACATATCACATTTAAAAAGATTTATACAAATATCAGAAAACTACGCTTAATATTATATGGAAAACACCAAAGGCCTCTGGTATGTGATTGGCCCATCAACCAAAAGGTGGGGTGATGCATAATATGTGAGTGAGTTTTGCCTTCATAAGAAATATCAAATGGAAAAACAGTTTTACGCTCTCGCATAATGAACGGACTTTAGGACCAAATATCGGCTTAATCGGTATTATTAACCATGTTTTGGCTTGTTTGTAATTGTTCATCTCATTATTAACCACACCATGGGTTCAGTATAACGTAAATGGAGTACACAAAATGGGACTGGTGATGACTCAGTCATGGAGTATGCGACTGCTTCACGCAGGACAAAACAACACCGTTGGAACCAAAAAGGGATTTGGTCTTGTGGGTTCGGGAAAAGAACTACACCTTTCTATTTCCACGAAGAGGAAGATGAGGATGCACAAAAGGATAAAAGATGCGACCTTGGTTCCTATAGATTATTCAACCAAGAATTGCAGTGCGTGAGAGAAACTACTCCGCTGCACCATCTTCTAATTTGGTCAGCTGCTGAATTTGCAAAATGAATTGGACATGCAAATACAAAAGAAGAGAGACTCTATCAGAAAGGAACGCTAGACGGTCCCATGATGTTGGGTATGAGCCCAGAGCGTGGTGAAGACAATCAATAACAAGAGTAATACCACTAGGTGGTACCGGATATCACTTGGAATTGTGTGATCACTTTCCAAAGTAAACTATTCGACCCTAATGCCTGGTATCACGAATATCTACTTGGGATAAGACCAAATGTAGTTAGAGAATTAGGCACAATTCTTTAACCCTTGCGCTTATAAGTGCTTTTTGTTTTCTGTGTCTTCTACATGCATGTTCAGATCTCCTATATATAGGAGGTTACTCTTGAGCTATTCCAATGGAATTATGAGTATTAATCGGCCCATTAATAGCCTCATAATTATCCCCATTATAGCTGTTAGTGGTTACATGACCAATTAAACGTGGTCATAAAGAAGTTGTAACTGCCATTTAGCAGATTTTTCCCATAAGCAAGATTTCCACTAGCAGCTTTCACTTACAGGGAAATACAGCCTATCAGGGAAACACCTCCAAGACTTTCATAGCATCAGATTTCACAGCAAGTATCGTGGAAACACTGCCATCAGTGGAAGCACTAGCAGACTTTCCACAAGCAAGACTTTTCCACAAGCAGTACTTTCACCAAGCAGTACTTTCACCAGTACTAGCAATACAAACCACTATAAGAGTCGTGGTGTTCATAGACCTTATGGGTGTACACCCGCACCTCTAACCCATTACAAGGTGTGAACTAATCCCACAAGTGCACTAAATTTTCCAACAATCCCCCCCAAATTTAGTTCACTTCCTTTGCATGAAAAATAAACATCAATCAAAACATGTGCATAAATGAAAATGTCCTGAGGATTGAATTTCCACATTAGTAATTACACGTTCAAATATTCGAGAATCATGGTGTTCTAAGAATTGAACCCTTCAACCCATTTGAATACCTGAAGATAACTACACACAAGTTTTCAAACACTTAAAAGCTCCTGACACTATACAAGCCATGTGTCCATATCCAAATTCATAAATGTTGCAAAAGCTAAAAGTCCAAAGCTTCTTGAAGCGGCAAAACTTCAACATTTACATAGGTGGTTCCTCTTTAGTCATGCTCCTGCCAAGCACTTTTTCAAAGAAAATTAACCATTAAGAAGTAAAGACTTCATCCTCCTTCAGCAGGTTCTGAGCACAACCTTGGGATGTAAATAAAACATGTGCTCCAATCCACTGAATGTTCAGCTTTCCACATTGAACTCAGCCCCAAGTTTCCGGAGGGAGTTGTGTCCTAGCATTCAATGACTAAGTTGGACTTAAACCCATCCCTTTAGCAGACTTTATAACCAAGTCTCTAGCCGGACCCTTCGTCAAGTGATCAGCTAAGTTCTGTTGGGATCTCACAAACTCTATAGATACCACCCCATTCATGATAAGCTCACGAATCATGCTATGCCTGACATCTAAGTGTCTAGACTTACCATTGTACATCTGGCTATAAGCCTTAGCCAATGTAGCGGCACTATCACACCGGATAGAAATAGGTGCTATAGGTTTAGGCCACAATGGAATCTCAAGAAGTAAGTTTTTCAACCATTCAGCTTCTTTACCAGCAGCTGCTAGAGCCACAAATTCAGATTCCATTGTTGAACTGGTGATGCAAGTTTGTTTCTTGAATGCCCAAGAAATTGCACCTCCACCAAGTAGGAATACCCAGCCACTGGTAGACGAATTGTCTTCAGGTTTACTGATCCAACTTGCATCGTGTAACCTTCCAACCGATGGGTAACCAAAGATAGAGACTATAATCCATAGTTCTCTTCAAATACTTCAGCACCCTTTGAACTGCTTGCCGTGATGAGCACTAGATTACTAGTATACCCGCCAATTTTCCCATCGCAAAACTAATATCAGGTCTTGTACAAGTCATGGCATACATCAAGCAGCCAATTACCCTAGAATACTCAAGTTGAGATACAGCCTTGCCATGATTAGGCAGCAGCTTCTCACAAGTATCCATAGGTGTACTCACTGGAGTACAATCAAAATAATTGAATTTCCTCAGTACCTTCTCAATATAATGAGACTGAGATAGAAATTCTATTACTTTCATGTTTAATCCTTATACCAAGGATAACATCACCTCCCCATGTCTTTCATGAAGAACATTGATGACAAAAATTCCTTTGTCAGGTCAACCTGATTTTGGTCGCTACAAAGATCAACATGTCATCAACATATAGACAAATGATGACTCCTTACCGTGATTCATCAAATTTGTTATATACACATTTGTCAGCTTGGTTAAGAACATAACCACTAGACAAAACCACTTCATCAAACTTTTGATGCCATTGCTTAGGTGCCTGCTTAAGTCCATAAAGAGACTTAACGAGTTTACACACCTTGTTTTCATTGCCGCATGATGAAGCCCGAGGTTGTTCATATATACCTCCTCATCCAATTCACCATTCAAGAAAGCTGTTTTCACATCCATCTGATGAATAACCAGATTGTGAATAGATGCCATAGCAATCGCAGCCTTATGGTATCATAACGAGCCACAGGGCATAAGTATCAAAATAGTCTATTCCTGACTTTTGTTTAAAGCCCTGAATGACTAGTCTAGCCTTGAAATTTTCAATAGTTCCATCTACCTTCATTTTCCTTTTGAAAATCCATTTGCATCCCAGGTTTGCAAACCAGAGGTAGATCAACCATCACCCAAGTGTTGTTGCCCATGATGGAATCCATCTCATCATTGATTGCTTCTTTCCGTAAAGCAATATCCGGACTTCATTGCTTCTTCAAATGTTTTGGGATCATCCTCAATAATGAAGCAATAGGAGTATTGGTCTGAGACCTCATCCCTGGTACCTTCAACTAAGTATAGTTGAAAATCAGGTCCAAATGACTTTGGAGTCCTGACCCTTTTGCTCTTCCTGAGCACAGGTTCAGTTTGTTGAACCACAACCTCATCGTGACCACCGATGGTTTATCATCAGGGACCTCTGATACACCAGTGTCATGAGTTCCATTAGGAATCCTCTGACTTGGTCTAGGACCTGATGAGAATCTATTCTCATCAAAAATCGCATCCCTTGATTCAATTATTGAGTTAATCTGAACATGTTCATTAGGCTCAATAACATAGAACCTAAAAGCCTTGGAATGCTCAGCATATCCAACAAAGATGCATCAATGCCTCTTTTCACCCAAAGTCTTTTGCTTTGGATCAAGGAGTCTTACAACAGCCCTACAACCCCAAACCTTGAGATAGTTCAGTTGTTTTAGTCCAGAGTTCATAAAGGGTAACCTTGTTCCTTTTGTTAGGAACCCTATTTAATAAATAGCAAGTCATAACATAGCTTCACCCCCGTAACCCTTGACTCAGTCCTAATAGGACAACATGGAATTAACCATCTCCTTCAAAGACCGCTTTTTCCTTTCGTAAATACCATTTTGCTGAGGAGTATAAG
Organism: Chrysanthemum makinoi; assembly: GCA_910596185.1. Classification (NCBI taxonomy): domain Eukaryota; kingdom Viridiplantae; phylum Streptophyta; class Magnoliopsida; order Asterales; family Asteraceae; genus Chrysanthemum; species Chrysanthemum makinoi. Next base: position 11,867,727 of record OU343225.1, on the reverse strand, counting down.
AAGGCCAAGTTTCATGGATTATTCTAACGGACTGAAAGTACTGAGTATCCATGTACTCACCTCCCCTATCAGTCCCTAATCTTTTGATCAAAGACCCAAGTTGTAATTCAACTTCAGTTTTAAACACTTTGAATTTATCTAATGCTTCATCCTTGGTATGTAAATGTATATACATAACAAAACCTAGAAGCATCATCAATAAATGTCACAAAGTACTTCTTATTTCCCAAAGAAGGAGTGGCATGCAAATCACACAGGTCACTGTGAATAAGCTCCAAGATCTTAGTCTCACGACTAACACCCTGAAAGGGTTTCTTGGTTATCTTGGTCAACATGCAAGTTTTACGCTTTTCAGTGTCCATGTCAAAAGCAGGGATTAAACCATCCCTAGACATATCTTGCATTCTTTTATAGTGAACATGACCAAGTCTAGCATGCCAAAGGTTAGAATCACTCTGATCAAATATAGTCACAAAAGCTGAAATAACACTGTCAGTGGTAATATTAAGCCTGAACATTTGATTACATAAATAACCAAAACCAATAAAAACACCACATTTAGAAAGAACAAATTTATCAGATTCAATAACTTGTTTATATCCATGATTATTCAAAACACTACTTGAAACCAAGTTTTTCCTTATATCAGGAACATGAATAACATTAAACAAAGTTACAATCTTTCCAGAACTAAACCTAAGATCTACACAACCACGACCATGCACCAAGGCTGTTGACTCATTTCCCATGTGAAGAATAGAACCATCATTCAGTGACTCATAAGTCTTGAACCAGCTTCTATCTTTACACACATGAACTGTTGCACCAGAGTCAACCCACCACGCAACATCATCATCCTGCACATAAAAAGATTTAGATACATATGTAACATAATAAATCTGAAAAGACTTATTAAACATATTCTGACCTTTCAGTGAGTTGGCTGAACCACCACTCCCTGAACCATTAGTGCCTGATCCATTGGCTTTACCACCAACTTTAACACCCTTGCAGTCCCTTTTAATGTGACCAGTCTTGCCACATTTCCAACAAGTAGGTGTAGCCTTCTTGTTAGGATCTGCCCTTGTGTTGTCATGATATTTGCGTTTGCCTTTGTTGTCATTGTACCTGGTAGAGTTGTTATGCTCTACCATATTGACAACAGATGGTCCAGCAGCATTGCTACTCTTTGGCTTGTCATTATCCTGCACCTTGAGAGATTCCTCAATGTGCAGATGACTGCCCAACTCAACCAGAGTTAACTCCTCCTTCATATGTTTCAAGGTATGCTTGAAATCTTTCCATGAAGGAGGGAGTTTGTCAATGACACAAGAGACTTTGATAGCCTCATCCATGTTCATTTGGTGTTGTGTAAACCTTCCAAGTATTCCAAGAAGTTCATTGTATTGTTCCATAACTGGTCTTGAATCAGTCATTTTGTAATTTGTGAAATTACTAACAAGGAACTTCTTACTTGATGCATCCTCAGCCATATATTTGGCATCCAAGGAATCCCACAGTTCTTTGGAAGATTCAAAGTTCTGATAAATATCAAACAAAGAATCAGACATACCATTCAGAATAAGACCTCTGCATATGTAGTCATCATTCTCCCACTTGCTCCTCCTCCTGATCTGCTCCACAGTAGCATCATCACCATCATCAGGAATTGGAGTAGTCAGCACATAGACCACACTCATGCTTGACAGCAAGAAGTGCATCTTCTTCTGCCACCTCCTAAAGTCCACCCCTTCAAACTTGTCCAGCTTAGCAAAGTTTGAAGCCATGTGTTTCATTGCAGCAGCAGCCATTGATTATCACAAATAGTTTACTTTGATTGTTGGGGGTATGAGCCCAGTAGCAGGGTGAAGACAATCAATAACAGTAGCAATACCACTAGGTGGTTACCGGATATCACTTGGAATCGTGTGATCACTTTCCAAAGTAAACTATTCGACCCTAATGCCTGGGTATCACGAATATCTACTTGGGATAAGACCAAATGTAGTTAGAGAATTAGGCACAATTCTTTAACCCTTGCGCTTATAAGTGCTTTTTGTTTTCTGTGTCTTCTACATGCATGTTCAGATCTCCTATATATAGGAGGTTACTCTTGAGCTATTCCAATGGAATTATGAGTATTAATCGGCCCATTAATAGCCTCATAATTATCCCCATTATAGCTGTTAGTGGTTACATGACCAATTAAACGTGGTCATAAAGAAGTTGTAACCGCCATTTAGCAAGTACTTTCCCATAAGCAAGACTTTCCACTAGCAGTACTTTCACTTACAGTGGAAATACAGCCTATCAGTGGAAACACTGCTTTTCAGTACTTTCATAGCATCAGTACTTTCACAGTGCTATCAGTGGAAACACTGCCTATCAGTGGAAGCACTAGCAGTACTTTCCACAAGCAGTACTTTCCACAAGCAGTACTTTCACCAAGCAGTACTTTCACCAATACTACCAATACAAACCACTATAAGAGTCAGGGTGTTCATAGACCTTATGGGTGTACACTCCGTACCTCCTAACCCATTACAAGGTGTGAACTAATCCCACAAGTGCACTAAATTTTCCAACACATGATAAATCAAGCCATCGAGATAGGGACCGGGAGGAGACTAACCGATCCAGAGATGAAACAAGAGAGAAAGAGAATGTGAAGACACCAGATAATAAGAAGCTTATGGATGCAAAACAATTAATTGACACCATTCCAAAAACCAAGGACGAGCTGTTTTCATATCCAATAAATTGGGCAACTTATGACAAGGTTAGTACAGAATTCTTGCTTTATTGTTTTCATATCCAATAAATTGGGCAACTTATCCCAAATTGGTAAGCTGAAAGGATTGATCAAAAAGATGAAATGGGTCAAATGGGATAGAAGCCCTCCAAAGCTTATTAAAATTCATAAAAACCTTCTAAATCTCTATGTAAATTGAAGTTGAATTGTTTTGTTAGTAATATAGATTTTTGTACTCATATTTACCACACTAGCAACATATAAAATTTAAATTTTGTACTCATATTTACCTACTTGACTTGTTTCAAAATTCCTACTCTCCCATTTTCCACTCTTGCTTGCTTAATTTCCAAGTCTTTTTCTATGAATTATAATTGAATGTTGAATATTTTGTAAAACGGCGAACCTAGCTGTACGCATTTAGACATACAAACAGAGTTTTATGTTTCTGTTACATAAGTACTTTTAGTTATTCTTAAACTTGTTCTTTTTTGCTTAGGGGAAGATAGTTTAACCGCTAAATACTTTTAGTTAAACATGGCATCTTTTGATTAAATTGGATACTTGCACGAGTAATAGCCACTAGGCGTTCTATTTTGAATAAGGTCATATCATTGTGAACTATTTTTCTCCGGATAAAAGAAAGAAACAAAAACTAGCCAACTAGGTATGACTCCCTCCCCTGTATTTTGCCTAGAGTTCTTTCTTGTTGAGATATGTGTCTGACATTGCAAAACAATTGTTTTTTTATGGGCTCGGATAGGTATTTTGTTCGATTAAATACAGTATTATTTAATGATCAGATATATTTATAACAAGGTAAGGATTTCGTATGGAATTATTCAATGACCTTAGGTAGTGTCCATATATTAGATCAGTATGATTTGTAAGTATTGGTTAGTAAGTGTTGTCTTTTTTTGTTTTCAGTATAACATTATTTCATGACATTATACAGAATGGATTGCATGAACGGATGAGACCATGGATCTCCAAGAAAATAACCGAGTTTTTGGGTGAGGAAGAGACATCATTAGTAGATTATATTGTGTCAAGCACTCAAGAACACGTGACAGCAAATGAGATGTTAGAGCGGCTTCAGTCTATTTTGGACGATGAAGTTGAAATGTTTGTGTTAAAGATGTGGAGAATGCTCATTTTTGAAGTGAAGAAAGTGGAGACTGGTCTTGCAGGAAGAGCCAAGGCTTAAACGGTCTCCTTGTTTGTCATCATTGTGGTATTATCGTCTTTTGTTATAGCATTAGTACATTTCTTTTCAGTAACATTTTTTTAGACAAGTTTGATAAAAAGTCAAATCTAAAGATCAATTTAGCTGACATATTGCCAACATCGTCTTCTGAATAATTTGTTCTAAGATCTGACATATCGCTCATCCTGTAGTCCCAAGTTTCACCTTTTTAAATCAAGTGAAGTTTTGTCTCTAATTCTGTATCTGTTCATAACTTACTGGTATGAATGATAATTACTCGGGGTGTGGGGTTGCTTGGATGTAATTAACTATTCCCATATGGTAGTGCGAATATGCAATAACTTCTATGTGGTAGATTACAGTAAGCTTAATGAGATAATTAGCTTGTTATGGAACAAGTTGCATGTTTTTAGCGTGTATGTGCATGTTTTTAGCTGATTTGAGGATGTGCTAAATATTTGTAGGGGTTTTACCTAGGCGCCCTTAATGGACGCTCTGAGGCGTAGTTTGCAAAGATACACTTTATACGCAAGTATGGCACTTGATCCATGTTTTATTACATGAATAATGGGAGTTTGATTGTGCCTCAAGCATCTTTCATCAAGAATTTTGCCCCTACCCCATTTCATGATAAATATTAAATTAATGTATATGCACGAAATTATAAATATTTAAATGAAAACATGAAATACTCTGATATTTAAATGAATACACGAGATTGTACATATACGAACGACTCATGTTGTCTCTCTTTATGAGAGTGTGTAAGGATATCCGAAAAAGTTGTTTTTTTTTTTTGTTTTTTTTTAATATATATGTTCAATAACGAGTCATGTAATTCTTCTTTATAAGTTTAACACGTGCGTACACGGGTTTAAAAGTTAAATATGGCTACAATTATATTAGCAAGAATATCAATATCAAAATGAAGGCACGACTTCATAAGTTACTAGGATGTGAAAAATAAATATTAACAACACCGCATAGTTTTTCAAGGGTCATTATATGCTATTAAACATGCATAACGTTTAGAATATGATATCGATAGTTAAATTTAAATAACATCAACTTTAACATCATGTCAGTTAAACAACATCAAATCGTACATTCAACAAAAATCTATATAAAATATTAATCAATATAAATAAATAATAAAAAGCTTAAGTGAAAGACCGGACCGCATGGGTATTAGAACTATATAAGTATAAAGATTTTACATAATTTTATAAAATAATTTTATTTAACAATCACGCATATGCAGGATTTTAAAAGCTAGTTCAAAGCAACAAGAAATTTCAAATCTCCTAAAAAAATATCACAATATAGAAAATGATGTGTAATAAATACAAGTTCGTAAGAGTTTCATAACGTCATTTGAGACCATTAACTTCAGTCTTCATCATATTTTTCACAAGATAGGACAAAGTTAACTTTTGAAAAAACAAAAAGATAAGAAATCAATTTAGGACCATCCAGGTTAAATTGTTGGACATATATAGCATCAGCACTTAATTTCTATGGCTTTTTCAAATATTGAAAATTTGTAGTAGCAATTAGTTAAGCTATGACTTTTTCAAATGTCGAGACTTTTTCAGTAGCAATTAGTCAAACTTCAAAGCATGTATAATTAAAAAAAAAAAAAAAAAAAAAAAAACAAAGAAAAAAAAAGCAATAAGATATTTTCAAACTCATCAATAAATATCACGAAATAGAAAAGGATGTCTAATAAATACAAGTAATGTATCAATCACTAAAAAACGAAATCCACAAAAAGACAAAAAAAGATTAGCCCTAGCTAAAGGTATTATTCGTCCCCGCTGCTCTACACGAGTAATGTGCTAGTACTTATTAACAACTATACTTATTAGAAGGTATCGATTAATAAGACCTACAAAATCCTAAAAATTATAACAACTCTCACCACGAAAATATAAGTAACTATGCGTAACAAATACACGCTAAAATTTTCTTCAATTCACCGTTTCAATATATTTCAATTAACGTCATTAATATCCTTAATTCATTATAAAATATAAGTTTAATTCCTAATAGTACCATTTTGTTGCCTTATAATTATATTATTAACAACTTCGCCAAAACATATATATTTTACTCATGAATCTCCGCCTACTAGATTGATTAACAGTCGTTTTTTGGTATATTTTCAATTAGTTAAATTGTTTACCTTTTTATCCTGTGATGTTCACGAGTCATTAAAAGTTAGTAATTTGTATATTTGTGGGAATTTATTTTGAATTTACTTAAGCTTTTTTTGGCCATTTTTATCGAGACTTCTATATGTGTATGTAGTAATTGAATTATTCTTTAAAGTTTACTAAATCAACATAGTCGAAAATTTTAGAATTTGTTGAGTTATTTTGTAGATTGATCAATATATCATTCTCGGAACTATATTTATTTTATATAGGTGTTTTATATCACGTTATCTAGCTTGTTAACTTATGAATGGGTTACTTTATTTGGGTCCATTTATTTGGTTAGTATTTAGAGAACACGATGCATTGGTTATAACATCCCGCGTTATAACTTTTTTGTTTCCTATAGCGGCGTCATGTGCCTTTTAAGAATGTTATAAAATAAAAGTTGATGTGGCGGTGTGTAACACACTTATAAGATTGTATTGCACCTAGCTCTCTTATATTCTTATTTATGTCACATAACATTTCGAGGACCAAAAGATATCACATATTGGATGCACATGCAATAAGTACAAATTGCAAAGACTTTATAGTCTTTAGACGTATAGTTTGGGACTTCAATTTTTTTTCCATGAATATCTACACCACACAAATATATATCATATAACAGTTGGAGGACCAAAAGATATCATGTTGGATGAACATGCAATAAGTATAAATTACAAAGACCTAGTCTTTAGACGTCTAGTTTGAAACTCTTATCTTTTTTCCATGAGTATCATCCAACTCTTTTATGCACCACACAATTATTCGATCTTTTTCAAAGTCTATATATACGTTGATTTATCATATAAAATAGCATCAATCAATACAAATTATATACAACATATATACATTATGAGAGGAAATATTTGCTTTTACTTTATGCAAACTCATGTTTTGTTTATCTTTTCACTTGTTCTTCTATGGTTTAATACCACGGCAGCCACTTCCCATGGCCACAAAGTGGTTGTAGCAGCACGAGGGGCTACTAATACGTGCATCGATAATGAGAGAGAAGCTCTTCTTGGTTTCAAAGCCCGCCTTCTAGACCCCAATGACCTGCTCTCTACATGGAGACCCGAAGAAGAAGAAGACTGTTGTAAATGGAGTGGAGTCAAGTGTGACAACCAAACAGGTCATGTCACAATGCTTGACCTGTGCGACTATTATACAGGTGGTGTTGGAGGTGAGATTAGCATTTCATTGCTCAACTTAACCTACTTGAATCATCTAAATCTGTCCGAATGTTCTTTTCATGGAACCATTCCCGCGTTCATTGGTAACATGACCCAGTTAATTTCTCTTCACCTTTCTTTTAATCAGTTTTCTGGCACCTTTCCCATGTCCATTGGTTCCTTGACCGCTTTAACTGTTCTTGACCTTGAAGGGAATCAGTTGGTTGGAACCATTCCCTTGTCCATTGGTTCCTTGACCACTTTAACTATTCTTGACCTTGAAGGGAATCGGTTGGTTGGATCCATTCCCTTGTCCATTGGTTATTTGACAAATTTAACAGGGCTTTACCTTAGTAGGAATAATTTCAGTGGAACCATTCCCGAGTCCATTGGTAACATGACCAATTTAACAACCATTGACCTTGGTTGGAATAAATTCAGTGGAATCATTCCAAGATCCATTGGTTCATTGACCAAATTAACAGACCTTTACCTTTCACACAACTCTTTCTATGGAACCATTCCTCCAGAATTTGGAAACCTCACCAGTTTGCTAACTCTTTCACTAACATACCTCGATAGTTGTACAATTGAAAAGTTAGATTGGTTGTCTTCTCTATCTTCTTTAAGTTACCTTGATATGGAAGGAACTTCTCTGGCCAAAGCAAATAACTGGGTAAACTTAGGTGAATGTGACCTCTCAAAAGTCATGCATCCATATTCTTCAGTTGTCAACTCTTCTTCATCTATTGTTGTCCTTTATCTCGATAACAACAATCTCAACTCATCAATTTATCGCTGGTTGTGCCCATTAGTTGGCAATAGGCTTACGGAATTTCATATTCTTCAGTTGTCATTGTCTGATGAGATCCAAAACTTTTCATCCCTATATAGGTTGAACCTAGATTCCAATCAGTTAAATGGAACAATAAGTGAGAAATTGTGGCAACTACCCACACTTCGAGAACTACACCTATCTTCCAATTCTCTTAGAGGTGTTATCTCTGAAAACATTGGAAAATCAAATCTTGGGTATTTAGATCTTTCATACAACTCACTCGAAGGATTTTTTTTTAATGATGACGTGTCAAACCTTTCTATGAGTTTGGAGTATATTGATTTCAGCTCTAACAAGCTAGGACCTCGTTTCCCCAAATCGATACAAAAAATGAAAAACCTTATGCATCTTGATCTTTCCAACAATAGCATTTCAGACACAATTCCTACAGAGTACTGGAACCAATGGCGCCCTTCTCAATTGAGGCATTTGGATCTCTCTCTCAACAACATAAGTGGGACATTACCAGAATCATTATCAAGTCCTGAGCTTGAAAAAGTAGATTTGAGTTCCAACAGCTTTTATGATCATTTGAGTTCCGGCACGTATAAGTTTTTTAGATTTGTCACATAACTCATTGACCGGGAAACTTCCGGAAAGCTTGAAGAATTTAACGTATCTAAAAGTTCTTAATTTACGCCACAACATGCTATCAGGATATATTCCTCCCTTTGTAGGATGTTTGGGTCAACTCGAGACGTTAAGTTTATACAACAACAGCTTCTCTGGAGAATTGCCATTGTCTTTGAAGAATTGCACCAAGTTGAGCCTTTTGGACTTGGGGGCCAACAAATTAAATGGTAATATTCCTGTTTGGATTGGTAAAAACTTGTCTAGGTTGTACGCTCTTAGCCTAAAATCAAACAACCTTTCGGGAGCCATCCCTTCAGAAATATGTCAATTAGTAAGTCTTCAAATCTTAGACTTGTCATTTAACAATCTCCATGGAACAATCCCATCATGTGTGCAAAATAACTTTCCTGTGCCTCCAGAGAGCTATATTGACCATCTGTTGATTGAATGGCAAGGAAAGGTAAATGAGTTTGGTAGAAATCTGAGATTGGTGAAGACAATTGATTTATCAACCAACACTCTCACAGGACCAATCCCATATGAGATTACAAATCTGCAGGGATTAGTAGTACTAAACATGTCACGCAACGCTCTACTTGGAGAGATACCAAAAGATATTGGTCAAATGAAAGAACTTCAAATTTTGGATTTATCCAAAAACAGTTTCTCAGGAGGGTTGCCATCAAGCATGTCTCAAATGAATTTGTTAGATTATCTTGATGTGTCGTATAACAACTTGTCTGGGAGGATTCCATCTAGCACTCAACTCCAGTCCTTTGAACCATCAAGGTTCACTGGAACTGGACTATGTGGACCTCCGCTGACCAAGTATTGTCCCGGAGATAAAGAACTTGAAGTAACACCTGTAGTTGGTGAAAGTAAGAATGATGGTGAAGACATAGATGAACTTAAGAGATGGTTTTATATTGGAGGGGCAGCTGGTTTTGTTACTGCATTTTGGATAGTATTTGGCACTTTACTTCTTAACCGCCGTGTGAGACATGCTTTTTTTCTGTGTCAAGATAGCTTGAAAGATTGGTTGTATGTTAAGGTGGCGGTGTTCATGGCAAAATGGCGAAGGGTTGCAGTCAGAGGCGGAGCCACTTGTGTGGTAGCGGGGGGCGTTGCCCCCAACAAAGTTCTTGCGGACACACAAACCATGTAGAAAAAAAAGTCAAATTTAAGAAAAAAAGATGTGGTGCCCTCATGAAAATATTCCGAGTGCCCTCAACAATGACAATGTTTTTTGATGTTGTTATCATTTTCCGGTGGACTGGTTTGTCGGAGTTTAAAATCGGAGAAGAAAAGCTATAAGAGAAAGTGGAACAGTAGAATGTGTGGTGATTGGTATGTCAAAACTAAACGACAAAAACTAATAGTATTGAAGTCATTTATAATAATAAATTTAATACAATATATTGAAGTACTGTACTTTGTGACTTTTGAAGTTTCTCTCCTTTTTCTTTTTTGAACATGTAATAATAATTTTTTTTAGAAATAACTATGTATATTTTTTTAGGAGATGATATGCACGCTTCTTATATTAATCGACACATTTTAATTTAGAGTCTCTTGATAAAAATGAGTAAAAGTAATGTGAAATTATAAATGTCAAGACACTTTAAATTAAAGTGTGTCAATCAATTAAAGAAATGTGCAAATCACCTTTCATATTTTTAATATGATATAATGCTAAATGTTACGAGTATGTTTGCACACAAGTTTTTTAAAGCATTATCTAGTATTTAGCATGCAACATTTGAATATTAAAGCTTGTTTGGCAAAAACATTTAGCATTTTTATGTCGTTTAAATGCTACTTTTCTAAATGCTCATTTTCTCAAGCATTTACCATTTAGTATTTAGTATTTTTGTTTTATTTACAAGCTACTTTTATAATTACAAGACTAAAATACACCGTTGGTCCCTAAACTTGTAGTGGAGGATCGCGATGGGACGAAACCGGGCATAATCATCGCCACGGGTCCAAACAGTAGCGATTAAATGCCAAAATGGTCCCTTGACCACTAACACCTATGTCAACGACTCTTTTCTGTTAGTTTCACGAGGGTAATAGAGTCCAATCACATTTATAACTCAACCTAGTTAATTCTAACCCAAGAACTATTCCACCAAAACAAAAAAGTGATATTCTTTGAACAAATAATATCAGTGTTCCTGAGTCCTCACAACTTAAGTATGACTTCATAAAAGTCAACTTGTAAAGAAAGTAATAGCTCACAGAAATTTACCCAGGATTAACAAACAAATTTATACATTATCAACTACTTAGCTAGTTGACTTATAACAGTCAACTATATACAGTGTTTGATTAAACTGGAACATAACTGATACTACGGAGTCATTGTCTGATACATGTTAATTTACTGATTCGTTACAAAATATAGAAGATGAATTTGGGCCCAACTTCAAAACGTTCAACTGCTGAATCTTCAAATGATCTACACAGATGAGATTGATATCCAGAAACTGTTGAACCGACAAAACTGTTAGGCCTAAGTTGATGATGCTGCTGCCACCTTGTCTGCTAAAACAAGTATACAAATTACAAACATATAAGTTATGAACTGTAGTGTTACAGGTTAATGGAATTTAACACATGACATGGTATTCATCACTGAAACATCACCTAGGGTCGCCTTTGGGCGAAGAGTGCTAGGACGCAGTTTGTAATCTTTTCTTTGCTCGAAGGGTGTCTTAACACCGCTTGAAACATCTGCAGCAGCACTTCCAACCCTTTCAGCCTTCCCCTCCAAGTCAAACCCAGGCAAGTTCTCAACATCAAAACCTGCAAACTCAACCATTTTGGCCTTCCCCTTCCCGTCTAAACCTCGCTTAAATTCTTGAACAACTTGTCTCCCTTTTTTTCTGGGCAAAACCTCCTCTTCATCAACCATATTTCCTTTTCCATTTCCTTTAATTTTGTCCCTTTTTTTAGCTACAACCCCTTCTTCGTCCTTGATTACTACCCCTCCTTTCACTCTTGGTGTCCTAGTTCCACTCCCCTGCATTTTTTTCTTATCGATCCCCTGCCATTGACTTGTAGTCCTAAAAGGTGTTTGACTAAGCATCCTAAAGTTAGCATCCTGCTCTACCCAACCCACAACTTCAAAACTGATGTTTTTTAAGTAAAATTGTGCTAACTTTTGGGGCTTGTGGGCTATGAAGATATCAACTGAGTCATTTGTTTCAGCCATTCCAAACAAGGTATGAACATCAACATCAGTATGAATCAAATGCAAACCATTTTCTAGGGATTGTTTAGGATCACAAAAAAACAACGCCCATTTTTGTTCATTAATCTCTGATAACACATTATCAAGGCTTGAACTAAATATGTCCCTATCACTGGTAAAGGCACACAGATTAATTAATGAACCTCGTTCATACCTGAGTGGGCTATAATCAAAAACCTCATTATAGTGGATTCGAACAGGGACCTCACCTTCTTCTTCTTCCTTGACATCCTTAAACGTGGAGACGAATATGCTTCTGTCCTTCATTCTTACTTTTTTGTTTTTTTAACAATGGGTTTGACTAGATGTGTGTTTCAGTACGTGAGTGTGGATGTATGTTAGGTTTCGTTTTAATTGGGTTTTGTTAAATGGGTCGGGTTATTATTATAGTGTTTATGGTTTCGGATCTTGTTAGTTGGGTTCTTTTGGTGATTCCAAACACATTAATTGTGTATATGCGTATCAAGGAAGGCAAAAGGCCAAGTTGCAGGGTACTAGCTTTATAATGTCACAATTGGTCCCTCAATTTGGCCAGTCAGCCGTTTTTTGCACTTAAAATTCCCGCGTATTTTTTGTCACACAAACTTGACTTTTTCTGTGTTTACTAACTTCACAATTAGTCCCTGAATTTGGAACGTCCAGTTGTTTTTGCTATTTATTGGTTAATACACTATATCATTTGCATACCAACAATCACAAGAAACAACCTCCCAATGGCTGACTTCCCACTACTTGAAGAACTCGCCAAATCTTCGAACTCCGACTACATGTTTGACTCGATTTCTCTTTTATCGAGAGAAACGATAAGGACATCAAAATTGCTAAAGGACTCCAAAACACTTTGACTGACTTGATTCGGGGTATGAAGGAAACCCAACAATACATCTCTGAGATCGAAGGCTTTCGAACTACGGTGATGAACTACAAGGTTATCGAGGATCTTCGCAACAGGCAAAAGGCTAATGTGTTGAAGGCGTTGGAGATACGGAGGATGATCTGTCAGACACACTCACAGGTGTGTGATAGGAACAACTTCCTTGATCATCTTAGGAAGTGTTGAGAAGGAAATGCTATGGTTATGTTTTCCCTTTTTTTTTGGAAAAATATGTACTGAATATTTAAGTTCTAGTGTTTTAATATGAAGTTAATGAATCTATATGTTATGTTCTACTGTTTTAATTCGTTAATTATGTTGTTAATTGTTGTATTCGTGTAAGAGAGTTGTAATATGGTTTTGATTGTATTGGGTGTTGGTGGAACTATGGTCCTTGGTCAAACATATTTAGAGTGTAGGGGACACAGGTTTTAGTCCCCTATCCAGTCTTGCATTAACTTATAGCAAGCACTTTATTCTCACATTTTACCACAAATTTGAATTCAAATACATAAACCTAACCCTTTCAGAGAAATTGAGTCAAAATGGGTAAATCTAGAGCTCGTAAACAGATTAAATGCTCCAATTGTCAAACTGTTGGACATAATAAGTCTAGCTGTCACAAGGATCAGGTACCAAAACCAACAAAGGAAAGTATGGTTCGAGGTAGAAAAAGGCATTGTGATGGCAGAAGGCAACAGGTATTCATTTAATTGTCATTTGTATAACGATTGTTCTAGTGTGTTTACATTCTAGTTGATGTACAAATGTATTACTTTTGAAGTGGATGGATGAAGAGGATATAAGAAAGACTATGGAACAAGAGATTTATGATGCTCTTTACGAGCAAGAAGAAGAACACAGAAATTTGGAGGAAAATGAAGAGCAATCGGGTTGGATGAAGAAGTATTCCAGCAGTTTTTGGAAGAGGAGAGAATGTACAAAAGAATTGAAGAGGAATGGGAGAGGAAAAATTGGCTTCAAGATGCAGAGTATGAGGCAGCTTACTATGGAGTGTCTGTGGAAGAGTTATATCCAAGACATCCATATGTGCTGGATAAAATTCACGCTCTGAAAGTAACAAATTCTAGCAGTTTTCTAAGGCTGTAGGCTTCTACTCTTCTAGCCATTTTGTAATATCGACAATATTATGTTTCAACATGTTTTTGTTTTTTTTGTTGACTTTATAAGTTGACTAGCTTGTAAGAATTTATGTTGTCTTTACTCCTTATCTACTTGTTCAACAACCACAACTCCCATCTACTTATATAACACATCTTAAGTCAGCAATTGTTTATCATGCCACCATATTATCACCATGGATGTAGAAAATGGTTGTCAAATGGTATGCATTGACTGTTGGCTTCAAAGGGAAAACAGGGTTGGATTGACCTTTTTTGCAAGGCGTCCACCTTATAGAGCTTTCATGTGGTATGTTTGTCCAGTGTGCCTTAAGATAAGGGGAAACACATCTTATACTGGTAGAGATGGTGTTACAAGGGAAAACACAACCACAGGAGATAGTGGTGGATATGTGATGGGTCTACATATTTCTGCACCTACTAGTGTTGGTGCATCCTTGGGCGGTGATGAAGAACAAAGTGAACCACCTACAACTGAAATAGCAAGTGGAGTTCGGCCAAGCCAAACACCACGTGAAGCACCTGCAACTAAAAGAGCAAATGGATCACCTACTAGTCATTTATCGCAGTGAATTCCTAGCAAGAAATGTTATGTTGTCTTTCAGTCTAAATGTAGCTTTAACTGATATGTGTGTGCTTCTTTTGTTATAATAATTGAATTTTGGTTACAATTTGAATCTGTTGACTTTATAAGTCAAACAAGCGAGATTTTAAAAACTAACAATTCGGTTTCGTATCCTCTAATAATTTGGTTTATCTTGACCTTATAAGTCAAAATGGGTTTTCCCAAGCACCCACCTAAACTGGATATGCAAGCGCAAACTACAAAAAGAAAACAACATTTCCAAAATATACCTAAACCACCACCTAATTACACCATATGAAGCAAAACATACATGTTAACAAGTATCGTTTTCAGTAACCATCATCAGGCAAAAACTATACATCTTCATTACATCAACAACTAAAAATAACAGGTGAACTTCTTGATGGGAGGCTTGTTATTCATGGGGGGAAACTTGAGGTCCTTAGGGGGAGGCACTACCACTCATTCCTATTTGTGCCGGAGCATCCCACAGCCGCTACAAGACCAAGTACAACTTTGGGAGCGGAAGCCTTGGACGCCTTGGAAGCTTGGGAAGTGGAACCTTTCGAATTAGTGGTCTTAGAAGACATGTTCCCACACTCATCATCAGATGTGTCTGAAATAATGATGACATCAACTTCATTTCCCTTCACATTAGTATCTGGAAAGATAGACAAAACAGATATAATCAGAGTTGACCCATTACAACTTTCTTAGCTTGTAAACATTCACTCTAAAGTCTGACCTTTCTGAGACTCCTTATTCCCATATTTTTCTCACAAGTCTTCAAGTATCACATCAGCAATGTCATCTCCTATATCCCACTTATTCCCATAAGTAGCCATGGCATAGTCAACCATATCGGCAGATACCTTTAGCTTGCTATAATCCCTCTTTTTGACAGATTCTGAAACCGCTCGGATTTCTGTCAAATAAATAGGAGTAATTTATGCTCCTCCCTTAAAATGGGAATAACACAAATACAAAAAAAACCCGACTAACCTTTCATCACTTGAGCTTCTTTCGCAAATCTGCATAAATCATCAAACATTTCATCAGACATTTCATCTTCTTTTAACCAAGTATTCCCGTATTTTGCCTTCACATATTTTACCATCTCATCAGTTACATCCGTACAAGTAAGCTCCTTGTCTGCCATTGTTAAAGTGTGTGCGAGGGTTGTGTGAAGAAGGCGGGAAACAATCAAGATGGTATATGGTAAACCGTTTCTCATAATTAACTAGGTTGAGTTATAAATGTGATTGGACTATATTACCCTCGTGAAACTAACAGAAAAGAGTCGTTGACATAGGTGTTAGTGGTCAAGGGACCATTCTGGCATTTAATCGCTACTGTTTGGACCCGTGGCGATGATTATGCCCGGTTTCGTCCCATCGCGATCCTCCACTACAAGTTTAGGGACCAACGGTGTATTTTAGTCTAATTACAATTACATTATCAAACATATTTTAATAAAACAAACTGCTAACAACTGACTTACTACTGCTCGTTTCCTCAAACATAATAGAAATCTAGGTTAATTTGATACCGCTCACTTTTTAGTAATAGTAGTGACAATTGTTGTTAGACTCTTCAATACAATTTTCATGACATATTGTTTGTTCACTTTTTTGGTAAATATTTTGTGTTTGACATTTCGACGTAATAAACAAGCTATATCTATTTATTTTAAAATAAAGTAGTTGAAATTAGGACGCAAATTCTATATTATAGACATCTACACCTATTCTAAACGTTATCTTCATTAAGTAATGGAATTTTGTTTACTTAAACCCGACCCGATTTGTTTAAGTCACATTAATAACCGCTTTATCGCTAGTTGCCCCCTGTAATTGTAATTCCTGGCTCCGCCACTGGTTGCACGTGCGTAGTTGTATAGGTTTTTTGTATGTTTTTTTTTTATCTGCTTAGTATTGTCATTTCATGCTTTACATGTATTTGGCAATGGTTTTTAGTCCCAGTTATTAATAAAATTGCCACTAACACCATGGGTGGCCATTTCCCTGCGCTGTGTATATACGACATAGAATTGCAACATACTTGATGATGTTAATGTATCATGGATTGCTAAAGTGAACAAACATGAACCCTTACGATAAGATATCATGCTTCAAAAGCAACTGCTGGGGTGTACTACAGGCCAATGTAAGCTATATATTACGTTTGAAATCTAAGTGTGGTGTGAAGACTGTAGCGTTGATTTAGTCTTAATTATGAGGAACATGAAATAAGCTCAGTGAACGAAACTTTTAGGACCAGATATTTGGGTCTACTGATATTATCATGTTTAATTTGGCTTGTGTGTGCATCTATACTCATTAACCACAACCTGGGTTCCACATAACAGGTAACTGTGACTGCTTCACAGACAGGGCAAAACAACACTGTTGGAAAAAAAAAGTTAGGATTTGGTCTCGTGGGCTCAGGAAAAAGAACTACAGTCCCTTCTCTATTCCACGAAGACGAAGATGAGGATGCACAAAAGGATAAAAAGATGCAACCTTTGGTTCCTATAGATTATTCAACCGAAAAATTGCAGGCTGTGAGCACATGAGAGTCGATATATTTATGTTGTGTTCAGTTGTGTGTTTCTTGTGGTGTGACCGAGGGTGAGGAAAGCTGATTTCCAACACTGTTTTCGTATCCAATAAATTGGACAACTTATGAAAAGGTTAGTATAGAAGTCATGCTAGAGTTTACTTTTAAATGGGTTGATTTTGATTATGTCTGATCCTAAATTGGTAAGCTGAAAGGATTTAGTAAAAAGATGAAATGGGTCAAATGGGATAGAAGCCATCCCCTAAGCTTATTAGAAATGGGTATTAATGTATTTTGTTCGATAAAATATTATTACTGTAATCTTTGTCGTCACCACACTGTACCTCTACCTTCTCTAACCACCAACCACCAACCACCACCATCTCCACATCCCACCACCTCCACTGGCCGCCTAACTCCACCACCACCGCAAGATTTAGTTGATCAAATATAGTGGTGTAGGGGTATCAATCGGGTTATCGGGTCGGGTTGCGGATTGTCGGGTTGAGTCTATCGAGTTACGGGTTACATGCTAATCTCATCCCACAATTTGCTTCTTTTATAAAAATATTACTAAACATGAGATTTATTTAAAAAGAAAACCAACGCAACATCTTATTTCCCCAAGCCTAATATATAACGCGAATAAACGAGCAGTTCAAAGTATATTAAGTAGCCATTTGGCCTGAAATTTTTGGGTCAGTAGTTATGTCGTTATTTTCCCTCTTGTAGCACCAGCTTGTAAATTATAGAAAGCAACTAAGCTACTGATTCTAACTAGAACAAAGTTCAAAGATCCAATTTATAAATTTGTTCAAGAATCGTGACCAATGGACTATAATAAAGTGGCATTCATTCAAAAATTATTGATTTGTTAATGGGACATTATAGCATATCGGGTCAACTCGATAGCCCGATAACGAACCAATTCAAACCTTAACCCGACCCTATAAGGCTATCGGGTTTATCGGGTTGACTCGATAAACCAGATAAGCTAAGTTGGACCCGAATCAACCCAACCTTATAAGGCCTTCTCGGGTTCAGGTCAAGTTCGGGTCGGGTGGGTCAACCCATTTGACACCGGTGTATGGTTTAAATGATGAATGTTTGAAGAACATCACCATGTTCTTAACGAAGATCAAGATCTTCAAATGTATGTGGGGGTTTGTGAACTCATGTTACAATATAAAAGTTTTGTTCTTCAAGAAGAGGGTTTTAATAATGATAGATTTGTTAGTTTTGTAATTTGTAGTTAAGCAGATTTATGTTTCTTGTGTGGCTGTGTAAGTGGGCGAAAATGACGTGGAGCATGACGGTATAATCGTGCGACATGTCACATTACATGTACAATTGACGGATGACGTGAATTTTAGAGGTAAAAAACGAGGTTTGATGATAAAACCAACGAAGTTTGATGGGTAGTGTGGTAATTGTTTGATTTATGTCTGAGTCGCTGTTAAAGAAATTTTTTCAGTTAGCTGTAACTTTTTAATGTTTAGCTGATGATCTTTTTGCTACAATCTAACCACCAATCCAGTTCTTGTTCTAATCTAACTCGAGTGTACCCTTTTAACAGGATAAAAAAACAAAGAAAAACATACAAAACAAAGCTACATTCAATGTTTCCAAAACACATCTTAATGCATTTTCTGTATGTTGCAGAAATCTAAGAGCACCCACAACATAAGCATATGCTAACCAAAAAGTCTTAAATTCATACTGTAACAAACTCAAACATATATCATTAAAATAAAAAACTAATACTAATTAAAAATTGATTCGCAAATGAAGTCTTTATTTGGACAGTTTTGAAGTCAACAACTCATACTCTTGTTAACAGCTCCAGTGTTAACCAAGGCTCTTAGTGTACAAGAACGCAAAAGGCACTTGCCGCACGGGAGTGGCATCTTACCTTGTATAATTTAAATAGCGAAATCACGGGTAAAAAACATCAAACCTGAACCACCAGAAACATCTCTAAGACTTCTATCACACACAAGAAATCCATACCAACCCAACAATATAAAATTAACCTGTTTCAAGAATAAATTTTGCAATAATTGAACAAATATCAACAAAATGATAGTGAAAACAACTAAAATATGGGATTCGAATAGTGGATCTAGAAATATATTTTCAGTGAGTATCTATTGAGAGGCTAATGGATAAATATTGGATTTCCTTATCAACGAAAAACTTCCATCTAGATCGTCATGGAATTGCTGGTAAGAGTAACGACGTCCATTCCACCCTACCACGAGGATAGGGTACCGAAATAAAGGCATTGTACCAGCATACTATATAATTTAAACAGAGAAACTGTGGCCGAAAAACATGAAACTCAAACCACCCAAACCGTCTCCAACACTTCTTACACTGATGCGTGAGCAGTGAAGAAAACTTCGCTATCTTCGAAGCCCCCAACGACATAGCTCCTTAGGTTTTAAAAACCACAATCGATTTATGATGGCTGGTCAACAAAACCCAAAATTTAACTACATCAGCATGTACCCAAAAAAAATACCCATTTCAACTCATGATCCTACCCGCCTATTTTTCAATTCTATTGAAAGAGCCTTTCCTTACCTTAAATTGATGACCTTTATATTCATGTAATATTTCACTAGCATGCCTGCAAAGTAAAGAAAAGTCAATAAAAGTAATCTTTTTAGCTAACTAAATAGAATGGAAAAGAATGCAAGTTTTACAAGTCCAAAAGCCGCAATGTAGAGTCCATACAGCTTGCCATCACATGACTATTATTCTGGCCAGAACACATACACGTGACCGAACTCTTCAAGTCATGAGATTTTAATTCGCTGAAGATAAACGCTGCGTTCTCGAGTTTGTTTTTGGAAGGAAAAGAAAGAAAATGAAAGGAAATAAAAAAATTGTTGTGTTCTCGAGTTTTTATCAAACAGAAAAGAAAGGAAATAGGAAGGATTTGATAGGAAAATTAAGAGGTTTTTTCCTCCAAAATTTTCCGCCCAAATATGAGCGGATTTGGAAGGAAACAAATTTACACCTAAACTATTTGCTATAAACTAAGTTATATAACCTTCGTTATTTTATATATCTTTTGTTATAGATATATTTTTATGTTAAAAAAGGCATAACTATATTTTTTTTTCTTTTTTTCTTTCTTTTCCTCCCAACTCGAGAACACGACTTTGTTTATTTTCCTTCCATTTCCGTTCATTTTCTTTTAACTCGAGAACATGAAATATAAATGCAAGTTTCATTCTTTCCACTTCTTTTCTTTACACTTCTTTACTTATCACTTCTATTTCCACAAAAGAAAACTCGAGAAAGCATTTATTGAAAAAGAAAATTAAACCTCTTGTCAAGTGTATTGGGTAAAGGGGGAATATAATGTAGACTACTCTCACGTACCTAAGAGTTCGAGTGTCAATTTCGCATACCGTTCCATCCAAACATCTGGTAAACCCGCTGATGAGTGAGCATGATGTGACATACAGTATAATTTAAGATAAAGGCAATACTACGATCAGTGCTTTTAAAAAAAATGTTAAAGTATATCACACTAGAAAATGTTATTTATCATCCGGCTATTTTGATAGTGCTTAAAAACAATGTTTTCAAACCCGGGTCGACCCGGTCGGTTCAACCAGTCGGACCGGTATCCAGCCACAAAAACGGGTAAAAAAAACCCGGGTTTCTAAAACCGGGTTAACAGGTTAGACCCGCCGGGTTTTGAGTGCCCCGGGTCATGAAACCCGGCCGGGTTTGGTTTTTTTCAATTTTTTTTTTTATAAAAACCGGGTTGACCCGGTGATCAAACCGGTTGACCTGGTCGAAAAAAACAAAATAATAATAAATGAAAAACCGGGTTGACCCGGTGGTCGAACCGGTTGAACCGGTCGAACCGGTACCCGGTAACAAGACCAGGTCAATTAAAAACATTGCCTTAAAAATACTTTTCCTACAAATATTGTATCTGACAATTAATTTGGTCATCTGTGAAACGGAAAAAATAATAAAAACCCAAAAGTATTTTATGCCTATTTCATGCTATGCTTTGTATTTGGTCCACCGCCTCAGCGCAGATCCAACAGTACGGGAGGACTGTGTTCCGGCCGCCGCAATTTAACCCTAACCCTAGCTTTCAGATGCAGCCGCCTAGTGTGGTTATGATGCCCCACATGAGGATGTATTCGCCGCCGCCGCCTAATGGTTGTTATCCTCAGCCGCCAGGAGCTATGAATCATCCACCAGGTGGGTTGAATTTCTTTGATTTTGACTTTTTACATTGCGTATGAGTTTATTGAATTGTTGTTCATTTGATTAGGAGGAGTTAGGCTGTTTTTGGAGACGAGGGTTTAGATTTTGTTTCAACGGGCTCCTATAGCGTTTAGCTTTTACCTCATTTTACACTTTATAAAATTGCACTTCATAAATACAACAATAACCAATCCATGGGGTAACGCCGGTTTATGAAATTTTGACTAACTAATTCACGGGGTTTGGCGTGGCCACTTTAGAGTTTTTACACCTAGAAAGAATTGAACTTGAGAATTTCACAAGCCAATTAGAAACTCTAGTAAAACAAGAGTATGGATTCTATGTTACCACACACTTATATAACCCAAACAACTACTATCGCTTGATAATATTGATAGTTTTGTGAAATATAACCTTAGGGTGTGTTTGGATTGAGGGTTTTGGGAATGGGATTGATTAAGGGTGTTAGGTTAGTTGATATGGGTTTAAAATGATGGAATGATACCCGAAAACAGGGGTTTTCCCATACCCACCTTACATGGTGGGTTTAGAATTTGATTCCCAGTCAATCCACTTTTTTTACAATTAAAAACCCAAACCCAACCAGTAAACCAAACATTAATATTAGATATGATATCTAAAATCCCATTCCATTTTATAATCAAACCCGTACCCAAATCCATTCCTGATAATAAACCAAACGCCACCTTTTGGGTTAGCGTTGGATTAAGAGTAGTGATGATATGATTTTTCTCGTAATAAAGTGTCATATTGATGTTGTGGTGAAAAAGTTTGGAAGGACTTCGTGATATGGAGTCCATATCACAGTTTCTTAGAAAACATTACCTCGCACAAGTGTTTTGGTATTCCAACATTTTTTTCTCTAGCTCTGTTCATTTTAGTTTACTTTTAAGTACTTTAGAGGAAAAAAGATGTGTTTTTTATGTCGTGGAGAAAAGGGTGGCCAGTTTCTTAACATGTAAGCTGCTATGTTACATATCTATCTATGTCCGGAAGCTCATACTCGTATTTGTTGTTCATTTTGCCTTGGTGAAAAGGGTGGTCAGTTTCTTAACATATAAGCTGCTATGTTTCTATATCTTATGTATAAGTTGTTGTCTTTGTTTAAATATATAATGCGTAAGTAGCCAAAGCGTGCAAATTTGGTAAATTTGGTCAAAGCGGTAACATAATCACGGTTGAAAAATGGCGGGTTAGGTTGACCCGGAACACACCGCCAAAATTATACCTTCTAACAAAAGTATGTGTGTCAACTTTGATTACAAAACTAGATTATTTTTTATCTGCTAAAGATTAATATAATATGATCTGACACACTCATAAGCGTGTGGGTGAAAACTGAAAATTCCCTATTGCATGCTCTGTTCATAGCAATGAAGTTCATCGCATTCTCACTTCTCCTTATCATTTCTTATCTTAAACCAATTAATTTTTTATGAATATTAACCCTTGATTGGTATATGCAGTTAAATTTTGATAAAGCAACCAAGGTGTATCTTAACCGATATATTGAGAAGAAAAAAGAGAACTTGAAGAATCGAAAAGCAGAATGCTGAAGGTCCGGTAAAGAGGAAGACAAGAAAGAACCTCTTAAGCCTTCCGTGGAGGAATCAAAGGATGTTAAAAAGGAAGATGATAACAATGAAGAAAATAAAGATAATATTGACTATGCTACTTTCGGTCTTGTGACTGATGAAGATAAGGAAGCTCACAAAGAAGCTAGTGAAAAGCTTATAGGAATGATAGAAGAAAGGATAAAGAGTAAACCTCTACCACCTCCACCTCCACCCCCACCCCCACAAGCTCCTATTACTGCTGTTAATATAACCTCTGAACTTCCAACGAAGTCGAGAGATGGCGATTCAGATGCTGACATGGCAAAAAATGGTTAGTACAAACTTTGGAGTCCAAGACGAATAACAAAACCGGCCATCAAGCCAATTAAACAAGCAACTCCCAGACTGATACCCCAAGCTGCAGTTGATCCAAGGACTGACAATGTAAATATCAAGATGTGTGTTAAGTAGAATCTTGATAAGTTATTATAAATATCGAAGCTAATCAACAAGCTTAAGGATATCCGTAAAACTTACGGATCGGAAGAATTATCAGCACAATCCTCAGCCTTTAGATTAAGTTGACAGACCAGTCTATTTCCATGATCCACAATCAATAACGCACATCTTTGAGGATCAAAAGCCAGCTCAAAATCATCAGAGAATGAAGCATTCTGTGTAGGTCCATCTGCTTTGCGTACCGATAAAAACGGACAAAAACGGATGAAAACCGATAAAAACGTAAGAAAAACATACAAAAACGGAAGATAACGGGGTGAAAAGTATAAAAACGGACTAAATCTGAAAGTCAATAACTATAAGGACCAATACTGTAAGTTTTTTAACTGAAAAAAAAAGTAAAAGGATGACCGGTGAAAGTCAACGCAAGCCACAGGGACCATTTCTGCCATTTTTCAAACTTTGTGACTTGGTAACCTACTAGTTCCCGGTCATATTACGTATATAGTTCCAAATTTGAAAGTATTTTGCATACAATGGTAATTTTCAAAGTTCATTGCGTACATTCTCTGTTTAAAAAAACTATGTTGCGTATTTTTAGCTTTCACCCTTTCTTTAAACACAGACAATAACACCCTCGACTCCCCAAGTAATTAGTAATAGCTGTTTGTTTTATAAACCATTTAGTAATAGTTATAAGTTTAAAATGACATAAAAGCTATATGCTTCTTTTATTAGTGTTTCGCATACGAGCGTTTTAAAACAATAATCCAAAATTGTCTTTTATTAGCGTTTCGAATCCAAGCATTATCAAAAAAGTTCCAAAAGCTAAACACTCATTGCCAAACAATCATTATATTCTACACGTTAGAAGCTAAATGTTCCAATAAGCTTGTCGCCAAACAAAGGCAAGCTTAGATAGATGACAATGACATCACAGTCATTTTCCCTAAATAAGGTGTTATTTGAGCTAAAGTGCATGAAAATGTCTTTTTTTTTTTTTTTGGTAGATATATGTAGCATACCTTTGAATTTGGTCTTTCTGATGTACCGTATAATCAGTTGTGTGTATTATTTGACGATTTTAGCCTTAATTTATACACTCAAATTTAACCGGAAGAGGAGTAAATCAGTCAAATAATACACAAAATTGGTCATACGAAACATCAAAAAGACCGAATTCAAAAGCACGCTACATAGATTTAGAAAAATAGGCTACACATAAAAAGTGACAAGTCAGATACATTTCCGTGCAATTAGCCCATTATATTTCAACGCTTATTTGAGTTGCATTTGTATAATTAGGGGGTGTTTGTTTAAGCTTATATGTGGGCTTAAGAGCTTATTTGATTTTGGCTCATATTTCATAAGCCTCAATTTCTGGCTTCTTTTGAGACTTATGGCTTATACTATATAAGTTTATCATACCATAATCGACCTATATAAGCCCATAAGTCTAAAAAAAAGCCAAAAAATTGAGGCTTATGAAATATAAGCCAAAGCACAAATAAGCTCACAAGCCCTTAAATAAGCTTAAACAAACACCCCTTAGCAAGCCATTAAACATAATCTAAAATGCTACACCAAACGCTACTTGCGAAACAACAATTACACTAAAACACTTTGCCCTCCAAATATACCCATACTCGCCTGTAATTAATTTACAAATAAAGTCGAAACTTGTTATACCTTCACCGCCTATAAACGACACCGTAAAAACACAACTCCTAACAGAATCCAAAACGATGACGTCATCCTTTAACAATGATCGAGTTAACACAGCGTTAGGGTTAAGACCAAACTTATCACCGTCAATTAACGTCGTTACACTATAACCATCCTCTAACAACAACTCACTGTTAATACCTGTAACAAAAAAAATAATTGGTTAGTAAAAAAAAAAAGTGATAAATTGTATAAATATGTTGAGAGGTAATTAATTAGTTAACCTTTTTTTTAACTGTGAGTTAGGGTTAGGAGGATTGTAAAGGCGATGATGATGATCGGAAATGAAGGCATTATTATTAGATTAATGTGTTTAAGAGTGAGAGTAAAGTGAGATGGAGAGACACAGGGTATGTTTGGCATGGAGCGGTGTGAAGCTTTTTGGAGCGATGAGCGATGAGCGGTGAGCAATGAGCATTTTAATTTTTACTAGTCGTTTGGCTAAGGAGTGGTGAGCTTTCCTATTTATTAGAAATGCTCAATTTTTCAATGCTTCTTTAAGAAGTCGGCTGATGGCTGAGTGAGCCACACGCTACTCTGCTCATAACTCTACTTCACTACTACTCACAACCTACTTTTGCCAATCACACCCACAATCACAAACAAAAATAAGGCTTTTGCACTCACACAAGTCATCATACTTCTTAAAAACATTCAATTAGGTCACTCAAGGTAATATTTTTATTTATTCACGTCATTCTATTTTTTGATTTGTTTAATTAAATCACTATATTAAAGTTTACTAGTTACACTTTACTGATGTGTCATTTTAATGCTACTGTGGCATCACACGTGACTGTATATATCTACATGGCCTTTTTTTTTCCAAGAAATTGTACAAGCACTTTTTAATTTTGAAAAATTCGTTTTTACATCGTCTTCCTCGCCTCTCACCTCCTTCAGTTGTTAGAGTCTTGCGTGATATTGTAACAAAACCATCTCATACAGCCACCATCTAACACAATAGCCATCGACCACAACCAATACCTATTGCCGAGCAACACCACTGTCGCTCGTTCCGTGCCGCTAAACACCGCCATTAACACTGCAACGCAATAAAGCTCGAACCACTGACAACAGCATCACCATGCTTGATTTGAAAAATTCACTACAACCGTCGTAAACAGCCATCGTTCACTTCCCACTGCTGTCGTCAACACCCATCTTTCAAACTCAAGATTTGGGAAAATCTATGTCTATAAGCTACTTAAAAAATAATATTTGTTTGGCAGACATAGCTTATAAGAGATTATAAAAAAAAAAAAAAATCTTTCATAATCTCTGAAAATAAAAGGTTACTTTATATGGCTTATAAAAATAATCTCTTTTTATAATCTTTTTAAGCACCAGCATCAGCGCAATCTATTTTTGCCAAATATACCCGTAAAGGTTGAGTATAAAGCATTGTTTTTTATAACTTGTTAGTGTTTCGTCCACCTAAAACTGTTTGTGATGATGTTGTTGGAACTAATAGTGAGGTTGGAAAGTTGGCAACCTACAAAGGAGAAAGTACAAGCGTTTAATGGTGAAACTGCTTGTATAACTCATACAACGAAGAGTACAAGGATTTTATGCAAATCCTAAATTGGTTTATGTTTGACCTGGTTTGTAGGATTTGATTGGACTTAGTATATGATTTTCTTTAGAAACTAACTCCACTATCTCAACAAAATCAGGATATGCATGTCTTATGTGGTGAAAACAATGAAAATCCATAACATACGTACTCACCAAACTATAGAAAATATAGTTGATGTATGATTCTTCTCTTCATGTTATTCTGCTGCCGCCTTCGTGTTGTAATCGGGAGTTGTTGCTACTCAATGATTACATGTGTAGAACTGTATTAATCCTGGGGGCTTGGAGACTCGAGCAACTTACGGAGTGCCGAAAGTACTTTAAAGGAGAGGGATTTGGCATCCCGTACAATTCTCTTAGTTAGGTTTTTTCAGGTTCAAAGGATATATTGAAGATGATAACGATTCAGATTCTTGTTGATGTTTCGTTCGAGTTTCTACGACTCTCGTCTGGATGTGCTGCTGCTTGGATTGGTTTCTTGAGGATGCTATATAGGAACTCAGAATTTTAGTGAGGTGGTCATTTAATCTTAGTGTTATGGTTAATTGACTTTTGATTTGTTTCATCGTCACACGTTGGTGCGAGAGAACCTTATATGTTCAACAGATGTTTGGTATGGATTTTACGTAACAAGATGAACAACGAATAAAATGTTACTGCAATATTGAAATGGCAGATGAAGACGAAAATGGTAAGTTTTTCAATTCAACTAGATTTTTTTCTTTACGTTTCTATTTTTGTATGAAGGTCAACCAGTTAAAACCAGTCCTGGTCCTAGATCTTTTTACTTCCTGTTTTTTACTTTTAGTTAGAATGACATATCACATTTTATTAAATATTGGGTTATATGTTATACTCGCAATTAATTATTAAGTTAAAACAAGATTTACTAAATATTTGAAAAATGAGCATTGAACATTTCTAATCCTTTGAAGAATGAAAATACCCTGTTTTCGAAAAACACCTCAGATCATTCTTTTGAAGCATTAAAATATAGTATATGTAATGGTATAATTTAAAAAGATTTATATATCAGAAAACTACGTTTAATATTATATAGAAAACACCAAAGGCCTTTGGTATGTGATTGGCCCATCAACCAAAAGGTGGGGTGATGCATAATATGTGAGTGAGTTTTTGCCTTTCATAAGAAATATCACATGGAAAAACAGTTTTACGTGCTGTGCATAAGTGAACGGACTTTAGGACCAAATATTCGGGCTTAATAGGTCCTAGGGATAGTCTCATGTTTGGCCTTGTTTGTTCATCTGTATTATTAACCACCACCGGGGTTCCGTATAACAGGTAACAGGAGTACACAAAATGGGACAGGTGACGACTAAGTCATGGAGTCTGCGACTGCTTCACAGACAGGACAAAACAACACCTTTGGAACCAAAAAGTTAGGATTTGGTCTTGTGGGTTTGGGAAAAAGAACTACTGTCCCTTCTCTATTCCACGAAGAGGAAGATGAGGATGCACAAAAGGATAAAAAGATGCGACCTTTGTTTCCTATAGATTATTCAACCGAAGAATTACAGGCTGTGAGAGAAACTACTCCGCTTGCACCATCTTCTAATTTGGCTGCAGCTGCTGAATTTTCAAAACGAATTGGACATGCAAATATAAAAGAAGAGAGACCTGATTCAGAAAGGGAACGCAGTAGACGGTCCCATGATAAATCAAGCCATCGAGATAGGGAACGGGAGGAGACTAACCGATCCAGAGATAAAACAAGAGAGAAAGAGAATGTGAAGACACCAGATAATAAGAAGCTTTTGGATTCAAAACAGTTAATTGACACCATTCCAAAAACCAAGGACGAGCTGTTTTCTTATCCAATAAATTGGGCAACTTATGACAAGGTTAGTATAGAATTCTTGCTTTATAGTTTACTTATAAATCGATTGATTTGATTATGTCTGGTCCCAAATTGGTAAAGCTGAAAGGATTGAGCAAAAAGATGAAATGGGTCAAATGGGATAGAAGCCATCCTAAGCTTATTAAAATGCATTAAAACCTTCTAAATCTCTATGTAAATTGAAGTTAAATGTTTTTGATAGTAATATAGGTTTTTGTACTCATATTTACAGCACTGGCAACATATAAAATTGAAATTTGTTTTATGAAAGGAGCGTTTGTGGGTCCCCTACTTGATCTAACACACAAAAAAGCTACCTGTTTGACTTGTTTCCAAATTCCTACTCGCCCATTTTCCACTCTTGCTTGCTTAATTGCCAAGTCTTGTTCTATGTATTATTAATGAATGTTGAATATTTTGTAAAACGGCGAACCTAGTTGTACGCATTTAGACACACAAACACAGTTTTATGATTCTATTATATAAGTATTACGATTAGTGAGAACTTTTGGTATTCTTAAACTTGCTCTTTGTTGCTTAGGGGGAGATAGTCTAACTGCGAAATTACTAAAATAGTTAAATATGGCATCTTTTTATTAGTTTGGATACTTACATGAGTAATAGCCACTAGGTATTCTTAAACACAGTTTGTGAAATATTTTTCTCCCGATAAAAGAAAGAAGGAAATACTAGAGTTCTTTCTTGTTGACATATGTGTCTGACATTGCATAATAATTTTTTTTTTTTTTTTTATTATTATTATTATTATTATTATTTTAATTTTTTTTTAATTATTATTATTTATATTTTACATATATTGTATTGTTTTAGAAATGTTGTGTATGCTTCACGGGTTCTCATAGGTATTTTGTTAGATTAATATTATTTAAGGATCAGATATGTTTATAATAAGGTAAGGATTTCGTATGGGAATATGCAATGATCTTAGGTAGTGTACATATATTAAAATTAGTTTTTCTTTTTTCGTTTTCATTATAACATATATCTTGACTTTATTCAGAATGGATTGCATGAACGGATGAGACCATGGATCTCCAAGAAAATAACCGAGTTTTTGGGTGAGGAGGAGACAACATTAGTAGATTATATTGTGTCAAGCACTCAAGAACACGTGACAGCAAATGAGATGTTAGAGCGGCTTCAGTCTATTTTGGACGATGAAGCTGAAATGTTTGTGTTGAAGATGTGGAGAATGCTCATTTTTGAAGTCAAGAAAGTGGAGACAGGTCTTGCAGGAAGAGCCAAGGCTTAAACGCTCTCCTTGTTGTCAACATTGTGGTATTATCGTCTTTTGTTGTAGCATTAGCACATTTCTTTTCAGTAACAGTTTTTTAGACAAGTTTGTTAAAAAGTCAAATCTAAAGATCAATTTAGCTGACATATCGCCAACATCGTCTTCTGAATAATTTGTTCTAAGATCTTTGAGCGAGTGTCATGTATCCGCAGAAATTATTTCGTTCATCCTGTAGTCCCAAGTTTCACCTTTTTAAATCAAGTGAAGTTTTGTCTCTAATTCTGTATCTGTTCATAACTTACTGGTATGAATGATAATGACTCGGGGTTTGCTTGGAAGTAATTTCTTAATGAGATAATTAGCTTGTTATGGAACGAGTTGCATGTTTTTAGCGTGTACGTGCATGTTTTTGCTGATTTGAGGATGTGCTAAATATTTGTAGGGGTTTTGCCGAGGCGCCCTTAATGGATGCGCTGAGGCGTAGTTTGCAAAGATACACTTTATACGCAAGTATGGCACTTGATCCATGTTTTATTACATGAATAATGAGAGTTTGATTTTGCCTCAAGCATCTTTCTATCATACATTTTGCTCCTGCCCCATTTCATGATAAATATTAAATTAATGTATATGCACGAAATTATAAATATTAAAATGAAAACATAAAATACTGTGATATAAATGAATACACGAGATTGTACATATACGAACGATTCATGTTGTTTCTCTTTATGAGTGTGTGTAAGGATATCTGAATAAGTATATATTTTTTTAAATAATGAGTCATTTTATTCTTCTTTAAAAGCTTAACACGCGTGTATACGGGTTTAAAAGTTAAATATGGCTACAATTATATCAACAAAAATATCAACATCAAAATGAAGGCACAACTTCATAAGTTACTATCATGTGAAAAATAAATATAGCAACGCCGCATAGTTTTTCAAGGGTCATTATATGCTATTAAACATGCATAATGTTTAGAATATGATATCGATAGTTAAATTTAAATAACATAAACCTGAACATCACGTCATTTAAACAACACATCAAATCATACGTTCAACAAAAATCTATATAAAATATTAATCGATATAAATAAATACTCCGTAATAAAAAGTTTATGTAAAAAACCGACCATGCATGGGTATTAGAACTATATAAGTATAAAGATTTTACATAATTTTATAAAATAATTTTATTTAACAATCCCGCATATGCAAAATTTTAAAAGCTAGTTTAAAGTAACAAGATATTTCCTATCTCCTAAAAACCTATCAGAAGATAGAAAATGATGTGTCATAAATACAAGTTCGTAAGAGTTTCCTAACGTCTATTTGAGACCATTAACTTCAGTCTTCACCATATTTTCCACAAAATAGGACAATTATTTTGCACTTTTGAAAAAAAAATTAATAAAAAAAATAAAAAGAAAATTTAGGATCATCCACTTTAAATTGTTGGACATATATAGCATCATCACTTAATTTCTATGACTTTTTCAAATATTGAAAATCTGTAGTAGCAATTAATTAAGCTATGGCTTTTTCAATTGAAAAAAAAGAAAGATAAGAAAACAATTTAGGACCATCCACTTTAAATTGTTGGACATATATAGCATCATCACTTAATTTCTATGACTTTTTCAAATATTGAAAATCTGCAGTAGCAATTAGTTAAGCTATGGCTTTTTCAAATGTCGAGACTTTTTCAGTAGCAATTAGTGAAACTTCAAAGCATGCATAATTAATAAAAAAAAGTCAAAGCAATAAGATATAGCACCATCACCATATATAGAACGGAAGTTATCGGGGTTTTTCCCTTCTTTATTGAACGTAAAAGTGGATTGAGTGAGGCTTTTGGTTGTGTGTTATAGGAATTATAAGAGAAAGTGCCTTTTTGGTTCTGTTATATGAATGTTATAGAATAAAAAGTTAATGTGGCAGTGTGTATAACACACTCCTAGCTCTCTTATATTCATGTTTATGTCACATAACAATTCGAGGACCAAAAGATATCACATGTTGGATGCACATGCAATAAGTACAAATTGAAAAGACTTTAAAGTCTTTAGATGTATAGTTTGGGACTTCAAATTGTTTCCATGAATATCTACACCACACAAATATATATCACATAACAATTGGAGGACCAAAAGATATCACGTTAAAGTCTTTAGACGTCTAGTTTGAAACTTTGATCTTTTTTCCATGAGTATCATCCAACTCTTTTCTGCACCACACATTATTCTTTTTCAAAGTCTATATATATGTTGATTTATCAGATAAAACTGTTGGAATTATATAACATGACATTCAAATAAATAACCACGAAACATCAAAGTATTCAAGCGGAAGCGTATAGGATTTATTAATGAACAATTAATTAACATAAAAGAATATGCATACCTTTTCTTGATTCTAGCCGAACAAGAATCAAATCCACAAACTAGCAATTAGGATGAACCCTAATTAGGGTTTATAGGATTATGTGAATTACCCCTTACCGTTTTGTAATTCAATCCAAGATAATAACAAAAGTATGTTATTACTATGTTCTTGTACACACGTACTAAACCGAATTAAAGTAATGCTAGTTTTATCAAACAAAATAACTTGGTATGTGGAAAAGTTTTGGATCGACACCCACAAAGGTGTTCGACCGGTTTGGAGAGCAAAAACACACACAAACAATTTAGGGTTTAGCTTAATGAATACAAGAGATGCAAAATCAAGACCCTAAGCCTTGTATATATACCCAACTAACTTGGTGAACAAGTTTGGCTTTGTTTCCTTTTCTCCTTGGCCGATCTTTGGTAGGCATCCCCAAGGATTCGGAAACTTCTCAAACTTTGCAATCTAGTCCTTTTCCAAATACATTTAACGCTCGTTAATCCATTACATTAATTACTTAACGTTCGTTAGTTATTTCGTTTAATAAATAAATAAATACAACGTTTATATTTAATTATTTAACTTTAAATTCTCATACGTAAAGTGTGCAATCCCATAGTCTCGAGTTCGATCCTAACTCACGTCTACTAATTTATATCCATAAAACCAACAGCTCCCACTTGGATATATCTTAATAGAGTGATCACATTCGGTTAGCGTCTAGCAACACTTCGATGCCTCTAGTACAACTCGAGCAAGGCTCCTGGAAAACCTTTTAATGATTTCTCATTATTATTATCCTTTTGTTTCTAATACCATGTTAAATAAAGATATGGAATTAAGTCATTCTTTATTCAACCATTCTGTTTCTCGTTATAAGTGATTGAGCAAGATTACCAAATCTTCTGAACATATTTAGGGAAGATCTTTGGGCGTGGCCACGCAAACATCTTGTCAACCCTACGAGGGGCCCAGCAGTATTAAACTCCAAATAAATTTGAAGGAACAAATTCTATCTTGAGTACGAGAATAACCCACAAACTTTGCAACACTTCAGGAAACAACCCTTATAACTACCGATTCGTATAGCGTTAAGTTGTTCCACATAAGTGCACTACATTCATGACACTTATCCGGTATCTCAAGTCTGAGGATAACTATTCATAATTTACTTATAACAATATCCACAAAGTGAATTATGTAGTTGGGATAAGTCCTATATTCAATTCATTGAATATCATCTGAAATTGGTATGCATTCTCATCAATATACTTTCAAGTATATTCTACCATATCTCTCAGATTTGTCTTAGTTTAATGATATTCCCATATCATTAATTGACAACGGACGATTTAGAATAAATTTATTCACGGATTTAAACATGCAAATATAGGATACAATATATTATAAAATCAAACATACCAAGTACTTGATTTATTATAACAATTGTTGAACATCCCTTATCCAAATACCAAATAGATCAATGCATGAAAATTCCAGTTGATGAATTATGCCTCAAGTAATGACAATCATACTTGTTGACAAGCATAAATCAACCAACTTGATCTATCATAATTTTTAGAATACTTATTTCAAGAATTCAATTAGTGAAGTCCTTGTATGTGTGCATTCACCAATCCACATAATAATTCATAAAGTGTGTGACATCCTCTATCACCAATTTATGACAATTTAAACTTTCAAATATTTTAAAGTTTAAAGTATCCTTATTCTTTTAATGTATAATGCAACTACGCTCTTAGTAGCACAACTAGTTCACATGGCCATTAATAAGGATGAAATCCTACCATGACTAGTATTGAGTGTCATCTCAATTAAACCAGCATCATTGTATACAAACAACAATATGCTCATTAAAACTCCGTAAACTTTAATATCTTATTGTGTAATGTTTGATGCTTTCCAAACTTTCAAGTTTAAAGCTGATGACAATTTGCACAACATTTGACATATTGTTCATCCATAGATTTTAGGAGCAATTCCAGGCTGAGGATGTAAATCTTTCAGAATATTCATTACACAAGTTATCTAATAACTTTTAGTTAGATATCAATGTTGTCAAATCACTTCTTATTCAAGAATGATACAACAATTTTAATACACAACATGATGTACATGATGAATCTACAGGTCAACCTTAGAATTCATTCACGTTCTATCTTGTCAAAAGATATTTATCAATTTCCCAAATGATATATCATGTTTTATTAGAATCATTTATTTTACTGCACACATGTTTATTAACAATAAACATATATTTCAAGGTTGTATGTTTTAATTCTTAAATCTTACAAGTGAAGTTTCATTCCAATCTAAGACTTAACATTTAGCTTACAAGGAATGTTACTTACTATATGTTATACAACATATAAGATTTAAGAAACTTAACATAATACTCCCACTAGCTTTTAAGAATACTTAAAATTTATCTTATTTTAATTATAAATCGAAAATGGGATTTAGTAATTAAACATAAGAATAATTTCATAGATGCATGCATTTATCCATTCATGAATTATTTGCACTTCGTACACTTTCAAAGATTATATGAATTCAAAAAAACCTTTCAATTACTTACCGTCTTCGCTCAAGTAATTTCTCAAGAAAGAATTTTGATATTCCATTGTCATATTTCATATTAATGAAAACAAGTATGACCATTATCATCTTTATATATTTAATGTGTCTAGAAAAGAATATTCAATCATAATTAATTGCTTAAGTATGATTAATAATCTTGTCATGAATTAAATATGTGTACAATATTGTCCATATGATTTCTACATAGAAATTCAAACCACTAGGGTTTTCCATCTCTTTGAAGTAACTCATTTCTATTCTCTAGTCTAACTATTAAGATAAACCAAATTTCTAAAATTGATTATCTTTACGGACAACATCTTTAACATTCATAGTATGAGTAATTTACCCAATTCAATATTTGGTAATCCATCATAATGATTATGAGGTTTACTATAATCATGTAACTCATATTCTTCTCAGCATATAAATCAAATATCTGAGATATCCTTGCAGATCTATGAATGAAAATTCCATCATCATGAGGTCTATCATTTACATGTCTAACCTCATCATGATATTTACTAGTGTGTTTTAGAAGATTATGTATCTTGTAATTTTATCTTTCAAGATAAAAAAAAAAACTCCCATTTGCCTTTTGTAATATATAAACTATCTATATATACTTAGCAATTAGAGCAAAACTACATTGTTCTCTTTTTGGGACATTACAAATACACATTGATAATTCCTGACTTAAGTTTGTTAACAACCTATTCATAAGTAGTTTAACAAATTCAGAATCTTCAATTTTAAAACTTAATGTGATTCATCACATTCCATAATGAAATGGTGTTTTAATTAATCTTCTAGGTTGGAGTCATATTGAGTATATTCAATTCATACTCAATTTCTAACATTGTTACTTTTTAAGAAAGAAGTTATGGTTATCATGAATCAAACAAATCAAATAGAGTTTGATTCTCCTAACTGAACATACCATCAACTTGTGGTATTCATTAGAATTAATATTGTAAGACAATCTAACAATATATAAGATAAACATATTCCTTTTGGCTTACGTATTTACCAACTAAGTCAACTTAATGGTATAATAGACTTTCCAAGCCAATTACATGCTTTATAACACAAGTACCTTTTAACCAAGTCACTTCATATCCATGTTTCAACAAGAAACATAAACTGTTATAATCCCATTATACGTTATAAATCATTGATCAACTCAATGACTTCTTGTATATGTCTTAATTAAAAAACATAACAAGTTAACGTCTTACTTTATTATAAGTCTTAAAAGACTTTATGTTTATGTCTTTACAATGAATCATAAACATGTTTAACTAAAGTAATTATGAACACAACTCTTGGTTTCAATAGTAATTTCAAGTTAATTTATTTTACTTCATAATAATGTAGGACTACATTATTTTTCATTTATGTCATTCCAAAATACATAAATAAACAAATTGAAGTAGAATTAGATTACTTAATTTATTTTATGTCATTCTAATAATACATAAATATTTAATTTGAAGTAGTTTTATATCTATCATCTTGACACATATTCTAAATACTTGTCTAATTTAGAAACTGCAAATATGTCCATGCAAGGTCTGACTTCACATAGAGATTTACTTTGTTGTTGCAATCTCGCCAAGTTCTCACATGACGTAAATTTCAACACCAAGTGTTTCTCGAATAAGATATGTACAAGTTATATTAGAATGTTGGTCTCTTACCTTGCAGTCAAGAGAATCCTTTAAATCATATACCTATATGTTGTCCCTTGCACACAATATAGATTTCTCCCACTTGTGCATTGAACAACATCATGTAGCAGATAAACAACACGACATATGTTTGTTTATGTGACTAATATGATTGTGTCATTGATATTAGCATAACTAGTAGATGTAGAACCACTTCATTGTCTAATAAGGAAACGTACATGACTATCCTTGAAAACATAAGTGTCTACAAGTGGAAAGTAATTATCTTAAGACATTCTAGAGATAATCTGGTTACTACCAAGATGACAAAGCTTGTAACTCCCACTGAATAAGAGATCATTACATTAATTCCTTATTCAAGAATAAGAACACAACACTCCTACTGGATTTGACAACATTGAAAGTGTTTCATTAACCAGTGAAAGAAAATTGTGTTCTATTTACTTCCTTACACTTTTGAAAAAGTCCATACATAACAATTACTTATGTACTTAAAGAGTGTATTCTACTATGAAGGTGATGAACCATCCATCAATTCTATTAACTTGAAAAATTGGGCATGCAATTTCTTTCTTAATAGTTCTACTATTCCAACAATTGTAAGTAGTACTTTTAAATGGTCAAAGCACAACAACTAGATAAAATATACTAGTTTGTCTTTTACCAATTACACAGTAATTAGTCTAGCTTCTAATTTAATAACTCAGACATATGCAATTTTCTTAACTATTAAAATTTGCTTACGAGTTATGTATTTAGAATTTAGACAATTCTAATTGTCCTATCATATCTTTCTTCATTCATGAAAAGGAATAGGGTTGAATCTCACTCTTTCGCGTGAAAAGAGGACTAGGTTTATTCATTTAGCAAACTTGACTCTACAAAAAAAAACCTTACAGGTGTAGATCAATTTACCAATACAGAATAACCTACTTTTACGGTTTAATGTTGCATTAATACATTTAAAGAATTAGCAAAATTCAATTTTAGTATTTTCGATAATTAAACTTTTCAAGAAAATAAAATATCCAAGGTAATATTCATATAACCATAGAATTTTCTCGAAAACTAGGATCCAAATTATCATAGGTTCATTACATCAGTTGATCTGCTAGCAACGAACGCATATAATAAGGTAATCTGTCGAACATTAATTGGCAAACAATTTCCAACTCCTAGATCATTATGGGATTTAAATTTTCCAACGCTATTGCAAATATAAACATGTTTCATCCCATCTTATGCCATTGAGTCCAGGTCTCACTTCCTACTCAACTTAAGTGTCTAACTTAAAGAACTGCAAATATGTCCATGTAAGGTCTGACTTTACATATATATTTACCTCTCCATTACAATCTAGCCAAGTACTCTCATGACATAAATTGCAACTTCAAGTGTTTCTTTTAATTAGATGGCATATAACTTAATTTAAAAGGGTACTAGTTTTGATTTTATGTGGTTAAATCAAATATGTGCAAAGATGTCATGCATTCATTTTGTAGCATAAATTTAATAAAAAATCTTTTTATTACCAATTTATAAAGATCAAATTATCAAAGTTTTGATTGAGGTATTGGGTTCACCAATCAAGGAATTTAGTGATAATTATCGTCCATTATACCGTACTTTTGCATAAGTGTAAACACTTAGTGTTTCGGATAATTACCACCGAAGTGGCGCATGGAATTAAAACTAATTCGCCCTTAAGATGAGCTTGTACATATTATGGCTTACTAAGTAGCTCCATTCGAACATCACAGAGGGCAGAGGACGGGTAAGCTGAAGCATAACCTTAGATATCCTTTCAGTGTGAATGTGCGCACTTCTTTATTAACCCCTTTATAGTTCATTCTAATGGGTGAGCCGTTCATCATTGTACCAAAGTCACAAATCAATTAAACTTTTGAAAACTTAACTCTTCCAAAACAAATCAAATTTCGCCATTGTTTAGTCCAGTATTATTTTTCTATTCAAAATTACCCTTTGCTTAAAACCGTCTAACATAATAAACAAACAAGTAATACCAATAAAAAATAAACTACTAAAAACAATGCACACATAATAAACAATTTATACGTGTAAACAAGTAGCCACATGCAACTTATTCGATAAAACCCTATTAATAATCAATGTCTAGGTTAAATTAATGTATATATTAATTTAGGGTTTTCACTCCAACAATAGAAAGTGAGCCACATACATCGATGAATCGATTGCGTAAACCCTTAATTAAATTATACCAAATTGCACATAATTGATTCATTAATATATATATATATATATATATATATATATATATAATTGGAGTCTTCCACAATTCAAGATTTATCGTAAATAAATATATCTTAACAATTAAACAATATCAAAGTAACTTATCCATGACAAATATGCATATATTATCATGGATATATCATAACAATTATACAAATAGCCACAAGATCGCATATTAAAAAAAATTCCATGACACATAACAAATTATTCATGAATTAATCACGTAACTAATATATTAATTCTAGGTTTTAATAAGGTTAGCAAACAATTTTCAAAAACCCTAAAAATTTATACATGTGTCGACATTAAAAAATAGGGGTACGCCCCAATTCATAAAAAAATCGACCAAACAATAATACATAAACCCTAGATTAACATATCAAACAACATACAATTATTTGTTTTATTACGTGTTTATGTAATTAATTACTCATTAAAACCAATAACTCGTGATACCACTGTTGGAATTATATAACATGACATTCAAATAAATAACCACGAAACATCAAAGTATTCAAGCGGAAGCGTATAGGATTTATTAATGAACAATTAATTAACATAAAAGAATATGCGTACCTTTTCTTGATTCTAGCCGAACAAGAATCAAATCCACAAACTAGCAATTAGGATGAACCCTAATTAGGGTTTATAGGATTATGTGAATTACCCTTACCGTTTTGTAATTCAATCCAAGATAATAACAAAAGTATGTTATTACTATGTTCTTGTACACACGTACTAAACCGAATTAAAGTAATGCTAGTTTTATCAAACAAAATAACTTGGTATGTGGAAAAGTTTTGGATCGACACCCACAAAGGTGTTCGACCGGTTTGGAGAGCAAAAACACACACAAACAATTTAGGGTTTAGCTTAATGAATACAAGAGATGCAAAATCAAGACCCTAAGCCTTGTATATATATACCCAACTAACTTGGTGAACAAGTTTGGCTTTGTTTCCTTTTCTCCTTGGCCGATCTTTGGTAGGCATCCCCAAGGGATTCCGGAAACTTCCCAAACTTTGCAATCTAGTCCTTTTCCAAATACATTTAACGCTCGTTAATCCATTACATTAATTACTTAACGTTCGTTAGTTATTTCGTTTAATAAATAAATAAATACAACGTTTATATTTAATTATTTAACTTTAAATTCTCATACGTAAAGTGTGCAATCCCATAGTCTCGAGTTCGATCCTAACTCACGTCTACTAATTTATATCCATAAAACCAACAAAAACAGCATCAATCAATACAAATTATATACAGCATATATACGTTATGAGAGAAAATATTTGCTTTTACGTTATGCAAACTCTTGTTTTGTTTATCTTTTCACTTGTTCTACTATGGTTTAATACCACGACAGCCACTTCCCTTGGCCACAAACCGGTTGTAGCAGCA
Source organism: Chrysanthemum makinoi (assembly GCA_910596185.1). Taxonomy (NCBI): domain Eukaryota; kingdom Viridiplantae; phylum Streptophyta; class Magnoliopsida; order Asterales; family Asteraceae; genus Chrysanthemum; species Chrysanthemum makinoi. The sequence goes on along the minus strand of OU343225.1, from coordinate 11,827,507 downwards.
GGAGGGGCTACTAATATGTGCATCGATAATGAGAGAGAAGCTCTTCTTGGTTTCAAAGCTCGCCTTCTAGACCCCGATGACCTGCTCTCTACATGGAGACCCGAAGAAGAAGAAGACTGCTGTAAATGGAGTGGAGTAACGTGCGAAAACCAGACAGGTCATGTCACAATGCTTGACCTGTGCGACTCTACAGGTCGTGTTGGAGGTGAGATGAGCCTTTCATTGCTTAACTTAACTTACTTGAATCATCTAGATCTGTCCGTATGTTCTTTCAATGGAACGATATGATCCCCTTGTTCATTGGCTCCATGACTCATTTAACTTTTCTTAACCTTGCATGGAATCAGTTTAATGGAACCATTCCCAATTTCATCGGTTCCTTGACCGGTTTAACTTTTCTTGACCTTTCTGGAAATGAGTTTACTGGCACCATTCCCATGTCCATTGGTAACATGACTGCTTTAACTGTTCTTGACCTTGAATGGAATGAGTTGGTTGGAACCATTCCCTTGTCCATTGGTTCCTTGACCGGTTTAACTTTACTTAACCTTAACGGGAATCAGTTGGTTGGAACCATTCCCTTGTCCATTGGTTATTTGAGAAATTTAACAGAGGTTTACCTTAGTTATAATAATTTTAGTGGAACCATTCCCGAGTCCATTGGTTCCTTGACCAAACTAACAGACCTTTACCTTAGTTATAATAATTTCTCTGGAAACCTCACCAATTTGAGATTTCTTTCCTTAAGAAATCTCAGAAGTTGCACAGTTGATAACATAGATTGGTTGTCTTTTCTATCTTCTTTAAGTTTCCTTTATACGGATGGAACTTCTCTGGCCAAAGCAAATAACTGGGTAAATGCAATTATAGGTCTCCAAAACCTATCAGCTGTAATATTAACGGGATGTGACCTCTCAAAAGTCATGCATCCATATTCTTCAGTTGTCAACGCTTCTTCATCTATTGTTTACCTTAATCTCGAAAACAACAATCTCAACTCATCAAGTTATCGCTGGTTGTGCCCATTTGTTGGCAATAGGCTTAAGTCTTTTGATGTTTCTTTCAACTCGCTTGATGGGAATCTTTCAGATTTGCTGAACAACTTGTCTCGATGCACATCCCCAAATATGTTACAAGTATTAGATGCTTCAAATAACCAATTAACAGGGTCATTGTCTGATGAGATTCAAAACTTTTCATCCCTAAAGAGGTTGAACCTAGATTCCAATCAGTTAAATGGAACAATAAGTGACAAATTGAGGCAACTACCCACACTTCAAGAACTACACCTATCTTCCAATTCACTTAGAGGTGTTATCACCGGAAATGTAGGACTATGTGGACTTCCTACAATGAAAAAATGTCTCGAAGATGAAGATCAAGGAGTTCCACATATCCGTGATGGTGAGGGCGATGCACAAAGTACAGACGAACTTCAAAGATGGTTTTATATCGGAGGGGCCACTGGTTTTGCAACTGCATTTTGGGTAGCATGTAGCGCTTTACTTTTCAATCATCGTCTCAGACATGCTTTTTTCCAATTTCATGATTTCATGAAAGACTGGGTGTACGTAAAGGTTGCGGTGTTCATGGCAAAATGGCGAAGGGTTGCACGTGCGTAGTTGTATATGTTTTTTGTGTGTTCTTTTTCATCTACTTATTATTGTTTTTATAATGTTAAGTACATAGTATTGTAATTTCATGCTTCACTTGTATTTGGCGATGGTTTTTAGCCCCATTTATAAATAAAATTGCCACTAACACCATGGGTGGCCATTTCCCAACGCTGTGTGATATACGGCATCTCCATATATTCATATATTTCAAATTGTATAATAATTTGATGCACAAAAGGTGTTTACTAAAATGCTTGATGATGTTAAGGTATCATGGCTTGCTAAAGTGAACAAAGTGTGGTGTGAAGATTGTAGCGTTGTTTTAGTCTTGATTACGAGGCACATGAAATAAGCCTTTACGCAAATTAATCTGAGTAATGGTATCCTTTTTATTACTCGTAATAAACTTTAGTTTTGTTTCTCAATCGTTAAAATAAAAATCATTGGAAATTTTCTTAAGTCAGCACACTGTGGTTTCTACAATGGATTATTAGTCCCTGTTCAGACCCTATCACAAGATAGCGAACACAATCTAAAAACTCTAACAAACATAAAAGAGCATGTTAGTATCGTATAGTTCTTGTTTGATCCATTGCTATAACAAGGACCACATGTTGCTTCCACTAAACATGTACTCAGTTTCTTGTTCTGTTGCATATACTCGATAGTAGTGACTTGATCTAATTTTGCTTACAGTTTTATAAATATACCACTAAAGTCATAGCATACGATTAATATGCTCCATGTTGGTGTGAAAATGCTCTACTTTTTAAAACTGATTAGTAATGAACAAGAAATAAGTATGTTGGTAACTGCTGGTTTCTGGTGAAAACACCTAATATCCAGATGTTATAAACTAATTATTAGATGGTCTTATGTTATAAACTAGCCTGAAATTAGTTACATAAGATTAAATGACGCGAGAAAAACTTTTGACGGAAACTATTATAGTTGCAATCACATAAAAATTAAGATTTTATATTTATCATGATCCATAGATATTAAGCAAGAACCACGAAACTTGAGCCTGATATCTCATTTAATTACTTGATTGGGGTTTTCAGCATCCACATTAGTCTCATCTTGTCATTGCGGATACCAACCGATGAAAAGAGAAAATGCCAGATAAAGAAAACTTTGCAATTACCTATCACTTTTAGCTAACGATTTTATTCATCAGGTTATGTTAACTGTTGGGAAGAAATTCAACAAACCGGTTTTCTAGAGCGGAACCATGAATCAAGAACTACTCCAACAAGATCTCGACAAAAGGTCATGATCCTTTAATGTCGAGTGGCACCAACACACACACAAAAAATATATTTTGCACTCAAACTTTTATTAAATGTGAGCAAGAAAAGAAGGTAGAAATAAACCTCACCCCTCATCTCTAATAAGCCAAAAAACAAATAAGCTAATAAGCCACATATAAGTTTCTACAAACATTTCACGCCATTAACTTTTTAAAAATTTAGTGACCACTAATGTTCGTCACTTTTTTATACCGAAAAATATCGCATATGTATAGTGACGAAATTAGTGACCACTTTTGAGCTTGGTGACTAACTATTTATAGATGACCAAATATTAGTGTCCATGTACTATTTGGTCACTATTTTGCCTAAATAGTGAGAAAAAAAAAGTCGGCATTAAATTTTGGTCACTATAGGCACTTTTTCTTGTAGTGAAACCTCATCCCTCGTCTTTTTTTTTTGGTAAAGGGTTTCCCCGGTAAATATATTACTCCAAAAAAACATTTAAGTACAAAGGATATGAGTGAAGTCTCATATCTCAGCCCGTTACATAGGCGGTAAAGCTAACATAACAAGACACTTCCTATCCTTAAAACAATAAAACAACCACTACTCACTAGATTATATTTGACACAAAACCAAGCATAACCTAAAGTCTAGATTGCTTACTTCCGCGACCTTGGAGCTTGATATCATACATGTCAGAAAAAGCATCCAATTGCCCTGGTAAATCATAGACCTGATCCGCATAATCATCATAATAATCTTCTAGCTCATGACCGCCGCCATTTGATGCGAGAAATTTAGCCATAGGATTATCCGGCTCAAGCACCTCCTCATCATCCTTTGTCAGAAACTATCACATCCCCACTTTAGAGAATGGGTTACCCACCATAGAATACTGGAGGCGAGAAGAACTAGGCTTAGTAGCCGTATCATGCGCCTTTTAAGAGGTTTACCATCATCATCCACAAGAGTAACTTTCCCCTCAATAATTAGCTTTTCAAGCTCCTCAATTTTTCCAACAATAGAAGTAGTACTAGTGCTACTATTTCCACCCTTAGCAGAGCTACCATCTTTGGTCAAGTCAACAGTAACACTAGGAATATCAGCCTCATCAGTATCAACCATATTAAGAGTATCAAACGGATTTGATGTAGCAATATTCCTCCCACTTGTACTAGCCACTTCAGTAGTCTTTTTCTTTGTAGCATCCGGCACCTCATCCCTCGTCTCTATTTATAGAGAATGAAATAAGAGAAACCTAATCTTTGGTGAATAAGAAATCTATAATTGAGGAGGTTAGGAGATTTTCTAATACATGGATAACCCTATTAAACAAGTGCAATACCCGTGCGTTGCCCGGGCACATCTTTTCTTTTTACGTTGTTTGTCTTAGTTGAGACACATTACAATATATAAAGAAAGATAAATGATAGTTTGTATAGTTGACACATATCCTTCATTCTCGGTTGAATTGTTTCGTAGTTTCCTTGTCAAAGAGAAAAAAAATGTTTAGTATCTATTTTAAAAACTTATTAATTACTTACTTAGACAGTGATTAAAAAAAATAACGGCTGACACATTTCTTTTTGCCAAATAAGTGAATAATGATTGTAAAAGGCTAATTTTTACAATGTTGGGTGTTTCTTGAAGATCTAACTTTCAGCAATAAAGGTTAGTTCATGTGTTATCCATGATTATTTACACCCATGACCACCTATAAAAAAGGTTAATTGTTGTTTCATTTTTCTTACACCATCTGCAACCATATATGTAAACTTCAAATAGGTAGTTACGTTCTTTAAGTTCTCTAGTTAGAGGTTCATGCTGTTTTTAGTAGCCATAAAATAATGAATCATATTATGTATAATGTATCTATCGAAAATTAACAAATTAACAAACTTTTTGAAATTTTCGTGAAAGAACTCAAATCCTTCACATGATCAGATAATGTATAAATGAAGTGAACAATTAAACATGTGCTTTATTGTGTAACTAAATTTCCAGGATTATGGTAAACAGCTATAAAATAGGTAAACTTGTATTTTAAATGGTTAAGATTTGATTTTAACATCATCTAATGGCTGAGAATGAATGCCAAGTCACTATTTTTTATATATGCTCCGCCAGCAGTAGAAAGGGGAATTTGAGCTAAACTACAACTAGGCCCCTACACTTATATCCTAACTATTACACACTAATATTCTAACAATTTTCACCTTAGTGGTGATAGTTAGCTTTCTCCGATTCGCTGTAGCTTCAACCAGTGCCCGGAACCTCGGACTGGGGACCGCCTTTGTCAAGGCACCAATAGCAATACCTGCTACTAACTTTGACTCAAATTCTGACTCTGTAGAGAGTCCCTTTAGCCATGTATATTCGTTCAATTCTCCAGTAAGTGTCATATATTTTGCTTCAGTTGTTAACAAAGTCATCATATGTTGCAATATAGCCTCCAAGCTCACCGCACATTCATTTTTCATAAACTCTTACCTTGTGATTGAATTACCCATGACAGTGATCAATCTACCCATGGCGTAGTCAGAATCCACAAAAGTTTGTACGTCCGTCTGTAATTCAAGATCAAACTTATGGCAGGTCTCGTGCACAACAGTTGATACTTATGACTTCCAACTGCATATATACATGACCCCTTACTCTTTTTTTCTTTATCACAATTTCCTGACAGTCCACCCTCCAACGACATTGTGGAGTCTCCCCAACAATATTTGAACCAACATAAATCGTAACACCCTTAGAGTATTACCACTCTGTTCTGAAGATCTCCATACCAAGTATATTTTCCTTTGCTTCATCCAGAAAAACCTTAGTAACCCAGATCTCAGTGTTACTTTCGCAAGTAAATCCCATATAATCTATATAAAGGAATAATAATATGAACATACCTGGTGCATACTTCTAGTTATATATGTTAGTGTCGTCATTGTTTCGCCTGAAACCATTGTTGAGCATATACACATACTAGACTGAGTATCCATATATTCATTCATTAGAGCCATTCACTTGAAAATTGACTCACAAGAAACTTCATCACAGAAAGTCAATGACTCGTGTGCATATTCTTCTATAACTGCAGCAACTTCTAAAGCAGCCATAATACTATTACCTTTATACCTGAGTGGTTCTCGTACTCAACATTGCTCCCAATCAAGTGCAAACTGATATTCGATTAAATCTTGAGCCTGAAAAACCTATGAACCATCACTCATATCGCAACTCCCTAGAGGTTCCACCTCAAATCCAACTCCAAGCAACATCTGTGTTGAACACATACCTACACAGACCCTTTAAGAGTAGTAAAGTTATTGGAAATGTATATATTTACAAACACGTAAATGTCCGGATTCGAACTCGTGACCACGGGATTGCACACATTAGCGAATGAGAATTAAAGTTAATAATTAATGTTTATCTTTACGATTAATTATTGCACATTAAGTCCGGTTAACGATCGTTAAGTATTTAACGGAAAAATGACTAACGACCATTAAATGAAAAGAGAAGGACTAGTAATGGAAAATCTTGAAATTAAAAGTTTTGGGTTTTCTCTTGGGATTGCATTGTGGCCGGCCAAGGGGCTTCTCCAAGCCCTAATCCATAACTTTTTTCTTAAGATTTCTATTCACTATATAAACAAGGTTAGGTTCTAGGGTTTTTCATAACTTTGTGCATTGAATTAACCCTAGATCTCTCCTCTCCTCTCTCTTGTCCCTATTCGGCCGAACACCCCATTGTTAGGGAGTTTGGTTTCGTTTTTCTTAAAACGAGGACTTGTGTTAGATCTAGCAATCGCTTGATTCGTTGGTTAATTCGTGTGTACAAGAACGTGGTAGTAAGACACTATTCTTACACCATATTGGTTTGAGTTATAAAACGGTAAGGGACAACTCTTCAAACCACTTCCTAGTTTTGTTCAAGAGATCTGACATTCGCAAAGAGGTTACGCTATATACATTCGTTAATTATTTATTTTTATGATCTTTAGTCTTCCGCTGTGTACTCTTGATGTCTACATGTTTTATTTTATGTCATGTATTATAATCTCAACAGTGGCATCACGAGCCTTGTATAACAAGTAATTAATTACTGAAACACATAAATAAAATAAACATGTTGTGTTATTATTTGTATGCGTAGATCTAGGGTTTGCAAAACCTAAACCCTAATTTTTTAGGGGGGGCGTTTATTTTGGTGCCCTAATTAGGGTTTTTTAAACTAAAGTTTTAATTGGATTAGAAACCCTAGGATGCATGCAATTTTATGTGTATTGCGTAACTCTGTTTTAATTGCATTATTTGTTAAGTGTAATTTTATGTCCATGATAAGTATCTGCATGTTTTATCATGGATCTGCTTTTATTGTATGTTCTACTTGTTTAAGTGATATACACTAAATTATGATAGATCTAAAATTGGGGAAGACCTCAATCATTATTAATTTAATCAATTATGTGCTATGTGGTATGTATTTAATTTTGACTTACGCAATCAATGAATCGATGCATGTGGCTCACCTTGTACATAGATGAAAACGGGTGAAAGTCTTAATTAAATATATGCATATTGACAGATCTAGAATTGGTTATTAATAGTATTTATCAAAACCGTTTGCATGTGGCTATTTGATATGCATGACTTATTTTTTTGTTATGCATTCATTGTTTATTTGTTTATTTTTATAAATACTTGCTTGTTTGTTATGTGTAACAAGGGTATTTTTACAAGAAAAATAAACCGACCTAAACAATGGTGAAACATGTATTTTTAAGCATAGTAATCATAATCGTTTAATTGATTGGTGACTTTGGTACAAATGGTGAAAGGCTCACCCATTAGAATGAACTATAAAGCGGTTAATAAAGAAGTGCGCACAGTCACACTTAAAGGATGTCTAAGGTTATGCTTTAGCGCTTACCTGGTCCTCTGCCCCCTGTAAGTTTGAATGGAGCTACTTAGTAAGCCATTAAATGTGCAAGCTCATCTTAAGGGAGAATTAGTTTTAATTCCATGCGCCACTTCGGTGGTAATTACCCGAAACTAGGGCTGTAAACGAACTGAACGTTCAGCGAACATTTCATGAACCGTTCGGTAAAAAGTTCGTTTATGTTCGTTTATTTATTAAATGAACGAACATGAACAATATTTTACATTCGTTTAGTTAAACGAACGAACATGAACAATAATCACGTCCGTTCATTTATGTTTGTGAACGTTCGATTATGTGTTCGTTAAAGTTCGTTTATGTTCATTTATTTATTTATGTTCGTATATCATATCTTTTAATTCTATAATTTTAAAATTGGCTTGTTTAAACAAAATGACACTTGTAAAACAATATATTGTGCATATATTAAGAAATTTTATGTTTGTTTGCATATGCTCATTTATATTCGATCGTTTATGTTCGTTTAACGTTCGTTTAGTGTCTTAATAAACGAACATAAACGAACATGAACAACTAATTTTCTTAATAAACGAACATGAACAAGAAAATTCGTTCGTTTAAGCGTTCGTGTTCGTTTTTTTGCCCGGTTAAAGTTAAACAAACGAACATGAACAAGGCTCCGTTCGTGTTCGTTCGGTTCGTTTGACCCTACCCGAAACACTAAGTATTTACACTTATGCAAAAGTACGGTATAATGGATGATAATTAACACTAAATTCCTTGATTGGTGAATCCAATACCTCAATTAAAGTTTGATGATGAAAAGCTTATACATTAAAACAAGATATAAATGTTTTAATAAAACCTATGTTACGAAGATGAATGCATGACATCTTTGTACATATTTGATTTGACATCAAAATAATTACCGTTTAATTTAAGTTATATGCCATCCAACGAAACGAAAACACCTAATATTACCTTTTATTTGCGTGAGAACGTGATCTAGATCGTAATCAAAGGGTAAAATATCCACGTGACGTGAGAACGGGCATGGATGATTTTGCGGTTTCTTAAGTTGGACAACTTAATTGAGTTTTGTAGTGAGAACTAGCAACTCAATGCATAAGATGGGATAAAACATGTTTACATGGCAATTGAAATTGGCTAAATATAAATCCCATAAATCTAGGAATTGCAATTTGAAAATTGGCAATTGAGGTTCGACTCGTACCATCTTGAATAATTTCATTACTAGCAGATCAACTAATGTGATGAAACTATGTCAATTTGGATCCTAGTTTTTCAGTGAAAATTAAATGGTTATATGATTATGAATCATGGGTATTTAATTTTCTTGAAAAGGTTAATTATCGAAAATACTAAAATTGAATTTTGTAATTCTTTTGAATGTATAAATGCAACATTTAACCGTAAACGTGGTTTAGTCTTTTATTAGTAAATTGATCCATTCTGCTTTCAAACAATTGTTTGATCGAGAATAATTTACCGAAAAGATAAACAAAGTCTATTTTCCATGGGAGAAGAATGAGACTCAACCCTATTCCTTTTCATGAATGAGAAAGGAATTATAGGAACATTTGAAATGTCTAAATTCTAATGTAACTCATAGCAATGAATTGCACATCTTATTTTCCATAAAGATTTCATTACCCTAATTTGGTGAATGAATCCTTTTGTAACAAACATGAGATTTGTTTAACTGGAAAACATGTATATGAGCTACAAAATTAGAAGCTAGACAAATTACCTCGAAAATTGGTAAAAGGCAAACTAGCATATTTTATCTAGTTGTTTTGCTTTAACCTTTAAAGGTGCTACATACCAGTATTGGCATGGTAGGCCTGTTAAGGAAGAAATTGCATACCCAATTTTTCAAGTTAATAACATTGATGGATAACCCATCATTCACAGAGTAGAATACACCTTTTAGTAACTTAGTAATGATTACGTATGGTTCTTTAAAGGTGTAGGAAAGTAAAAGCAAACAAGTTGTTTTCACTGGTTATGCAACACTTACAATGTTGTTAGATTCAGTGGGAGCATTTGTTTTGCATTACTGAATAAGAAGTTGTTTTATTCATTTCTAATTCAGTGGGAGCTACATGCCTTATTTCCTGTGTAGTAACCTAGATTATCTTCAAAGATAATTACTTTCCAATTGTAGGCACTTATGTTTTTAAGGAGAGTCATGTACGTTTCCTTACTAATCAATATAGTCCTACATCTACTTGTTATATCTATGACACAAATCATATTAATCAAATAAACGAACGTGTATCGTGTTGTTTATCTGCTACATGATGTTGTTACATGAACAAGTGGGAGAAATCTTTATTGTGTGCAAAGTACAACACATGTAAATATGATTTAAATGGATTCTCTTGACCGCAAGGTAAGAGAGTAACGTTCTAATAGGAATTATACATTTAAATGTATATGATTGCCCTATTAAGAACATGTGTCAAGATAATAACAAAGACTACTTTATTTTAAATATTTATGTCATTCAATATTTAAGAAACACTTGTTGTTGCAATTTATGTTACGTGAGAACGTGAACTAGATTATAGACCAAGGTAAAATATCCACGTGTCGTGAGAACGAGCATGGATGATTTTGCAGTTTCTTACATTGAACATTTCATGGAATGACATAATTAAATTAAGTAATCTAATACTACTTTGATTTTAAGTATTCATTGAATGACTTAAATATATGTAGTAAATATTAACTTGAAATATTAAATTGAAACCCGAGGTGGTGTTCATAATTACTTTAATTATAAATGTTTATGATTTTGTAAATTCACAAACATGAAGTCTTTTAATACAAGACTTACGATATAAAGTAAGACGTTAACTTGCTATGTTTTAAGACATATGCATGAAGTCAATGAGTTGATCAATGACTTATAACGTATAGTGGGATTATAACGATATGTCTTTTGACTTGGTCAAGAATACTTATGTTATAATACATGCAATTGACTTGGTAATTCTATTGTACCATTAAGTTTTACTTTGTTGGTAAATAGGTAAGCCAAAGAATAGATGGTTATCTTAAATATTGTTAGATTATCTTACAATATTAATTCTAATGGAATACCATACTTTTATGGTATGTTCAGTTAGAAGAATCAAAATCTCTTGGCATTGTTTGATTCAAGATAACTATAGTTTCTTCCAAAACGTTATCAAGGTTAGTAGATTGAATATACTCAATAAGACTCCAACCTAGAAGATTGATAAGACACCATTTGTTTATGGAATGTGATGAATCACATTAAGTCTTATAATGAAGTTCTGAATTTGTTAAACTACTTGTAAAGTGGGTTGTAACAAACTAAAGTCAGGAACTATCAATGTTTTTGTAATATCCCAAAAGAGAACAATGTATTGTTGCTCTACTTGCTAAACTATTTAAAGGTAATCTTTAAATTTTTAAAGGCAAGTGTGAGTTTTTATAGATCTTGAAAGATTGAATTACAAAATACATAATCTTCTAAAATGCACTAGCAAATATCATGATAAGGCTAAACATGTAAATGACAGACCTCAATATGATGGAATTATCATTCATAGACCTGTAAGGATATCTCAGATATTTAATATGCTGAGGATTATGAGTTACATGATCATGGTAAGCCTGTTAATCAAGATGATGAATTTACCAAATGTTGAATTATGGTAAAGCAATCATACTATGAATGTTGAGATGCTTGTCAAAAAGATAATCAATTTTTGATACTTGGTTTATCTAAATGAAGATGATTTTCTTCAAAGGATGAAAACCCTAGTGGTTTAAATCTTTGTGTAGAAATCATATGGACAATATTGTACACGTATTTAATGCATGTCTAGTGATAATAATATTAATCATACTTAAGCAATTAACTATGATTGAATATTCTTTACTAGATACATTAAATAGAAGTATAAAGATTATAATTGTCATACTTAGTTTCATTGATGTGAAATTTTTACAATGAATATGAAAACTCTTTGTTTTGGAATTACTTTTGCGAGGACAATAAGTAATGCAAAGGAGTTTTATGAATTCAAATAATCTTTCAATATGTACAAACTGCAAGAATTCATGAATGGATATATGCATGCATCTAGGAGATGATTCTTATGTTTAATATTAAATCCATGTTTGATTTAATAATTAAAATAAGATAGCTCGTAAGTATTCCTGAAAGCTAGTGGGAGTATTATTTTTTAAATCTTATATGTTGTATGGGTAACTACATTCCACATAAATTAAGTTTTTAGTTGGGAATGAACTTCGTTTGTAAGATTTGGAAATAAGATATATAACCTTGGAATATATGTTTATTATTATAAACATATGCGGTAAAAAAATGAGTCTAATAGAATATGATGGATATATAATGAGATCTTAAAGTCTAACTTGAAGATTCATCATGTACATCATGTTGTAAGATTGTTGTGTCATGCTTGATTACAAGATGGTTAGACAACATTGAAAGTTGTTAGTGTAATAAATATTTTAAAAGGAATATGTTTGGATTTAGAATCACATTCCACAGTCTGGAGATGCTCCTAGATTCTATGGATGAAAGTATGGCAATTATTTCATAATTGTCATTGCCAACAAACTTGAGTTTTGGTAGGCACCAACATTACAATATAACTGTTCGAAGTTTACGGATGTTTAAAGAGCATATTGTTGTACACAATGATGCTGAAATAATTGAGATGACACTCAATTCTAGTCATGGTATCCTTGATGATGACCATGTTGACTAGTTATGCTCAACTAAGAGCATAGTTGCATTATACATTAAAGAATAAAGAATACTTTAAAACTTTAAAGTTTTGAAAGATGATTGTCATAAAAGGGTGGTTCAGGTTATCACGCACCTTATGGAATGATATGACAATATCAAGATATGTGTAAACATATACAAGAAATTCACTTGTTGAATTCTTGAAATAAGTATTCTCAAAATTCCTATAGATCAAAGTTAGTTGAAATTATGCCCTGTCAACAAGTATGATTATCATGACTTGAGGCAAAATTCATTAACTAAGAATTATCATGCATTGATCTATTTAGTATTTGGATAAAGGATATTGTAAACATTATTATTCAAATGAAATAAAGTATTTTGTTACATTTATTATTCATTTATTATGATGTTATCCTATATTTGCATGTTTAAATCCTTGAATAACTTAAGTTATTCGAAATAGTCCGTTGTCAATCAATAACATGGGAATGATATTGAATTAAGACAAATCTGAGTATTAGTTAGAATATACTTGAAAGTATATTGATACGTAGCATGACTAATTTTAGATGATATTCAATTAATTGAATATAGGACTTATCCCACCCGCATGATAATACTTTATGGATCTTTGTCATTAAGTATATCATGGATATTTATCCTCTGACTTGAGATACCAGAGATATGTCATGAATGTAGTGCATTTTTGTGAAGCAATCTAACGCTATAATGGCGGTAGTTATAAGGGTTAGTTTCAGAAGTGTTGTGAAATCTATGAATCCTGCATGTAGTCAAAATGGGATTTGTTTCCTTCAAATTTATTTTGAAGTATAATACTGTTGGGCCCCTCGTAGGGTTGTTAAGATGTTTGCATGGCCATGCCCAAGGTCTTCTGGAATATGTTTAGAAGAATTGGTAATCTTGATCAATCACATAAAGCGAGAAATAGAATAGTTAATTAAGAAATGAGTGAGATCCATATTCTTATTAACATGGTATTAGAAACAAAAGGATGAATATGATGATGAATCATCAAAACTTGGTTTTTCTCCAGAAAACCATACACGAGTTGTACCGGGGGCATTGGCATGTTGCTAGCCGCTAACCAATGTCATTTCACGTTTTGTAAACATATCCAAGTGGGAGCTGTTGGAAATGTATATATTTACAAACACGTAAATGTCCGGATTCGAACTCGTGACCACGGGATTGCACACATTAGTGAATGAGAATTAAAGTTAATAATTAATGTTTATGTTTACGATTAATTATTGCACATTAAGTCCGGTTAACGATCATTAAGTATTTAACGGAAAAATGACTAACGACCGTTAAATGAAAAGAGAAGGACTAGTAATGGAAAATCTTGAAATTAAAAGTTTTGGGTTTTCTCTTGGGCTTGCATTGTGGCTGGCCAAGGGGCTTCTCCAAGCCCTAATCCATAACTTTTTTCTTAAGATTTCTATTCACTATATAAACAAGGTTAGGTTCTAGGGTTTTTCATAACTTTGTGCATTTAATTAACCCTAGATCTCTCATCTCCTCTCTCTTGTCCCTATTCGGCCGAACACCCCATTGTTAGGGAGTTTGGTTTCGTTTTTTTTAAAACGAGGACTTGTGTTAGATCTAGCAATCGCTTGATTCGTTGGTTAATTCGTGTGTACAAGAACGTGGTAGTAAGACACTATTCTTACACCATATTGGTTTGAGTTATAAAACGGTAAGGGACAACTCTTCAAACCACTTCCTAGTTTTGTTCAAGAGATCTGACATTCGCAAGAGGTACGTTACGCATACTTTCAGTTAATAATTTATTTGTTATGATCTTTAGTCTTCCGCTGTGTACTCTTGATGTCTACATGTTTTATTTTATGTCATGTATTATAATCTCAACAAAAGTAAACCATGTCCCTAAACATGACAATGTCAAACTTAACCATTGACATCATGTAAACCCTTGTAAAATTGATTAAACCTAGTTAAAAAACTACCCTAAAATCGACTAACAAGTACCATGTGTGCAACCCTTCAAAGTATTAAATTTTATTTTCTTCAATCAACTCAACCCTATAGAATACCCTAACAAGAAATCAAGTAACCCGAGAGCTACCCAAAAAACCCTTTGAAGTAAATCTTTTGTCGATTAAACCCTAGTAAACCTGAAACTTAAAACCCCAAGTAACAAACTAGTCGACAAAACCCTTGATGATAGAAGAACCCTAACTGAAAAGCCCTGAACAAAATCGATCAAAGAAAACCCTTTGATGACAACCTTGCTCAAATCGATCAAACTTCATTACCAAATAACCTTCTTTTAACCGAAACCTTGAAGTTGAAACTTCTTGTAAAACCTTGTCACCTTTGAAGCTCAAACCCAAAACTCCAAGAACCTTGTGACAAAAGAAAATGATTTCCTATAACCTAGGATAATTGGTCCACCTCCTTGTAAGAAAACTTCAAGAACCTCGTTGCCCAAATAATCTTGACTAGTAAACCTAGAAACCTTGAACCTTGTAATTGCCACAATGATAGCTAAACAAAAACCGAAAACGACCGAGAACAAAACCACCAGATCAGAAACTTCGACAACGTATATCTCTTTCCTGGAAGCTCCGATGCAAGATCCCGGTCCTAGATCTATATGTCTTTAACTTACGATTCAAAATTCATATAAATCCAACAGTTAATGTTCCTGCAACGTCAATTCTCCCACGACTGCGTAGTAACGGACGAACCAAACCTAGTTCACTCGTTTCTCCTAATTTGGCTCTATCCACGTTGGGTGATTCGTTTTTCTCGAACAAGGATTTGATACTAATTGTTGGAAGAAATTCAATAAACCGGTTTCTAAAGCGGAACCACGAATCAATAACTACTCTAACAATACCTTGACGAAAGGTTATGATCCTTTAATGTCGAGTGGCACCAACACACACACACGAGATATTTTACACTCAAACATTTATTAAACGTGAGCAAAAAAACAAGGTACAAATAAACCTCACCCCGTCATCTCTATTTATAGAAAATGAGAGGGGGGGGGGGGGAACCTAATCCTTGGTGAATAAGGAATCTATAATTGAGGAGGTTAGGAGATTTCCTAATACATGCTTAATCTTCTTAAGTTTGAGCTAAACTACAACTAGCCCTCTAAACTTATATCCTAATTATTACACACTAATATTTTAACAGTGACGTTAGGCTAAAAGATCCCTCCTAACTTTTTCATCTTGATTGCAATGTGGCATTTCACCTTATATAATTTAAACAGGAACATCGCGAGCGAAAAACATCAAACCCAAACCACCAAAACCATTATAAGACTTTTATCACAAACAAGAAATCCATACCAAACCCAAACAAACAATGCAGATTCTATTAACTCCAAACAAATAAATAAAAATTTAAATAGCTACATCAACTATGAGCTAGCGTGTCTTTGATACGAGTCGAATCACATCCGCATGCATATCCCAGTCTATAGCTGGTGTCGGGACATCTACTGCTGACTTTCTCACGCTATATATTGGTGCCCATGTGTCTATACCATATCACTCATTGTGGTAGAGGAGAGGGTGGAAACGAGGCTAATTGCCTATAAGACAATAAAGTAACGTTGTCCATTCCACCTTACAACAGGGGCAAGGTATCGAAATTGCATTGTACCACGTTACCTTATATACTTAAACAGGGAAATCATTGCTGAAAAACATCAAACCCGAACCACCAAAACCATCTCCACTACATCCATCACAAACAAAGAATCCATACCAAACCCAACAACAAAATTAACCAATGCAGATTATACTAACTCCAATCGGCTATATCAACAATAAATGTGCAGAAAATGAGCAAATATCAACAAATTAATTGGAAGCAACATTTGATCTCGTAAAGTTTCTATCTTTAGTAGCTTATTTTTTTTAATGAAAAGAAAAATCAATCTTTTTATAGTCTTTAGTGCCAAACATGCCATAAAATAACTACGTAATTATCCCGATTTAAGTGATAACCTCGTCCCAAAACACAAACTTTTCTTAATAATTCCGCAGCAACGTATGGGTTGCAACTTTCTGGTTGTTGTTAAAAGAGGGTTCAAAGGCTGCTCCTGCTATTAACATGAGATCAGTGCAGACTAAATTACCATAAACATAAAGGCTTATGCAAACCTGTAATTTTTGGAAAATTCAACTTGTTTCGATTTCTTTGATTTCACATGGCTTTAGAAGCCCTAGAATTCATTTAGAAAGCAAACTAAAACACAACAATCAAAGGGAAAAATGTACAACAACATTTTCATATGTTGCAGCCCACTCCCATTTCCTACAACACTCGGGGTACAATCACTGAGTCTAGACCACATGACCATCAAGTTGGTTCACGGTTCACCCCTCAGGTCCAGTCTAACTATCATCAAAGTTTCACGATTTACCATTTACAACTCTAAATATTAAAACATCATATTTTAATCAGCTTCATAAATCACTTGAAACTTTAAGTTTCTTTTTCTTCGGTTTGTCTTTGATTATTGAACTGTCAAAGGGCTCTGCATCATTTGACGTTCCAGCCATTATTGAGGTGCTCAACTTTTTCTTCTTCTTCAGGGTTAACTTTTTGGGTGCATCTTCCATTGACTTTTTGGTTAGCTCGGATGGTTCTGCGTCATTTAGCGTACCCACTACTGTTGAGATGTTTAACTTTCGCTTCTTTGGGGTTAACTTTTTGGGTGCTTCTTCCATCGACTTTTGGTTCACTAGTTCCATTGACTGTTTTAGTGCTTCTTCCATTGCTATGAGATCTTCTGGCGCTACTATTGGTTCTGTAGGGTTCACAGGTGGTGGTGGAGGTGTTTCATCGTAATATATGGCATCATCGAGGGCGTAAACTAGTAGATCAAGTGATGAAACAGTTGAGATTTTGGCCGTAGTTGAAGGTGACGACCAATACCACCATTCTTTTTCAAGTGCTCTGTTTTAATCATGTCCTCTAAGATCATAGTAGCTTGTGCCATCTGAAATGCATAAAGTTTCGAAATTTATCACATAAAGATACACTAGGTACTACATTTGTATGCATAAAGTTTACGTGCCAGTGTTGGTTTGTGGGAGTTATAAACACACGTAAACGACTAGAAGTGTGTGAGCCTATGGGGGCACACACGCTAAACACGAGAGTACGTGACGATCGTTTAAACTTGAATATATTACGACCCGTTTCTTGCATGCATGATATTCGATCCGTTTAACGACCCATTGGATAAGTTGTATTTGAACTTGGGTCGGTTTATGTCAAGCCTTGGGCCTAGACGACATAAGATCAGATTGTGTGATGGGTTTATTACTTGGTACGCAAGTTGTATCTTAGTATCATTAGGGTTAGTACCCTATAAATACTAAAAACCTATTCCATGCAAAGTGTGCATGAACCCACGACAACTATCCCTAAAACATATACAAGACCGATTGACTTTTCTACTAATATGTACAAAATCAGATGTTTCACTATTCTGATTGGTAGTTTGGTTTATTCTAAAACTTTAAGCTTGCATCCATATATGGATCCAAGAGTTTTAAGTTTCATTGGTTATTGTTATTCTTGTACATTAGTTCCTTGTCGAACATGATTAGTAACAAGGATTATGGGGATTTCTGTCGTGGTGTTTCTCGGACAGAAAAGAGAAAAGATCTCGGACAAAGCTGTCCGATATCGGGTAATACATGGAGCAGTTCTCGGACAGTTCTAGTGGTTCTCGGGCAGAATAAAGAGAAGGTGTTTTTGGTTTTATTTGTTCGTGGTATTCAAGTAATTCAAGGGGTTGATTGGTAAACGTTCTCGACTAGCGTTTATTCGAACGTACTTGGTTTAAGTGTTTGTGTGTGATACTCGTAGAGGTATCTATTTTAGATACTTAAGGTTTCGTATTGGTTTCTTGTTCCGTTAATAGAGATCAATTGCCAAGCAAGGTTAGCTTTTCTTAATCCCTTTTAATTAATTAATATTGTATTAGTTATTTGTTTATTAAATACGTGCTTAACCTAATTGCAATTACTAGATCCAATATCCGCTGCGTACTCGTAGAGGTTAATGGTTAACTGGTTCTAAAATCCCAACAGTGGCATCACGAGTCAACTCGTTTTCGCGATTATGGGTTACACGTTTTTTTATTAATAAACATGTTTTAAAAGGCTGCATGAAACCTAGTTTAGTTATTTGTTTTATTTTAATTTTGACAATTACATGCAATACTTGTCAATTTTTTTATTAAATAATAACTAGTCACACACAAATTAAAATTATATTGATAATTAGAATTAATTTGTTAATTGGAATTACTTGTTAATTAGAATTTAATTTACATGTGAATTATAATAACTTTGTTAATTAAAATTAAATTGTTAATTAATAATTACATGTTAATTAAAATTACTTGCTAATTAGAATTAAAAGTTAATTTGAATTTATTAATTGTTAATTAGAATTATTATGATAATTAGAATTACATATTGGTTATTAAATACATATATTGCGTAATTACTTGTTAATTGGGATTGCCATGCTTTTATGTGTTTTCCGGCCACAAGACCCACTCAATTGCTTTTCTAAATGATGTATGGGGCGATCTAGGTATTGTATCCTAGTGACAGTCTTATGGTTCTCCTTTTGGAGAAGACTCGCAAGAGAACTCGGAACAATATGTGGTTATTTATATTGATGTTTATGCTTGTATGTTTGTGATTCCTATATATGCATTATTACTTGCTTTGACACCTAATTGTATGCAATATGGAATAATACATATCGCAACCATAACATTAATCTTGGTCTTTATTTACACGCCTAAATACCATGCTCATTGTGACCTGCTATTTGATTCGTGAAAAATTATTTTTGTAAAATAACGTGACCTAATATATGAAACACGTTTTCAAGAATTTAAAAACTAGACGCTATGGACACTTGGGATGTACGGCTCACCCACTAGAACAAACTAGAAAGGGGTTTAAAGAGTGAGCACATCTCACCGAAAGGATGTCTAAGGTTTTGCTTCAACGCTTACACGGTCCTCTGCCTCCCTATGCGTTCGATTGGAGCTACTGTGAACCATGATGATCACTACAGTGTCATTACCAAAGTTTTAAAATTAGTGTTACAAAGTTGTTTTGCATGCTTCTTTGTACACGACTTTTACCACATTTATATGTGCATACCTATTTGTTAATATTAAGTCTATGCCACCCAACTATGGACACGTGCACTTGGATTGACTTCTCGGGAATCGGAGACAAGGGCCTTTCCAACCCATGGTAATTATTTCTCCTTTGGTCGACCTCTGGTTATTTTACGTTCATACTTGGTCGACTTATATCGAGTTAACCTGGGTCGACCTCGGACCCGAGATATAAGATGAGAACTAAACATGCTTTTGACATTATTACTTGATACTAATGCTTTGACAGTCTCATAAATCTAAGAGTTGCAGTTTGCAATTAACGCTCGTCGCTTACCTCTTGTCCTATTTTTTTTACACACTTGTCAGACCTATGGTAATTAAGTGGGGTTGCAAGATGGATCTTAGTCTTAATTAGTAATTAATTGGGTAGTTAATTCTTTTAAGAATGTAATTATCGAAAATACTAGATTTGAACTTTTTATGTTCTGATTAATTGTGTTATTGCAACATAATTCGTAAACAAAGTTGTTTTTCTTCAAAAGACAAACTTAGTCTCTTTTCCTAGTAAGAAGAGTGAGACTTATACCTATCTTTTCTCCTGAGCTGACAAACTAAGATAGGATTACAAATTGATAAACTCATTTATGATCTTTCATTACCCTTTTGTGGTCTAGAATTAATTGAAAGATAGAATATTTTGTGTAACTGGAAACATTGTGTTTAGAGCTACCAAAATAAATAACATCATGCACTTGTGACGATGTATGAGTTTAAACCGCAAAGAGTAAAGAAATTACTAGGATATTCGCTAGGTAATCTTCTTGGACTCTTATTATTCCTAAAGTGCTAATTACCCTTGGGGCTATGTAGACGATAAAGGAGGAATGCATGTTAAAGATTCAAGTTAATTGAATTATATAATGGCTAGTCCATTGTCTACATAAGTAGAACTTCATATACTCTGCTCAATACCTAAGTACATGCTACTCGTAGGCAATTGAAGAGAATAGGAAAGTATGTAAAACTGCTATATGTTTTCTACTGGAAATGTAACACTTACAATGTTGACAAATCCAGTGGGAGCAGATGCATTTTATTACTGAAATATCATTCATGTAATGTTGTCAATTTCAGTGGGAGCTACGGGATTTATTTCTTGTTAGTCACCCATATCATTTCAAACTTGCTTTGAAATAATCCATTACTTTCTGAATATGAACAACCATTGCTTAAAGGAAAATTGCATTTTATTTTATAAGATAACACGTTGCCTTCTTGCTGTTGCTTCCTGAACTGTATCTATAGAATAATAATCCACAATTCCTTATTACTGGTTATGGTTCTAAACTACTTATGGTATATCTATGACATTATCATATCGTTTGAACAATCAATCACGTGTTGTTTGTTTTCCTAATATGATGTTGTACCTTACACAAGTGGGAGAAATCTCAAAGTGTGTGCAAGGAACAACAATATTATTGGTATCTCTTGACCGCAAGGTAAAGGAAACTAATAATTCTACTAGGACTTAAACACGTTAGATGTTTAATGCCCTACTACATGTAAATAAGAATTCTACTAGGACTTAAACACATGAGATGTTTAGTGCCCTACTACATTCTAATAATGATTCTACTAGGACTTGAACACACTAGATGTTTGTTGCCCTACTACATTCAAATGTCATGATATAGTGTAAAGATACTTCAACATTTGACTACTAGTTTCAGTCAACATAATTATGGTTATATGATAATGATCATAATTCTGAAGTATAAAATTAACTTGAAATTACTATAGAACTCAAGAGTTTGCGTTCATGATTACTTTTGTTAGTATAATTACAGTCCTTGAATTAGTCAATGATTTATAACATAAAGTATATATAGTAAAAGTGTTATGTCTTCTAGTTAACACATAAACATAAGGCTTTTGAATTATTCAAAGACTTATAATGTATTATTGAAATGTTCTGTTTTCTTGTTAACACATGAACATATAATCCTTGAACAGTTCTGTCTTCTTGTGAATACGTGAACATAAGGTTCTTGTATTGTTCAATGAATATACATTATTGCATGCACTTGGTTCGTAAATACTTTATATGCAATTTGGCTCGACCCAATTGACAAGTATTTGGTCCTAAGAGAATTAAGTTATCTATAGAATTCTGATATAGTTTCACAATTCTAATAACTCATAGGATACCACTTCATTATGGTATGTCTAATGTGTTGGATCAAACTTTATTCATATTGTTTGGTTCCTGATAGCTTTAATTGCTCTACCTCCAAAACATATCAAGGTTAGAAATTGCGTGTGTCATGGATACACTCAATATAGTTCAAACCTAGAAGGTATTCAAGACGATCTATAACTGAAAACCATAATTCATTAGGGATTTGAGGTTTTTCCACCCAAACCAATTGAATCCTAAATCCTTTTGGATTTTTGATTTTTCTACACTTCCTAGCTTGAAGATTGAAGTTTTGGTGTTCTTCCTAGCTTGATGAAACACAAAAACTATTGCTAGAACTTTTGGTTAAAGAGTGATACTAAATTAGAGCTGTACTATAAACCCTAATTTGAGTTGTTGGAATGAATTCCATTATGTCTTGATTTAAGTTCTGAATTTGTTAAAATCTTATGAAGCATTTTATTAACAAATCTTGAGATGAGAACTTAAAATGTATTTTGTGGTTCTCCATAAAGAATAATTTATTGTTGCTTAGATACTTAGTATTTAGAGAATTGTCTCTACTTACAAAAGTAAGTGGGAGTATATACATATCTCAAAGTTTTGAGAACAAAATACTTAACCTTCTATAATTCACTTATTAATGTCATACTAAGGTTAAACATGAAAATGTTGACGAAGTATAATGATTACTCTCATTCATAAATCCGAAAGTATGCCTCATCACTTGAGTGATATTTTACCATCAATGCTTTGAGGAATATAAGTTAGAAGATTGTTGTAAATCAGCTAACTACTAAAATATATTATCACATCTTGAATCTGATAAATGTTTTAGAACTATGAATGATAAGATGCAGTCCTTAAAAGGCAAATCGAGTTTTGAGCTTGATTTTTATTTTTCCTAACAAGTTAACCTATGAGGTTGGAATGAGTTTCTTTTGAAGAAAGACTCACAGGGATAAAATTGTATACATATTAATGTTTGGCATTTTATAAGAAGTTTTTAATCATACTTAAGCAATTGACTGTGATTAAATTTTCTTATATAATACATGCATTAATTATATAAAGATATTTAATTGTCATACATGTGATTTGTATGTTGAATATGACAATTAGATTTTATAACTCTTTCTTTATGATTACCTTTTAGCGGGGCGGTGTGTAATCAAAAAGGTTATAAATCTATATTATCTTTATGTAGTATATAAAATTTGAGCAATCCATATTTTGGATTGGATCATGCATCTAAGAGTCAGATCTTGAATTTAATTACAATATGATTCTCCATTGAATTAAGATATCTCTTGAGTACATCCGACATTGAGTGGAGCAAATGTGTTTTTCCTTAACATTTACGCAGTTGAAGATATCATTCAATTTAAGCTAGATGTTGATCCTTAAGTTTGGAATGAAACTTCACTTGAAATTTAGGGAATAAAACAAACAACCTTGGAATAAATGTTTATTTGGAATAAACAAATGCGGAAAATTAAGTCAGACACAAATGCAATATATCATTCGAGCAAGTCTTAAATGATACATTTCACTTGGAATAATTTACATGGATGGAAACCTTGTGTTTTTAAACTAAGGATTTATCATGTATATATTATATTGTGTATAAGACTAGTTGTTGCTCTTGTACAAGAACAAAATGATGGTGACAACAATATCTAATTGTGAGTGTTTAGATTATTGTTTTATAAATGTTTACGAATTATAAAGCATAGTGTTGTATAAGTACAAATGATGCTAGAGGATTATTAATACTAGTTGTAGTAGGATTTTATCATTTATGAAAAATCTGCTAACTAGCTATGCTCAACATAGAGCATTGTTGCATTACACATTAATGAATGAGAATACTTTAAACTTTTAGAAACTGTAAAGATGACTGTCAGTGTGTCGTTGATTTCTAATACCTCATGCAAGGTAAGACGACATCTCCATACTATAATTCTTGCAATAGTATGAGCATATGAGATAAGACACTCATCTTATATTTCAAATCACTCACTATATGTGATATTTGAAATAAGTATTCGGAAAGTTTACTTAGATGACTATTTAGTTTTTCTTTTAAAGAAAGGTTGAAAATGTTGGAAACATTAGGGTTCAACTTACTAAATGAGTTTCATGCATATCTGTTTTAGTATTTGGATAATTGGGATTGAAGGACAATTTTTACTTTATGATGAATAAAGATACTTGGTATTTGTTATTCATTCATATAATAATTGTTATCCTATATTTGCATGTTTAATCCTTGAATAATTTTATTATTCTAAATATGTCCATTGTCGGTTAACAATATGGGAATATTGTTATGATAAGGCAAATGTGAGTGTTGGTTATAATTCTAACGAGAATTGGGATTGTTCCCACCAAACTCATATGTATTCACTAGAGATGCATATTGGATTCCCCAACTTTCAAACATTTACTTTTGGATCCTTGTCATAAGTAAAATATTGAAAATGGTTTGTTATCTTCATCCTTAGACTTGAGATACAAGCAAGTTACATTATGTGTGGATATCATTTTTTGTAAGTATACAAAGCGCTATCTGAATAAGGTAGTTATAAAAGCTATATTTGGTGATGTGAAGCAGCATCAACAACACGTGTAGTCAATAAAGGATTTGTTACTCCACTTGATATGTGCAGAAAGATACCATGGCCTCCGATTTAATCAGATAATTGTTTGGCCAAAGCCAAAGGGTAATGCAAGATGATTCTTGATTACATTTGGTATATCTAATTAAAATCTATAACGAGATTCTAAATGGTTAAACTATATGGAATGATTTGAGATCCATAATCCATGGTTTAACGGTATCTATAACAAAGGATGATTAGAGCAAGACATTGAATGACCATGCTCTTGAGAAACTTTTGAAACTATTCTCTCGGACACTTTTAGTTAAAAGCGAGTGCTGGCGTTTCCGTCGTTGTTAGTTTGTGTGCCATTCGACACACCAACTCCCAAGTGGGAGCTGTTGGTTTGTGGGGTTATAAACACACGTAAACGACTAGAAGTGTGTGAGCCTATGGGGGCACACACGCTAAACACGAGAGTACGTGACGATCGTTTAAACTTGAATATATTACGACCCGTTTCTTGCATGCATGATATTCGATCCGTTTAACGACCCATTGGATAAGTTGTATTTGAACTTGGGTCGGTTTATGTCAAGCCTTGGGCCTAGACGACATAAGATCAGATTGTGTGATGGGTTTATTACTTGGTAACAAGTTTTATAGCTTAGTATCATTGGGTTAGTACCCTATAAATACTAAAAACCTATTCCATGCAAAGTATTATGAACCCGGCAACTATCCCTAAAACATATACAAGACCAATTTGACTTTTCTACTAATATGTACAAAATCGATGTTTCACTATTACGATTGGTAGTTTGGTTTATTCTAAAACTTTAAGCTTGCATCCATATATGGATCCAAGAGTTTTAAGTTTCATTGGTTATTGTTATTCTTGTACATTAGTTCCTTGTCGAACATGATTAGTAACAAGGATTATGGGGATTTTACGTCGTGGTGTTTCACGGACGAGAAATATCTCGGACAAAGGCTGTCGATATCGAATAACATGGGCAGTTCTCGGACAGTTCTAGTGGTTCTCGAGCGAGAATAAAAAGAAGGTGTTCTTGGTTTTATTTGTTCGTGGTATTCAAGTAATTCAAGGGTTGATTGGTTTTAAACGTTCTCGACTAGCGTTTATTCGAACGTACTTGGTTTAAGTGTTTGTGTGTGATACTCTTCGAGGTATCTATTTTAGATACTTAAGGTTTCGTATTGGTTTCTTGTTCGGTTAATAGAGATCAATTGCCAAGCAAGGTTAGCTTTTCTTAATCCCTTTTAATTAATTAATATTGTATTAGTTATTTGTTTATTAAATACGTGCTTAACCTAATTGCAATTACTAGATCCAATATCCGCTGCGTACTCGTAGAGGTTAATGGTTAACTGGTTCTAAAATCCCAACAGCCAGGTCATCAAAGGTGAAAACGGGTTGGAACGGCGGTACCAAAAGAACATAATCACTCAATCATGTAATAACAATTTTAACCCTTGTTGAATAAAACGAATCTTTGAGGACCGATTACCAAATCACTTAAGGGACAAAACTGTGGTTGCAAAAAAAACGGATAAGAATAAACTTACCTCAATGATAGATTGGGCGATTTCACAAAAACACGCCAAACTCTTAACCTTCCGAGCCTCCTCTTGAAGGTCTAAAAAGCTTCTCATGAAAATTTTGCTTCAATATCCAGTAAATTAATTTTCAATGACCGAATAATTTCAAAAGCTTTACCCTCGGAGTTTAACCCGTCAACCTCATATGGTGACTCGTTTTGGGGTTCTGTTAACCTAGAATTGTATGAAGGCCAAGAATCCGGCTTTGTCTTGAGGGTTTCCATTGACCAAGTCAATCCATTAGCGAGTCAACTGCTTCCGAGAGTGTGACATTGATGCACCGTGGTGAATAATGTCGAAGTGGCATGAAGAACAATGGTGTCGTGTGGACCCGCTAGTTCCAAACAATCACACCGATATATTTTCCCTCACCATTGTCTCATCGGGAATGACAAATTTCTTTTCAAATGCTGCCTTTGCATTGCTGACATGAACCATTGACCTCGAGCAATTAGCTTGCAGATCAATTTGAAGATTCTGATCATTTGATTTGTTTTCTTTGCCATTTTAAAATCGACTTTTTAGTTCCTTTTCCTTTGCATCATCATCTCTCAACCACCAATGAGAGCCTCAACCCGCATCAGATTCATAGCAATTCCAAGTATCAAATTCCTCACCATCACATTCGGGGACCCGATACAAACAACCTTAAGGTGGCCAGAACCGGTAGAGTCGTCCTGCTGAGTCATGACCCAAGAAGTTTGTACGAAAGTATAGGCAACACTAGTTAAACAACAGAGCTTTACCAGTCTAAGCGCAATACAGCTTAGATTAATAATATCCAAATGTTACAAGATTAGATTAATGTCAATGAGACAATAATCATATGAATGTAAAGACAAGACAAGATCAATGAAATGATCTAAGAAGAAGAAGTGATACAAAAAGGCGCACTTTCAAGTGTATCTAACCTAGAATAAAGGACTATTAAATAGGGATTAAGTTACACTAAGACCCCTCTAACGGCTATAAAATGAACTTCAGCGAAATAATAAAAAATCTTCTGAGGAACAAAGAGGAAGCAGGCAGAAATGATAATCTTGGAACTATAAACCACTTACGCTTTGTCCATGTTAAACTGTAATATGCGCAAAAGAACATAGCTTGAAAGCCATTAGCAATTGATAGAGTGGCATGTTTGCCACAGATTATTACCCCAAATTTTAACATTCCCTTAATCGATGGGCAAACATATCAAACAATATCAATTTTCACACAAAATTTATCTTTGATAAAACGAGGAAGGTTCTTTGTAGAATATGTTAGTTTGGTTTTGAAGATAAATCTTTTAGCATTTATAACACCTCTAGCAATTTTCCGATGAAGTGAACATCAATTTCAAAATGTTTTGATCTTTCATAGAAAACAGGATTATTGACAAATTGTACTTGATTTATCACAAAATTAGCAAGGAAGGTTGATATCAACTTTTAGATCTTTTAGGATTTTCGAATCCAAATGATTTCACGGCGGTAAGACATAGATCTATATAAACTACGTGGAAGATTTTGAAAAGAGTGTTTTGCTTTTTACTTTTCCATGAGATTAAACAATCATTAATTAAAGCACAAATAACACATAGCAATTTCTGGTTTTCTTACACACTTGGCCCAATCAGCATCACTATATCCTTCAAGATGATTTGAGTTGCCAAATTGTACCTTAGACCTTTTCACCGGAGCTCCTTTTAGATACTCGAACATGAGGGCACATTCCAGATGAGATTTCAAGGGAGAATGCATATATTGTGCGGACAATGTGACCGTAAGTATGGAGTGTAGAGTGAGGTAGATAAAGTTTCCCAGAAGTTCGATAACCCATTGATGATGACAAGTAAGGGGTCATCATCGAGTGGGAATGTATGGAAAGCACAGAGTTGGGTTCCATAGGGGTGGTTCTGAGTTTGCCAAGAAGACCAAATTCTTTGAGGAGTTCAAGACAGTATTTTCTTTAGGAGAGAGTGGTGTAATTCCGTTTTTAAACCTCAATGCCAGAAAATATTTAGATTTTAAGTCTTTGATATGGAATTTTGATTTTAGAAACTCTTTGAATAGGTTTATGTTTATCTCATCAACACAGTTCGGTAAGAACTATATCATCCACATAAACAAGAAGAGCAATGAACTTGTCATTCTCTGTTTTGGTGAACAAAGAATGATCATTAACAGATTGGACAAAGTTGTTTTCCTTTTAAAACACGACAATTTT
Organism: Chrysanthemum makinoi; assembly: GCA_910596185.1. NCBI lineage: Eukaryota > Viridiplantae > Streptophyta > Magnoliopsida > Asterales > Asteraceae > Chrysanthemum > Chrysanthemum makinoi. The sequence goes on along the minus strand of OU343225.1, from coordinate 11,799,148 downwards.
TCATTCCATTTTAAGGAGCTTGTTTTAGACCATATAGAGGCTTAACAAGTTTACAAACTTTATTTTTATTGTTCTCATTCTACAGAACCCTTTGGAATGTCATATGATATCCTCATCAAGGTCTCCATACAGGAAAGCATTGTTAACATCAAGTTGAAAAAGAGGCCATTTGTTTTTTTTTTTCTGACTAAGGCAATAAGACATCTAACATTAGACATTTTTACAGGAAAAAGTTTCATCATAGTCTATTCCTTCCCTTTGGTTGTAGCCTTTAACAACTAATCTAGCCTTGTATCTATCAACTTCACATTAACTTTATATATTTGATTTAAAAATCCATTTTAGTAGCCAATAGGAGTTCTGTTAGGAGGTAGATCAGTTATATCCCAAGCATGGTTTTCATTTAAGGCTTCAATTTCGAAATTCATAGCATCTACCCAATTACTATCAGGATAGCTTCTTCATAACAAATAGGTTCAATACTTTTATTAAGACTAGAAGCAAGCGATAATTGTCTTTGTTGAGATTATAGTAATTAACAACTTTTTCAACACCATGACTTTTTCTTCAACAATAAAAGTCATTTAGATTACTTGGGCAACTTAAAACTCTAGTTGACCTCTAGCGATAATTAGTACGGCAAGCCTCTTTCTTGTTGGCCGAGAATCCGAAGATGTATCAGCAGAAATCGAGATGCATCGGCAGGATGTGATTCATGTGATATGTTGCCCTGAGGTGTGTATTATCATCTATAGATGTTGCAAGCTGGTTCATCAATCTGGTGGGATGACTTACCCTTGTGCTATCATCATAGGATGTCACTCCTCCTATCATTGGGACTTGTTTGTGAGTCAAAGAAATTTTTGGTTTTTAAATCTTTAGGCACATAAGTTTCAACAGGTTTTGACACGAGAATTTTTCATTTTGAATGGGAACAGTTTCATAAAATTTGACATCTCACGGAATAAAAATATTTTTTGTTTCTAGGCTCAAGAGTTTATAGCCTTTTTCTCATTTGAGTAACAATAAGAACACTTTTGAATCTACTACCAAATTTGTCGAAGCGTTGAGAATGGTGGCATAGCATAAGCAACCAAAGACTCTAAGGAGAGGTAGAAGGGTCATGCCCATACACAAAGAAGAAGGGGACTTGCAGTGGCAGAAGAGGGCAACATGTTTATGACATATCAGTGGTTAGAACACATTGAGGCCAAAGATTTAGAGGTAATTCCCCGAACATAAGGGATCTAGCAACATTAAGGAGATGCCTATGTTTCCTTTACGCATGCCATTTTGTTGAGGTGTATAAACACAAGAAGTTTGATGTAGAATTCCTTTTTCATGATAGAATTGTTGAAGTTTATTATTGACAAATTATGTCCCATTATCACTTCTAAAAACTTTGACATTGTGTTCAAATTGATTTGATAGCATATGAGTAAAGTTAACAATGGAAACATAAACATCATCCTTCCACTTAAGCATATAAACCCACTTTGCCCTAGAATAGATCATCAACTATAGTTAAAAAATATTTATAACCATCTCTGCTAGTAATTTTATATGGTCCCCAAACATCAAGGTGAACAAGTTGACCAATTTTAGTGGATTTATGTTCACTTAGAGGAAATGGTTCTCTGGTTTGTTTGGCTTTATTACAAGTATCACTTGAGAGATGATCGGTTTTGAATGAACTATCAAATTTAAGAGTGGGTCTAAGTATGTGTAGGACTTGGTGGAAGGGATGACCAAGTCTTTGATGCCAGAGATTTCTAGAAACATGACAAACAGATATGCAATTATTAGAGGTAATCTTACATGTAGAGTCTATATCAAAAATATATAACCCATTGTATTGTTTACCAATCCCCACAATCCTTTTTGATGTAAATCCTGTATATAGCAATTAGATTCATTAAATCCAACAAACATCTTGTTGTCTCTAGCAATCTTATGATAGGATAAATAAACTCATTTGTTTGAACAACCAGAGATCAAAGTTAGGTCATTATTGACCTTTAAATCCCAATTTTAGTAATTAGGGCACGATACCATTGGGATGTCCATCAGCAGTTAGGCCAAGATTTGAAATGTTAACAACATTGATTAAAAATTGAACTTCTGATCATGTCTTTGATTTGCACAACATCAACAATCCAACCAAGACGATGTTTTCAGTTAAGGATTTAGTGTTGTTGTTAAAACTTGTTGAAGTTCACATTAAACTTAACACCGCATTAAAGAAGGTTCCCGAAAATTTTTACACCGCCAAGTTGGCATTAGAGATGACACATTGTTGTCATTGAGAAGACTCATAAGTCTTGAGGCACATTCATTAGATAAAGAGACAGGAGAATTCTAGCACTATTATCATGACATGATTAGTTTTGTGAGAAACATTGTTCTTCTTTGAGGTTTGCCATTAAAATTTCTCTTAACATATCCAGCAGGATATCCAACAATTTCATAACACCTATCAACGATATGACCGGGCTTTTGCAATTAGTACATTTGAGGTTCATATTTGGTCCTCTGCTATTAGTTGTTACCGATGTTAAAACCAGAGACTTTGTTGTTAAAACCTCTTTTGTTATCAAAAAATTTTCCTCCATCGAGGAGGTTTTTGCATTAAAATTTGTAGCATTGGGTTTCTTGAGAACTATTCCCAGATGAAACATTCTGTGAGATTCTTCTCGAGACACAACGAGCAGTTTTGACATTAGGCAAAGGGTCTCGGTTTAAAATATTATTCGATGGGAACATAGGAGTCATCAAGACCCATAAAATACATTAACTTGATTAGTTGATTGTGTTTTCAAAATGTTTTGCACCCTCACAAGTGCGGGGAGGCAAGTAATCATACAATCAATTGTTTCCATAAAGAATTAAGATTGTTATAATGTCGGCTAGAAGGACCGCTTTGACTAAGAGAGTTTATATTCTTATGCAGTTAAAAAATAGGTGAACCATCAACTTTATCATAGGTATCTTTAAGATCATTCCACATTTCATAAGCAGTTTTAGCATATATAGCACAACTAAGCAGTTCAGGACTAAGAAATTAAGAATCCAAGTAACCTACAGAGATTACAATTATCCCATGATTAGCAAGACTAGAGTTTGAATCATCTCTTATGCAAGTACCATCAATAAACCCTAACTTATTATGGTTCCCAAAGCAAAAGTCATGGCCATATTCCATATTTGTAATTTTTCAGTTCGGTGAGTTTAATAGTAATAATGGGATTTCCATTTGTATTGTTAGGATGCAAATACAAAGCATCACCAAAGACAAGACTTTTCTCCGGTGGAAGAACGACCAATATTATCATCACCAACTGACCATAATACAAACAATAGATGAAAGACAGGATATAAGAAGATAGACAAAGAATAATGGACAACAAGACAAGGTAATAAGAATAAAATAGTCAGAAGATAAGACTTTTATAATAAGAAACAACAAGCACTAAGCCTTTGTGGATTAGGATAAACGGCGGTATTACGTACCACTCAAGGTGGCAGATCAAGATGTTAGTCTACCCGTTTGCACCCACAGAGACTTAAGTATTGTATGTTTAAGAAGAGGTAAGACTTAGACTTCAGAGAAATATGCGGTGAAGAACAAATCACACTCACCCTAGATTCACTTAGTCTAGGGCAAATATGAAACAGAAGATAACCAGTGATTCGCCAGCAATGATAACCTCAAACCACACCTTTGTTGCTAAAAGAGAATCAATGAGCACGAAAGCTCACGATACCATGTCAAAGTATAGGCAACACTAGTTAACAGAGACTTTATTGAATCTAGGCACAATAGCGGAATTAGAGCTTAGATTAATAGTATACAAATGTTACAAGATTAGATTAATGTCAATGAGACAATAATCATATGAATGTAAAGACAAGACAAGATCAGTGAAATGATCTAAGAGAAGAAGAGAGAGTGATACAAAAGAGTGCACACTCAAGTGTATCTAACCCTAGAATAAAGGACTAATTAAATAGGGGATTAAGTTACACTAAGACCCCTCTAACGGCTATAAAAATGAACTTCGAGAAACAATAAAATCAACTTTTCAGGAACAAGAGAAACTTCTGAAATGATAATCTTGGAACTATAAACCACCACGCTTTGTCATGTTAAACCCACACATGTATGCGCAAGAACATAGCTTGAAAGCCATTAGCAATTGATAGAGTGACATGTTTGCCACAGATTATTACCCCAAATTTTAACAAAGTTCCTATTAACATCACAATTATATGTGCTCATATGATTAGAATACCGTCGAACCAGTCTTTCGTCACACAAGAATTGTAGAAGCATAACCCTCTGCAAAAATGTTAAAAAAGCAAGTTAATTTTCATATTTATCGATTCATTTCATTTAAAAAATTAGATGGAGTCGTCATAATTTATTTAGTGCGAACTGCGTAACATTCTATGGGCTACTGTTATCATGTCAATAAAAGTTACTGTCCCAACATGTAATGAGGATTTAGAATTACCAAATTAGCATGTCACCAAAATATTAGTTACTAAATCGGGACAGTAAAAAGTATAATCACCTAAACAAAACTTGCAAAAGTAGATAGCTATTTTATGCAATTTACCTTTGTATATATAGATCCTATTAAAAGTCTCTTAATCAATTCTGACCCAGTATTTATCTTTAATCTTCCATTTAACTATTTAAGAAATTTAAAATACCATAATACTAGGGCCAGATTAGGTCACGTTGATAACGAGTTAAATAGGTTTAGGTTGACATGGGTCATTTTCAGTATGGTTGACGTTAGGTACGTCATAACACCATTTCTTTTAGATAATATTATTAATCATAAATGTATTACCTATGATTTAGAAAACAATATTACTGGTGAGTGGTGACCCACACCACTCGTGCCCGTCTACTACTTTTGGTATTACTCCATGACTTAAAAATACAGTTAGTTAGTAGTTCTGAGAGCTTATGTGTATCTCAACACAAATACTGATCTTTTAAATCTGATTCAGTTAGATATCTTCGATCAATTTCCAAGTTAAGAAAAGTTTGTTTGACATAAAAAGTCAAAGTAAGACAACTAACTTGATGATGCAATATAAGTCAAAACTAACCTCCTTGGCCTTAATTCCCAATAATCTGATTTCTCCATTTATTTGCTAAATTTGCAACTTCCTTTAAACCACCGGGTAAACTCTCTGCAGATCTTCACATCCACTTTGGGGTTTGACTAAAATCAAAATCTCTTCAAAACTTTTGTCTTGTAATTCGAGATGCGTGAGGCAATATAACTCTTTTTGAACCCTTGGAAGTGGAGGATATATAGGCAGTATGTATGATCTTGTGAATTACATCTATCACACAAAAGCGGACATGGTTAGTTTTCGTCCTTTCCACATACTTCTTTGATCCCCTCCTCCCATGGTGCATGGAAGTGTGCTCGTGATTGTGTCACGCAAAAACATTGTGTTTAGTACAATTTTGGTCTCTTAGGATGATACATTGGAACCGTTGATTCTGTGACCCGATTGAAAGTACCTATATAAGAAAAAGAGTTAATTGAGAGAAATCGTCCTAAGGTTTGGCAATGCGAGGTTTTAGATCCCAAATAGTTTGAAATTGCATAAGCCTAGTCCCAAAATCAAACCTTTTTGCAAATTTTTGGTTCTGGCTTTTGCCGATTAAGTTTTTTCGTTAAGGTAAACGTTAGCCCTTTTGGCCAAACATCTTGCATAGTTCATCCTTTTGGCCAAAAACTTTTGCAGAGTTCATCCTTTTGGCCAAAACTTTTTCGCAGTACATCCTTTTTTGGCCAAAAACTTTTGTGAGAGTTCATCCTTTGGCCAAAAACTTTTGAAGTACATCCTTTTTGGCCAAAAACTTTTGCGAGTTCATCCTTTTGGCCAAAACTTTTGCAAAGTTCATCCTCTTGGCCAAAAACTTTTGCGAGTACATCCTTTTGGCCAAACTTTCGCGAGTTCATCCTTTGGCCAAAACTTTGCGAGTACATCCTTTTGGCCAAAAACTTTAGAGTTCATCCTTTTTGGCAAAAACTTTTGGGGTTTCATCCTTTTGGCCAAAAACTCTTGTAAGCGTTTATCATTTTTAAACATTTTCATATTATTTTTTAATCGTCTTCATCCATTTTTTATGCGTTTTGTCGGTTTTTATGTTTTCTTACGTTTTTAATATGCAGCTTTTCGTTTGTTCTATCAGTATCGTCCATTTTAACGTTTTGTACTATCTCAACATATTGAAATTTTTTCAAAAAGAAAAAAATTATGAAAATATAAAAATTGGAATTTTTAAGCAAATTTGGAAAAATTCCAAAAATTTTGAAAAAAGAAATTTAAGGAAAAAATCGAAAAAAGGAAAAGAAAAAAATCCAATATTTTTTTGGCCAATTTGGAAAAAAAGAATTCCAAAACATTTTTTCAAAAAGATTTTTGAAAAAAACAATTTAGAAAAAAAATTCCAATTTCTTTTTTTTTTGAAAAAATTGGATTTTTTCAATTTTTTCTTTTTTCTAAATTGTTTTTTTCAAAATTCTTTTGAAAAAAAAGTATTCTGAAAAATTGGATTTTTTTTTCCAATTTTTCAAAAGAAATTGAAAAAAGTATTTACTGAAAAAAATATTGGATTTTTTTGTTCTTTTTGATTTTTTTCAATTTTCTTTTCAAAATTTTTTGGATTTTTTCAAATTTGCGTTAAATTCCAATTTTTTATTTTCAAAATTTTTTTCTTTTGAAAAAAATTTCAAATGTGAGATAATTAAGCGGTAAACTGAACAAACGCAGCCGAATGAAAAGCGAAACCATAAAACAACGGCATACGCTTTGGCGGCGGCTAGCAGGACAACGCATAAACTGGATGGCGATGCGCCTGTAAAAAGGATGAACGGCTGAACTGCTCAAAAAGGATGAACTCTTGTAAAGTTTTGCTTAAGGATGAACTGCGAAAATTTTGGCAAAAGGATAATTTCTGCTGCTGGCAAAAATGACTTCACACCAAAGTTTATTAGTGAACTCTGCAAAGTTTTGGTAAAAAGGATATACTACAAAGTTTTTTATTGGCCAAATGATGAACTTTTACAAAAGTTTTTGGCCAAAAAGATGAACTATGCAAGATTTTTTGGCCAAAAGGGCTAACGTGTTAATTCTAACAAAAAACTCATGATTAAGCCGAGGGACCAAAATTTGCAAAAAGGTTTGATTTTGGGACGGTTTATACAATTTCAAAATATTTGGGACGAAACCTGCAATTTGGCCAAACCTTAGGGACGATTTCTGCAATTAACTCTAAGAAAAATCATACTTATTGGCAATTCGGGTAAAGTGTCACATGTTTGCTTAGAATAAGATATAAATTCTTGATACAAAAATCAACTGACCTCTTGCTCATACAGTTCCTCAAACTTCTTAAAGAAAGATTCAATCAAATTCAAGCATTTAGGTTTGTTCCTATATGTTATTCTTAAATTTGCATGAACACGCCAAAAAGATCATACATAATGGGATATCGAGACAGTTGAACTTAGAACTAGAGGGATAAGAGGCGCCAGGTTGGGTAACAGGTCAACCCGTGTTTTAAATGCGTGTCACAGTCAAGTGGATTGGCTTGGTTTAATTAGCCTACATGATATAAATATAGAGAAGGCAATTTCGACTGGTTACAATGGGTGATTCAGAAAATGTTTTGCCTCGGCAGGAAAACAGATAAAAAGCGATATGGCAAAATGGTCTAAACTGATCAAACAAGACGAAAGTTGCCCCAAAATGGATTTTGAAAGCTTGAAATCCCCTAGTAAACTAATATACATTTTGTTATCATATCTATATACACTAATACTTTTATAAAAATTGGAAAAAAGTGTTGCGGATGAGCCCAACCTCACCCGTGCCAAAAATTACATTTTATCATTTACCGTCCGGGCACATATTGCCACCTCTAATCATCAGACTAAAGATGATTACAAAATTTCTTGTTTACATAATCACGCCATTATTCTTAATAAAGCAAATGTAGTGAGTAAAGCATTTAAATACACTTGCACATAATTTCAACCCATTAGATTATAGGGTTAACTGTTTTCAGCTAAACCCGTTAAAGTTTTGTTTTTTTTTTTTTCTCGGAATACCTCATGAACATCCTCAATAAAAGATTCATGTGAGCCACCGTAGAACCCTGCATCCAATCTAAGGTCAATGGTCCTGAAATCTAACAAGCGTGAAAATTCATCAGGTTTCAACAAAGATTCCGCCATGAGACCAAAAACAACTTTGTTTTCATCCTGAGCAGCAACAGAGCGTAGCACCATACGACACCGTTTTATGATGACATCAGATACCTTCTTTACAACAAAACTTTCCTTTACTTCCTTCTTAGTGACATGATTTTTCACTTTTGCCTTGTTAAGAACCTCACGTACAATTCTCTGTTTTAAATTCAAGTAGAAATTAATTCAAAAACATAATGGAGAAGTGCAAATAGGGTGGGATGTGTCACGGGTCAAAACCAGTTGAGTTAAGTTGACCCATAACAGTTCATTACCAAAAATTGATATTTTTATAAATATCAAAATTATAATATTTATAAAAAATAATTAGTGTGTTAAATAGGGACAAGTATGTGCCAAGTAATTTCAGATAATATATTTTATTTAATTAAAATATTTCTTGATCATACCCGTTTGACTAATATCTTGATTGTATTCGTTAGAGATACAACGTAACCCGAATTTACACATTTAAAAAATAAAGGTCAAAATGACCACCTTTAGAACATGGATACAATTTTCAAGCGTCAAGAATCAAATTACAAACCTTTGTGGGTCCCGCAGCATTACCCTTGTAGACATCTTTGCTTATGGACTCCCTCAGCATCTCTGCAGCCCAGCCTGGTGGTCCTTTATTTAAAGAATCCGAATCCTGTTTTTTATTTTTGCTCCCACGTTTGTCGCTAAGTTTGGTATAGGTTCTAGACGGTCAATCCACTTCGGGTTTGTCATCATTCTCTTTGTCTCTATGGCAGATTCGTGATATCAAGATCGTTTAAATCGATAACAACGTCCATTTTACTCTTCACAAAAGAAAGATTTTCTTTGGCATACTCTGCTATAAGCCTGTGAATAACATAAATTCAGTTTCGACTGGTATCTCTAAAACATAAATAAATTAGATTTTATTGAAGTAAGGTAAATAAATATTACCACAACGTCAGCCTTGATTGCAGCCATTCCTCTAAGATTACCACAAAGTGGACCACCGTTCCCGTACAAGCAATGAAACACTTTTTCATACTCATGACTAGAAATGTCCAAATAGTAGAGTATATCATCATAGACTTTAGAACCAATATATATCTCCTGGCTAATTCTGGCCATGTAATTTCATTGACAGGAAATATACCAATCTTTATCGTTTGACCAGACACAATCACATCAATGTTTTTCTTCCTTCCTTTTTGGGCCGACTCCATAACAGATGGATAATTAATTGAGACTTTAGCTAGCATATCTTCCACTAACATCTTCAGCATTGCCATATGAAAGTTCGATAGTGGTGATCGACAACCATTGTTATCATCATTTGTTGAGTTCAAATCATCAACTCGTGGATTTAGTAACTCGTATTCCAACTTTTGTCTCGAGAGAGGTGCCTCTTGCCCCAAAATGTTATAAAATCGCAATGAAAACTCATATGCCTAAACAGATGAATTAAGAAATTATTAGAGTCAAGGACTGAGGCTTCATATCAAGGGTGTACAAAAGCATGTTCGAACAAGGACACAAATCGACCAGACTAAACTGGCTAGATTCGGTTCGGTTCTAGATTTAAAAAAAAACAAAAAAACAAAACCAATTCTCAGTGTAATTTTTTGAAACTTGGCACTTAATAACGTTCAGAACTGGAGCCATTTTAGGTTTAAATTTTACAAACCCATCTTTGTATACGGGTCACCTTCCAGTTTTATGACCTAACTAGTTCAGATAGTGCCGTTATTGTGTTTTATTTTTGTTGTGGTCCTGGTTAAACCCACAGAACAACCCTGTTTAGAAGGGGCAATATTGATCCATTTACTTGTAAAATATAAAAAATCGCCAATGAAAAAACGGACCAATTGGGTCGAACGGGTCAAAAGCTGCCCAAAAGTATATGTAGACCTCAGAAAATCATATTGTTTTTGAAATAAATGAAAAATCATTAGCTACTAATAAGGTGCAATAGCCAAACGAGGGGAGTTTTGATGCGACTAATTCTTTTAGAGATGATATGAACAAGTGTTTCGGCCCTGTTTTAACCCGTTACCTGCCCCACCCATTTTGTCACCTCTAGCCCTGATGCATCATACAATCTATAAATCTAAAGCAATAGTTTGATACCTGGAGAACATTCCCGATAAACCACGAGGAAGGTTTGAGCCGATTTGATTGCCTGGTGGGCTGATTCGTGTATCAGTTTCAAAAGGACTATCTGATACCGTCGGCTGAATTATACCTTAGCCCGTAAAAACCCAGTTCTAACAGTATGAGAAATCTTGTTTTGACATCTGGTATCTAAAGATATATACTCTGAACAAGCAGCAACCCCAGGAGGCAGTTCTATAAGTTCTTGTACGAACTCTGCATCAAGACCAAATCTGTCCACTTGCAACCATTTTCTCAGCACGTTACAAGCAACTTCAAGCTGGTCAATAGTTTGTACAAACCTAGGGATGTTGTTAATTGGACAATTCAAACCACCAAACTTATTTAACGATGTTTACTATCTGAAGTATAAAGTATTGACTTTCAGCACGGTGGTTACAGCAAAAAGTAAACAGTTTCATATCGTGAAACGCTTGACGACAAGCACGTATAAAAGTTTCTATAACCATTTGCCAAACGGATGAAGGTGTTCTAATCTCGACTAAAAATTCACTGATGGTGTCACCATTAATAAAGTTATCATTAGTCAACTGTTGAATTTCTTGATGAGGTAATACACAGCTCGAAATTTCATCAGAGGGCCCACAGAGTTTGTAGATCACCGTTGAAGCATTTGGGATTGAATGTTTTGTGCATGGCTTTCGATGTACTCTGAATGTCGGTCCACGATCACCACTGTCTAAAATATTAAATGTGAACATAGATCCTGTTAGCTTATCATGCCAGATGGATTTGTAACCAATGGGCCAGATTTGGGAAGTATTGTAGAATGGAGGTCGTGGGTTGATTTTTCCAACCGATATCACAATGAAGTCCTGAAACTGAACCGGAAGACCACCCTGTGATATATATATGACGTCAGGGAAATAGATGAAGACGGATGAATTCAAGTATATAACGACAACAAAATGATTTTTGTCTACAGGTGGCAATGTCAACCTGACTACCCAGAATGGGTAGCTTTTGGCTACACTTTGCATCATATGTAGATTCGTAAAGATAGGAAGATAGTGGGTTAGGTAACCGCCCCCACGAGGTAACTTAGGTCAGGTTATATAACAAATCTCATTTCCAAATAACTAGATGACCTATATACATTATATTACGAAAATTAATTTTGTTTAGTGAAACGGAATTTCACAAGGTTTTAAACTTTTAACTATTATGCAATAAAAATTCGTTTTGGGTGACTTTCGAACCATTTGACAAAAAAATTCCGCTAACTATTATGCAATAACTTTTGTTTAAGCTTATCTTTGGGCTTCCGAGCTTATATGATTTCTGCTTATATTTCATAAAGCCCGGTTGATTTTGAAACTTATCGGCGTATATACCAACTTATTTTCCAGCTTACCAAAAGACTATACATTCCACTTCCTTCTTCAGGAAGAATTATGATTTATCTAATTCTATAATTTCTTATGCTACAAAAAAGAGGTGATAGTTTAAACCCATCAAACCATGAATGGGTTGATTTGGGTTGCATTTTGTCTCTAATGAGTCAAATGGGCCGAGCTTAAAGTTTTGACTAATAAAAAAACTGGTCAAATGTCCACACGTGATAAGCGGAGGAAAGTCACATGAAGTGTTCGTATGGTAGATTGTTGGTGCCAAAAAACCGACTTTTAACGTCTGCGGCATACCAGATTTTTAGTGACGGTGTGCAGGGAATGAGTCCCAACGTTTGCTCTATTAGTGTCAAGAGCCTCATGAGCGCTGACACGTTTAAAGTAAGTATCTACTTTTATTTCTTTCAATACATATACATTAATACATGATGAGGTCATCTTATTGGTGGAATAAAAATTGTTTCTTACATACATGAGTTTATACAAGTGAACCTGTCTTTAATGTGTGAGGAAATACATGTATATGGCTGCCGTCTTAAAAAGGAAAGTATGCCAAGATAACCATTTCCCAAAAACACCATTATTTTCACATCAAGTACTTTCTGTTCTTTAATCTATTCACTTACTTAGGTTTTATTGTCAGCTAAAGCTATGTTAATGTAGACTCAGGTAAGCGGTTGCAAAAGCATGTCCTTGTTGAAGATAGGTTGATTATGCAGGTGAGGTTGTGTAGAATAGGAACCATGTGATGTTTGGTGAGCAAGTCTGATACAATAGGCGAAGCAAACAAACTGATCATGTGAGTTTGTAGTAATGTGTGTTTGGAAGTAGGTTTGGTGTATAGTGTCAGTAAAATATTTTAGATATTTGAGGCCGTACTGAAAGCTGATCCTGTTATGGATAGCTATCCATGGCCATTGATATCAAAAAACGCCAAAAAATGGGTGAAGAGTATGCTTTCAGTTCATCCAAAGGATCGCCCAACTGCAGCAACTGTTCTTAGTATGTTTCTAACATCATCTTTCAGTGTTTGGATGATAAACTTACTTAAATTGCGTATTTGTTATCACATAAACACTTTCATAACGCAATGTCAAACATCATCGAGTTTTACCACTTTAAGAAAGAGAAACACATCCACACGCTATATCTTGCACGACACTATACTACAAGTGATTATTTGAAAGGACGAAAGGTAAGGGAAATTTGTTACACAGGCGATGAAGATACTATTTTTGTGCATTTAAATTTTCTACAGCATAAGTTACCAGATCATGATGGGTGTATTCGACCCGCATCTAGGGGGGCCAACCCGGGCAGAACTGTGTTTGCAGCCATGGCGGGTTTGGATCCCCGTTTGACCCGGTTTCATATTTGCATATCTGAGCCACAGAATTCTACACACACATGAAATGAGGCAATTTGTAAAGAGGTTTTGACTTTTATTTGGTCAAACATTATCCTTGGATATAAAGGCCTATGATTTTTATTTGTTGGGGGTGTTTGTTTATTTTCCAGCTTATGAGCTTATTATGAATTTAGTATAGGCGACGAAGATAGTAATATTTTTGTGCATTTATTATTTACCAACCATAATAAGTTACCGGATCATAACATGTGAAATCGACCTGTATCTTGGCGGGCAGCCCGACCCGATTAGTGTTTGCAGCCACGACGAGCTCGGATACACTTTTATCCGGTTCCATATTTGCACATCTGAGCCAAACGATTTTACAGTCAGACGAAATCACGAAATGAGGCTTTTATAGAGGTTTTGGCTTTTATATGGTCAAAAAAAATTCTTTGGATAAACGCCTATGATTTTTATTTGTTGAGGGGTGTTTGTTTAAGCTTATTTTTGGGCTTACTTATGTGCTTTCAATAAATAAATGTTTCAATATAGCCATGTCAATATTGGAATAATTTATGATCACCCATTGTCTTCATTTTACTTTGTAGATCAGGCTTGTATTTTGCAAAGATACATATTTTCTTATTACTCCACGACTCTAATACTGTTCTTTTATCTGATATTAGATAACTTCGGGTCAATTTTCAAGTTAAGAAAAGTTTGTTTGACATAAAAAGTCAAAGTAAGACAACTAACCTCCTTGACGCCTAATTCCCAATACTCCGATTTCTCCATCCTTGAAACCACTTCGGGTAAACTCTCTCTGAATCTTCATCCTCTTTGGAGGTTGACTAAAATAAAAATCCTCTTCTTGCGCTTGTCTTGTAAATTCTGAAATGCAAGTAGGGCAATACCAACTTTTTTTCGGAACCCTTGGAAGTGGAGGATATAAACAGTATGTATGATACTTTGCAGATTCCCTCCTCCCATGGTGCAATGGGAAATTTGCTCGTGATTCTGTCTGCAATCATTGTGTTTAGTTCATTTTTTGTCTCTTCAGATGATACATTGGAACCGTCGATTCTGCTGACCAGTTAAAGTACCTAAACAGCAAAAATCATAATATGAATATAAACTCTTGATACAGAAATCATCGGACCTCTTGCTTATACAGTTCCTCCAACTTCTTAAAGAAAGATTCAATCAAATTCAAGCATTTGGGTTTGTTCCTATATGCTATTCTCAAATTTGCCCGAATCTGCCAAAGATCATAGAGTTGGAACTTAGAACTAGAGGTAAAAGAGGCGCCAGGTTGGGTAACAGGTCAACCCGTGTTTTTAAAATGTGTAATAACTGGTCGAGTGGTTTGGCTTAGTTTAATTAGTACTTAAAGTATTAAATATAGAGGAGGCAATTTCGACCCAGTTACTTGTTAGTGAGTCGATTCAGATAATGTTTACCTCTGACGGGAAACAGGATAAAAACTATGGCAAAAAATGGTCTAAACTGATCAAACAAGTCGAAAGTTGCCCAAAATGGATTTTGAAAGCTTGAAATCTCCTAAATAATATAGTTCAAAATACAGTAACTAATACTAGTATAAAGTTTGTTCTCATTCAGTCATTCTTAAAAACACTTATTACTTTGGATAAAAGTGTTTCGGGTGAGCACAACCTCACTGTGCCTAAGTATTACGAAATGAGTAGAAACTGTCAGATTCAGTTACCACAAATGGGTGGGATATATACATTTTTTTCCTTTCTCGGCATACCTCATGAACATCCTCAATAAAATATTCATGTGAGCCACCGTAGAATCCTGCATCCAATCTGAGGTCAATGGTCCTGAAATCTAACAAGCGTGAAAATTCATCGGGTTTCAACAAAGATTCCGCCACCAGACCATAAACAATTTTGTTTTCATCTTGAGCAGCAACAGCGCGTAGCACCATACGACACCGTTTTATAATCACATTGTTTGTTGATATGTTTAGACACATTAGATAAGGCTTTAGCGCGATTATGTTACTTCTAAATCATTCTTATGTAACTTATACATTGTAATTCCTTTAGTTAGACTTCCCGATGCGTACGTGAATAGATAATCGGCAATCACGATTTTTTTTTTTCCTTCCAGTTCACCGATCTCAACATCGAATAACAAACATATTTTCATATTTTTTTTCCCAGGTGTTTCACTAGTAGATTTATCATTAATTAATTATATAGCCAGCACACAATTTTTGATTATTGTGACTGGTAACATAAATAGTTCTAGTGCTATGTCACTTTGCTGCTACCAAATGTGTTTGATATGTCTCGGACAATTTGGCTTCAACAACAGCCCATGGCATATTCTGCATCCTAACCAGTTGTGACCCAACCTACATCTTATTGGACCAGTCCACAAAAAGCGGCCCAACAGGCCTTTGCCAGCCCACAGTTTAATAACCACCATCACATAAATATTTGGAATGATTTTCAAGATTAACATTTACTTCCCCATTATATTATAAAGTATAAACAATTTTAGTCTCTGTAATCTTTCCTAGCTATTGATACATTTTTTATTAACTGTTGTTTTTCGTTTGATTTCAAAACCAACGTCACGCTTTCACTCCCTCACATTCCAAAACCCTAACGCTCGTTAAAAACCTCGTTAGCTGCGATGGTTTTTTCGTCTTTTTAGCCTTTCATGTCCAAACACCCCATTATAGTTTATGTTCGTGTATATTACTAGCAAATTAAATCTCAACTAGGCATTACAACGTTTGATTCATCATCATTTTAGTTGCGAATTAAACTGGTCTTTTTTTCACTTACGTGATTTGCATCATGTGTTTCATGAGTCGAGTCGAAACTTACTTTCTTGACAACTAAAACCTTTTTTAGTAACAATAGCACAATACTGAACTAATTCACCCTAAGAATGTAATCTTATAATCGATTAGACAATACAATAGAATTTTAACAAATTTGTTGGCATTGTTTACCAACCTAATTCAAAATGAGAAAACATGTACCAATTGTTGCACTTTTATAAACACCAAGTTGCATAAAGTTAAAGGCCAAAATTTTCAGATGCATCATTACTGACATGGACCAATGCATAAACTATGTTTGTGCAGTATCAGTCAATTTGTAAGCAAATCATCTAATGGATTCAGTTAGTGGCTATAATGGGAGACCCACTGATCAAGAATTAGCATAGTGGATTATGACCCCCTTGATAATATACTAAAAAGCACAATTCAATGTATTCACAAAAGCAAATAGATGGATTCAGTTAGTGGATATAATGGGAGACCCACTGAATTCAATGTATTCACAAAACACTTGAGAGTGTTTAGACGTCTAGTTTAAAACTTTGATCTTTTTTCCATGAGTTTCATCCAACTCTTTCCTGCACCACAAAATTTTTCTTTTTGATAGTCTATATATATGTTGATTTATCAAATAAAATAACATCAACCAATACCAATTATAAACAACATATATACAATATGGGAGAAAATATTTGCTTTTACTTTATGAAAACTCATGTTTTGTTTATTTTGTCACTTGTTCTACTACGCTTTAATACCACTGAAGCCACTTCCCTTGGCCACAAACTGGTTGTAGCAGCAGGAGGGGCTAATAATACGTGCATCGATAATGAGAGAGAAGCTCTTCTTGGTTTCAAAGCTCGCCTTCTAGACCCCGACGACCTGCTCTCTACATGGAGACCCGAAGAGGAAGAAGATTGTTGTAAATGGAGTGGAGTCACGTGCGACAACCAAACAGGTCATGTCACAATGCTTGACCTGATGTGCGACTATTTTACAGGTCGTGTTGGAGGTGAGATGAGCTTTTCATTGCTTAGCTTAACATACTTGAATCATCTAGATCTGTGCGCATGTTTTTTCAATGGAACGATCCCCTTGTTCATTGGCTCCATTACTCATTTAACTTTTCTTGACCTTTCTGAAAATGAGTTTACTGGCACCTTTCCCAAGTTCATTGGTTCCTTGACCGCTTTAACTGTTCTTGACCTTGAAGGGAATCAGTTGGTTGGAACCATTCCCTTGTCCATTGGTTATTTGACAAATTTAACAGAGCTTTACCTAGGTGAGAATAACTTTAGTGGAACCATTCCTGAGTCCATTGGTTCTTTGACCAAATTAACAAGGCTTTACCTAGGTGATAATAATTTCAGTGGAATCATTCCAAGATCCATTGGTTCATTGACCAAATTAACAAACCTTAACCTTTCAGACAACTCTTTCTCTGGAACCATTCCTCTAGAATTTGGAAACCTCACCAATTTGGATACTCTTTCACTAGAATCCCTCAGTAGTTGTACAGTTGAAAACTTAGATTGGTTATCATCTCTATCTTCTTTAAGTTACCTTTATATGGATGGAACTTCCCTGGCCAAAGCAAATAACTGGGTAAATGCAATTATAGGTATCCAAAACCTAGAAGAGTTATATTTAAGCGGATGTGACCTCTCAAAAGTCATGCATCCATATTCTTCAGATGTCAACTCTTCTTCATCTATTTATTCCCTTTATCTCGATAACAACAATCTCAACTCATCAGCTTATCGATGGTTGTGCCCATTACTTGGCAATTGGCTTTCGTATTTTTATGTTTCTGGTAACTCGTTTGATGGGAATCTTTCAGATTTTCTGAACAACTTGTCTCGATGCACATTCCCAAATATGTTATATTTCTTGGATGCTTCAAATAATCAATTAACAGGGTCATTGTCTGATGAGATTCAAAACTTTTCATCCCTATATAGGTTGAACCTAGATTCCAATCGGTTATATGGAACAATAAGTGAGAAATTGTGGCAACTACCCACACTTCATGAACTGAACCTATCTTCCAATTCTCTTAGAGGTGTTATCTCTGAAAACATTGGAAAATCATATCTTGGGTTAGTAGATCTTTCATACAACTCACTCGAAGGAGTTTTTTTTAATGATGATGTGTCAAACCTTTCTATGAGTGTAGTGTATATTGATTTGAGCTCTAACAAGCTAGGACCTTGTTTCCCCAAATCGATACAAAAAATGAAAGAACTTTCGCATGTTGATCTTTCCAACAATAGCATTTCAGACACAATTCCTGCAAAGTTCTGGAACCAATGGCACCCTTCTCAATTGAGGTATTTGGATCTCTCTTTCAACAACATAAGTGGGACATTACCAGAATCATTATCAAGTCCTGACCTTGAAACGGTTGATTTGAGTTCCAACACCTTTTATGGCCCAATACCTACTTTTCCTGCACGTATAAGTTTTTTAGATCTGTCACATAACTCATTGACCGGGCAACTTCCAGACAGCTTGAAGAATTTGACGTATCTAACAGTTCTTAATTTAGGCCACAACACTCTATCAGGACATATTCCTCCCTATGTAGGACGTTTGGGTCAACTCGAGACGTTAAGTTTATTCAACAACAGCTTCTCTGGAGAATTGCCATTTTCTTTGAAGAATTGCACCAAGTTAAGCTTTTTGGACTTCGGGGCCAACAAATTAACTGGTAATATTCCTGTTTGGATTGGTGAAAACTTGTCAAGGTTGTACGCTCTTAGCCTAAAATCAAACAACTTTTCTGGAGCCATCCCTTCAGAAATATGTCAATTAGCAAGCCTTCAAATCTT
>OU343225.1:11742223-11780257 GCA_910596185.1 Chrysanthemum makinoi | reverse complement strand
ATGCAATGAAAAAGGTTTTTACTTTGTATTAAACATGAAAGAAAATGTTTGTCCTAGATGTGAGAGTGATTTGAGAAAAATGATACGGGGAGAAATATCTTTCTAGAAAATATTCGAAGAATTTCTTGTAGAGAAAAAATTATCTCTGTAAGTTGTTTTCGTCCATAATGGCCTTACAACCTATCTCTGTAAGTTGTCCTAGACTTAGTATGTTGCTCTTGAGGTTTGGTATATAGTATACATCTGATACTACCTTTTGTTCTTGGTTCTTACAACCTAACAATATAGACCCTCTACCCATTATCTCATATACCTGATCCATCTCCAAAACGCATTTGATAGTCGTCCTGTTAATTTATCTTATCAATATCCCTAAAATGGCTCTTTATTCCCGTCATATGGTTACTTGCACCATTATCTAAATACCACATGCTTTGCGTCACGTAGTATATTTTCCTGGTTGAATTTGGCCTTCATTCAACAACACTTCCTCGTTCGTGCTACTCATTAATAGTGATGGTTCATCGCCCTCAAGATAAGGTTTGATTTTTCCTGAGTTGCTCATGTTCCTCTACAATCTTTCTTAAGATGTCCAAGTTTTTGACACTTGTAACATTTTACTTTACTTAAATCCCACTCACTATTATTCTTATCCGAACTCCCTTTGTGATTTGAGTTCCCTCCTTGTGAGTTATTTCTATTTCTATTTCTATTATTCTACCAGTTCCCTCGTGAGCAATTTGATTTCCATCCACGTTTATAAAAACGTTTTTTATTTCCTGAGTGTTTACCATGTGTGAATAATAAGTTTTCATGGCTTTCTACTTGCCCTCCTTTCCGGAGTTTTATCCTTTCCTTAAATGCCTTGAGTCTTCTAGTGATCTCATCTAAAGTGATATCGTCGAGATCACTTGTTTGTTCTATGGATGCTACTATCTAAATGAACCTATCTGGTGTGGAGTCTAATAGTTTTCGTACTAAAAGTGATTCATCCAAAGTTTTCTCCTCAATTTTTGCTTTTGTGGCGTAGCCGTTTAATTTAGCCGTAAATTCATCCACCGTCTCATCTTCCTTCATCTGAAGTGAGTTAATCCAATCATCAATGATTGTAACCATGCTTTCTGCACTCTATCTTCTCCAACATGTCTTTTCTTTAACGAATCCCAAAATTCCTTAGCCGTTTTACAACCCGATACTTGTAAAATCACATCTTCGGTCAACGCTTGATATAGGAAGGCAGTCGTTGCCTTATCCTTCTTATCATCTACTTGCGTGTCTTCCTTAGGTTCTATTGCTTCCCATAAACCGTGTGCCTCTAGTATAACCTTAATTTGTATAGCCCAAACTGTGTAGTTTGTGTTTTTTAACTTAGGGCATTGATATTGTGCAATCGGTGTTATGGGTTTTGGTGTAGTTGATGTGCTTGTTGTATCATCACCGGCCATCTTGAAAGTTCTTATTATCTTCACTTTCTAATCTAATAGGAATTATCCTTACTAGTATGGTATCTCTACTAATATGGGAATATCAAATCTTCCGGGAATCCTAATAATACGGGATCAATAAATAGTTCTCGGGATTTCCTAATAGTACAAAATAACTATTCTATACTATTCTAATATAATTGAAATCCAGAAAAGTTTAACTTATGACCT
Source organism: Chrysanthemum makinoi (assembly GCA_910596185.1). Lineage (NCBI taxonomy): Eukaryota > Viridiplantae > Streptophyta > Magnoliopsida > Asterales > Asteraceae > Chrysanthemum > Chrysanthemum makinoi. The sequence continues at coordinate 11,778,602 of OU343225.1, read as the reverse complement.
CGATGTTGTGATGAACACAAATGTATTCCCTTTGTCTCGTGTTAGTAAGTATCGTTTACCAACGTTTGTTGTTATTCCCAAGTTGGTTCCCTTTTCTATCCTTGCCTCGTTGTATCCTTGGTTCTTTGTATTCAAACTTTTATACTTCGAATCAATACACCACTCCTTTGTGTCGAATTCTTTTCCTTTCGACTTCCTTGTCTCTAACCAAAACAAAAATGCCCTTTTCTTTTTCGAATTCCTTTCAAAGTGTCTCGACCCTTTTTCTTTTCAAATTCTTCTACTTCGACCAAAAAATGTCTCGACTATTTGAATTTCTTTCCTTCCCAACGAGTCAAAAACAAACGTATGTCTTTGTTTTCCCTACTTCGAAATCTTGTCTTGAACCAAGAAGGTCTCGGCCTCTTAGTTTCTTTTCGAATTTTCCTTCTTCGCGAACCAAAACGAATCCCTGGGCCTCTTTGTTGTCGAATTGGTTTATACCAATATGTCAAATAAAGGCTTTCTTTCTTTTCTCGTTTATACAACACTAACACGTTACTTTCCTTGTACGTTGTTTTTGATTTCCTTCTTTTCTCCGAAATCAAATAACTTTCCTTCGTACAAATTTGGTACCGAATTGGTATCCTTCACCGAAACAGAAATGTTTCTGATTTTCTTCTTCCCGTTGTTGTTGTTCCTTGGTCGTCCCGTAACACTACTCCACAAAAAATCCTGAACGCCTTTTCTTCCTTGTCACGCATCGCCAATTTTTCTCCACAACAACGCTTTCCCCGCTATACCCCGATTTTCTTCTACTTTGTGTTTGTTTTAACCGTTTCACAAAGTCTTTGTCCCACTCGTTCTCTAATCCGAACAAAGTGCTCTTTCCTTGCCTGTGTTGCGTTAAGGCAAACACAAAAGAAAGTATCTTTGGTACCTTTCCTTCCTTCCCTTCGTTGTTGCCAACAAATTTTTGCCCACCAATCCGTTTGATGTAAAACGTTTCCAATCCCCTATGTAAATTATTGTGCACTATCTTCTACGTATCCTTATTCAAGTCTTGTTTCTCTTGGAAGAAAGGAGAAAACAAAAAAAAATCCTGCTGCCTATCGAATGTGATGTTCACAGCGTATGCCCTTGGGTTGTCTCGTTAGTATTTTGGTAACCAAAAATGAAGCGTATGACCACTTGCTCTTGATTCCAATTGTTGTCCCAAACTCTAGATCGAAATATATAGATTGCAAAGTGTATAAATGAATAAGTATATTTTGTCTATCATCTTCAAATCGTTACATATGAAATGTATATATATTGTCCTAACCGGTTCCTTGAGCCGTTGTACCCATTCGGTGTAATAACCGAATTTGTAACTAACTTGTGACTACCTTTTTGTAACCGCCATGTAACTACCAAACGGTTACAAACTTTCTAACTAACACGTTTGGTCCTTCGTGTATTAATATTTACATAAGAAGCATAAGTATCGAGATTATTGGTTCACAAACTATTCTTGGACATTAATGAAGTGTTTCTTATTATAACTTATCCGGTAACTATCACTCACATACGCACATAAAGGTGTGTAGAAATAAGCATAAGCATAAGTAAATAAATTGTTCGTTATCGCGCGTGACAATTGATTGCCTATTAAGTATTAACCTATATAATCACGCATAAAAAGCCCATAAAAAGCCCGATTTTTAGAAATTCAAAAATGACTACTAAGAATTCTCGTACATATTGAATTCTCGTACTTCTAGCTAACGATTGTATTCATCGGGTTATGGTAAATGTTGGAAAGAAATTCAACAAACCGGTTTTCTAGAGCGGAACCACGAATCAAGAACTACTCCAACAAGACCTCGACAGAAAGTTATGATCCTTTAATGTCAAGTGGCACCAACACACACACACAAAAAATATTTTTGCACTCAAAATTTTATTAAATGTGAGCAAGAAAATAAGGTACAAATAAACCTCACCCCTCATCTCTATTTATAGAGAATGAAAGGGGAGAAACCTAATCTTTGGTGAATAACGAATCTATAATTGAGGAGGTTAGGAGATTTTTTACTACATTGCTAACCTTATTAAATTTGAGCTAAACTACAACTAGGCCCTTAAACATATAGCCTAACTATTACACACTAATATTCTAACAATTTTCACCTTAGTGGTGATAGTTAGCTTTCTCCGATTCGCAGTAGCCTCAACCAGTGCCCGGAACCTCGGACCGCCTTTGTCAAGGCACCAATAGAAATACATGCTACTAAGTTTAGCTCAAATCCTGAACTGTGTAGAGAGTCCCTTCAGCCATGTATATTCCTTCAATTCTCCAATAAGTGTCCTATATTTTGCTTCAGTTGTTAACAAAGTCATCATATGCTGCAATATAGCTTCCAAGCTCACCGCACATATTTATCATAAACTTTTACCTTGTGATTGAACTACCCATGACAGTGATCGATCTACCCATGACGTAGTCAGAATCCACAAAAGTTTGTACGTCCGTCTGTAATCCACGATCAAACCTATCCAACATTCCCACATCCGCAGATGTTTCGGTAGGTCTCGTGCACACCAGTTTATACTTACGACTTCCAACTGCATATATACATGACCCCTTACTCTTTTTTTCTTTATCACATCTTCCTGCCAGGCCACCCTCCAACGACATCGTGGAGTGTCTCTCCAAAAATATCTGAACCGAAAGAAATCGTAACACCCTTAGAGTATTACCACTTTGAGTACTGAAGATCTCCATACCAAGTATATTTTCCTTTGCTTCATTCAACGAAACCTTAGTAACCCAGATCTCAGTGTTTCTTTCTCAAGTAAACCCCATATAATCTATATAAAGGAATAATAATAGGTACATACCCGGTGCATACTTCCAATAATATATGTTACTGTCGTCATTGTTTCGCCTGAAACCATTGCTGAGCATATACACATACTAGACTGAGTATCCATATCTTCTTTTATTACAACCATTCACTTGGAAATTGCCTCACAAGCAATTTCATCCCAGAAATTCGATGACTCGTGTGCATATTCTTCTATAACCGCAACAACTTCTAAAGGAACAATAATATTGTTACCTTTATACCTGAGTGGTTCTCGTACTGAACATTGCTCCCTATCAAGTGCAAACAGATAGGCGATTAAATCTCGAGTCTGAAAAACCTGTGAACCATCACTCATATCGCAACTCCCTGGAGGTTCCACCTCAAATCCAACTTCTTGCAACATCTGTGTTGAGCACATACCTACACAGACCCTTTAAGAGTAGTATACTAGTCATTCTCAAAGTAAACCATGTCCCTAAACATGACAATGTCAAACTTAACCATTGGCATCCTGTAAACCCTTGTAAAAGCGATTGAACCTAGTTAAAAACTACCCTAAAATCGACTAACAAGTACCATGTGTGCAACCCTTCAAAGTATTGAATTTTCTTTTCTTAAATCAACTCAACCCTTACAGAATACCCCAACAATAAATCGAGTAACCCGAGAGCTACCCAAAAACCCTTTGAAGTAAATCTTTTGTCGATTAAACCCTAGCAAACCTGAAACTTGAAACCCCAAGTAACAAACTAGTCGACAAAACCCTTGAAGATAGAAGAACCTTAACCGAAAAGCCCTGAACAAAATCGATCAAAGAAAACCCTTTGATGACACCCTAGCTCAAATCGATCAAACTTCATTACCAAATAACCCTCTTTTAACCGAAACCTTGAAGTTGAAACTTCTTGTAAAACCTCACCTTTGAAGCTCAAACCCAAAACTCCAAGAACCTTGTGACAAAAGAAAACGATTTCCTATAACCTAGGAGAATTGATCCACCTCCTTGAAAGACAACTTCAAGAACCTCGTTGCCCAAGTAATCTTGACTAGTAAACCTATAAACCTTGAACCTTGTATTCTACACAATGATAGCTAAACAAAAACCAAAAACGACAAAGAACACAATCACCGGATCAGAAAATTTGACAACATATATCTCTTTCCTGGAAGCTTTGATGCAGGATCCCTCCGGTGCGGTCCTAGATCTATATGTCTTTAACTTACGTCAATCAGTAGAACAATTGTAGTAATCAATTCTTTAAGAAAAGATTAAGAAAATACAATTGTTCTACAGTCAACGGACTTCCAAAGTTCAAATACACCAAGGATCACCTATGTCCATCATGCGAACAAGGAAAAAGCAAAAGAGCATCATATAAACCCAAACCCGTACCTAGTTCGGAAGCAAGGTTGCATATGTTGCACATGGACTTATGTGGCCCAATGAGAGTTGAAAGCATAAATGGGAAAAAGTATATTCTTGTTATCGTCGATGATTATTCGATATATACATAGGTTAGGTTTCTGAGATCAAAAGACGAAGCACCAGGCATCATCATCACCTTTCTAAAGAGAATTCAAGTACTTCTTCAAATTCCAGTAAGGGTAGTAAGAACAGACAACGGCACAGAATTTACTAATCAGGAGTTAAGAACTTATTTTGAAGATGTTGGAATCACACATCACATCGCTTGTTAGAACTCCACAAATGAATGGGGTAGTTAAGAAGAAATCGAACTCTTGTGGAAGCTGCCGTAATGCAAGCTAATTTATTCTAGTACCATTATTTCTAGGGTGATGTTTCACCGCTTTGTTTCACTTTAGAACCATCCCTAATCCATCCAAGATTCAATAAAACCCCATATGAGCTAGTGAACAAAGTAAAACTGATATCTCTTACCTTCAATGGGCGCCAGGCTATCCAATGAACGATGAGAAGATATTGGAATCTTCATTAGATAATGTAAAAACTCGAGGGCATTCGTGGTGTATAATGAAGAACTAGGAAGATAATGGAGACGATGAATGAATTTTGACGAACTTTCACAGATGGCTTCGAGAGACTCGCCTAGAACCCGCGCTTAACCCGATGGCTTCTAATCAAAACGATTAGGACCCGCACCAAACCAATGCACTGGACACATCAGTTCAGGATTCATACAACAAAGAGCTCCATCAACCTTTGTTGACACACCTCATGAACAAGAATGGGAGAATTTCTTCGAGTTAATGTTCGATGAATACTATGGTGGAACTTCGACAAATGCATCAAACCATCATTCCACTGCACCCGCTCAAAATCATCCACCACCACCAACAGAAAATGCATCTACAACGGTCGAAACCAATGCACCAACTCCATCAATGTCATCTACATCGACTTCTGCAAATCCTATTCTTGAAAAAGCATCTACAACGGTTGAAACCAATGCACCAACTCCATCAATGTCATCTACATCGACTTCTGCAAATCCTATTCTTGAAAAAGTTTTACCAGCAGTTGATGAACAAAACCAAAAATATCATTTCAAGAAGAACCTACACAAAACCAGAACGATGCAACGTTAGATGAAGAATTATTTGAAAACCCGTTTGCTACGAATGCTTGAATAATCTTCAAGCTTACGTAGAGAACCATCTAACTCGCTAACGTTTAACCAACGTATCCTTCTTACTGGTGGACAAAATACCATCCAATTGAACAAGTTATTGGTGAACCTTCACGCCAATTCGACGAGACACCAACTTGCCACCGATTGCGACTTATGCATTTACCTTTGCTCAATTAGCATTATAGAGCCAAAGAACATTCGAGAGGCAATGGGCGTAACCCGCATGGATAGAAGCAATGCAGAGGAACTTCTCCAATACCGCTCTACATGACTCTTGGGATATGGTTCCAAGACCATTGACATTCGCTTTGATCTCAAATGGTTATGGAAGAACAAAAGGGATGAAGAAATGATCAGACCAAGCAACAAAGCTCGCCTTGTGGCCAAAGGATACGACAGAAAGGGGATAGACTTTTGAAGAGTCATTCACGTAGCTAGACTTGAAGCAAGCCATGATATTCTTAGCTATGCGTACCACAAAACATCACTTGCTTATCGATGGACATTAAGACTAATGTTCTTGAATGGAACTCGAAAGAAGAAGTGTACGTGGAGTCACCTTAAGGCTTCATAGACATGGAACATCCGATACGCCTACAAACTTAAAAAGGCAATATATGGTTTGAAACAAGCTCCTAGAGCGTGGTATGACTTAACTGCCTTCTTTCCTTATCCTAAACAATTTCACCAAAGGAACTGTTGATCCTACCTTGTTTACACAAAAATGCAAAAATGACATTTTGATTGTTCAGATTTACGCGGGATCTAATCTTTTGGTCCACTAATCCAATCTTTCAAAACATTTTAAAAATCTCATGAAAAGCAAATTTGAAATGTCCATGATGGGGAACTAAAGTTTTTTCTTGGTTTACAAATACATCAATCCCCTCGTGGAATTTTTATTAATCAAGCTAAATATACAAATGAGATTTTGAAAAATCATAGTATGGATAATTGTGAGTCGGTCGGTACACCAATGGTAACTTCACCAAAAATTGGAGCCGATTTATTTGGGAAATCTATTGATCCAAGAAATATCGAGCATGATTGGTTCTCTTATGTACCTCACCTAAGTCTAATGATATTCATTTTGCCGTTTGCTTATTAGCACGGTTTCGGCAAAGCTTACCGAATCGCATCTCAAAAGGTTAAAAGGATCTTTCAGGACCTAAAGACATCCATTCACATGGGACTTTGGTATCCCGGAACTGGATTTGATCTAATTGCCTTTTCGATGCGCACCAATGCAGGATCAAGTTACAAAGAAAAGTACATCCGAGGAGCACAATTTTGGGTGAAAAGTTAGTCACCGGTTTCAAAGAAACAAGATTGCACTATTACTAACCTGCCGGCTGAGTCAGTATGTGTCTCTATCTCAAGGTGTTGTGCTCAAGTTCTATGGATGAGAACATAACTCACATATTATGGCTTTACTTTCGATAAAATACCTATGTATTGTGACTCTAAAAGTGCCATAGCCATATCATGCAATCTCGCTTCATCACTCAAAGACTAAGCACATTCGTGTCCGCTATCACTTCATAAAAGAGCACGTAGAAGAAGGTATTGTTGAATTATTCTTCGTGAAGACAGATTACCAACTCGCCGATCTATTTACTAAAGCCCTTCAAAAAGAAAGGTTTAACGATTTAGTTCGACGAATTGGAATGCGAAGCCTAACCCCTGAGGAGTTTGAACGTTGATTCTGTGCTAAACCGTTAAGCTATCTCACACAAGCTAGCCACTTGTGAATGGATAATCGTAAGAAACTTAAAACAGTTAAAACACAAATTCAATGAAGATCAGAGAATAGAATGAATTCCCGGGTCGTTAAGTCCCACGGAGACTCAATGGTGTGTCAAAACTAACTCAGATGATAGAATGATCACTAAGGATAGTGATCAAGAAGGTTTTGGATTGATTATTATACTACTGATTGATTGGAATGAGATTGGAAACAGAATTGGAAAACACAACAATCGATAAAAATGAAACGTAAAACGCGACGTTAAAAAACTACGTATAATGCATACAAATAAAAAAGTGATATCTAAGAAATAAAAGACCTAAAAATATGAAAATGACATTTTTGAAATCCTAAAAATAAAAGAAAATTATTAGAAAAATAAAATTATTTTTTCAACTATTTAATTAATTATTATTAATTAAAAACTATTTTAACTATTTAAAAATGACCTAAAATAGAAGAAAATACAAAATAAGGCTAGAAAAATAAAATTATAATTGAGAAAAATCTAAAATATTATAAAACTTATTTTAAAACTAAAAATATATTTTTCACACTTTTTATATATTTATTACTAATTAATTATTATTTAAAATACACTTAAATACTAGAAAATATCAAATAAACCTGGAAAAATGAAATTTCAACTTGGAAAAATCTAAAATATGATAAAACTAATTTTAAAACTGAAAAGATATTTTTATGCTTTTTAATTATTTATTACTAATTATTTAAGACTTTTAACTATTAAAAATTCTAATAAATACTAAAAAGATAGAGAAAAATATGAAACTTTTTCTAAAAATAACTTAAGGTGACAGAAAACTAAGAAAAATATAAAAACAAGATTTTCTTATTAATAAGATGAAAAGAAAAATCAAAAAGCTAAAACCTATTAAATAAACACTATCACTGTTTTAAAAATAAAGTTTTTCTGAATTTTCTTTTTGAAAACTGTTTAACTACTTAAAATATGAAACTTTAATGAACACAAAGATTTTATAAATCAAAAATAAGTTATTTGAGAAGCTTATGAGCCAACAGTTGGCTTAAGAGCTTATCTTGGTGAATTTAAGCTCAAACAAGATCACAAACTGAAACAAAAGCTCAAATAAGCTACAAATAGGCTAATGCTACTCAAATGAAGCTGAAAGACAAAGATAAGCACACTGAAAAGCTAGGACAAAGACAATAAGCACTTATATCAAACCGATGAACTAAACGAAATGGGACAAAGTTAGAGCTTATCATGTTCCCCTAGTAAAACAAGTTCCAAAATAAAAAATTAAGCTTGGGTTCTCAAGAAGGCTAGATCAGCTACCCAAAGAACCAAAAATCACAAGATTTGAGCAACTAATAAGCTCTATGTGAGCTTATCAAGTTGGACCACCCAACTGTGCACAGGGCACTTTTCAGAAAAGTGGTCCAAAAGAAGCTAGTTAAAAAGTACTTAAAAAGCTGATTCAAAGAGAACTGGTATTTTTCTAATTTTGTTTAGCAACTAAACTTTGATAAACCAAGAGCTTTTAAGCTAAATCTCACTATTAAACACACAGTGAAATTTTCTTTTTTATTCAAAACGACCAATCAAGAAATTTTGACTTTTTAAGAAAAAACTAAAAAGTTTGACCAAGATGAACTTTGAATCACTACTACTCACTGATTAGGTTGTTTTAAGGTGAAATAAGACTTGTTTGATTGATTTTAACAACTTATAAACATGAAAACAAGATCAATGATCATGCAAATCCAAACATGGAGTGACAGAGATGAGATTTTATGCAATTTTGACTTATGATGAACAAAGACTGGTTTTATGGACTGAGATGAGTTATTAGGACCAAGTTAAACAAACTCCAAACAAGGACAATGACTAGAGAACTCTTAAACACAAGAAACCAAACACTACTTATTTAGACAGTTTTGGTGGTTTTCAAAGCTAAACACAAATCAAAACCATGAAACTGATTCAAGACCATGTATTATCATATATTAGGACTAATGAAACATGAAACAACAACATTAACAACAAGAAACTAAGAAAAGACAGTTATGCACTTTTAACTGTGAAAATAAAGTTTTAGCTAACTACAAATTTAAAATAACAAACAACTGATTTTAATACTCAAATACACTTTACTATAACTGATTAACAATAAAACATAAAGATTTAAACTATGAAAGATCTAAACAAGTAGAAATGCCAAAATGAGCAAATGGCTTAGAATGGCTTCCAAGCTCAAAACTGAGAACAAGGACCAAATATCACCCCTATTAGCTTACCACTAAGCTACTAACCCAAGGCCATCCAAAATTCACCCTGCTCCAACTGTGAACACCATTTCCATGGGATTTTTGATTTTTCACTAATTATTTGGTATTTTTGGTGATTTTTCCTTTTTGATTCTAAACTGATTTTAATAGTTACTAATAGCTTTAGAAGCTATCTAGGAGCTTATGTAGCTTATTTAGTCCAAGATAACACCTTACAACAACAATTGATTCACATGAGGTTTTTAAAATTGGAAATTTTGCATAAAATGAAAACAAGTCTTATAACTGAAATTGATGTTTACAAAAGATTTATTACACAAGGAAAACTTGAAATATAAAGCTTTTAAGTTAAAACATACACTGAAAATTGAATTTAAGCTAAAACGACATTAAAGAAAACTAAGTTATACTAGATAGATTGATACAATGCATCTCTCCACTCCTTTATAGACTTTTTGAACTCTGATGACATCTCTGATTGTTTCCCACCATTTCCTGCCATTGGATCTCTAATTCATCATATTCGGCCCAAGTGGATTTTGGCCAAAAGTCTCATAGGTGTTTGATCAATAAATGGAGTTGTTTCGAATCAATTAAGGGTATTTTGTTAGGGAGGTAGAGGGGACAAGGTAAGGGGGGGTTGAGTAAATCATGGAAACCATGACTGGTTTTGGTTTGATGCGCTATTCTGAGAGTGGAGAGACAAAATGTGTCAAGGATTTGACTTATTCTGACCAGTGGTTTTAATAATAAAGTCCGGGGTCCAAAATGGATTATTTACATATCAAAATGTATTTGGACCTAGCTCAAGGGTCAAGGTTCATGTGGGATTGGGCTAAGGTTTGGGCCAATTGATAAGTGATATGGATTTGGGCTTTGATATTGATAAGGGTGTCCGGTTTGGTTTAATAGTATACAAGGACCAATTTTGCAAATTCTCCAAACTTGAGGGACTGAACATGACACTTTTCCAAACTTATCACAAGGACCAAACTTGACAAACTTTGATAGTACAAGGACCCTTTTTGCATAAAATTTCATTTTAAAATATCCAAGGACTAATTTTGACATTTTTCAAAGTTTAGGGACTTTTTCCGCCATTTGACCAAAGAATCATTCAAGGACCAATTTTAAAAATCTTAGAATATTTCAGGGACCTTGAATGATAAAATTCCACATTTTTGAATTCCAGGGACTAGATTTGACAACTTTTAAAACTTTGGGGACTAAAACTGCCAATTTTGCAAACTTGAATCATTTTTCATCTGATTTTGATCTTTTTGCTTTTAAAACACATAAAACACTGATTTGTGATATTTTCATCAATTTGATGCATTTTTGAGTGTTTTCAGATGATTTTGCAGTTTAGATTGTATAAAAATGATGAGTATTTGGACACTCATCAATCCCCACACTAAGATATTGCTAGTCCCTAGCAATGATTTAGATCTTTAATGGATTTTAAAACTCTTTACCAAAAGCCATCACTTCGAGTAGCCATTGTTTTGATTCAATTAAGAACCTTGGTACAACGATAACCAAATGATTTTGAGCAAATCATAAGTCATAAACGGATTTGATTTGTCTTTACCGAAGCCGTTTGTTCGACTAGCCAACTCTTAGATAAATTATCTAATTATTTGGTGAGTGATTACCAATTATGGATTTTCCATCCGCCTTTACCACAAGCCATAATCTTGAGGGCTAGCCAACTCTTCACTTTTTAGGATATGGTGAGTTGAATACCATACAATTTTGGGCAAATTGCAAGCCATAAACGGATTTGAGAAATCTTTACCAAGAGCCGTTTGCTCCTGGATTAGCCAATCCTTTTGTGTGTTAGACATGGCGGACTGATACATTTGCTGAGTAAGTGAAAACACTTACTCCAAAAAAACATTTGGCCAAAAACGGGAATGGTGGATAATACATGATAAATTCGTGAGAATTCCCCCCACACTAGAAATGAATATTGCCCTCAATATTCAAAGTACCGGCGGTTATTTAAAACAGAACATAAAAGGGAAATATTACGCCATTATTTAGAAAGAGATTTTTTTTTTGAAAACTTATATACAACAAGCGTGGGCAACTCCCACACTAGGTAGAACAGAGAAAGAAGACATAAATATGGGTGAAACCCATATGGTGTGTGCTATTTATTTTGATTCCCGAAGTATTAGCTTGACTCGATCCCCGCATTCATTGGTTCATGGGGAAAGTTTGTAGATCCGACAAATCCACAGGGGAATGTCCTCTCCAAAATAATGCTTCACTCGATGACCATTCACTTTAAAATTAGGACCATCGGGTTGAGATAACTCAATGGTGCCATAAGGATAAACCTTAGCAATGGTGAATGGACCACACCAACGGGACTTGAGCTTTCCCGAGAAAATCTTCAATCTTGAATTGAAAAGAAGGACTCGATCACCAACGTTGAAAACGCGGTTCTTGATTTTGAAGTCATGAATCTTCTTTGTCTTTTGCTTATAGATCAAAGAGTTCTCGTAAGCTTGATCACGAAGTTCATTTAATTCATTCATTTGAACTTTTCTGTGATCACCACCGTCTCAGATATCGAAGTTTGCATGCTTTAAGGCCCAAGATGCCTTGTGCTCTAACTCGATCAGAAGATGACATGCCTTTCCGTACACTAGCTTGTATGGAGTACACCCGATGGGTGTTTTGTAAGCCGTACGAAGGCCCAGAGTGGCCATCCGCTTATCCGACAGTGATGCACGATTTTCGCCACCGCCCTTCCGAATTTTTAATACCACGGTTGGAAACTTCCACCCACTTGTTTGGGGGTGGTATGCAGAGAGATCTGGTAACACCATACTTTTGCATGACTCTTTCAAACTGGTCATTGCAGAAATGTGTACCACGATCACCGATTATCGCCTCGAGTTCCAAACCCGGCAAAAGAGATTTTAAAAATGTCACAACAACTCGGGCATCATTGGTAGGTAAAGCTTTCGCTTCAACCCATTTTGACAAATAGTCAACCGCCACGAGTATGTATTTGTTACCGCGAGATGAAGGAAATGGCCCCATAAAGTCAATACCCCAGATGTCAAATATCTCACAAACTTGAATGGCATTTTGTGGCATTTCATTTCTTTGAGATATATTTCCGTGACGCTGACAAGCGTCACAAGCTTTGACAAAATCGTGGGCATCCTTATAGATAGTGGGCCAATAAAACCCCTAATCAAACACCTTTTGGCTGTAGTTGGACTATGATGGCCCCTCGGGGTCCAAAGATGGCAAGTCGTGAGAATGTCAAGAGCTTCCTGTCCATAAACACACCGTCGGATGACTTGATCCGTACAGATTTTGAATAAGAAGGGGTCGCCCCGTAAATAATGTTTAACATCTTTGAAGAATTTGTTCTTCCATGGGTCGACATCCTTTCACAATGAAGTTACCCGCATGGTAATTTGTAAGTCACAGAAACCATGGGTGTAAGAGTTTACCACCAGAAAAGAAACCGCATTGAGTGTCTCGAGAGGAAATGTTTCATTTATTTCCCTTTTTCTAAAAACATCTTGGTGAGGTTTTCTAATCGACAGATGATCGCAGCCAGATTCTCCGCCCTTTTATCAATGTATGATGATATCAAATTCTGCAGGAGGAGAATCCAACGAGCAATCCCGCTTTGCATCTTGTTTTGCAAAGATATTGAGAGCCGAAAGTGATCCTCGTGATACACCACGATTTGGTCAAGATTAAATATGGCCGAAACTTCTCAAACACATACACCACGGCTAATAGCTCTTTTTCTGTGGTGGTGTAATGAGTTTGAGCTTCAGCCATAGTTTTACTTAGAAGTGATAGGCTGAAAATGCTTGTTTAACGCTTGCCCTAAGACTGCACCGATAGCAAAATCACTTGCATCGTACATGAGCTCAAAGGGTAAATCCCAAATGGGAGCAACGAGAATGGGTGCTTCAGTAAGCTTTTTCTTCAATGTTTCAAAAGCTTCAATGCACTCGAGTGAAAAGATAAAAGGAGCATCCTTTTCAAGAAGATGGGTCATAGGCCGGCGATTTTGGAAAAATCTTGTATGAATCTACGATAGAAACCGGCATGACCTAAAAACTCCTAATACCTTTGACGGTAGTAGGATGAGGTAATTTAGCAATAACATCAACTTTTGCTCTATCTACCTCAATCCCGTTCTTGGAAATCTTATGGCCAAGGACTATGCCTTCTTTGACCATAAAGTGACTCTTCTCCCAATTTAGACAAAGATTGGTGTCTTCACACCTTAGAAGCATTTTTTCTAAATGGGAGAGACATGTTTGAAAAAGAATCCCCAATGACCGAGAAGTCATCCATAAACACCTCCATTGTTTCCCCGATCATGTCGTGGTAAATGGCCATCATACATCGTTGGAACGCTGTGAGCATTACATAAGCCAAAAGGCATACGCTTAGGAAGCAAAAGTTCCGTGATGTAAGGTGTGAATGTGGTCTTCTTGATCCCGTGGATCAATGGGGATCTGAAAATATCCCGAAACCATCAAAGGAAACAATAGTACTGCTCCATGCTAATCTCTCAAGAATTTGGTCCATAAAGGGTAGAGGAAAATGGTCTTTACGGGTAGCGTCATTCAACTTACAATAGTCAATGCACACACGCCATCCTACCAATCGAAAGTTGGAATTAACTCGTTATCTTCATTTGTGACAACAAGTAATGCCACCCTTTTTCTAAACACAATGAATTGGCTAACCCAAGGACTATCTGAGATACGGTAAATCAATCCTGCATCAAGAAGTTTGATAACCTCTTGTTTGATAACATCATGGATTTTGATTTACTCTTCTCTCGATGTTGAATGCCTGGTTTGAAATCATCCTCCATCAAGATTTTATGTGAGTACAAAACTCGTGGTTGATACCTTAATGTCGAGAGTTTCCAAGCAATTGCTTGCTTGTGACTTCAAGATTTTAGAGCAAATTTTTCATCTTTACTCAAATCTCAGCAATAATGACGGTAATTTATCACACCTCTCAAGAAATGCATACTGAGATGAGAGTGGTAAGTCCTTAAGCTCAACCTCAGAAATTCTTTAGTTTTCTCAACCGACTTGACTTCCTTGTTATGAAGCTCGACCAGGGAGAGAGGAGAAGTGTCCCGATTTAACAACTTCTAAGAAGGAATATCTCCTCCGATTAATCTCATCCTGAATTGAATCACTAGTGTAAGGGGTTGATGATGGATCATCATTAAGCAACTTCTCAATGAGAAGTATGTCCCTCAATGTCAATTGAGCGTGATCAATTTCCCATGGAAAGTAATCACTAGCCAGTGCTTCAATCTCTTCCAAGATGAAGTCTCTTCCTCAAAAGGAGTGATGAAGGAGTAGAATTGGCTATGATAGGTTGAGAAGATGTGGTGGATCCCCACTCACGTAATTATGAGAATAACCAAGAACTTTTGAGAGTACTCTTCAAGAGCAACATCAATGATATCTATTCGTTAACCGACTGTAATCATAGTTTCGGAGTACCCTCAAGTTTGATCAAGGTTAAAGGTGACATGTTCCATTACCAACACGTAATGTGATTTCCCTGCTCAAATACATCAATGAGAGCACGCCTGCTCGTGAATCCTCGAACAACAATAAGAGGAACCCGATGATCGGCATCAAAATCAACAACCACTTAAGTCACCGAAATGGAACTTTCCTACTATTACAAATACGCCCTCTGGAATGCCAAGAGGGATTCGGATATGGAACGATCCGCAAGCTCGAGAGTCATGCATGTAGGAGTCAGGCCTCGAAGAGAGAGTTTCTTCTATACTGAATAAGGCATCAGATTGATGCTTGCACCAAGATCTGCTAGGGCAAAGCATTCAACCATTCCCCGAAATACACAAGGTAGAAATTTTCCGTGATCTCCAAGCTTTTCAGAAGCTTCTTCGATAACAGCAGCTTCTCGTTAAGAGGAGATTTAGCCATTTCAAACAGCTTTTCCTTGTTGCTTAACATGTGTTTGAGAGTTGATGCAAACTTGGGCATCACCATGATAGCATCCGCAAAGCTTATGTCAAAATGTAACTCTTGGAAAATTTGAAAAAATTTGTCCATTTGATGACCGCTTTTCGCGGAGCTTTGCTCATTCAAACGTGATGGGTAAGGAATAGAAGATTTGGATTTGGTATTTTCAATTGGGAGCTGCTGGTTCAAAACAACCTAGATTTGATTTTTCACTGGACAACTTGAGGTTGGACTACCGAAGGTAGGACGCTACGTGTGTACTTCGTGGGCTTGAATAATGCACCTTGTCCGTTGTATCCTTGGTAACTTGACTCATTTCTCCTAGTGGAGGAGGCATTGGAGTCGAAGGTCCATTGTGTGTCTTAGGTTCACTTTCCACTACCTTTGGGAGAGAAGAAGAGGTAGTAGGAACAGCAGTCCATCAAAGATATGAAACACCACTTCTGGTTGTGATCGCCTTTGCATCGCCTCTCGGGTTAGCGATCGTGTTGCTCGGAAGTTTTCCTGAGCCCGAGGGTTGATCATTTAAAGACTCTTAAATCAGCCAACTGACCGACCAACAACCTGCTCATTTCATCTTGGGATTTCATGAATTCTTCAACAACTCATCGATGATGGTCCCGAGGAACAATGAAGGGAGGAGCCGAGGGATAATTTGAGGTCAGATGTTTGATTATAGCCAAAATTCCCTTGATTAGGATTCATATTCCCATGAAATTGATTCCCTCGATTGAAATTGTTTTGATTAAGGTTCCTTGATGTTGGAAACCTTGATTTGGTACAAAGATAGAAATTACCTTGGTTTTGATAACCTTGGTTCATTCTAGGTTGGTTCTGATCCCGGTTTTGCATGTTATGATTCCGTTAAAACCGGTGGTGCCGATTAGTGTTAGACGGAGTGTGGTTCATTTTGAGGACTGTATTGATTACCTCCCTGATGTGAACTACCGGCTAGAGCATTGGCTTCAAATGGACTACCATCGTGGCAGACAAATTGTAGTATGCATGAGGACCACCACAAGTAACACAAATCTCGACTTTCTTCACTTCACCATGTGTTGGTGTCTGAGTGAAGGTCACTTTCTTTTGGTTAGCAAGAACCAAAGCTCGAACAATATCTCGTGAGTTTGTCAATCTTAGCATCGGTGCTAGATGTACTCACTGAAGATGAAGAAGAAGAAGGTCCAAAGATGAGACTGATATGTCTTTGCTCGGAAAATGGGCCTGACTCGAGACTTTGTTCTCAATGATTTGCAAGGCTTCTTTGGTAGTCTTGCTCAGAAATTACCTCCGCCGAGGCATTCAAAGAGTCTTTATTAGTCCTGTTGGAGACCATTATAGAAAGTATCCATTTGCATTAACTCGGTAAAACCATGATGTTTACACTTGGCAAGCAACTTTGTAACGATCCCATGCCTCCCCCTAATGATCATCAAATCTCTGAGAAAATTTCATTATCTCATTCTTAAGACTTGTGGTTCGAGATGGAGGATAGAATTCGTAATCAACGAACTTGGTAACTAGATTCATCCCATGTCTCAATGGACGTAGGGGGTTGTTTCTCAAGCCAATTCCGGCTTGTCCCTCTAGAGAAAATAGAAATCGTAAGAAGCTTGATAGCTTCGGATGGGACATTCTTGTACTTGATGGTAGATGCAATCTTGTTAAACCATCGAATGTGTGCATGAGGATCATCCCGCCCAAAACCATAGAATTGGCTTTGGGTTACCAGATTAAGCAACCCGTTTTGAGCTCAAACAATGGTACCACAATGGTTGGACAACAATAGCATCTCCGAACCCTCGATGGGTGCTTGAGAAGCTCGCTCATGGGTTTGTCTTCCGCCATTACGCATGTGTGGTGGTGGTGGTAGACGCTCTTCGCCACGGCCTAAGGCGAGTCAACGCCCCTACGCTTCTACGGGAATCTTTCCAAGTTCGAAAGTGGACTTGTAGAATCGAAGAACGAAAAGCGCATGCACTTCAAGTATAAAAATCAATTTTCAAAACAAATGAGGCAAAACGCAAGTGAACTTAACCAATAATCACAAATGAAATGGCTTCTTTGAAAAGGTACACCAAATCACAAGGACACAAAGGCAAGTTTTAAATCTGATGTTCTGGAACTTATTATGGTCACACCCCCAGCTAGTAGGTGTACCGCCTTTTTATGTGGTTGATTTTATGTATTTAATAAGTACCACAAAAAGACGAGGTATAGATTTGCCGGCGGGGTTAAAAACTTTGGACAATATTTTGGTATCGCCTCGCTTAACCAAATCATATCTCTTTAAGAATCACCTCAAAGAAAAATGATAGAAAAACGTTCATTGTTTTGTTGTTTTATATTGTTTTTGGTGTTTGTTAACACTTTAGGAAAAGTGTTAATGAACTTTTTGATTTTCTTATAACTTTACAAAAACTTTTACAAATGTATGGGGATATGTGCAAGAATGGGTCTCTGAAAATGGCTTAACACACGCTAAAGCTCTCCCCAAGTACATGCTTAAAATTTGATTCTGCGGTATAAACCGCCAAGTTATCTCACACAAGCTAGCCACTGTGAATGGCTAACCGTGAAGAAAACTTAAAACAGCTTAAAACACAAAATGCAATGAAGACTGAGAATATAATGAATTCTCGTCGCTAAGTCCCACCTGAGAATTCAACATGGTGTAAACGCCGCCAAAACTAACTCAGATAGAATGATCACTAAGGATAAGTGATCAAGAAGGTTTTGGATTGAATATTACACTACCGATTGATTGAAATGAGATTGGAAACAGTAATTGGAAAACACAACAATCGATAAATCTAGAAACGTAAAACGACGTTTAAAAACTACGTGATAATGCATAAAATAAATAAGTGATATCTAAGAAATAACAGACCTAAAAATATGAAAATGACATTTTTGAAATCCTAAAAATAAAAGAAAATTATTAGAAAAAGAAAATTATTTTTTCAACTATTTAATTAATTATTATTAATTAAAAACTATTTTAACTATTTAAAATGACCTAAAATAGAAAAAAATACAAAATAAGGCTAGAAAAATAAAATTATAATTGAGAAAATCTAAAATATTATAAAACTTATTTTAAAACTAAAAATATATTTTTCACACTTTTTATATATTTATTACTAATTAATTATTATTTAAAATACACTTAAATACTAGAAAAATATCAAAATAAACCTGAAAAAATGAAATTTCAACTTTGAAAAATCTAAAATATGATAAAACTAATTTTAAAACTGAAAAGATATTTTTATGCTTTTTAATTATTTATTACTAATTATTTAAGACTTTTAACTATTAAAAATTCTAATAAATACTAAAAAGATAGAGAAAAATATGAAACTTTTTCTAAAAATAACTTAAGGTGACAGAAAACTAAGAAAAATATAAAAACAAGATTTGCTTATTAATAAGATGAAAAGAAAAATCAAAAAGCTAAAATGTTGGAATCACTCCTAAACAGTATTTCAAGTATTTATATTTCATATGTAATAGGTAGCTTTATTATGGCTTTTATGTTTGTTTAAGGTCAAGCTTATGTAGAAGGCCCATAAGCTTAGGCCCAAGCCCAATAAGGAATAGGGAAGGAGAGGGAGTGTTGCCCTAGCTCCTTGCCTATATAAACTATGTAATAACCTTCATTTGAAGGTTGGTTGTTCAAGTTATTCTCTTCACATACACTCTTTCTTAAACCGTATTATTGTTAACGGTGTGTGTGTGTGTAGCTTGTTCAATCCTTCATCTCTTTCTATATAACTTGTGTTTGTAAAACTAGTGACCTAACAAAGGGTATCAATCGCCAAATAGTTGGGTGTACTCGTTTGTTTTTGAAGTTTTGATTTTGGGTCTTACGCGTAAGGATTAACGATTCTTTGGTTCTTTAAAAACTTGTTTTTTGCACTTTTAATCCAAGATTCTTGTACTTTCAACGTTTTAAGGTGTTAAAATACTTGTTTTGGCAAAAAGTTTCAAACTTTATGCGTGGATCATTGTTTTGAACTTGTTTTTGTTCGTGGTGTGTATTTCTACGTATAACTGTTTTGAGTGCTTTGGATCATCAAGTTTCACACTTTTGTGTTATTTTGGTGTTATTGAAGCTATTTCATCACACAAAAACTGGTTTAGAAACACATTTGGGCAAAATCAAAGTTACGAGTAATCCTACGCGTATCAAAACCCTAATATTACGCGTAAGATTTTTCCTTGGTTTGATCTTCATTTTCCTGGTTTATTCCGTTTTTTCTTACTTGGATAAGTCTGAAAATACGCCGACTTTGGATATCTTTTGCACTGTGAAGTGTAAAAGATCATTTGGGCAAAACCCTAAAATTACGCATAAGCATAAGCTTACGCCTAGAAATCCTACGCATAAGATTCACTTTACGCCAGTAAACTTAGGTCTCACGATAAGGTAATCCTACGACTAACTTTCTACGCCTAACTTTTGTCTACGCATAACTTTAGTGCTTTTATCCTACTTACGCCTAAGCTAAAACCTACGCCAGAACTCCTCATTGTTACGCATAACTTTTGGTGTTTTTACGCATAAGTGCTACTTGGTTCTTGTCTTTTCTACGCCTAAGGACACTTCATCAACAAAGGTTCATTCGACTACAAAGATCCATTTTACCAACACAAGTTTATCAACATGTCACAACCACCATACTCTAACTATTTCCCTTACACTTATCCTCAACGACAACAACAACTAAGTCCACAACATCAAGAATGGAATCAACAACAAGCAATTTATCAACAACAATTTAATCAACAACATACTCCACAACTTGCTGAAATCCCACAACCTCAAATGGTTCAACCACCACCAAGTCTTCAAGTTCAACCGTACACAAATGAATTCAATCAACATCCATCAAGGAACACTATGAAGGAACCCACTTGGTTTGCAAAGATGTGTGAAGCTTTAAGCACCCAACAATCAATTCATGAGGCCGGATCACTTGATAGACCTCCAATGCTCACTCCAGGAAACTACGATCAATGGGTGATAAGGTTCTTTAGGTTTTGTGATCTAAAGAAGCCACATGGAAAGTTCTTAAAGAAGGTTATCTTGAAAGGTCCATTTGAGATGCCTACTATCATTGTACCCGGAGATCCAAATGCCATTCCACCAAGAGATGAACAAACCAACATTGCTATCAAGCATTGAATCCTCAAGAACTTCTACACTATGAAGCAGATGAGCTTGCAATGGAATACATCCTCTTAGGATTACCAAACCCGATTCTTCGTAGTGTTGATGCTCAAAAACTCGCACAAAAATGTGGGATCATATTCGCCTTCTTATGGAAGGATCTCAGACTCAATCAAGAAGATATGGAATCCAAAATCTACTTGGCTTATGAACAATTCATGATTGAACCCGAGAGACACTAGAGTATTATCATCACCGATTTTCAGACATCATCAATGATTTGGATAAACACAACATCATCATGCCAAGAATTGCGTTGAATACTAAGTTCCTGAGTAGTCTTGGTCCTGAATGGGAGAAGTATGTCATTTTTCTCCGCCAAGCGAAGAACATGCATCATTCTACCTACGGATTGTTGTACGATTACTTGAAACCTCATGAAAAGGAAGTTGATCGGGAAAGGATTCTCCGTGCTCAAATTGCTCCACCAACACATCCGAAAAATCAACAACAACTTGCCTTATATGCTCAAAAAATTATTCTCCTCAACCAAAGAACTCAACCAAATGCTTCAAACACACCTTCACAAGAACAACCTCAACAAAATCAATTGGTTCCATACAACAACAATGCTCAAGCATATGTCGCTGAAGCGAAGGAATCGATCCGCTCAAGCATTGCAACAAGTATTTGCTATGATTGCTAATGCCTTTAGCCGTTATACCAACAAATCCAACAATCGTATTCGCTCCTCATCTAACACAAGGAATCAAGCTGTTGTGAACAATGGACGAGTTGAAGTTCGTAATCGTGGATTATGGTCGCCGATGGGCGGTGGTCAAGGATTTAATGCTGTGGGTAGGAATAACAACAGAGCTCAAGTGGTGGAACAGGAAATGCTCAAAATGGGTTGAATGGTCTTCGATGCTACAACTGCAATGAGAAGGGACACTGGCTAATGCATGCCCAAAGCCAAGGACTAGGGGCAGTGCTTATTTCAAAGAGGCTCTTCTTTGGCTCTTAAGGATGAAGTCGGTGGAACTCTCACGCACAAAGAACGAGCTTTATGGCAAATGCCGACTCGATGATGATATGGAGGACTTGCGTGCCAATGCACAAGTTATGTTGATGGCTAATATGCATGTAGTTACACATGAGTGACACAGCCCGTGTATGACATCGATGGCTTGTCTCAAAACCAACAAACCATATTTATCTCGATCTCATATCTCCGCCAACATCCTCAATCCGCAAGGCTCGAATGTTCAAAATGAGCCATTCACATCTCATTACGACGATTTTCAACTAGACCCCGTAGTTATATTTGACGATCAAGATGACCAAACGGTTTCCTTTGATAATCAAATTGACTCGCGGGTTATACTTGAGGATCTCAAGAATGATCATGTTGTGACTCACATTGAACACGATGAACTTTTGCCTCATCCGCATTTTGCTCGCTTAATACAAGACCAACAAACCATAGTGGAAGAATGTCGCAATTAATCGTGACTTGAAAAGTAAAATGCACTGTTAACAAAGGATTTTGAATGTTTACAAAAGCAACTCAACTTTTTCAAAACTCAAGAAAACGTGAAAACGGTTTTGAAGCAGCCTTTGCCAAATCTTATCAAAACGAAAAATATTTAGAACGACAGATGCGTGATCTAGCCGCTTCAAAGAATGCTTTGTTGTCCAAATAGAACAATCAAACATGAACATAAAAAGCAAATTAACGCTCTCACCTTGGAAAATCAAAAAGCTAAGGTCGAGTTGTTAACTTGTCAAAAAGCTTCTCTCGCATACAAAAAGCATTCATTGAAACGAATAGATGATCATCTTGAAGAAATCATCGGCTTGCAAAACAAACTTAAAGAGTTTAAAACTGTTGTTTACAAACATGGCGAAGTCGGTCACAACCATAGAAAAGTTTACTTTAAAACCAAATCCAAATGGATATGGACCGAATCTTGCCGACACAAACCTAAGCTTTCAACCAAAGCATTCAAACCAAATCCCGAAGTTTCCAAAGGCACAATATAAAATTGATAATTCGTATGAATGTTGTTGAATATCATCGCCAAGAGGAATTAGATGCGTAAGACGAGAGTCGATCAAAATTAGAAAACGTTGTTTACAACAAACCTTTTAATTATTCAAAACCGGTCACTTTCGTCACACCAACGGATTCTTCTAACACACCAAGGGTTATCATCAAAACACCGAAGTCTTCTATTGTTAATCCCAAAACAGATTTTGCACAAACTTATGGTCCTTTACCTTCCATTAGTGAAGTAAACTCACAACCCGAAAATCGAAAAATTCTTCGATATTTTGACATTTTCATGGCCTCAAAATTTTACAACATGAGATAGAATATCGATCTGAAATCAAAGTTGAACATTTTCAATCGCCGCTGGCGCGAGAACAAAGAGACATTTTTCATAAAAATCTTTTACCTAATGTTAAAAACTTGAAAAGTTGTGCAATTGCCTCGGAAAAGGATTTTCATAAGGAACTTGGGGTCATGAAAAACGCTGAGAAAACGTAAACATCTATTTCTATTACTAAACGTAAAAAGAAAATGTTGAGAAAAGATGTTGATCGACTCTTGGAAGATGTTATCCGTGCGGATGTTCAAAATGTTGTGTTATTGAATTCGTTGTCATATGCATTTGATAATATCTCTCGCCGATATCGTTGTTTCGTGGTAAATGTTGAGAACACTGATAATGTGCTTCAGATCGAGTCCTTAAAAGTTGAAAACAAACGATTGTCAAACTAACTTTCAAATGCAATACGTCGCCTTAATTGGTGTCAAAAAGATATTCACGATCAACAACTTGCTTTTCAACACAAAATCAACCAGCCATGCAAAACCTTCTCGATTCTAAAATTGAGCAACTGGATGATCAAAACGTGTCTTTCAAGTGTCAAATCTCAAAATATGAACAAGAACTTGTAAAAGTTAAAAAGGAATATGGTGTCATATTTGATTTACTCAAAAAGACTCGTGATGAAGCATCAAATGAACTTGATCATTATCTTGCACACACTAAAGAAGTTATGCATTTTGCCGAAATGTTCGGTCCGAAAATCAAGATCTGATTCACACTATCATCAAGTTAAGAGAAATGTTAGGAAAGTATGAACAACTTCCGCCAACAATCATTAAGAGATTAGCCCCGTAACACTTAGTACTCATGCACCTAGAATCTCTACTGCCAAATCACAAGTAGCTAACGCGCTTCCTTCTACTGAAACAGGAATAGTTGAGCCTTTTCCAAACGTCCGCACTTCACGTTCTAAGAGCACTCAATCAATGAATAGGAAGTTGCGACCTAAGAAAAGATCAATCAAGAATGCTAAAGTAGAAGAACACCCTAGGACTATGAATAAGACTCACGCTGCTCCACTATAGATATTAAGGCCCGCAAATGTAATAGAAATAGTGATGTAACTAATGCTAAACCGCTAAGTACTTTTGATATTCACCGATGCACCTTGTGTTATTTGTGGTAAAAGTATGAATTCCGATTGCCATGATAAATGTGTTGCTAAAGCTATCATCTCTCGTTTAAGGAATCCTAAGAACCGAATACCTCTAGGCCCACTAATCTTTCTAAGTCTGTGCTTGGTAGACCGCCATCTTTAGATTCTAAGAAACGCATTGCCGTCCCCAGTAGCTCCAGCCACCTCCTAGGAATGTCGTACCACCTAGTGCATTCACTAAGACTAAAGCAAAGAGTAGTTATAGATGGCGGAAATGGATATATAACACACTAGGATTTAAGTGGATACCTAAAGCTATTGATGTGTGTATATCTACTATAATTGCTATGGAACCCTCTAACATTTCGGGTTCCACATCTACTTCTATTCCATCCGTGTCGCCTGTGTAATGCGTGATACGATCATTCTCTCGATTGTTGATAGCGGATGTTCCCCACACATGACAGCAATCTTAAACTCGTTATCAAACTTTATTGCAAAGTTCATTGGCACCGCCAGTTCGGGAATGATCACTTCACAACTATCATGGGCTACGGAGACTATGTCAATGGGAACATCGAAATTAGCAGGGTTTACTATGTGGAAGGCCTCGTCACAACTGCTTTCAAGAGGTCAATTTTGTGATGGAGATTTGGAGGTTGCTTTCATGGAGAAAACTTGTTTCATTCGTGATCTACAAGGAAATGACCTTATGTCTCGCTCGCGTAATTCTAGTCTCTACACTATCTCTATGCAAGACATGGTTGCTTCCTCTCCCATTTGCTTACTTTCTAAGGCAACATCAACAAAATCCTCGCTATGGCACCGTCGTCTCTCACATCTAAACTTTCAAACCATCACCAACCTTGCTCGACACAAACTAGTTGAAGGACTCCCACGATTCCGTTATTCAAAAGATCACCTTTGCTCACCTTGTGAACAAGGGAAAAGCACTCGTGCTCATTTTCCTTCAAAGGTGGAACACGCTCTCAAAGATGTGCTTCATCTTCTTCACATGGATTTGTGTGGCCCGACGCGCATGCAAACGATCAATGGCAAACGCTACATCTTAGTAATTGTTGATGACTACTCACGATGGACTTGGGTCTACTTTCTTCGAAGCAAAGACCAAGCTCCACAAATGATCATCACCTTTCACAAAAATACAAGTTCACCAAACACCGCCGAATCATCGTAATGCATAAAGGAACTGAATTTGTTAACAAAACCCTTCGTGAATTCTATGAGAAAGTGGGAATTCAAAGATCAAACATCTATTGCACGCATACCGAACAAAACGGAGTTGTTGAAAGATCTAAACCTAACGCTAGTGGAAGCCGCAAGAACAATGTTAATCAATGCTAAACTTCCAGATTACTTATGGGCGTAAGTCGATTCATCGCATGCTATACTCAACACCGTTCTATGATCACAAAACGCCACAACAAAACACCTTTCGAGCTTGTCCATAACAGAAAACCGAATCTAAAACACTTTCATGTATTTGGATCTCTTTGCTATCCTAATAATGATCGTGATGACTTTGGAAAGCTCAAAGCCAAAGTCGACATTGGAGTCTTTATCGGATATCGTGATAATTCCAAAGGTTTCCGAACTGAATCGCCGCAAAAAGGTGATGGAAACGATTCATGCTCATTTCGATGAACTTACGAAATGGCTTCGAGTATAACAACTTAGAACCCGGTCACAACCGCTTAAACTTCCCTCAACCCCATCATCACCAAGAAAGCCCCGCCTTACTCGCAACAAATGGAAAGGTTATTTGCTCCTCCGCTCGCGGACGATATTGATGAACGTGCGTCCGTGTGTATCCGCTGCTTCCGCCGCACAACCCGATAATATTCCTATACCGATACACTGCTACAACAACTACCGTTGAAGATGCACCTACACCCGCTTGACTCCAACACAACAGCTTGAACACACCGCTTCCAACAATGATGAACCACCGATGATATTCTCAATGAAGTACCCCACCGCAGATTTTGATCCAAATGCTTCTTCAACCCGCTTGCTAATGAGACCGCCGCACCGATGTCGCGGAATCTTCAACAAACCATTTGAATCCTCGACCGCACAATGTATACCAACATCAACCCTCCACACATAGATGGACGAAAGACCATCCTCTCGAAAACATTATTGGCAACCCGAATCAACCGCCGTTACGAGACAACGCTCTTCACACGACGGTGAACATTGCATTTATGCACTCACCGTCCGCCAATCAACCTAAAACATCAAAGACGCAATGACAAAAGACACATGGATTGAATCCATGCAAGAAGAACTCAACCAATTCAAACGTCTTGAAGTATGGGAACGGGTTGAAAGACCAACAGGGTCTACGCCATTGGTCTAAAATGGATTTGGAAAACAAATTGATGTCAAGGAAATGTTATCGAAATAAGTCACGCCCGTGGCTAAGGGTTATCGCCGTGAAGAGGGTATTGACTTTGAAGAATCTTTTGCTCCGCTGCTCGCCTTGAGGTCGCTCGATATTTCTAGCGTCATGCTCATATGAATATGACGGTCTATCGATGGATGTCAAAACCGCTTTCTCAATGGACAACTTAAAGAAACGGTTTATGTCACCAACCGATGGATTCGTTGATCCCGAAGTTCCGAATCATGTCTACAAACTGAACAAAGCTCAGATGGTCTCAAACAAGCTCCTCAAGCATGGTACGATAAGCTATCATCCTTCCTCATTGCTAATAATTTCACCAAAGGTTCGGTTGACCCAACTCTTTTTATACAATATCACGGGAACATATCTTAATTGTTCAAATTTACGTGGATGACATCATTTTTGGGTCTACACATAAAAGTTTTCAATCGCTTTTGCAAAACTAATGAAGAAAAATTTTGAAATGTCCATGATGGGTGAACTTACATTCTTTCTGGACCGCAAGTTCATCAATCACCCCGTGGTATTTTCTTGAGTCAGTCCAATATGCCCTTGAATTGTTAAACAAATTTGGAATGAAAACCAGTGACACCTATGCCACACCAATGGCTCATACCAAGAAGCTAGACGCCGATTTACATGGGAAATTGGTGGACCCTACAAAATACCGTAGTATTATTGGGTCTCTCATGTATCTAACAGCCTAGCGCACTGATATTGTCTTTGCCGCTTATCTATGCTCCCGCTATCGGCCGCGACCAATCCAAACCCACCTCTCTCGAGGCTAAAAGAATCCTCCGATACATAAAGGGAACCATTAACTTGGGGATCCGTATCCGAAGGATTCCGTTTTGAACTAATCGCCGTGACACCACGCAGATGCTTAGACTCACGAAAAGCACTTCGTGAGCTTTACAATTTCTTGGTGATAAACCGTGTCATGGCAATCAAGAAGCAGGATTGTACATCGCCATCAACCGAAGCGTAATATGTAGCCATGTCACCATGTTGTGCTCAAGTCATATGGATGAGAACACAACTCAAAGACTATGGTTACGATTTGACGTAATCCCGATGTATTGCGACAATCGGAGTGCCATTGCAATCTCGCAACTCGGCCAAAGACTGAAATCAAAGCACATCGATCTTCGATATCATTTCATCAAGGATCACGTGGAACAGTGGTACCGTTGAATTATATTTTGTGGGTACGTAATACCATTGGCGATCTTCTCACCAAAGCCTTGCCTCCCGCTAGGTTTAATGAGTTGGTCCACCGGATTGGTATGAGGTGTTTGACTCAAGAGGAATTGGATGATCCTCCTAAAACAGCCTTAAAACCCACAAACACCAAATTCTCTTTTGTAAATAATTTTTAAAAACAAAATACAAAATTATAAAACCTGATAAAACAACAAAAATATTCTTCTAATCTAATTTTCTTTCAACATTGCAAGTACATTTCTTCCTTCAACACTTTAATCTTTCAAAATTCAGTATTTTTCCGATCAAGTGTTGAGGGGAGAAAATAAACTTTAACCGCTTCAAAACATCCGTGTACTTGCATGTTATCTTATCTCGTTGTTTCTTTTACAAATGGTGGTACATTTTCGGTTCAAAGACACTCCTGACTAAATTAATAACCTTTCATTATTTCTCAAGTCGAGGGGAGTGTCACAAGTTTCTTTCCTAAAAAATTTGTTTGGTAACCAAAATGGAAGTTAAATGGCTTTGTTTGAAAAAGGAAAAGGTGGAGGGACCAAAACTGCCAAAAGGTTAAAGTCATTTTAATAAAACACCTCCCACCTACTTTATTCTTCACATTTATTACTAAACCTAACACATCCTACGCTAAAATCGCTTCAAGATATCCTTGATTTGATCATCATTTGTAAGTGTTTTTGTGATCTAAACATGTTTTAAGATAAGGTTTTGAATTTCATTCAAACCAACTTAAAATTATGTTACGAGTGATTATGTGTTCTACGATAAGCTGTATGAACACACAATCATTGTGTGGTGTTTGTGGTTAAAATGGATTGTGTCAAAACGCTTCAAATACATCAATGATATCATTTTATTCATCAAAACCACCCGTAAACACGAATTAATGATTTTTGAAAATTAGGTTTTATGTCGAATTGGGTGTTTTCAAATGTGAAGTGTTTTGGTCAAAAAGATTGTTGGGTTATGTTCTTATGATGATGAATTGATGATTTCCATGCTTTATAACCACCCGTAAAACTCTAATTGATCAACAATTTGGAATTAGGGTTTAAAGTTCATAAGTTTGGGTATTTTTGATTCACCATGAATTAAGTGTTATAACTTGGTATATAGACTCCTCAACATCTTTTAACTACCAAAAGTTTGGTGCATATTCCATGGCTAGATCTCATACGCCAGAGATTTAGGGTTTAGACTACGCTGCGTATGCTTCTACGCGAATCAAGTAAACTGCTCAAATGTGTTTTGATTTGTCATAAAACGAATGTTATGTGTTTAACTTTGATGATATGATGCTTTATTTCGTGCTTGCAACACGTAATATTCGTAATCAAGGTTGTTGTTAATCTACGATAAGGATCACCTTACGCATAGCTTGTTATGCGTAAGATTAGTCTTACGCGTAGCTTCTACGCATAAGGTTCTACATATGGGACTACGCTGATCCTCGTGAAGGATATGCGCGAACAAGGACCTCTACGCGATAAGGTCAACTCTACGAGTAGCCTTACGCCGTAAGGTTAATATATGCCCACGCATAAGCTCTAACGCATAAGGTCCTCTTTTCCTACGCTAACACTTCACGCTGTAGTTAAGACCCTACGCGTAAGTTTACACGCATATATCATTCCCGCTTCACGCATAACTTTACCAATCCTACGCATAAGCCGAGATCATACCTTCGTTATGAATTGTTACTTGTACAAACTTGTAAATAAACTAATCATATCATCACTAATCCTAAAATGTCACTAATAAACTGAAATCGTTTGATATGTTGTGAACAATAAGTGATAAAATAAACTTTAAAACTTAAAGTTAACTAACTCACTAAACATTTCACGACGTCATTGGACTATTGAATATACAAGTGACTTAGGACTCGTAACAATCATTGACACCGTACATTCAATAACTAGACAATAAGACCTTCCGTTGACTAACATTATGTCTTTCGATATGTTGGTTCTTTTGGCTAATGTTATTTCGCATCACGACATGGTCAACAAATGAATATGGATGCACCTGAAGTTCTCTCCATTGCCGATATCTATCCTCATGGCTATCCAATGAAGATAGGAAAGAATAATCTCCGTGTTGACTTTGACACCCTCACTTGCTCGAATCTTCTTGTTTAATTGCTATTGACATTCTCGAGGACTCATCCGACGTAACATGCTTTCACACTCGCAATCGCTCTCGAGATCTACATCCAACAGCTTCGAACACTATGGAAAGGGTCAAAGGACAAACCGCCGTGGACGGTGACTCAATCACAAACAAGTCACCATTACACTCAGACTTAAGGGTCGTTCTCCTAATTCCCGATGTCGATCCAACCAAACTATATGCCACACCCGCCAAGAGCTCACTCTCCAATTCTTAATCAATATCGGTTATGACGAGGCTACAAGAGTAATCACCAAGCACTCTCACGTAGAGCTTAAGAGTATTCCTCAACCCTGAAGAACACTCTACATGATCATCACCAAGTCTCTGCTTCGTCGCGGATACAAATGCTATGAGCACCCTAAGCTCATGGAACTGCAAATATTCTAGGCATTGGTCAACAAGAAACACATCGCTATCGAAGCTCTGATTTGGGATGACATGATGTCATTTCTCAACAAACTTGGCTCAAAGATTCCCTACATCGGATATACTAAATTGTTGATCCAGAGAGCACTTGGACTTCATCCTGACATTCCCAAGAGGCTCAATGACCCGACAATCACGACATGTTGACGGAACCCATTCTATCCGCCGAATCAAGGAAACGCCTACAAAGAAACAAGGTGCCGTGGCTGCCGATTTCTTCTAATCAAGATGTCGAAAGCTCAATCGCATAAAAGGTATCCGGAAGCAAATGACAAGGCAAAGTTGGTCACCTCGACGAAAAATCTTCTGGAACACCCGTAAGGAGAACCAAAAGAGGAAGTGCAGGAAGTGTCACGGCAAGTTCGGAGTCAAAGGAAGTTCCAAAGAGGAACCTCCTTCCAAAGAGGAATTGTTCCATCTAAGGAAGTTCCTTCCCATCCCAATTCCCAAACCCGAACCGCAAAGAAAGCTTGTGGACGAAAGCTCGATGGTACCACATACGATGAAGAGATTACCTACTCAAACCGCAGCGATGAACCTCCTCAGCACTAAACCTCCAAGTCCCAAACTAATAAAGGAAAAGGAAAGACTCTGACTTGAGTCTCATGATGAAAGCTCAAGAAGAAGAAGAGCAACCGATCAATCCTACAGAAGAAGTTTAAATTAGTTAGACAAATTCAAAAAGTCAAGAATTTGCAAAGATCAAATGGGTGGCCCCGAGGATCGAGTGGTGTTGTCCACTCTTCACCAGTGTCCCGATGCGCGTTAATCAACCCGATAAGGGATCCGTGCCACCACTCTTGTGCAACAACAAACGCTATGAAGGAGTATGATCTTAACTTTGAGGAACCGTAAAAGAATAAGACCGAAAGAGAAAACTGATGAAGAAGCTAAGGTACGACGGAAGAAAAGGCTAAACTGACATGATGACGAAGAAGATTATGATGACTTTCTTCTCGCAGCAAATTCCAACTCGTCCAAGGAGGATACTCGCACTCCAAAGGACCCCAATCTCCTCATGTCCCTCCTCATCGATTCTTCATCTCACTCATCACCACCACCATCAAAAAGATCAACCAAATCATCATCCAAACTGCGGAAGAAACCACCTAAATCTTGGATTTCTCAAGCTCATAAAAAGATTCACAAAGCCGCCAAACAAGTCGAAAGAAAACGTTCTCTACAAAACTAAATTTCTTTGTCCGATCACATACAAAGACTTAAATGATGAGAAAGACAAGATGGAGAAAGAAAGGAATTTGTTCAAGTTCATGAAGAGTCATCGTAAAAGGAACCGAACGAAATGATCAAGGTTACACTAACAAGTACCTTCGTGATATCGCTCCTAAAGTCCAAAAGGAACCGAGAAGACAGAAGAGATCATACTCACAAGTTTCTTCTCGACATCGTCCTGTGACTAGAGAAATATTTTCCGCATAACTCACCCCTAACATCGTAGCATTGGTTAAACATACAATGGCCAAAGAAGCCGATCTCTCGAACTGAAGTTAATCGCTAAACTTGTGATACAAATGTCAAAGCGACTGAACGCTTACTGATGAAGCTAAATTTTTCAAAATCTACTTGATTTTCAACTCAGATCATCATGCAAGGAGTCAGACGCTCAACCCAAACGACCAAGAGATGACGATGATAAGGATAAGGACTCGCACCTAAACGCCGTAAGCAACTGTAAATCTACTCTATGCCACCTCCTCCACCACCTTCTTCTCAACAAAGTCTCCCACCTCGGTCTTCTAATCGATAAACCTCTGACGATTCCGAAGTTACCACCCCGACTCATAAAACAGGTGATTACTTTGAGTATACGGGTGGTGACGATGAAGAGGTCCTTGAGCCCCAACAACAACCCACCTCACCCAAACAAGTGCGTAAAACCAAGATCATCATCAAGGCCTTCCAAAAGAAGAAGAAGACGACTCACCGAGTCGCCTCATGGCTAGATGACGATAAAACCGAAGAGTTTGAATGGTTCTCCACACTTGTCAATCAAACTCCCTACCCCGATGAAGGTCAAGAATTGGTAGACGGTTCTACATTGAGCACGCAAAACTTTTGCAAGAAAAGTTCCATGTGAAGAAAATGACGAAATCGAAGTTGAAGCTTAATCAAGAATGAAGCATTTCAACTTCTAAAAGACAGCTCGAAAGCCTCGAGGTCGAATATCATCTTGAGAACATCGCTCAAGCTATGTCTAACAACATGGATTGGCTCAATCCGGAAGCAAACATTGACTTCACACAAAGGGACAACCCTCCATACTACACCGATTGGACCAAACCCCTACCGACCATTGGCCAAACAGACGAACCACGGATTCCCTTCCGATACTTCTTTAACAGAGACTGGATTTTCTCTACACGGTAGCGATGGTTCGCGAAAATACGCTACATCATTGACTCTTCCATTCCCGCGCTATTTACTCAAACCGCATAGCTATCGAGGAACGTGCAAATCACTTGTTTTCTCGACAACGCAAGCATACGACCAAGATGCATTGTATGGGATTCATCATTGGCCCGAACGCCAAGAATCTACTACGTAAGCCGCCTCGTTCGTAAGTCTCAACATGCAGTGTTTAGTTCTAAGGACATCGTGGCCATCAAACACATTGATCTCAAGTCTAAGTGGGACTACACATTCTTAAAGAATATCATAGTCAAACGACAAGATGAACAGAACTATGGATTCTCCGAGGTCGACTTTGAGAACTTGTCCCTCAACGACATCAAGACATGTACCTTGCCAAAGTACAGTGGTCGTATGAGACAATTCTCGATCAAGTTCAACGTGAATTTATCAAGTCAGCTTCATCTTCATTAGACGATCGTGATCAAAGAACGTGTTGAAGATATCCGATGGTCGTTGAATCTTATCGACGCTGTCAACCTTACCTCCAACGCTTACTCTTCCCGATCTCAATCGCCTACCTCAATATACACTCATCAAAGAAACCTTTCGAGTTGTTTACCATAGTGAACTTCAAAGAAACCGCTTAATGGCGTAGTGATCTCCACAAATTCGGGATCATACTTTGAAGCCGGTTAGGGATGGATTAGCGCATGTTGAAGGATATACGCTGAAAGTTGGGTCTCCTAGCTGGAATTCTCGTGAAAGGAGGGATGTGAGAAGGATCATCACCATGATTGATGAACGGTTGTTCGGGGATCGGCCGCACGCATTGAGAGCTATGTTGGTGGTCCACCCAGAGAAACATCACCGCTTTCAACGCCTCGCAGGCGCACTCGGAACATCACCGCACTTCCCGGTACCCCTTGAATTGTTTCCTTCATATAATTTTAGATGTGTGATTAAATATGTCTATGGCTTGTGCACACATAATGCTGTACAACCCGTAATTGTCAATAAAGGACCCCGTGGTACTGCCACAATCCTTATGAAAGAAGCTAAAGCTTCTTACTTTTGAGTAAAACCTATCAAACCTTTCACTTTTCAAGGTTTTGCTCAAAAGAACAAGTACTTTCCCTTATGATTTTCAAAACCTCAACCGCTTATATCACTTGTTGAGGGGAGTATTTGATTCAAAACTTTGTTCAAAAATTGTTCACAAGTGGTCATTCTTCCCGCAACACTCGAAATGGTCATATTTATTCTCAAACGCTTCAAAAATAACACTTTAATATGCCATTTTTGAGGGGAGAAAATTGTGTGATAAGAAATATGTTGTACAAAATGCAAATGAATCTGTACCTCGTGACTTAACCAACTAATTGACGGTACTAAACTTAGTAACTCAAAAGACTTGTCCCGACGGTAATAATTTCAAACGAGTTCGCTAGTGATGTAAACGTGTCTCGCAAAGGACTTGTCCGAGTAGAATGTACCATTCGAGAAACTTTTGATAGACATGAACTCTGACGGGTTTGACAACCTTCCAAGGTTTGTCTACACCTTCAAGGTAGTTATTAGAGCTAGTTGTCACCTAAAAGTTGACAATGTAACTCTTTAACTATGCAACGTAACCGTGTCTCATGGGGATTGTCTATCTTCAAGTGGATCAATTCAAAAGTGCGCCGCTTCTTTCCTCACCGTGCATTTAACCATTAAAACTATTAAGCACATGTGGAGGGGAGTATTTATGCAAAACATCATCTCTCACAATGGTTCAAACATGTTTTTCATTAACAAACCCTTTGAGAGATATTTTTTCATACAATGGTTTTAATGGCAAACATAGGTTAGTCATGGAGTTATAAGGTGACTAAGGTTAGGAATAACCGTCCTATGATCCGCCAGAGTCGGAGGGATCTACCCAAGGACACTACCAATAGTTAGTGTTAGAAGTCCTTAGGTATGATTGTAAAAAGGAGAAAATGAGAATCGGAGAAAGAAGGAGTTGAAGAATCAAAAAGAAATGCAAAGAAAAGGGTGAAAAGAAATAGCCCTCCGGATTATTCAACTTAGGCGCATAATCGGGTTCAATTCATATGCTACTGGTTGTCACTTAGTGACGCCGGTATTGAAGATTAAAAGTCGCCATGGACCCAAAGGACGCATGCACTAAACCTTCTTATCCACTCAAGTTTCTCTCAAGAAGCTTGTTTCATTCTCACAGGGAACCCTACGTAAACTATCGGCTTTCTCCTAGAGATTGCCGGTATTGAAGAAGGAGACCCTCTCCCTAGTCTCCGCTCCAGAAAACCAAAACGCACTATTGAGTCTAGAGCCACGAGATTCATCAAAAGATCTCTTAGGAACACTTGACATTTAATCACTTGATGATCAACAATAAGATCATCGCTGGTTCATATCGAGTCCTTCACGATCTTAGCAACTGTCGAGAACATTTATGAGAGGTTCACATCTTGTGATCCTCGATTGAATGGAAACTCCCGCCGTGGTCAACATCAAACGCCTCGCCGCCAGTCACTTCGGCAACTCCCCGGGATTACGCTGAGTGTGTCTCAAACGGTCTACGGGAGGTGATGCTTCTGTACCTCAACGACTCATCCGAATCGTAGATGTACTTCGTACATCGCTTATCTCACTTGTGGGACTCAGCTCAGAACGCCTTTGTAAGAATTAGAGTTGTGTCCTCACACTATGCCGTTAACACTCTCGAAGTTCAAACTTGTAAGTGCCGGAAACCGCTTACTACTAACCGTTTGAAATGTTTTCTTCTTATGGAAGCTCCGGAGCGGGATGATCGTGCCGATTCTTCTCATGCTCACGCCAACATCATCACTAATGGAAGTTCTATCTCAATGCAACACAACAAATGTAATGATTCTTCATCAACCAAAGAATCTACAAAGTCAAAGACTTAAAGAACTTCATCAAGATTGATTTCCAACGCCAAAGAGCGCGGAGCATGTTGAAGAATGACGTGGAGACACCGAGCAAAAGGCACTGGGCGCATCGATGCGCATAACAACATACTATCACTTTCACCACAAAGAACAATGATCAAAGAACAAAGTTAAAGATGACGCCAAAGCATAACCGCTCAAAGATAACTATCTCTACACCGGGAGATTGTTCGAATCAAGGCAATTCTTCTCACAAGAAAGAAGAATGTCGAAGACGCCATCGCTACTATTACATCAACGCTTTCACCGCTTACATTCATATATACTTGAGGGGGAGATTGTTGGAATCACTCCTAAACAGGATTTCAAGTATTTATATTTCATATGTAATAGGTAGCTTTATTATGGCCTTTATGTTTGTTTAAGGTCAAGCTTATGTAGAAGGCCCATAAGCTTAGGCCCAAGCCCAATAAGGAATAGGGAAGGAGAGGAGTGTTGCCCTAGCTCATTGCCTATATAAACTATGTAATAACCCTCACTTGAGGGTTGGTTGTTCAAGTTATTCTCTTTCACTCACTCTTTCTCTTAACCGTATTATTGTTTATGCGTGTGTGGGTGTTTAGCTTGTTCGATCGCCTTCATCTATCTTTCTATAACTTGTGTTTGTAAAACTAGTGACCTAACAT
>OU343225.1:11610332-11742123 GCA_910596185.1 Chrysanthemum makinoi | reverse complement strand
GGGATTTTTAACAAAATCACATTGTGTTCACAACATTGTTAATACAAATCAAAACCATAAACTCATCCCAACTAATTTTACCTAATTGTAAAATTTGTAATTTTAGAACCAACCATGCCCAAAGCTACTCAACAAGATCATCATGACACCGTTCATTACCTTACTCATTACTATCGTAAAAAGGGATTGACCAAACCACCGAGTAAAATATTCAAAAGCCTTGTAGAGAACGACTTATCCATGAAAGTCGTGTAGTCAAGGAATGTTTCCTTGAAGATACCGACATTCGTCAAGTTTTCTCGACAATCAACTTTGATTGTTTCCTTGACATAGATGAACAAATTTGTCCGGTCTTCATTTTTGAATTTTACAAAAGCTTTAGGATCATTAGAAACACCGACAATAGCATCTCAATCGCCTTCATCATCAACAAACAAAACTTTATTCTTCCTCTCAACACCTTTGCTCAAATTCTTGGCATTCCTTGTGAAGGAATTTGTATGTACTCTCAAGATTGGGAAATTAACGCTCAAAACCTTGCACTTGATCCTAAGCCTCTCTACAACACTCCTCTCGACAATCCCTAAACCATTCGAGATACTATCTTCAAAATTAGGACCGACCAATCCGTTACCAGTAACAAAAGCTCATTCATCGTGATCCCTTTCAAATGGAACTTTTTGAAATGCATCCCATGTTTAGAAAATGGGAAGAAATCCTTAGGGAAAACGTCATTAGCCTAGTTGGAAACAAAGATCATCCAAACACATGTCTTGTGCAAATGATCTATTGTCTTACCCACCAAAGGCCATTTAATCTTGCCTATTACATGGTAAGAAGAATGGCTGGGTTATTCAAAGCTTCCAACATGGTACTTCCGTATGGTATGCTCCTAACACGACTTTGTAAGTATGTTGGTACATTGCAACCATCTCCTATTAACGATGATCATTACCTTTCCGATCACGTCATGGTACCTCTTACCAAACAACCCCTAAATGGTTCATGGTCAATGGAAAGAAACCTGAAGCTCTCTCGGACTCCTCGGCCGGTGAAGAAGAAGAAGATAATGATGAGGAAGATGTCATCACCCCATAGCCAACATCAAATTGGAAATCCTTGAATACCACGAGCAACTTCCAACCATTCCAAACGAGACCACGGAATTTAAACAATTGAGGGGCATGATTCAAAACCTCGCTTACAACCTCACTAAGCTGTCAAAAAGGAAAAGAAAGAATTGACAAAAGAGACAATAGGAATGTGCTTATTTTCGTGTATTTTATGTTTGGAAGATTACGTTTTAGCACTTTTTGTTTATAGTAATTTGGATATTGTTACTTTATCAAACTTTTATAAGTGGTGTTTTTGTGATGACAT
Source organism: Chrysanthemum makinoi (assembly GCA_910596185.1). Taxonomy (NCBI): domain Eukaryota; kingdom Viridiplantae; phylum Streptophyta; class Magnoliopsida; order Asterales; family Asteraceae; genus Chrysanthemum; species Chrysanthemum makinoi. Next base: position 11,740,743 of record OU343225.1, on the reverse strand, counting down.
ACTTGTTCCTATTGCTTTATTTATAGATTTATTACTGTGCAAATTTATCATTTCGTGTAGATTCGATCTGCAGATGCCGGGATCCCTAGGATTAGCCTAGCGGATCCCTCCCTTGAGGAACCGTGGGATCCGTGACATCGGATCAACAATACGACATTCTTGCATCAAGATTACTTTCTAGATAACATCTCATCAGCTAAGAATATGATTTTAGAATCCAACTAGAACCACTTCAAGGATGAGAAAGGCTTAGACTCACTAAAGGCTTACTTAAGATCTTAGTCAAAATAACCTCTTGGTGTATCAACACATCAAAACTCACCATATTTCGCTTAATAACTCACAAACAGTTTCTCATCTTTCAAAACACTTAAGTGGACAAATTAAACAATTTTAGGAAATTGTTTCTAATCATTTTTATCTCAAAGTGAGACAAAAATTAGTTTTTCAATTCTTGTGATTTTTAAGAATTTTTCAAATTTCACCTCAAGCTTAAATCTGATCACTAGGATCATTTATTATGACTTGACACCACAAAAGTTCTTAGTGTTATCCTAGGACATCCATTGGTAGTCATCTTGTCCCATCTCCTTTCCATAAGAAGCAATCATTTGCTATAACACGTATTACCTTTGATCATTCAAGTACCCTTTCATCTTAAAACACTTAGGAGAACTGAAACACTCAAAATGAGATAGGCTTTAGCTTCTAGAAACCTCATTTCAAACTGTCCGGCTATAACTAGCTTGAGGCCGGATCCCTAGGAGCCTAGCCGGATCCTCCTTGGGGGGAACCATGGGATCCGGGTGACAGTTTATGTCAAACATTGCTAAAACAATCATTTCAACTCATCTTCCTAACTCAAACACTCCATATCATCTTAAATGAGTTCCTAGATCTCAGTGAAACTCTAAACTTCAACCTTGTGCATGTTAATCATCACATTTCCAAGAACATTAGTGGATTAAGTCTTTAATGCACTTGCCAAGCACTTCCCTTTATAAGCCATATTGCTAAGAACACTTTAGTCATCAAACACAAACACAATTATCAGCAATTGCAACCATCTCCCTTAGTCATTTCATCATGAGAAGGCTCCTAGTGTTAACTCATCCACTCAAGAACCACCCAAGAAACTTGCTAGGATCATACACGAAGTTTCCTCAACCGAATCATCTCCGGTTAAGTCCACTAATGCTAGGATTTATCCTACACCAAGGAAACCAATCAAACTAATCCCCAAGAAAATAGTTCCCACTAGAGCTTCATCACCAAACTCTACCAAACCAAACATACCCTCCACAACTCAACCAACATCATTGGTGCCTAGAGCCACCTCACAATCATCTCCACATTCTCACAATGTAGAAGACTTACCTCCTTGGCCATCTCACCTTCCACCACTACCAACAAACTCACTTGAAAAGGTTGGGCAACAACATCAAAATATTGAATCAACACTTGATCCAATGTCAAACTCTCTTCCCCAATAGTCCATTTTGGATTTTGAGAAGACATCAAAGTCAACCACCCGACCACATGGAAGTTGATGCTTTTTTACCTCCACCCTCAAACATTGTAGAGCCATCACTTAATGAGCCTCCACCAATTCCTCCTTCATTTGAAGATCCTCAACCCACTTCTCTTGAACTTCCACTTCAAGAAATTCAAAACCATGACAAGGATTGCTATCATTGTAAACATGTTGAAAGATTGATACATGAACTATGTGAAGAGCAAAGTTTCATGTTTTATCACCTCCTCGAACGTTTCGAAGAGCTCAACAAGCCTAAACTACAATGAGCATCATAGTCACAAGCTCAAACTTAGAATGTTTATGAAAACTTATCTCGTCCTTGATCATCATTAAGCTTTTTAGTTGAATCTAGAGTTTGGATAACTCATTAGCATTAGTAGCACTTGTATGGCTAGTTCATTCTCTTAGTTTTAGAGATTTGGTTGATCATCTCTTGTTTTTTATTGAATGAATATCTATATGCCATAGTTGTTATGTGCTTTATGTGTTGTGCTTGATATATCATATACTACCTCACATATTCGTTAGCATTGATTGAAACACTCTCATTGCTGAATAAACTGTCAACAGACAGCCGGATCCCTCCATAATGCCTAGACGTATCCCTTCAAGAAGGGAACCGCGGGATCCGTGGATCAGAAGCACAAATTTCTACTAACTTGAGTTTTATTTGCAGGAAATTATGCACTATACTCTTGTTTTCTAACCTTTACTTTGTAGATTTTCAAAATACACATGAAGATTTTGACACCATAAAGCTAGGGGAGCTTTGTCAAACGAACTGCAAAATTTGCAACTTAATCCGATTTTGGACTCATGACACCCCATTACAACTTTTGCAATTTTCAAGGGGGAGCACGTTTGATCACTTAGATGAACCATTTGCAAAATAATTGCAAAAAAATTAGTTTATTTTACGTCATGTCCTTGACACCCTTCAAAGGATGACTCGTCAAGGGGGGAGTTAAGACGAGTACCATTCCCGTCACTTGCTCTCTTTACATTTTACATACCTTTTTTTATAAAAATTGTGTTCGTTTCTTTTAACACTTTTTGTTTCGACAAAAGGGGAGAAAAAGTAAAACTACAAATTCAAACTTTTATGAATTTTAGATTTTCCTTAAAATAATTTTATGTTTTTCATCAACAGATTGTTAATCTGAATAAGCCGTAAAACGCTTATTTATATTTTACGATCTTCTAATGTTTTGTATAACAAGCGATAAAATCATTTTAACGAATAGAATACGTAAATAGTTTGAGTTAATAGTTTCCTAACACACTTACATTTTCACATAAAACACTAAAACAAGTATAAGTGATTTTATGATTTAGATATATATGTACAACAACTAATGTTTACATATTGGGTTAGCACATACTTAAACTAAGTATACTAAAATGGGTAAAAACATGTAAATACTAAAATGGGTAAAAACATGTAAATACTAAAATAGGTAAAAACTAGCAAATGGTATTGACTCATAACCTATGGTTTTATATATACCACTTAACCAAGTTCATTGTATCTAGAAAGAAAACCATGGATCAACCCATAACCCATGACCCATAACCAAAAATACCCAAGGGCAAAGAGGAGCGCGGATCCCTAGCTTTGTGCTAGCCGGATCCCAAGTGGAAGCGATCCGTGGGATCTGGGAAACATAGAGAAATTTTCTCTATAAATAGAGCCATGTCTTCCTTTCACTCACACTTTACACACATACTTCCCAAGTATTATAACCCTATAACCTCAGATCCAAGTGATCTATGTAGTTTGTCTTTTGTTTTGTGTGATCTTCTAGGTTCCTCTTAAAGGCGAGATCACCACTTCTTGAAGACGTGCAAGCTCAAGTCCATGAGTTGCCATGCTTCGTCATCATCAAGACAACTAAAGTTCTCTTGCTGATTGTTCTTCCTTTCTCCATAGATGTTGGGTTGGAGGCATTAGTGAAGAATGCCAAAAGTGTCAAGATGAAAGCATTAATGAAAGGTGTTCATCATCCGTGTCTAAGCATTAGTGAAGAATGCTAAAGGTGTCAAGACGAAGGCATTAGTGAAGGGTGCCAGCGTTGTGTCAAAGGCATTAGTGAAGGATGCCGAAGAATCAAATCAAGTGCCATTTGGGAAGAATGCCTAGAGTCGTTATAATCGATGAGGTGCATTTTTATACATATAAGTATTTGTTTATTTCCAAGGATGGTGATATCCTTGATGATGTTGTAACAAGGAGAGGATCTCCTTGATATTAGGTGTTGTGTTGTGAAGGGTAGTAGTTCCTCCATAGTAATGGAACTAGGTGCTTAGCCTAGTACCTAATAAAGGGTAGGCGACGTTGTGATATGATTAGTTCTCCTTGGTGTGAAGAACTCGGTGGTTAGCCTAGCACCGTATAAAGGGTAGGCGACGTTGTGTTAGGTGTGGTTCACCTTGTGTGAAAGAACTCGGTATTTAGCTTTGTAACGGAAAAAGGTTAAGCGACGTTGTGAAGGCTTCTCCGCCATAAGGAGTTGGTGTAGTGCTTACTAACTCTCGAGTAGGTGACTCGGGGAGTGGAGTAGGGCAAGGAAGGTGTCCTTGTAGCCGAACCACTATAAATAACTTGTGTCGTGGTGATGTGCTTCTTACTCTTTATCTTTCATTACACGTTTATATATCTATCTATCAACGTCCACTATAAACAACTAAATAGATTGACATAAGTCGATCTAAATATTTAAAAGGAAGTTTTTAATTGGTAAAACTATTCAACCCCCCCTTCTAGTTTTCCACGTATTCGTTTTTTACGCGTTTAGTAATTAATTACTCATTAAAACCAATGACGGCATTGATGCCACTGTTGGAATTACATAACATGACAATCAATAAATAATCACAAAACATCAAAGTATACATGCGGAATCGTATAGGATTTATTAATAAATAATTAATTAACATAAACAAGAATATGCGTACCTTACTTGATTCTAGCCGAACAAGAATCAAATCCACAAACTAGCAATGGCAGAACCCTAATTTGATTTAATTAGGATTATGTGAATTACCCCTTACCGTTTTGTAATTCAATCCAAGAATACTAACAATATTGTGTTAGTACCACTTTCTTGTACACACGTACTAAACCGAATTAAAGTAATGCTAGTTTTACTAAAGGGTTATTGTACAAAAAAGTCACTAAAGTTTGCGAGAAATTTGTCCTAAGTCACTATAGTTTAAAAGTTGTCATTCAGGTTACTCAACTTATTGTGACCGGTTATATTTGTTACTCTTGTTTTGGTAACCCAGAATTACCGGTAATAATACTACATGGCAAATATTTTAGATTTCATTTATATTAAAAAAAATGAGTTAATATACAAATAAGTTACTAAAGTTTGTCAAAATATTCATTTAAGTTACTATACGTTTACATTCTTTTACATTTAAGTTAATATACAAATAAGTTGCTAAAATTGTGTATATTTTTATATGCTTTTTACAACAACTTTTGGACGTTATCGTTACATTCTTTTACATTTTGTCTGTTTTGCACCTTTTTTTACAATTTTGCACACATTTGTATTTTTTTTTTATTTTTTTTACATAATTGGACGTTATTAGACTTTTTTGGAAGTAATTTTTTGTTTTGATATGTTTTCATACGTTATTATACATTTTTGGATGTTATTATCGTTTTGGATGTTGTTATTATCGTTTTCTTACATTTTATACGTAAAACGTATAAAACATACAAACGCTTTAAAGAAGATAAAATGTATAGAACATAAAACCATATAAAACATACAAATGTATGAAAATGAATGAAAATGAACAAAACCATCTGATAATGAAAGCGTTATAGAGAAAAACATACACACATATATAAAACGGATAAATACATGTCTGAAAATGGACAAACATATATACAAAAATGTACGAAAACGTAAAAAAGGTCACGAGAAAGCATACACAAAAGTATAAAACGGATAGAAACGTAAAAAACATACGGAAATACAAAAACGTTTGAAAATGGAAAAAACTTAAAAAGAACGACAACAAATAAGCATACAACGTATAAATACATATAAAACGTCACGAAAATGGAGAAAACGTAAAAAATCGAAAATAGATAAAACATACATAAATGTATAATGGATAGTACTTTTTAAAAGTTCAATAACCTATTTAATAAACCCCGTGAACTATAGTAACTTGCTTGTAACATCTCAAACTATAGTGATGACGTGGACAAGAGAACCGTAAATCATCCGTTGCCACCCTCGTAGTAACAAAAATGTCACTTTTTTAAACGTTGAGTAACCCATATAATAAACCCGTTAACTTGAGTAACCTGAATGACAACTTTTAAACTATAGTGACTTAGGACAAATTCTCGCAAACTTTAGTGACTTTTTTGTATAATAACCCTTTTACTAAACCAAATAACTTGATAATGGAAAAGGTGGTGACCGACACCCAAGGGAGGTGTTCGACCGGTTTTAGAGCAAAAACACACACAAAATTTTTTTAGGTTTAGCTTATGGATACAAGAGATAAATTACAAACACCCTTGGTTTTGTATTTATACTCAAACAAACTTGGTGAACAAGTTTGAGTTGTAGAGGGATTGGGTTTCCTTTTTCTTGTGGCCGATCGGATGGGGTATCCCACAAGGGATTCCGGAACCTTCCCTTTATTTACAACTTAGTCTTTTCCAATTACATTTCGCCCGTTAGTCCATTACAGTTAATACGTTAGTTAGTTATTTCGCTTTAATTAATAAATAACTACAACATTTATATTTAATTATTAACTTTAATTCTCATACGTAAAGTGTGCAATCCCGTGGTCTCGAGTTCGATCCTAACTCACGTCTACTAATTTATATCCATAAAACTAACAACCAGGACTTTAAAGGAGATCTTACTGCCAAAATTTGCTCCATTGTTGAAAAGTAAGTGAAGGGCCTTCCACTTTACTGAGTGTGGCTAATTGTCTTTTGATAATTACATAAATAATGATACCACTGTCTACATGGTTTAAACTTCAAAAAGTAATATGATCATGTTAGCATACCTTCGAGGGTGGTGCATATAGAATTACTTTTGACCTGACTATGCAGAATAATTCTCTGTTTTCACATGTGATTGTTCTTATAAGGTTTCCCCGGATAAACTTTGGTACATTGATCAGATGCTCAAGGTTCTTTGTGAGGTATACATTTTTCTAGTAGCTTTTCCATATTATACAGTAATTTTTTGTCCCCAGTTAATCTTTGAACAATATACATGTCTAATGCTTACAAATAGTTATACTAAATGCAACTGAGGCTCTTTCCCAGTAAAGGGAATGAGTGATTTATAATTTTATCTTACTGTATCTTTTTGTTTGTTTCCATTATTACAAGGGTAAAATTGGGCGAAGTGGTAAGAGGCCAAAATCGGTAATTTTTGGTGGTGGTCGAAACAGATTGGGTTGGACCCTGTTGTCAGTCAATTAATGCTATAGTTCTATAAATATTAAAATAAATCTATCATTCTTTCTCCATATTTCTTAATACCAAAATGGACCTATATTTCAAAATGGACACCTTTAGTGTCTATCAAGTATATATAAATCATGATATTCTCTCAAATTTAAAGTTTCTTTGAAACTGTATTATTTCTTTTTGGTATACATGCTCCATGAATCCTTCACTTTACTTCACCTATTTGGATTTCTCTGTGATCTTTAATGTATGGTTATTTTGGAACTAAATTTGTATTTGCATATAAAATACTTAACTCTTATGCTAATGATCAATAGGATGGAAATTATGTAAAAGATGAAGTATGGCATGCATTGATTGTTGTGATAACCAATGCATCTAACCTCCATGGATATATAGTAAGGTCGCTATACAGAGCAATCCAAACATCTGTTGACCAGGTACCACGAATTCCTTCTTAATAAGCCAAAATTATCCGGTCAAATTTGACTTTAATTTAAGTTTTGTTCCCTGTATCCACATGTTATCGATTTATAATGTTTTCTGTTTTCAGTGAAGTAGTTAGGGTAGGAGTATAGTGCGTTGGAGAATATGGTGACTTGTTGGTAAACAATATTGGCATGCTTGATATCAAGGAACCTTTAACTGTGAGTTTTCTTCTTCATAGTTAATTTTTTGACATACATATTAATAGTGGTGGCTTAATGGGTTGGGTTGTGTAGCAGGTTAAAATGGCTTCGGGCCAAATTTATCATATCTTATAAAATCTTTTGATGGATTAATATTTAGCATACAACAACAACAACAACAACAACAACAACAACAAAACCCCAATCCAGGCGGAATGGGATGTAAAATGTAGCAGATCCTACCCCTACGGGTTAAACCGGGAGTAGAGAGACGCTTCATCGAGACCTCCGGCCGTCGCGGGTGTGCGGGTGAGAAGAAAAGCAATAAACAAGGCAGGAAGCTCGACCGAGCTGGCAAAACAGGCACGCCGAGAACACAACAAACACAACAAAAACAAAAGCAAAAGCAAAGCAGGTCCAAAGGCAACCTCTGGCGAAGCCAAAAGCACGCCATTAAAAGCTAAAAGAACAAGGCACGCACAAACCAAGGCAAAAAGAGTAAAGCAAAAAAGCTCAACGCCGCCTAAAGCTACAAAGCAAAAGCAACACCAAAACAAACGGCAAAAAAACAAAGCCTAAAATCCTAACCCACCTAAACCCAAAAAGCCCCAAGCCCAAAAACTAGCCGCAGATCCTAATCCTATCTCTCCACCTCTTCCTATCTGAGGTCATTTCCTCTGACAAGAGAAGCTCTGACATGTCTAGCTTAATTCTATCCTCCCACCCGAGATGGGTATGACCCTTCTTTTCGCCATCTACTAGCCTCGACCACCCTAACCGGCGTTGATTGTGGCCTCCTCCTGACATGACCGAACCACCTCAACCTACCTTTTCTCATCTTTGAAATAATATTTCCGACATCAAGTTTTGCTCGGAAACTCCGTTCGGTATCATATCAAGCAAGGTTTTACCACAAGTCCATCTTAGCATTCTCAGTTCTGCCACCTCTACTCTGTTAGCATGGGCCTTGCAGATGGGCCAACACTTGGACCCGTACAACATAGCCGGTCTAATTGCCACTCTATAAAATTTTCCCTTTAACTTTAAGGGGACATTCCTATCATAGAGGACTCCCGACGCCGCCCTCCATTTCGCCCAACCCGCTCTGATATGGTGGGTGACGTCCTCATCTATCCTTCTCGATTTGTGAATCATCGATCCCAGGTATCTAATAGACTCCTTGGGTGGCAGGATCTGGTCGCTGATACGAATATCCTCGTGGTGGCCTGACATGCTCTTCCCAAAAACACATCTCAGGTATTCCGTCCTCTCTTTGCTCACCCCTAGGCGATTGTCTTCAAGAGCCTCCCTCCAGAGCTCAAGTATGATGTTTAATCCTTCCGCCGATTCTGCCACCAACACAATGTCATCAGCAAAAATCATGCTCCACGGGATGCCCTCTTGAATCCCTCGAGATAAGTCATCCAGAATCAAGGCGAAGAACTCCGAGATCCCCATGGTGGACCTTACACGGGCCTTAACTCCCTTGTACATGTCCTTAATGACTCTCACGTATCTCCTTGGAGTTACCTTGTCAGTAAGAGTTTTCCAAATCAACTCTCGTGGGACACTATCATATGCCTTTTCAAGGTCAAGGAACGCCAAATGCAGATCCTTTTGTCTCTCTTTATACTTCTCAATGAGACTTCTAAGAAGGTGAATAGCCTCAATCGAAGACCTTTCTGGCATAAAACCAAATTGGTTCTCAGACACCCTCGTCTCCCTTCTCAGCCTCCTCTCAATGACTCTCTCCCAAAGCTTCATGGTGTGGCTAAGGAGCTTGATGCCTCTATAATTGCTACACACTTGCACATCCCCCTTGTTCTTGTAGATGGGGATGACTTCACTGAGTCTCCATTCTTCCAGTATTTTAGCACCAGAGAAGAACTTGTTGAAGAGGCAAGTCAACCATTTTACCCCCTCCTACCCCAAGCACCTCCAAGCTTCTATGGGTATTTGGTCAGGCCCTACCACTTTGTTTCAACCCATCTTCTGTAGTGAAACCTTCACTTCTAGTTCACTAATCCTTGAATAGTAGCATTCAGGTCGATGGGTATTGTTCTCTTCTTCCCATCTTCCTTCAGTGCTTGCTTCAATGAAAAGGGCGGAGAAATACTCTCCCCATCTTTTCCTAATATCTTCTTCGTACACAGTGGTCCGTCCGCCTACATCTTTGATATATTTGACGTTTCCTAAATCCCTCCTCCTTCTTTCTCGTGCTTTAGCAATCCTGAAAATATCGTTTGCCCCCTCTTCATTGTCCAATTTGTTGTACAACTCTTTGTACGCCTTGTCCTTTGCCCTGGCCACAGCCTTTTTCGCTTCTCTTTTAGCTACTTTATACCTCTCCTCCGCGGCAGTAATGTCAGGTTGGTGGCCCTCTCGACACCGAAGAAGTTCTCTGAACCTGGATTGTTTCTCGGCAACTTTGGATTGCACTTCCTCACTAAACCACCAAGATTCCCTGTTGGGTGGCTGGATCTTAGTAGTCTCGCTAGCCACACCGAGGGACTCTTTTGCTGCGTCTTTAATGATGTCGGTAAGAACGGTCCACAACTGGTCCGCATCACTAGTAGTCAAGTCCTCCGACCGAGTAGAAAGTCCCTCATAGACTTTCATTCTAAATGACTATGCCGCCTCACCATTCAAATTCTTCCAAAGAATTCTCGCCAACCTGGTCGCTGCTCTCCTAGGTTGATGCCTCGCGAAAAGAGTATCCAAAACTAACAGTTTGTGTTGGGATGAGCATGTCTCGCCTGGGAAGACCCTGCAATACCTACATGCTTTAAGGTCACCTCTTCGCACCAGCAGATAGTCAATCTGGGTGTTGTGACCCCCACTCTGGAAGGTGATCAAGTGTACATCTCTCTTCTTGAAGAAAGAGTTCACTACTACCAAGTCGTGAGCCAAAGCAAAGTCTAAAATCGATCGACCTTCCTCATTCCTTACTCCAAAGCCAAAACCTCGATGAACCCCCGCGTAACCATCCGAAGCCTCTCCTACGTGGCCATTCAAGTCACCTCCTATAAACACACGTTGATCCGAGGGGCACTCCCTAACAAGGACCTCCCCTGACCAAGTATTGTCCCAGAGATAAAGAACTTGAAGTAACACCTGTAGTTGATGAAAGTAAGAGTGATGGCAAAACCATAGATGAACTTAAGAGATGGTTTTATATTGGAGGGGCCGCTGGTTTTCCTACTGGGTTTTGGATGGTACCACTTTACTTCTTAACTGCCGTGTGAGACATGCTTTTTTTCAGTGTCAAGATAGCTTGAAAGATTGGGTGTATGTTAAGGTGGCGGTGTTCATGGCAAAATGGCGAAGGGTTGCACGTGCGTAGCTGTATATGTTTTTTGTGTTTTTTTCATCTACTTAGTCTTGTAATTTCATGCTTTACTTGTATTTGGCACTAACAACATGGGTGGCCATTTCCCCACGCTGTGTGATATACGACAAGATAACGAATGCACATCCAAAAACTATAACTAACATAAAAGAACATGTTATTATCATATAGTTCTTGTTGCCTCCATTGAACATGTACTTAGTTTCGTGTTCTGTTACATACACTTGATAGTAGTGACTAGTGACTCGATCTAATTTTTCTTACAGTTTTATAAAGGGCTAATTACACAAAAATGTATATAACTTCCCACTTTTTGTAGTTATGTGTAGCCAACTATTGTTTTTGTAGTTCCATGTAGCATACTTTTGAATTCGTGCAATTTCGTGTATCCAGTGACCTACAAATCGGATAATGCCTATGTGGAGCTTGTTTTTTCCATTTAGATTAATTTTTTTTCTTCATCTTCTCCAATAACCCAACACCCTTTTTTTTTCATCCTCACCTCAAACACCTCATTTCTTGAACATATACGTCTTTCCATACCTTCCATAACATTTAAATTAATGAAATAGGTACTTCATAAATATCTCACATCTAAATTAATCAAACTTATATGGAGGCATAATGATAGGCAAAACTGTACATTCGTGTTATTATTAATTATTGGAAATGTATATATTTACAAACATGTGAATGTCCGGATTCGAACTCGTGACCACGGGATTGCACACATTAGCGAATGAGAATTAAAGTTAATAATTAATGTTTATGTTTACGATTAATTATTGCACATTAAGTCCGTTTAACGATCGTTAAGTATTTAACGGAAAAATGACTAACGATCGTTAAATGAAAAGAGAAGGACTAGTAGTGGAAAATCTTGAAAGTGAAAAGTTATGGGTTTTCTTTGGGCTTTGTCTCATGGCCGGCCATAGGGTTATCCCAACCCAAATCCATAACTTGTTCCCAAAGTTTTCTATTCACTATATAAACAAGGCTAGGTTCTAGGGTTTCTCACACTTTGTGCATTGAATTAACCCTAGATCTCTCTTCTCCTCTCTCTTGTCCCAATCGGGAACACCCCCATTGTTAGGGAGTTTGGTTTCGTTTTCTTTAAACGAGGACTTGTGTTAGATCTAGCAATCGCTTGATTCGTTGGTTAATTCGTGTGTACAAGAACGTGGTTGTAAGACACTATTCTTACAACAATTGGTTTGAGTTGTAGAACGGTAAGGGACAACTCTCTAAACCACTTCTTTGGTTTGCTCAAGAGATCGACATTCGCGAAGTACGTTATGCTTTCAGTTAATTATTTATTTGTTATGATATTTAGTCTTCCGCTGTGTACTCTTGATGTTTACATGTTTATTGTATGTTATATATATTATAAACTCAACAGTGGCATCACGAGCCTTGTATAACAAGTAATTAATTACTGAAACACATAAATAAAATAAACATGTTGTGTTATTATTTGTATGCGTAGATCTAGGGTTTGCAAAACCTAAAACCCTAATTTTTTAGGGGGGCGTTTATTTTGGTGCCCTAATTAGGGTTTTGTAAACTAAAGTTTTAATTGGATTAGAAACCCTAAGATGCATGCAACTTTATGTGTATTGCGTAACTCTGTTTAATTGCATTAATTGTTAAGTGTAATTTTATGTCCATGATAATTATCTGCATGTTTTATCATGGATCTGTTTTTTATTGTATGTCTTTCTTGTTTAAGTGATATACACTAAATTATGATAGATCTAAAATTGGGGAAGACCTCAATAATTATTAATTTAATCAATTATGTGCTATGTGGTATATATTTAGTTTTGACTTACGCAATCGATTAATCGATGCATGTGGCTCACCTTGTACATAGATGAAAACGGGTGAAAGTCTTAATTAAATATATGCATATTGACAGATCTAGAATTGGTTATTAATAGGATTTATCAAAAACGTTTGCATGTGGCTATTTGATATGCGTGACTTTTATTTGTTATGCATTCATTGTTTATTTGTTTATTTTTACAAATACTTGCTTGTTTGATATGTGTAACAAGGGTATTTTTACAAGAAAAATAAACTGACCTAAACAATGGTGAAACATGTATTTTTTAAGCATAGTAATCATAATCATTTAATTGATTGATGACTTTGGTACAAATGGTCTGAACGGCTCACCCATGATAATGAACTATAAAGGGTTAATTAAGAAGCGCCAGTCCCACGAGAAAGGATATCTAAGGTTGTGCTTTAGCGCACGATCCTCTGCAGTAAGTTCTAATGGAGCTACTTAGTAAGCCATTAAATGTGCAAGCTCATCTTAAGGGCGAATTAGTTTTAATTCCATGCGCCACTTCGTGGTAATTATCGAAACACTAAGTGTTAACACTTATGCAAAAGTACGGTATAATGGATGATAATTAACACTAAATTCCTTGATTGGTGAATCCAATACCTCAATTAAAGTTTGATGATGAAAAGCTTATACATTAAAACAAGATATAAATGTTTTAATAAAAACTATGCTACAAAGATGAATGCATGACATCTTTGTACATATTTGATTTAACATCAAAACTATTACCCTTTAATTTAAGTTATATGCCATCCAATGAAACGAAAACACCTAAGATTACTTTCTATTTGTGAGAACTGACTTAGATCTTAATCAAAGGGTAAAATGTACACGTGTCGTGAGAACGGGCATGGACGATTTTGCAGTTTCTTAAGTTGGACAACTTAATTGAGTTAGGCGGTGAGAACTGGCAACTCAAGGCATAAGATGGGATAAAACATGTTTACATGGCAATTGAAATTGGCTATATGTAAATCCCATAAATCTAGGAATTGCAATTGATATTGGCAATTGAGCAAAAGCTCTACCACTTTGTATAAGGCTCATTACTAGCAGATCAACTGATGTGATGAGATTATGACAATTTGGATCCTAGTTTTCAATAAATATTAATTGGTTATATGAATATGAACCTTGGGTATTTAATTGTTTATTGAAAAGGAAAATTATCAAAATACTAATTATGGTTTTTTAAACTTTTTCTGTAGATGGCTCAACCTGAAAACACTATGAGCTTAAAGAGTTCCGCTTTCAAAGATATGATTGGAAGGGACAAGCTGACTGGCCCTAATTTCAATGATTCTGGCCCTAATTTCAATGATTGGCATCGTTCACTTAGGATCATCCTTCGTGTTGCCAAAAGGGTTGAAATTTTGACTACACCTCTGATACTCCTCCCAACACGGCAGCTGCTCTTGAATTAGAGGCATATCGTGTTGAATATGAGAAGCACAATGATGTGGCGTGTCTAATGCTTTCGGGGATGTCTGCTCAATTGCAAAACAATTTGAGCACTATTCGCCTATGAGCATGCTAGATGAACTCAAACGTATGTTTGAGAAGCCACCACGACTAAACTATATGAACTAATTGAAAAGGTTCACAGGTGCAAGCAGGAGGTTGGCAAATCTGTCTCCGACCACGTCCTCGAGATGAAACATCACTTGGATCAATTGGAGAAGCTCGGATGTGGTTACTCGAATGATGTATGTGTCGGCCTCATCAATCACTCCCTTATCAGGATCGATTTGGTGATTTTGTCCGAAATTTTAACATGCATTGCACGAGGAAGACAGTGAATGAGTTACATGCAATGCTTGTAGACTTCGAGATTGCCAAAGAAGGCTCCTACACCGGCTGTACTAGCAATACAGGGTGGTAGGGTGAATAAGCCAAAGCCGCAAGCAGATAAGAAAGGGAAAGGAAAAGGAAAGGGGAAACAAGTTGTCATCTCACCAGCTCCTAAGAAGAACCCTGGAAAGAAAAAGGAAAATCCTAAGAAGGATTTATCTTGCCACCACTGCAACTCAACGGGTCACTGGCGGGTGTCTAGTTTATCTGAATGAGAGCCTTCAGAATAAAAATAAGATGGTGCCTAGCTCATCAGGTATTTTATGTTTGAATTATTTTCTTTTCCTCATAAGCAAAATTCCTGGATATATGATAAAGGATGTGGTACTCACATCTGTAATACATCGCAGGGACTTAGAGGGCAAAGGACTGTAGAGAGAGATACTATGTACGTTGGAAATGGAAGCGTGCAACTTGAAGCCATAAGGACTTTTGAATTAGTGTTGCCTTCGAGCTTAATTTTAGAACTAAATAATTTTCATTATGCACCCTCCATTGTTAGGGGTGTCATTTCAGTTTCTTTGTTAAAAGATATTGGTTTTGTGCACACTTTTACCAGTTATGGAATTTTAGTTTCTTTAAATAATGTTTTTTACTTTAATGCAATTCCTATGCTTGGTGTGTTTGAAATTGATATGGATGGTAGTATATCCAATGAAAATAATTCGTTGTATAGCATTAGCAATAAGAAGAGCAAGTTGAACTGTGACTCTTCTTATCTTTGGCATTGTCGCCTTGCCCATATTGGCAAGAAACGCATGGAAAAGCTGCAACACAATGGGCTTTTACAAACGGTCAATGATGAATCATTTGACAAATCGCGTCTCTAGGCTGGGAAGATGACAAGGAAACCTTTTTCACCACAAGTGGAAGGGCTTCGATCTACTTGAATTGATACACACAGATGTGTGTGGTCCACTTAGACATGTGTCAAAACGTGGTGCTTCCTACTTCTTAACCTTAACGGATGATTTCAGTCGTTATGGTTATGTTTATTTACTTAAGCATAAACATGAAGTCTTTGAAACATATAAGGTTTTTAAGAACGAAGTAGAGTTAAAACTTGGAAAGAGATTAAGGCTCTTCGATCCGATAGAGGTAGTATATAAGTCAAGAGTTCAAAGATTACAGGTGTGGAATTATCCAAAGACTCACATCTTCTTATACCCCAACAAAATGGTGTATCTCGAGAAAATCGCACCTTACTACTTGATGGTACGATCAATGTTTGAACTTACGACTCTTCCTTTTACTCTTTGGGATTATGCCCTTGAAACTGCTATTCGCATTTTGAATATGGTTCCAACAAAGAAGTTTGTTAAAACTCCATATGAAATATGGACAGGAAAAGCTCCCAACTTTTCTTACTTAAAGGTCTGGGGATGTGAAGTGTTTGTTAAACGTGACACTGATAAGCTCAAGCCAGTCTGTTAAGTGTATCTTTGTAGGATACCCTAAGGAAACTATAGGTTACTACTTTTACTACCCAGCTGAGAACAAAGTCATCGTGGCTAGAGATGGAGATTTCCTTGAAAGGAATCTCATATCTCAAGAACTCAGTGGGAGAGTATATGATCTCGAATATGATCAAGAAGATACAACACCTTCTGAAAATACTAGCCAACTTCAAGAAGAACCTGAAAGCTTAGGTGCTCCTCTTGAAGTTGTTCCCATTCGTAGGTCTAAAAGACTATCTCGACTGCGCCGTCTATGTCTTAACGTAGAGGTGGAGGAAAATATGGTTGGGGATCTTAATGAACCTGCTATAAAGTGCCATGGTCGATCCCGAAAAGGATAAATGGCAGATAGCTATGAATGGGGAAATGCAATCCATGAAAGATAATGATGTCTGGATTGAAGTTGACCTTCCTCCCAAGGCTAAAGTCATTGGAAGTAAGTGGATCTTCAAAAAGAAAACTGACATGGATGGCAATGTACACACCTACAAGGCTCGTCTAGTGGCTAAAGGTTTTACTCAAACCTATGGCATTGACTGCGAGGAGACATTCTCTCCTGTAGCGGACATAAGAGCTATTAGGATTCTCATAGCTATAGTTGCACACTATGACTATGAGATTTGGCAAATGGATGTCAAAACCGCTTTTCAGAATGGTCGTCTAGATGAAGACATCTATATGGCACAATGGAGGGTTTGTGATTTATTTCCTAACCGTGTATGCAAGCTTAAGAGCTCCATTTATGGACTGAAGCAAGCATCAAGGCAATGGAATAAAAGATTCGATGGGGAAATCAAAAGTTTTGGATATACTCAGAATCTTGATGAGCCATGTGTATATCACAAAGCTAGTGGGAGTCGTGTTTTTCCTTGTTCTATATCGATGACATATTAATCATGGGAAATCATATACCATGTCTGAATGAGGTGAAAGCCTATCTTGGTAAATGTTTTTCGATGAAGGACTTAGGGGAAGCATATATATGATCGGAATCAAGATCTACAGGGATAGATCAAGGCGGCTAATTGGTTTAAGCCAAAGTGCTTACATTGACAAAATATTGAAGAGATTCAATATGCAAAATTCCAAGAAGGGATTTTTGCCAATGCAAGTGAATCATGGTTTGAGCGCCGGCCGTGTTCAACACCTAGAGGTGGCGTATGAAGAAAGTTCCTTATGCTTGGCTGTAGGATCTATCATGTACGCGGTCGCGATGCACAAGGCCTGATGTTGGCGTTTGCTCAAAACTTGACCAGTCGGTATCAACAGAATGGGTGAAATTCACTGGTGTGTATATTCTCAAGTACCTTAGGGCTACAAGAGATATGTTCATAGTGTATGGGGAAATCCAGAAGCAGAACTGTCTGTTACAGGTTACTGCGATGCATCCTGGAAGTGTGACAAAGATGATACGAAGTCTCAAACGGTTTACATTTTTGTCATCAATGGAGGTGCTATGGATTGGAAGCAAAAGCGAACACTTGCGATGCTGAGAAAGTGAGTACATAGCGGCGCAGGGCGCCATGGAGCTGTTTGGATAAGAAAATTTGTTTCGGGGCTTGGTGTTATGCCGTCGATTGAAAATCCTATTAACGTATATTGTGACAATTCAGCTGCAATTACTTTTGCCCATGAACCTGGAGTCATGAAGGGCACCAGACACTATCCTAGACAATATCACTATGTTCGAGAGCAAGTCGAGATAGGTGAAATTGAGTTGCTCAAAGTTCACAGATGATAACCTAGCGATCCGTTAACGAAAGGCCTGGTGAAAAACTTAATCATTTGTCTGATAAGTTTGGACTTCGTTTAGTTAGTAGTTTCATGCCCATCTGTGACTAAGTATTTTAGATAAAGGATATTGTAAACATTATTATTGAAATGAAATAAAGTATTTTGTTATGTTTGTTATTCATTTATTATGATGTTGTCCTATATTTGCATGTTTAAATCCTTGAATAACTTAAGTTATTCTAAATAGTCCGTTGTCAATCAATAACATGGGAATGATATTGAATTAAGACAAATCTGAGTATTAGTTAGAATATACTTGAAAGTATATTGATGCGTAGCATGACTAATTTCAGATTATATTCGATGAATTGAGTATAGGACTTATCCCACCCACATGATAATACTTTATGGATCTTTGTCATTAAGTATATCATGGATATTTATCCTCTGACTTGAGATACAAGAGATATGTCATGGATGTAGTGCATTTTTGTGAAGCAATCTAACGCTATCGTGACTGGTAGTTATAAGGGTTGTTTTCAAAAGTGTTGAAATTTATGAATCCTATTTGTAGTCAAAATGGGATTTGTTTCCTTCAAATTTATTTTGAAGTATAATACTACTTTCGTGGTATTGTTAAGATGTTTGTATGGCCATACCCAAGGTCTTCCGGAATATGTTCAGAAGAATTGGTAATCTTAATCAATCACAAAAGCGAGAAACGAAATAGTTAATGAAGAAATGAGTGAGATCCATATTCTTATTAACATTTATTAGAAACACAAGGATGAATATAATGATGAATCATCAAACTTGGTTTTCTCCAGAAAACCATACATGAGTTGTACCATGGGCATTGGCGTGTTGCTAGACGCTAACCAATGTCATTTCACGTTTTGTAAACATATCCAAGTGGGGCTATTTGGAAATGTATATATATTTACAAACATGTGAATGTCCGGATTCGAACTCGTGACCACGGGATTGCACACATTAGCGAATGAGAATTAAAGTTAATAATTAATGTTTATGTTTACGATTAATTATTTCACATTAAGTCCGTTTAACGATCGTTAAGTATTTAACGGAAAAATGACTAACGACCATTAAATGAAAAGAGAAGGAGTAGTAATGGAAAATCTTGAAAGTGAAAAGTTATGGGTTTTCTTTGGGCTTTGTCTCATGGCCGGCCATAGGGTTATCCCAACCCAAATCCATAACTTGTTCCCAAAGTTTTCTATTCACTATATAAACAAGGCTAGGTTCTAGGGTTTCTCACACTTTGTGCATTGAATTAACCCTAGATCTCTCCTCTCCTCTCTCTTGTCCAAATCGGCCGAACACCCCATTGTTAGGGAGTTTGGTTTCGTTTTTCTTAAACGAGGACTTGTGTTAGATCTAGCAATCGCTTGATTCGTTGGTTAATTCGTGTGTACAAGAACGTGGTTGCAAGACACTATTCTTACAACAATTGGTTTGAGTTGTAGAACGGTAAGGGACAACTCTCTAAACCACTTCTTTGGTTTGCTCAAGAGATCTGACATTCGTAAGAGGTACTTTACTTTCAGTTAATTAATTATTATTATGATCTTTAGTCTTCCGCTGTGTACTCTTGATGTTTACATGTTTATTGTATGTTATATATATTATAAACTCAACATTAATAACCAGCAAAGTTGGGTCACAAGAAATGATAGAGGGGAAGGTGATGGGTTTCGTGGTGGCTGCATTGGAGGGTGGTGATGGCGGCTGAAATGGTTGTGGTGAAATGGTAGTGGTGGTGGTGGTAAAGGTGGAAGAAAAGCGGGTGTTTGGTAATTAGTTTTGTAAGTGTGGTGCCAATGGCGAGAGTTTGGGCTACAAGAAATGATAGAGGTGAGTGTAGTGGAGATGATGGCAGGTGGTGGTTCCATGGTGGTGGCTGAAATGGATGGTGCTGGTAAAGTGAAGATGAAGACGGTGTTTGGAAGTGAGTTTTATAAGTGTGATGTGTATTAATTTAATGACATGGCATAAAAGAAAAATTTTTAAATAAAAAATTGACCTGTAACCTGATAAGAAGGTCATTGGACACACGAAACTGCACGAATTCAAAAGTATGCTACATGGAACTACAAAAAAAATAGTTGGCTACACAGAACTACAAAAAATGAAGGTACGACCTCACAATGAATATATGATATTGTACATATAACAACTCCACATAGTTTTTCAAAGGTCATTACATGTTATTAAACACGCATAATATTTAGAACATGATATCGATAGTTAAATTCAAATAACATCAACTTTAACATTATGTCAGTTATAATAAAAAGTTTATGTAAAACCGAACCATGCATGAGTATAATAATTATGTAAGTATAATGATTTTACATAATTTTATAAAATAATCTTATTTTACAATCTTGCATATGCACGATTTTAAAAGTCGGTTCAAAACACAGAATTTCCTACCTCTTCAAAAAAATATCACTAAGATAAAAAATGTATCTAATAAATACAAGTTCATCAGAATCATGAGTTTCCTAACATATATTTTGAGATGATTGACTTCGGTCTTCATCAAATATTTTCCACAAAAGAGGACAATTGTATATATTTCTTACTTTTGAAAATATGAAAGATAAGAAATCAATTTGAGACCATCCACTTAAATTGTAGGACATATATAGCAACGCCCACTTTGAGATGATTAACTTCAGGTCTTCATATTTTCCACAGAATAGGACAATTGTATTTTTCATACTTTTGAAAATATGAAAAGATAAGAAATCAATTTGAGACCATCCACTTTAAATTGTAGGACATATATAGTATCATCACTTAATTTCTATGGCTTTTTCAAATATTGAAAATTTGTAGTAGCAATTAGTTAAGCTATGACTTTTTCAAATGTCGAGACTTTTTCGGTAGCAATTAGTCAAACTTCAAAACATGTATAATTAAAAAAATAATAATAATAAAAAATCAATAAGATATTTCCAAACTCGTCAATAAATATCACGAAATAGAAAAGGATGTCTAATAAATACAAGGTTTTAGGAGTTACGAGTATCCTAACGTTAATTTGAGAGCTTTAACTTCAATTCTTTATACTTTACACATAATAATATGACATTTTAACTTTTTCACAATCTCTCACCGCAAGCCCATGACCATAAAAATTATCATCAATCATTGAAAAACGCAATCCACAAAAAAGACAAAAAGATTACCCCTAGCTAAAGGTATTACTCGTCTCCGCTTCTTTACACGGGTAATGTGCTAGTACTTATTAACAACTATACTTATTATAAGGTATCAATAAATATGACCTAAACAATCCTAAAAATTATAACAACTCTCACAACAAAAATATAAACAACTATGCGTCCACAAATGTGCGCTACAAAATTCTTTTCACTATTATTTCATGCGATTTCAATTAACGTCATTAACATCCTTTATTCATTATAAAATATAAGTTCAATTCCTTATAGTACCTTTTTGTTGCCTTATAATTATATTATTATGCAACGTCGCCAAAACATATATATTTTACTCATGAATCTCCGCATACTAGATTGATTAACAGTAGTTTTTTGTTATATTTTGATTAGTTAAATTATTTACCTTTTTATCCTGTGATGTTCGCGAGTGTTAAGTTAGTAATTTGTATATTAGTGGGAATTTATTTTGGATTTACTTAAGCTTTTTTTGGCCTTTTTTATCGAGACTCCTATATGTGTTCGTAGTAATTAAATTATTCTTTAAAGTTTACTAAATCAACATAATCGAAAATTTAAGAATTTGTTGAGTTAATTGTAGATGGATCAATATATCATTCTCGGAACTATATGTATATTATATAGGTGTCCTTTATATCTACTTTGTTATCTAATTAAATTATTCTTTAAAGTTTACTAAATCAACATAATCGAAAATTTTAGAATTTGTTGAGTTAATTTGTAGATGGATCCATATATCATTCTCGGAGCTATATGTACATTATATAGGTGTCCTTTATATCACGTTATCTAGTTTGTTACCTTATGAATGAGTTGCTTTATTTGGGTCCATTTATTTGGTTAGTATTTAGAGAGCACGTTGCATTGGTCAATGGCGAAGCTAGAAGAAATTTCGTGTAGGGCCGAAGCAAAATTTTTTTCCGGAAAAACATTAGATGGGAGAGCCAAGATATTTTTTTTTTTTTTTTTTTTTTAACACTTGAAATCGCGAAATTATACTAACGAGCTTAGGCCTGGGACGGGACCCTCCCCGATCCTCACATAGCCCACGGCATTGGTTATAGCATCCCGTGTTATAGCTTTTTGTTTCCTATAGTGGCGCCATGCGTTTAGCTCCATCGGTCCCCTTGTGTTACAATTACCGCCATGCCATGTAAAACGGAAGTGAGTTTTCCCTTCTTTTCTGAACGTAAAAGTAGAGTGAGTGTGGCTTTTGGTTGTGTGTTATAGGAATTATTAAAGAAAATGCCTTTTTGGTTGTGTGTTATACGAATATAAAAGTTGATGTGACGGTGTGTATAACACACTTATAACATTGTATTGCAACTAGCTTTCTTATATTTATATTTATGTCACATAACTATTCGAGGACCAAAAGATATCACATGTTGGATTCACATGCAATAAGTACAAATTGCAAAACGTATAATTTGGGACTTCATTTTTTTTCCATGAATATCTGCCCCACACAAATATATATCACATAACAGTTGGGGGACCAAAAGATATCACGTTGGATGAACATGCAATAAGTACAAATTGCAAAGACTTGAGAGTCTTTAGACGTCTAATTTGGGACTTCAGTTTTATTTCCATGATTTTCTGCACCACACAAATAAATATCCGTTCTCGTTCAATTATTCTTAGAAAGTCTATATAAAGCTGCATATACGTTGATTTATCTGATAAAATAACATCAATACAAATTATTTACAACATATATACATTATGAGAGAAAATATTTGCTTTTACTTTATGCAAACTCATGTTTTATTTATCTCTTCACTTGTTCTACTGTGGTTTAATACCACGGCAGGCACTTCCCTTGGCCACAAAGTGGTTGTAGCAGCAGGAGGGGCTACTAATATGTGCATCGATAATGAGAGACAAGCTCTTCTTGGTTTCAAAGCTCGCCTTCTAGACCCTGAGGACGTGCTCTCTACATGGAGACGTGAAGAAGAAGATGATTGTTGTAGATGGAGGGGAGTCAGGTGCAACAACCAAACAGGTCACGTCACAACGCTTGACCTATTTCGTGTTGGAGGTGAGATTAGTTGCTTTAACTTAACATACTTGAATCATTTACTTCTATCAGAGTGTTCTTTCCATGGAACCATTCCCGCGTTCATTAGTAACATGACCCAGTTAATTTCTCTTGACCTTTCTCATAATCATTTTGTTGGTACCATTCCCATGTTCATCAGTAACATGACCCAGTTAATTTCTCTTGACTTTTCTTATAATCATTTTACTGGCACCTTTCCAAAGTCCATTGGTTCCTTGACCGCTTTAACAATTCTTGACCTTGAAGGGAATCAGTTGGTTGGAACCATTCCCGAGTCCATTGGTTCATTGACCAAGTTAGCAAACCTTGACCTTTCAGACAACTCTTTCTCTGGAACCATTCCTCCAGAATTTGGAAACCTCACCAATTTGCTATGTCTTTCACTAGAACACCTCAGTAGTTATACTGTTGAAAACTTAGATTGGTTGTCTTCTCTATCTTCTTTAAGTGGCCTTTTTATGGATGGAACTTCTTTGGCCAAAGCAAATAACTGGGTAAATGTAATTATAGGTCTCCAAAACCTAGAAGTGTGCGGATGTGACCTCTCAAAAGTCATGCATCCATATTCTTCAAACTCTTCTTCATCTATTGATATCCTTTATCTCGATAACAACAATCTCAACTCATCAAGTTATCGTTGGTTGTGCCCAATAGTTGGCAATAGGCTTTCAGATTTTCATGTTTCTGGCAACTCGTTTGATGGGAATCTTTCAGATTTTCTGAACAACTTGTCTCGATGCACATCCCCAAATATGTTAGATAATTTGGATGCTTCAAATAACCAATTAACAGGGTCATTGTCTGATGAGATTCAAAATTTTTCATCCCTAAATGTGTTGAACCTAGATTCCAATCAGTTAAATGGAACAATAAGTGACAAATTGTGGCAACTACCCACACTTAGAAAACTGAACCTATCTTCCAATTCTCTTAAAGGTGTTATCTCTGAAAACATTGGAAAATCAAATCTTGTGAATGTAGATCTTTCATACAACTCACTCGAAGGAGTTTTTTTTAATGATGACGTGTCAAACCTTTCTATGAGTTTGGAGTATATTGATTTCAGCTCTAACAAGCTAGGACCTTGTTTCCCCAAATCGATACAAAAAATGAAAAAACTTGGGTATCTTGATCTTTTCAACAATAGCATTTCAGACACAATTCCTACTGAGTTCTGGAATCAATGCCCTTCTCAATTGAGTTATTTGGATCTCTCTTTCAACAACATAAGTGGGACATTCTCAATTGAGTAATTTCATGCTTTACTTGTATTTGGCACTAACACCATGGGTGGCCATTTCCCCACGCTGTGTGATATACGACAAGATAAAGAATGCACATCCAAAAACTATAACTAACATAAAAGAACATGTTATTATCATATAGTTCTTGTTGCCTCCACTGAACATGTACTCAGTTTCGTGTTTTGTTACATACACTTGATAGTAGTGACTAGTGACTCGATCTAATTTTTCTTACAGTTTTATAAAGGGCTAATTACACGAAAATGTATATAACTTGTCACTTAGTTCTGTAGCTACATTATTTTTTGGTTTCCAGCATACTTTTGAATTCGTGCAGTTTCGTGTATCCGGTGACCTACAAACCGGATAATGCCTATGTGGAGCTTGTTTTTTCCATTTAGATTAATTTTTTTTCTTCATCTTCTCCAATTACCCAACACCCTTTTTTTTCATCCTCACCTCAAACACCTCATTTCTTGAACATATACATCTTTCCATACCTTCCATAACATTTAAATTAATGAAATAGGTACTTCCTAAATATCTAACATCTAAATTAATCAAACTTATATGGAGGCATAATGATAGGCAAAACTGTACATTGTGGGTCACAAGAAATGATAGAGGAGAAGGTGATGGGTTTCGTGGTGGCTGCATTGGAGGGTGGTGATGACGGCTGAAATGGTGGTGGTGGTTCCATGGTGGTGGCTGAAATGGATGGTGCTGGTAAAGTTGGGTCACAAGAAATGATAGAGGAGAAGGTGATGGGTTTCGTGGTGGCTGCATTGGAGGGTGGTGATGACGGCTGAAATGGTGGTGGTGAAATGGTAGTGGTGGTGGTGGTAAAGGTGGAAGAAAAGCGGGTGTTTGGTAATTAGTTTTGTAAGTGTGGTGCCAATGGCGAGAGTTTGGGCGACAAGAAATGATAGAGGTGAGTGTAGTGGAGATGATGGCAGGTGGTGGTTCCATGGTGGTGGCTGAAATGGATGGTGCTGGTAAAGTGAAGATGAAGACGGTGTTTGGAAGTGAGTTTTATAAGTGTGATGTGTATTAATTTAATGACATGGCATAAAAGAAAAATTTTTAAATAAAAAATTGACCTGTAACCTGATAAGAAGGTCATTGGACACACGAAACTGCACGAATTCAAAAGTATGCTACATGGAACTACAAAAAAATAGTTGGCTACACAGAACTACAAAAAGTGAAGTTAGATACATTTTCGTGTAATTAGCCCTGTTATAAATATACCACTAAAGTCTTAGCCTACAATTAATATGGTCCATGTTAGTGTGAAAATGCTCTTACTTTTTTAAACTGATTAGTGATGAACAAGAAATAAGTATGTTGGTAACTGCTGGTTTCTGGTGCAAGCACCTAATGTTCAGATGTTATAAACTAGCCTGGAATTAGTTACATAAGATTAAGGACGCAAGAAATTTATATGATACAAGCTTGTTTTTATTGTTATTGCTTTTGCAAGTGTTGCTGATTTTTTGATCCTTATCGTGTAATATTTTAACTTCTTGTTCTGCTCAATTTAGTATTTATAAATGAAATTTTTATGAGATTTATAAGCTTTTTATGTGTTGTTTTGTTGTGCTAAAGTATGATTGCAGATACCCTCTTGCAAAAATTCCCAAGGGAAAAACTAACAACCCTCAAGTAATTGACGGAAACTATTGCAGTTGCAATCACGTAAAAATTAAGATTCTACATTTATCCTGATCCAAAGATATTAAGCAAGAACCACGAAACTTTGAATTAGGAAATGGATGTCGTAGATTACATAAAGGCAAGATTCACAAACTTAGCTGGGTAGTTGGGAGGGCAGGTGGGTACATTATGAAGGGTAGATAAAGAGATTTAAAGCAAGTACCCTTTTTTTTGGGCAAAAGTTAAATGTCCGCACGTGACAAGAGAAGGAAAGTCATACGAAGTGTTTGTATGGTAGATTGTTGGTGCCAAAAAACTGGCTTTTAATGTCTGCGGCGTACCAGATTTTTACTGACGGTGTACAGGGAATGAGTCCCAACGTTTGCTCTATTAGTGTCAAGAGCCTCATGAGCGCTAACACGTTTAGAGTAAGTATCTACTTTTATTTATTTCAATACATATACATTAATACATGATGAGGTCATCTTATTGGTGGAATAACAATTGTTTCTTACATACATGAGTTTAGATAGGTGAACCTGTCTTTAATGTGTGAGGAAATACATGTATATGGCCACCGTCTTAAAACGGAAAGTGTGCCAAGATAACCATTTCCCAAAAACTTTTCACTTACTGTTCTTTAATCTTTTCACTTACTTAGGTTTTATCGTTAGCTAAAGCTATGTTAATGTAGACTCAGGTAAGAGGTTGCAAAATCATGTCCTTGTTGAAGATAGGTTGATTATGCAGGTGAGGTTGTGTAGAATAGAAACCATGTGATGTTTGGTGAGCAAGTCTGATACAATAAACGAAGCAAACAAACTGATCATGTGAGTTTTTAGTAATGTGTGTTTGGAAGTAGGTTTGGTGTATGGTGTCAGTAAAATATTTGAGATATTTCAGGCCGTACTGAAAGCTGATCCTGATATGGATAGCTATCCATGGCCATTGATATCAAAAAACGCCAATAAATGGGTGAAGGGTATGCTTTCAGTTCATCCAAAGGATCACCCAACTGCAGCAGCTGTTCTTAGTACGTTTCTATACTTAGAAATATTTACCAACCATAATAAGTTACCGGATCATAACATGTGAAATCGACCCGTATCTTGGCGGGCAGCCCGAACCGAATAGTGTTTGCAGCCGCGTCGAGCTCGGATACACTTTTATCCGGTTCCATATTTGCACATCTGAGCCAAACGATTTTACAGTCGGACGAGATGAGGCATTTTTATAGAGGTTTTGACTTTTATATGGTCAAAAAAATTTCTTTGGATTAATGCCTATGATTTTTTATTTCTTGGGGGGTGTTTGTTTAAGCTTATTTTTGGGCTTACGAGCTTATGTGCTTTCAATAAACAAATGTTTCAATATAGCCATGTCAATATTGGAATAATTTATGATCACCCATTGTCTTCATTTTACTTTGTAGACCAGGCTTGTATTTTGCAAAGATACATATTTTCTTATTACTCCACGACTTTAAAATACAGTTCCGTTAGTAGTTACAGAGCTTATTGTGTATCTCAACACAAATACTGATCTTTTATCTGATATTAGATAACTTCGGATCAATTTTCAAGTTAAGAAAAGTTTGTTTGACATAAAAAGTCAAAGTAAGACAACTAACCTCCTTGACGCCTAATTCCCAATACTCCAATTTCTCCATCCTTTAAACCACTTCGGGTAAACTCTCTCTGAATCTTCATCCTCTTTGGGGGTTGACTAAAATCAAAATCCTCTTCTTGCGCTTGTCTTGTAAATTCTGAAATGCAAGTAGGGCAATACCAACTTTTTTTCGGAACCCTTGGAAGTGGAGGATATAAACAGTATGTATGATACTTTGCACGTACTTTGCAGATCCCCTCCTCCCATGGTGCAATGGGAAGTTTGCTCGTGATTGTGTCTGCAATCATTGTGTTTAGTTCATTTTTTGTCTCTTCAGATGATACATTGGATCCGTCGATTCTGCTGACCAGTGAAAGTACCTAAACAGCAAAAATCATAATATGAATATAAACTCTTGATACAGAAATCAACTGATCTCTTGCTCATACAGTTCCTCGAACTTCTTAAAGAAAGATTCAATCAAATTCAAGAATTTGGGTTTGTTCCTGTATGATATTCTCAAATTTGCCCGAACCTGCCAAAGATCATAGAGTTGGAACTTAGAACTAGAGGTAAAGAGGCGCCAGGTTGGGTAACAGGTCAACCCGTGTTTTTAAAGCGTGTAATAACTGGTCCAGTGGTTTGGCTAAGTTTAATTAGCACTTAAAGTATTAAATATAGAGGAGGCAATTTCGACCCAGTTACTTGTTAGTGAGTCGATTCAGATAATGTTTTACCTCTGACGGGAAAACAGATAAAAACAATATGGCAAAAAATGGTCTTAACTGATCAAACAAGTCGAAAGTTGCCCAAAATGGATTTTGAAAGCTTGAAATCTCCTAAATAATATAGTTCAAAATACAGTAACTAATACTAGTATAAAGTTTGTTCTCATTCTTGAAAACACTTATTACTTTGGATAAAAGTGTTTCGGGTGAGCACAACCTCACTGTGCCTAAGAATTACGAAATGAGTAGAAACTGTCAGATTCAGTTACCACAAATGGGTGGGATATATACATTTTTTTCCTTTCTCGGCATACCTCATGAACAACCTCAATAAAATATTCATGTGAGCCACCGTAGAATCCTGCATCCAATCTGAGGTCAATGGTCCTGAAATCTAACAAGCGTGAAAATTCATCTTGAGCAGCAACAGCGCGTAGCACCATACGACACCGTTTTATAATCACATCGTTTGTTGATATGTTTAGACACATTAGATTAGGCTTTAGCGCGTTTATGTTACTTCTAAATCATTCTTATGTAACTAATACATTGTAATTCCTTTAGTTAGACTTCCTGATGCGTACGTGAATAGATAATCGGCAATCACGATTTGTTTTTTTTTTTTTTTCTTCTACTTCACCGATCTCAACATCGAATAACAAACACTTTTTCATCTTTTTTGGTCCCAGGTGTTTCACTAGTAGATTTACCATTAATTAATTATATAGTCAGCTGACAAATTTTATTATTGTGACTGATAACATAAATAGTTCTAGTGCTACGTCACTCTGCTGCTACAAATTGTGTTTGATATGTCTCTGCCAATTTGGCTTCGAAAAATGGGTCAATGACAGCCCATGGCATATTCTGCATCCTAACCAGTTGTGACCCAACTTACATCTTATTGGACCAGTCCACAGAAAGCGGCCCAAAAGGCCTTTGTCAGCCCACAGTTTAAGAAAACAAAATTTATCCTCTTTCAATATTAATTACGACCATCACATAAATATTTGGAATGTATTCACAAAACAATTCAATGTATTCACAAAACACTTGAGAGTGTTTAGACGTCTAGTTTAAAACTTTGATCTTTTTTCCATCCAACTTTTTTCTGCACCACACAATTTTTCTTTTTCAAAGTCTATATATAGGTTGGTTTATCAAATAAAATAACATCAACCAATACCTATTATAAACAACAATATATACGTTATAGGAGAAAATATTTGCTTTTACTTTATGCAAACTCATGTTTTGTTTATCTTTTCACTTGTTCTACTATGGTTTAATACAACGGCAGGCACTTCCCTTGGCCACAAACCGGTTGTAGCAGCAGGAGGGGCTACTAATACGTGCATCGATAATGAGAGAGAAGCTCTTTTTGGTTTCAAAGCTCGCCTTCTAGACCCCGATGACCTGCTCTCTACATGGAGACCCGAAGAAGAAGAAGATTGTTGTAAATGGAGTGGAGTCACGTGCGACAACCAAACAGGTCATGTCACAATGCTTGACCTGTGCGACTATTATACAGGTGGTGTTGGAGGTGAGATGAGCCTTTCATTGCTTAACTTAACCTACTTGAATCATCTAGATCTGTCCTACTGTTCTTTTCATGGAACGATTCCCCCGTTCATTGGCTCCATGACTCATTTAACTTATCTTGACCTTTCTGATAATGAGTTTACTGGAACCATTCCCACCTTTATTGGTAACATGACCCAGTTAATTTCTCTTCGCCTTTATTATAATCAGTTTACTGGCACCTTTCCCAAGTCCATTGGTTCCTTGACCGCTTTAACTATTCTTGACCTTTCTAATAATCAGTTGGTTGGAACCATTCCCATGGGTTCATTGACCAACTTAACATCCCTTGACCTTAGATGGAATAATTTCAGTGGAATCATTCCAAGATCCATTGGTTCATTGACCAAATTAACAGAGCTTTACCTTTCAGCCAACTCTTTCTCTGGAACCATTCCTCCAGAATTTGGAAACCTCACCAATTTGCAAATTCTTTTACTAGAATCCCTCAGTAGTTGTACAATTGAAAACTTAGATTGGTTGTCTTCTCTATCTTCTTTATATTACCTTTATATGGATGGAACTTCTCTGGACAAAGCAAATAACTGGGTAAATGCAATAATAGGTCTCCAAAACCTATCTTATTTAAGCTTAGTTGAATGTGACCTCTCAAAAGTGATGCATCCATATTCTTCGGTTGTCAATTCTTCTTTATCTATTCATACCCTTTATCTCGATAACAACAATCTCAACTCATCAGTTTATCACTGGTTGTGCCCATTAGTTGGCAATTGGCTTGGGATTTTTTCTGTTTCTGGCAACTCGTTTGATCGGAATCTTTCAGATTTTCTGAACAACTTGTCTCGATGCACATCCCCAAATATGTTATATGTATTGGATGCTTCAAATAACCAATTAACAGGGTCATTGTCTGATGAGATTCAAAACTTTTCATCCCTAAATAGGTTGATTCTAGATTCCAATCAGTTAAATGGAACAATAAGTGACAAATTGTGGCAACTACCCACACTTCATACACTGAACCTATCTTCCAATTCTCTTAGAGGTGTTATCTCTAAAAACATTGGAAAATCAAATCTTGTGTATGTAGATCTTTCATAAAACTCACTCGAAGGAGCTTTTTTTAATGATGACGTGTCAAACCTTTCTATGAGTGTAGAGTATATTGATTTCAGCTCTAACAAGCTAGGACCTCGTTTCCCCAAATCGATACAAAAAATGAAAAAACTTAGGCGGCTTGATCTTTCCAACAATAGCATTTCAGACACAATTCCTACAGAGTTCTGGAACCAATGGCGCCCTTCTCAATTGAGGAACTTGGATCTCTCTCTCAACAACATAAGTGGGACATTATCACTAGAATCATTATCAAGTCCTGACCTTGAAAAAGTAGATTTGAGTTCCAACAGCTTTTATGGTCCAATACCTACTTTTCCGGTAGGTATAAGTTTTTTAGATCTGTCACATAACTCATTGACCGGGAAACTTCCAGACAGCTTGAAGAATTTGACGCATCTAAAAGTTCTTAATTTAGCCCACGACATTCTATCAGGATATATTTCTCCCTATGTAGGATGTTTGGGTCAACTCGAGACGTTAAGTTTATACAACAACAGCTTCTCTGGAGAATTGCCATTGTCTTTGAAGAATTGCACCAATTTAAGCCTTTTGGACTTGGGGGCCAACAAATTAATTGGTAATATTCCTGTTTGGATTGGTAAAAACTTGTCAAGGTTGTATGCTCTTAGCCTAAAATCAAACAACTTTTCTGGAGCCATCCCTTCAGAGATATGTCGATTAGTAAGTCTTCAAATCTTAGACTTGTCATTTAACAATCTCCATGGAACAATCCCATCGTGTGTGCATAATCTCACTTTCATGGTTCAAGAAGGATTGTTTACGGAAAAGAATCGTCATCATTATAGTAGTATTGTTAATCATAATGACAGTGGTTACTCTGTTGGCGATAGCTATATTGACAATCTGTTGATTGAATGGCAAGGAAAGGTGAATGAGTTTGGTAGAAATCTGGGATTTGTTAAGACAATTGATTTATCAAGCAACAGTCTCACAGGACAAATCCCATATGAGATTACCAATCTGCAGAGATTCCAAAAGATATTGGTCAAATGAAAGAACTTCAAATTTTGGATTTATCCAAAAACAGTTTCTCAGGAGGGCTGCCATCAAGCATGTCTAAGATGAATTTTTTAGATTATCTTGATGTGTCGGATAATAACTTGTCTGGGAAGATTCCATCAAGCACTCAACTCCAGTCCTTTGAACCATCAAGGTACCCTGGAAATGCTGGACTATGTGGACCTCCCCTGACCAAGTATTGTCCCGGACATAAAGAACTTGAAGTAACACCTGTAGTTAATGAAAGTTAGAGTGATGGCGAAACCATAGATGAACTTATGAGATGGTTTTATATTGGAGGGGCAGCTGGTTTTGTTACTGCATTTTGGATAGTATTTGGCACTTTACTTCTTAACCGCCGTGTGAGACATGCTTTTTTTCAGTGTCAAGATAGCTTGAAAGATTGGGTGTATGTTAAGGTGGCGGTGTTCATGGCAAAATGGCGAAGGGTTGCACGTGCGTAGTTGTATATGTTTTTTGTGTGTTTTTTTCATCTACTTAGTATTGTAATTTCATGCTTTACTTGTATTTGGCAATGGTTTTTAGTCCCAGTTATTAATAAAATTGCCACTAACACCCTGGGTGGCCATTTCCCTAAGCGCTTGTGTTATATACGATGGCATAGAATTGCAAACATACTTGATGATGTTAATGTATCATGGATTGCTAAAGTGAACAACCATGAACCCTTACGATAAGATATCATGCTTCAAAAGCAACTGCTGGGGTGTACTACAGGCCAATGTAAGCTATATATTACGTTTGAAATCTAAGTGTGGTGTGAAGACTAGCGTTGATTTAGTCTTCATTACGAGGCACATGAAATAAGCTCAGTGAACGGAACTTTTAGGACCAGATATTTGGGTCTACTGATATTATCATGTTTGCCTTGTGAAGACACCCGATTCAGAAAGGGAACGCAGTAGACGGTCCCATGATAAATCGAGCCATCGAGATAGGGACCAGGAGGAGACTAACCGATCCAGAGATGAGACAAGAGAGAAAGAGAATGTGAAGACACCAGATAATAAGAAGCTTTTGGATGCAAAACAATTAATTGACACCATTCCAAAAACCAAGGACGAGCTGTTTGTAGGATAATCTTGATGGGTCATGATTCGGGTCAGTATGTGGGTTACGGATCAAGAAGGATGGGTCAGTGGTGAATAAAATGAAAGAATACATGTGTAGTTAGTTGTTTCCTGTTTACTAGGAAATAATGGTGCACGTTGCATGGTTCTTTTGTGTTTAGCTTTATTATAAATAGCAGTAGGTTTCATATTGTAAAACCTGATTTCCAACACTGTTTTCGTATCCAATAAATTGGACAACTTATGAAAAGGTTAGTATAGAAGTCTTGCTAGAGTTTACTTTTAAATGGATTGATTTTGATTATGTCTGATCCCAAATTGGTAAGCTGAAAGGATTGAGCAAAAAGATGAAATGGGTCAAATGGGATAGAAGCCATCCTAAGCGTATTAGAAATGGGTGTTAATGTATTTTGTTCGATAAAATATTAGTATTACTGTAATCTTTACACCCTGCCACCGAGCTCCCTTTGTCGTCACCACACTGTACCTCTACCTTCTCTAACCACCAACCACCACCATCTCCACATCCCACCACCTCCACTGGCCGCCTAACTCCACCACCACCGCAAGATTTAGTTGATCAAATATAGTGGTGTAGGGGTGTCAATCGGGTTATCGGGTCGGGTTACGTGTTGTCGGGTTGGGTCTATCGAGTTACGGGTTACATGCTAATCTCATCCCACAATTTGCTTCTTTTATAAAAATATTACTAAACATGAGATTTATTTAAAAAGAAAACCAACGCAACATCTTATTTCCCAAATCCTAATATATAACGCGAATAAACGAGCAGTTCAAAGTATATTAAGTAGCCATTTGGCCTGAAATTTTTGGGTCAGTAGTTATGTCGTTATTTTCCCTCTTGTAGCACCAGCTTATAAAATATAGAAAGCAACTAAGCTACTGATGCTAACTAGAACAAAGTTCAAAGATCCAATTTATATATTTGTTCAAGAATCGTGACCAATGGACTATAATAAAGTGGCATTCATTCAAAAATTATTGATTTGTTAATGGGACATTATAGCATATCGGGTTTATCAGGTCAACCCGATAATGAACCAATTTAAACCTTAACCCGACCCTATAAAGCTATCGGGTTGACTCGATAAACCGGATAAGCTAAGTTGGACCCGAATCAACCCGACCCTATAAGGCCTTCTCGGGTTCAGGGTTGGGTCGGGTCAACCCATTTGACACCCGGTGTATGGTTTAAATGATGAATGGTTGAAGAACATCACCATGTTCTTAACGAAGATCAAGATCTTCAAATGTATGTCTTGGTTTGTGAACTCATGTTACAGTATAAAAGTTTTGTTCTTTAAGAAGAGGGTTTTAATAATGATAGATTTGTTAGTTTTGTAATTTGTAGTTAAGCAGATATATGTTTCTTGTGTGGCTGTGTAAGTGGGTGAAAATGACGTGGAGCATGACGGTATAATCGTGCGACATGTCACATTACATGTACAATTGACGGATGACGTGAATTTTAGAGGTAAAAAACGAGGTTTGATTATAAAACCAACGAAGTTTGATGGGTAGTGTGGTTAATTGTTTTGATTTATGTCTGAGTCGATGTTAAAGAAAGCTTTTCAGTTAGCTGTAACTTTTTAATGTTTAGCTGATGATCTTTTTGCTACAATCTAACCACCATCCAATCCAGTTCTTGTTCTAATCTAACTCGAGTGTACCCTTTTAACCGGATAAAAAAACAAAGAAAAATATACAAAACAAAGCTACATTCAATGTATCCAAAACACATCTTAATGCATTTTCTGTATGTTGCAGAAATCTAAGAGCACCCACAACATAAGCATGCTAACCAAAAAGTCTTAAATTCATACGGTAACAAACTCAAACATATATCATTAAAATAAAATATAAATAATAATAAAAAAAAATGATTCGCAAATGAAGTCTTTATTTGGACAGTTTTGAAGTCAACAACTCATACTATTGTTAACAGCTCCAGTGTTAACCAAGACTCTTAGTGTACAAGAACGCAAAAGGCACTTGCCGCACGGGAGTGGCATCTTGTCAAGTGTATTGGGTAAAGGGGGTACCTAAGAGTTCGAGTGTCAATTTCGCATACCGTTCCATCAAAACATCCTGCTATGATGTTGTTAGTACTTGTTACACACAGAGACATCACACTGCTCTTGAGTTCACAAATCTACAAAACAATTATTCCATATAACTTTCAGCACTCAATACTACACGACGCATCATGGGTGGTTAGAATGGAGAAGTCCGGCTTCGCTTAAACTTATTGGGTAAAGGGGGTACCTAGGAGATTTTATAATACATGATTAACCTCCTTAAGTTTGAACTAAACTACAACTAGTCGCCTAAACTTATACTCTAACTTTACACACTAATATTGTAACAATTTTCACCTTAGTGGTGATAATTAGCTTTCTCTGCTACGCAGTAGCTTCAACTACTGTCGGAACCTCATACCGGGGACCGCCAATAGTAATACCAGCAACTAACTTTAGCTCAAATCGTGACTCTGTAGAGAGTCCCTTTAGGCATGTATCCTCCTTCAGTTCTCTAGTAAGTGTCATATACTTTGTTTCAGTTGTTAACAAAGTCATCATGTGCTCTAATATAGCTTCCAAGCTCACCGCACATTCTTGTATCATAAACCCGTACCTTGTGATTGAACTACCCATGACAGTGATCGATCTACCCATGGCGTAGTCAGATTCCACAAAAGCTTGTACATCCGTCTGAAATCCACGATCAAACCCATCCAACATTCACACATCCGCAGATGTCATGTTAGGTCTTGTGCACACCACTTGATACTCATGACTTCCAGTTGCATATATACATGACCCCTTACTCTTCTTTTCTTCATCACAATTCTCTGAGAAACCACCCTCCAACAACAGCATGGACTGGAGTGTCCCCCAAAAAATATCTAAACACACGTTGTTGGAAAACCAAAATCGTGACACCCTCAGAGTATTACCACTGTGAGTCTTGAAGATTTCCATACCAAGTATATTTTCCTTTGCTTCATCCATCAAACCCTTGGTAGCCAAGATTTGAGCCTTGCTTTCGCAAGTAAGCCCCATATAATCTCTATAAAGGTATAGATATATAAACATACCTGGTGCATACTTCCAGTAATATATGTTACTTTCGTCACTGTTTCGCCTAAACCCATTGTTGAGCATACACATACTTGATCGATTATGAATATCTTCTTTCATTACAGCCATTCACATGGAAATTACTTCACAACTTCTAAAGCATATTCTTCTATCATTGCATCAACTTCTTAAGCAGCCATAATATTTTCACCTCTAAACCTTTGAACATTGTTCCCTCTCGTGTGCAAACTAATAGGCAGTTAAATCTTGAGTCACAAAAACCTGTTAACCATCACCCAGATCGGAACTCCCTAGTGGTTTCACCTCAAATCCAACTCCATGCAACATCTGTGTTGAACCCGTACCTACACCAGACCCTTTGAGAGTAGAATACTGGCCATTCCCAAAGTAAACCATGTCCCTAAACATGACAATGTCAAATTTAACCGTTGACAGTAAACCCTTGTAAAATTGATCGAACCTAGTGAATAAACTCACATGAAATAGACTAACAAGTACCTTTTGTGCAACCCTTCAAAGTATTGATTTTTCTTCACTCTTTAATCGACTCAACCCTTGTAGAATACCCTAACAAGAAATCGACTAACTCGATAGCTACCCAAAAAACCTTTTGAAGTAAATCTTTTGTCGATTAAACCCTAGCAAACTTGAAACTTGAAACCCCTTTCAACCGAAACCTTGAAGTTGAAACTCCAAGAACCTTGTGACAAAAGAAAATGATTTCCTATAACCCTAGGAGAATCGATTTACCTCCAGACAACTTCAAGAACCTTGTTGCCCACGTAATCTTGACTCGTAAACCTAGAAACCTTGAACCTTGTAATCTACACAATGATAGCCGAAAAAAAACCAAAAACGACAAAGAACACAACCACCATATTTCCTGGAAGCTCCAATGCAAGATCCCTCAAGTGCGATCCTATATCTATTTTTCTTTAACCTACGATTCGAAATTTGTATAAATCGGTTAACGAACACATAGCGTCAATTCTCCCACGACTGCGCAGTAACCGAAAAACCAAAGCTGGTTCACTCGTTTATCTTGTTTTGTCTCTATCCACATTGTGTTATTCGTTCTTCTCGAACAAGGCTCCAATACCAATGTTGGAAGAAATTCAATATACCGGTTTCTAGAGCAGAACCACGAATCAAGAACTACTCCAACAAGATCTCGACAAAGGGTTATGGTCCCTTAATGTCAAGTGGCACAACACAAACGCACGAGATATTTTACGCTCAAACGTTTATTAAACGTGAGCAAGAAAAGAATGTACAAATAAACCTCACCCCCTTATCTCTATTTATAAAGAATAAAGGGGAGAAACCTAATCTTTGGCAAACAAGGAATCATTAATTTAGGAGGTTAGGGTATTTCCTAATACTTACTAATCTCCTTATGTTTAAGCTAAATTACAACTAGCCTCCTAAACTTATATCTTAACTATCACACACTAATATTCTAACAATGACTTTGAGGCTAAAAGATCCCTCCTAATTTTTTCATTCCAATTACAATGTGGCATCTTACCTTATATAATTTAAACAGGAAAATCGTGGGAGAAAAACATCAAACCCGAATTACCAAAACTATCTCTAAGACTTCTATCACAAACAAGAAATCCATGCCAAAACCAAACAACGAATGCAGATTCTATTAACTCCAAACAAATAAATAAACAAACATTCAAATAGCTACATCAACTGCATATATACTTGAACATTGAATAACTTATGACTTACATCAACTCCATAATACATAAACATGTGAGCTAGCGTGTTTGTGATACAAGGAGATCGAATCACATCCGCATGCATATCCCACTCTATAGCCGGTGTTGGGATGTCTACTACTGCCCTTCTCACGCTATATATTGGTGCCCATGTGTCTATACCATATCACTCATTGGTGGTAGAAGAGAGGGAGGAAACGAGGCTAATTTCCTATAAGACAATAAAGTAGCGTTGTCCATTCCACCTTACAACAGGGGCAAGGTATCGAAATTGCATTGTACCACGTTACCTTATATAACTTAAACAGGGAAATCGTTGCCGAAAAACATCAAACCCGAACCACCAAAACCATCTCCACTAGATCCAGCACAAACAAAGAATCCATACCAAACCCAACAACAAAATTAACCAATATGCAGATTATATTAACTCCAATCGGCTATTTCAACAATAATTGTGCAGAAAATGAGCAAATATCAACAAATTAATTGTGTATGGAAATTAAAAATGTGGATAATATGAGGTTACAATCTAACATGACTGCAAGAGACCAAGATTTATAAACCTGGGAATGTACTATATAGGATGGTAGGTGGGTAACATTAGAAAGGGTTTGCCAAAACTAGAGTTAAATTTGTGGATGCGAAAAAAAACGATAGGTGAAAAATAGAGAGTTTTACAAACTACTCTCGTAAAGTTTCTATTTTTAGTAGCTTATTTTTAAAAAAGAAAAGAAAAATCAATCTTTTTAGTCTTTAGAGCCAAACATGCCATAAAAGAACTGCGTAATTATCCCGATTTAAGTGATAACCTCGCCCCGAAACACACAAACTTTTCTTAATAATTCCGCAGCAACGTATGGGTTGCAACTTTCTGGTTATTAAAAGAGGGTTCAAAGGCTGCTCAACATGAGATCAGTGCAGACTAAATTACCATAAACATAAAGGCTTACACAAAACTGTAATTTTTGGAAAATCCAACTTGTTTCAATTTCTTTGATTTCACATGGCTTTACAAGCCCTAGAATCCATTTAGAAAGCAAACTAAAACACAACAATCAATAGGAAAAATGTACAACAACATTTTCATATGTTGCGGCCCACTCCCATTTCCTACAACACTCGGGGTGCAATCACTGAGTCTAGACCACATGACCATCAAGTTGGTTCACGGTTCACCCCTCAGGTCCAGTCTAACTATCATCAAAGTTTCACGATTAACCATTTACAACTCTAAACAGTAAAACATCAGATTTTAATCAGCTTCATAAATCACTTGAAACTTTAAGTTTCTTTTTCTTCGGTTTGTCTTTCATTATTGAACTGTCAAAGGGCTCTGCATCGTTTGACGTTCCAACCATTATTGAGGTGCTCAACTTTTGCCTCTTCTTCGGGGTTAACTTTTTGGGTGCTTCGTCCATTGACATTTTGGTTGGCTCGGATGGTTCTGCGTCATTCAGCGTACCCACTATTGTTGAGATGTTTAACTTTCGCTTCTTTGGGGTTAACTTTTTGGGTGGTTCTTCCATCGACTTTGGTTCACTAGTTCCATTGACTGTTTTAGTGCTTCTTCCATTGCTATGAGATCTTCTGGTGCTACTATTCGTTCTGTAGGGTCCACAGGTGGTGGTGGAGGTGGTTGAGTGGTTCGTCGTAATATATGGCATCATTGAGGGCGTAAACTAGTAGAGCAATTGATGAAACAGTTGAGATTTTGGCCGCAGTTGAAGGTGATGACCAATACCACCATTCTTTTTCAAGTGCTCTGTTTTAATCATGTCCTCTAAGATCATAGTAGCTTGTGCCATCTGAAATGCATAAAGTTTCGAGATTTATCACATAAAGATACACTAGGTGCTACATTTGTATGCATAAAGATTACGTGCCAGGTCATCAAAGGTGGCTCGGGTTGGGTTTCCCCGGCGGTACCAAAAGAACATAATCGCTCAATCACTTAATAACAGTTTTAACCCTTGCTGAACAAAGCAAATATTTTAAGACCGATTACCAAAATCACTTAAGGGACTAAACTGTGGTTGCAAAAAAAGATAATAGATAAGAATACAAACTTACCTCATAAATTGATTGGGCCGATTTCACAAAAGCTCGCCAAGCTCTTAATTTATCGGAGCCTCCTCTTGAAGGTCTAAAAGCTTCTCGCGAAAGAGCGGCTTCAATATCCAGTAAATTGATTTTCAAAGACAATAGTTTCAAAAGCTTTGCCCGTTAACGTCCGGGAAAAGAACATGATGGGGGTTTTCCAGTTTTACCCTCGGAGTTTAACCCGTCAACCTCATATGGTGACTCGTTTTGGGGTTCTGTTAACCTAGAATTGTGTCTGACCAAGAATCCAGCTTTATCGTCTAGAGGGTTTCCATTTGACCAAGTCAATCCATTAGCCAGAGTCAACTGCTTATCAAGAGTGTCACATTGATGCACTTCATGACTGAAAAATGTCGAGTGGCATGAAGAACAATGGTGTCGTGTAGACCCCACTAGTTCCAAACAATCACACCGATATATTTTCCCCTCACCATTGTCCTTCAGGAATGAACCAAATTTCTTTTCAAATGCTGCCTTTGCATTGCTGACATGAACCGTTGACCTCGAGTAATTAGCTTGCAGATCAATTTGAAGATTCTGATCATTCGATTTGTTTCTTTGCCATTTAAAAATCGACTTTTTAAGTTCCTTTTCCTTTGCATCATCATCTCTCAACCACTCAATCAGAGCCTCAACCTCGGCATCTGATTCATAGCAATTCCAAGTATCAAATTCCTCACCATCACTGTCGGGACCAGATACAAACAACCTTCCGGGGCGGCCAAGAACCCTGTAAAGTCTTCCTGCTAAGTCATGACCCAAGAAGTTCCTATTAACATCACAATTATCTGTACTCATATGATTCCGAATTACCGTCGAACCCAATGTCTCGTCACACAAGAATTGTAGAAGCATAACCCTCTGCAAAAAATGTTCAAAGAAATTGAGTAACTCTTCATTTCGTTAATATAAATTCGTCAGTCCTCACAATTTATTCATGTCACCAAAATATTAGTTCCTAAATCGGGACAGTAAAAAGTATAGTCACCTAAACAACAGTTGCAAAAGTAGATAGCTATTTTATGCAATTTGCCTTTCTATTTATAGATCCTTTTAAATGTCTCTTAACTCAATTACAACCAAGTATTTATCTTTAATCTTCCATTTAACTATTTCAAGAAATACAAAATACTATAATACTAGGACGGGGTCGGTCACATTGATGAACTTTCTATATGATTTTTAATTGTCAATGGGTTTGTACCACCCGAAAAATGAAAGAATCTATGATCACTTATTGGTTTTCTTGTCGACTGTGATTGGATTCGTGAGATGGTGTATGGTTTAGGATAGATGGGCTATGGGACTGTGGTGTATTGAAATGGTTCTTGGATTAAGTTGTTTGATTGAAATGGTTCCTGAACCTGATCTTACTTTCTTCTCAATATCAGTCTTATTCGTAAAACCTTTTTCTTGTTCGTAAAAACTTTTATTCGTAGCAGTCTTGCTCGTAAGAACTTGCTAGTAAAGATCTTACTCGTAAACTCTTAGTCGTAAAAAGCTTACTCGTAAGCCTTATTCGTAAGCCTACGAATAAGCTTACTAATAAGCTTACTCGTAAAATCTTATTCGTAAGATTAGGTTCTTACGAATTTATTACAAAGAAATTCGTAAATATGACTAAAGATAGCTGCAAATTTGTGAGAAAAAGGATTTGACTTTTCAGATCCGACCACTTTTCCGACCAATATTCTGACCAGCTTGTAAAACCCAGATAACAGCATGAACATCATCATTTTTTACCCTTTTGACCACAGATTCAAGAGGTGGAACCAAAATAGAAACTGATAAAATGAACATAAAGATGTACAACTTTGGACCATTTTAAAAACTGTTGTAACTGGAAGATACTAAAAAATAGTGAAAGAAATTAAGAAACGGTTTCATAAATGACATTTTTGACAAGATAACACTACCAAAGATCAACCATAGTAATAAAAACCTGGCTCTAATACCACTGTTAGGTCACCATAGTTATGATAACACAAGCATAAGATATAATGATAAGAGAGAAAGGTAGAATGGTCGCGACTTTCACAAGAATAAATAACAAAGGTTTACTTGCAATATGAAAGAACCAACACTCTCAAATGAGTTTATATAAGAGAGGGAAATAGACCTTGTCAGAGGCCCATAGGCTTACTTCTTAAGCCTTGACATAAATACTAACATATAAGCCTAAATACTTAGCAACCTATTACATAGTTAATGACCGACACTTGATAGTAGTTACACGTAATCCCAACACAACTATAGTGGAGAACAAACTAGCTCGAGAACAACTCTAAACAAACCTAATTGAGAACTACACTCACGG
The DNA here is from genome assembly GCA_910596185.1 of Chrysanthemum makinoi. Lineage (NCBI taxonomy): Eukaryota > Viridiplantae > Streptophyta > Magnoliopsida > Asterales > Asteraceae > Chrysanthemum > Chrysanthemum makinoi. Next base: position 11,698,289 of record OU343225.1, on the reverse strand, counting down.
GAGAACAAACCTAATCGAGAACTACTGCTTGGAGAACTGATTAAACACGGGAGAACGAGACCTAGTCGAGAACTACATTTGGAGAACTGATAAACACGGGAGAACGAGACCTAGTCGAGAACTACATTTGGAGAACTGATAAACACGGGAGAACAAACCTAATCGAGAACTACACTTATAGAACTGATCATAAACCGGAGAACAAACCTAATGAAGAACTAACTCACAGGAGAACTAACCCACCGGAGAACAAACTATTTGTAAACCACTTTAAACTTGGAGAACAAACTAAGATCAAACTTCACAAGTGAAATCTTTTATCCAGCGAATCCAACAAATACCAAACTTGGACAATCAATGATTTTTACTCTATCAAAACCAGAAATTGTTCCTACGAAAATATTCAAGTAATGGACAACAATTCAACCAATGTTGGTGACCTTCAACTAGAGGACAAACAAAAATAAACCCAAACCAACACTATACCACCATTTCTATCACCTAATCAACCAAATAAATGTTCTAGCCACTTTTTATAAAGAAATTTTAAGATACTTTGCAAAACATGAAAGAAGACAACTTTCCATGACACACGTACAGTTGAGTTCTAACGTTCCCTTCCATCATAAGACATACCTTAAAAGTAGGATAAGCTAGTAGTAGCAAGTATTGTTAAACATTTCAACCATCTCACCTACATCTTCAATCCAAAAGCTGATTTACTCTCCGCCACTTTTAACACATTTTCAATCTGTGTATAAGAAGACTTGGAACCTGCATAACAGCAACCATTCAAACTATCAGTAGTTATTTCGCATAGCATAGCATTTGAGAACATTAATCCAATAAGGTGTACAGTTTCAAGATAAGTAAAGATATAAATAATAGTTTGTCATTGTTAAGGTGCAATACCTCGGCTCCACTTGACTGTCAATTTGAAACAGCAATTTTTCCACGGCATAAAACACATGCTGTAACCATTTTGCTTCGCTTGGAGTTTGCTTTTTTTATTCAAAATCACTTCTCCAGTCTCGACATCTCTAAAAAGTGCTTCAATGACGAGGATGCCCTCTCGGGGTACCGCCAGAACGGATCTCTCCAGCGGGACTGGGCCAACCTCTACTGTCAAACCATCAACGGCATCAAAGAGAATAGCCTTGTAGCTGTGTTTTTTAAGGCCCTCAAGGCCATCAAGTACACCGTCATAATAGGCCAATATATGGCCTTTTACAGATGCTTCTCGAAGAGGACTATGAGGTATGTCAAAACTTAACTCCATCGATGTATCAACTGCGTCTCTCAACGCGATATATTCGAAATCTACGGATCCATTCTCACCATTAAAGACAAGCGTAGCACGCTTATGACCTAGACCACCGTCCCAGAAGTTTGATAAGTCTATTGAAAACTTCTTCATGCATATTAGGATACACTTGTCATTCCCAACGGTTGTGGCATAAAGTCGTAAATAGATCTCAAGAACCGACGCGAATGGAGCAGACCACGGAGGGCTAGGATTGCCAAAGAAAATATAGCCATCGTTGATTATGCCGACGGCCTCATACCAATCACGGAAAAAATAAGAAACACACCCATTTTCATTTTTATCCAATGGCAATCTCTCATCGGCTAGTACTCCATCTGTGTCTATTAAAGAGACGCAGCCAAACACATCAAACATCTCAAAAGAGGGGTGTGAAACGTGGACATTCATGCTAAAGAGTTCAAACCTAGGGTTTAATTCTTCAGGCCTGACAAAAATCAAAACAACCATCACATATTAAAAACAAAAATCAAAGACACATAATAAATAATTAATGAATGGAAGTTACCTTGCATCACGAACAGGCAAGGGAATAACCTCGTAACCCCTATTTCTTCCAATACTAGACCATCTCAGGGACGTAGGTATTCCAGTAATTAACCGTTCCGACATATCCACCTTAAAAAGGAGTTCAAAACTGGTTATATAATGTGGAACTGCCACTAACTTTGTTTTTTTATACTAATGCTGTACCTGTTATTTAAACTTAACTCAGTTTTTTTTTTAAAGAAGACAAAACCCTTTTTATACTTTGCTTCCTCATAGTAAATCATTTAAACATGAAACCAAAAACTTAATACAACCAAACCAATTTAAATTAAGGAACATAAACCCAAACCAATTCAACATGAACCCAAACCAATTTAAATTAAGGAACATAAACCCAAAAACATAAATTGATCTTAAGGACTCCGTTTCACAAAAAGAGTAAACTTTATACACAAAAAATAAGAGTCCCGCATAAGAGGATCCACGAAAAAAATCCCGACCCAAGAAACAAATTAACAAGAAAATCTAATAGATGAAAGCCTACCTGAGGGATCCCCAAAAGATAGAAGCATCTTTTCATTACCACATTAGTTGCGTCACACAAAAATAATTTGGAGTTATAAACCTTTGAATCCAGAACCAGCAGAACCTGCCAAAATAATCATGTTTTTTATTAAAAATAAAAATATATATATATAAAAAATAAAATAAAAATAAAAATTTGATTTTTACCAAATTAACTTAAGAGGACCAGAAAATCAATTTGGTATTGTGTGATAAAAAAATAAAAAATAATAAATAAATAAATAAATTGTTTAATACAATGTATCAATGATACCCACTAAAAAACTTTCAAAATCAAATAAACTTTTTTGAAAAGTAACCTTTAATATTGTATGAAAACAGGAAATTACATTCACTATATTATTAGAAAAAGAGTATGCAAGTAAATGTACCTCGTAGTAACTCCTAAATATCTTACACAGACTCCAAATGTAATCACAAACTAGATGTAGGTCGAACGTTAAACAAACAAACTCAATGACCTGGAAAAGAAAGTCGGATTATTAATACAATAATATACTTTAAATAATCATATTAATAACATTAGGGAAATCTATAAAACCCAAACTTCTTCCCTTCTGTTTTCTATCTACATTTGTGAAATGTCTTCATTTAGGCATGTAACTCAGTGCATGTATATCAGTATCAAATATTCATCCCGATGTATGTCTGTCTTACCTCAGTAAATTGGACCAAATGTACTGCCAACGCACGTTCTTTGCGAGAAAACTCCTTCGTATAAACAAGTGTGCCTCTACTACCTAAATTCCGCCTAAGTCCACGAAAGATTTGTTTCGTCTTTAGGAGATACACCCAAGTATTTCCCTCGAAAGAAAATAGCTCATCAAAGTTCAACGTACACATGGCTAATCTGTGGTGTTTCAAATATGCGTACCTGTTAAGAACACAAAACGCAAAACTATAAATATAACCTAAAAGTAGGGTGTCTCGTTTTACGGAACAAAGAATATAGCTGGTGTTACATTGTTGAATTCATTATAAAAAAAAAAATTGATGAGAAAATAATAATGACCACACTCCTCAAGAGTATTGATCACAACAAAATACAATAAGGGTTAAAATTAGGATAAAAGCGTGAAAATCTTACCGAAGAGAAGACTCAAAAACATTGTAACGTGTATAAATACCCTCGCCTGATAAAAAGAAAATTTGTGAAATTTAGCTATATTAAATCAATCCCGTTAAAACAGTAATGGATTTGGGGCATGTTTATCTTTAGTGGGCTAAGAAAAAGATATAATTTTATGTAAAAACGTAACATTCCAAACAGGTAGAAAGCTAGATGAAGTTGAATGATATATGCAATGAAATATTTTTGGCAATCACATTGTTTTTAACAAAATAAAAATAAAGAATAAATGAATTATATTTAAACCTAGCTCCACCATAGAAACTGGAAATTTCTGACAAAATTGATGCCACAAGTCAGTAAGCCAATCTTCACGCAGCTCATTAGGAGCTCGGTATCCACAACAAAGTAGTACAGGGCACTTGGTACCACGTTTGAGCCACTCATGTTTAGCAACCTGGAAAAGGAACCATAATTCAATTTCTCCTCCAATCTTCGTTTTTAACATGTTATTAGTTACCGTGTTGTGTAAAAGTTAGTTACCTCGATACATTTTTTTACATACTCTCGTTGGTGTACCGGAGTGACAAACACAATCAATTGTGCTTCTTGCTCGTAAGTTGCACTCCTACATATACCATTAGTGAAATGTATGAGTGTTGACATTAAAAAAGGATTCCTTAGAACTAAAACTAGTTTAGACGAAATATTAATAAGGGGCATTTACATATATATCCTTGCAAAATTCAAAAATTACATATATATCTTTTTGATGCATTAAAAGCATTGTACTTTATGCATCAAAAACTACTAAAAAGGATATATATGTAATTTTTGAAATTTACAAGGATATACATGAAATTATGCCTATTAATAAAATAGTTAACAAAATTGCAAAACGGGCCATAGATAAAAAGGGCTCAGAAAGTGGGTTTACTGCCACTGCGCATATAGAAAATGAAAAACAAATACATATACATATAGAAGATAAACTCAGCAAGTAAAGTACCGAATAGTTGTGAGATCGCGATAAACATTTTCGAACAATGATGGTGATGGATCACTCTTCACAGCAAAAAGTTGAGCTCCGGTTACTCTTGACACCAACACACTTTTTCCTCGATCTTGAATTTCAGCAAAATGATTTTTTACCTCCTCTATGCTCTGCAAAAAATATGCCTAATTTAGACATGCAATTTCATACATATAAAAATATTAAATATAACAGACATTCAAACAGCTACGTCAACGGCATATATACCCTATCAAGGCTTCTGCCCACAGCCACTCCAGCATACTCAAATATACGGAGTAGCATTTTTTCAATGCAAGAGGATCCGAAATCCATGTCTCGAGCCGCATTGGGCATGGCTACTACTGCCCGTTCCATATTTTGGGGTGCCCAGCTGTTGATACCATCTTCAAGCATGGTATGGATCCTCTGCAGAAAAAAGGGTGTAGAGTTATCTAAGTCAGAACGGTGATATGCGTTTTAAAAAGTTTAAGAGAAAAAAAAAATACCTTGTTCATCCATTTCATGGAATATTCTAAGGTAATATAACATTATAACCCACACCCCGTAGGGCAAGTTGTATCATGGATTCCTCCTTATTTTTTTCCTTGACAGCCTACAGTAATAAATAAAACGTCACACCGACCCATATATATCTATTTGAAGGTAATATAACCCACATCACGTAGGGCAAGTATCATGGATTCCTTCTTATTTTCTTTCTTGAAAGGCTACAATAATAATAAAACCTCACACCAACCCATATATATATATATATATATATATATATATATATATATATATATATATATATATATATATATATATATGTGTGTGTGTGTGTGTGTGTGTACATACGCACAAAAATATCAAGGTACCAATCGACCATAAACGATTTATTTTTATTTTTTTCCTTTTCAACGATCCTTACTATTGTTGCACACAAAAATATCACGGTACCAATCGACCATAAACGATTTTTTTTTTTTTTCCTTTTAAGCGATCCTTACTATTGTTGTAAAAAGAAATTGATTTTAAAAACTATAGATTTTTAACAATGTGATTCTAATCCAGAATGTGTAAAAAGAAATTGAATCAATGTTAAAAATTTCAATCATGAATCATCTGTACAAATTTAATGAATCAATACCATAACTCGATTTTTACAAAGATTTGAGAATCAAATTTGTGATTTACAGATTCGATTCACTATTAACTGATCTATATTTGTGAATCAAATCAAAAAATATGAATCAATAGCTTAAACGAAGATTTCTCAATCTTCTCAATCTAAAAACCTTCTCAATGGAACCGAAGGCTATATATATAAAGAAAAACTCAGTATATTCAAGTTATGATATTTTTCATGATAATACCTCAAAAAGTGTTTGTGCAATAACTCGTGGTGTTTTTTTACGAAAAAGTTCTCGATCTGATCTTCTTAATCCTTCGCATATGGTGAAGACATTTATGCTACAATAATTACCAAATGTAGACTTGTCATCATCATTCTCATTCTGAAGAAAAAAACTCAAAAAATTACATAACGAAGGAAGTAATTCCATACCATACGTAATCACCGTACTTATTTTGCGATTCTTGACCGACCAGACTCATAGGAGAAATCATGGGAAATTCATCAATTAAAGAAGGGAAACACTCTTTGATCGAGTCATCAAATAACTGAAATATTTTTCGTTGTGGTGAGACTCTCTTGTTCTGTATTACAAAAAACAATGTGAGTGTCAATTTACAGAAAATGACAATGTGTACGCTTAATAATAATAGACTTACAGTATTTGATGATTTATGTTGACGCAATGAAACCTTTTCCATTGTTATTCACACTTTGAGAATACCTGTCCAGTAGCAAACAAAAATGTAGCAACTTTGACCAAAACATTAAATAATAACAGAGTATGCTTAAGGGGTTGTTTGTTTAAAGCTTATATAGCGGGTTTATTTGTTTTTTAGCTTATGAAACTTTCCAGCTTATACAAGCTTATCATGTCATAATAAGCTTATATAAGCCGAAAATCAAATAAGCCATAAGCAGACTATATAAGCTGAAACAAACAGCGATAAGCGAAACCTAAATTGTTTATGATAACTAAGAAAACAGCTTATTGCGTATAAAAGAAAACAACCAAAAAATAGCAATTACAATTTTTCATCAAACATCATGTACTATAACATATATATCTTCAATCATTCAATATTCCAAAGCAACAAACCCTGGAAAATCGTCCTATTTTTTTTGGCAAGAACGTAACTTGCGTATTTTTGAAAATAAGAGGTCGGAAGATCAAGTCGTGGATACTATTATTGCTACGGTTCAGCTTAAGTTACTCTCTTTCAGGTTTAAGAAGTCGAATGGAATCTCCCACCTTCTCTTGTGCATAATGAAGTGTAATGTTGGCAGATTTATTTTTGATGGATGGTCCTTCATCGGTTTTTATGGCTTTTACATACTTTCAAGACCTTGTGTTTGTGTATGGTTCAAGGTTTTTCCCACTGGGTTTTTCTTGGGGCAGGGCTAGGATTCTCAGCTCCTCGGCCCAAACCGATTAAATCCCCTTTTAAGCCCCAAACCCACCCCGTAACCCGATTAGCATGCCCCGCACTGCCCCAATTAGTTCGGGTTTGGAATTTCCTCGTCAAGTTAGGGTGTTTTTTTTTTTGCATCCCTACCAGTAAGCCAACTCGATAAGAGTCAAATCTCAATAAGAGTACTAATCTCGATAAAAGATCTAATTAGACAAATGAGTAAAGTCGACAAGTGACCAAACTAGACAAAATGACTTGTCAACAATGATCAAGTGTTTTATATGCATTGCCGATCAAAAACCCTATGAAATCTTAAACTAAAACACACAAAATAAAATATATATATATAAAAAATAAAATAATAATAATAATAAAAATAAAAATAAAAACCCAAATCTAGGATAAGGAAAACCCTAAACTACAAATTGGAGCGAATAAGCATCATATCATAAGGAATAAAATTCGCAGATTATAATCATAACATGATAAAGATTAACTCGGTATCTTACGTTTTAAAAGAAATCAACTAAAAAACATGATGCAAGTGTTTTGGTTGAGAAAAAAATGGGGTGTGAGTATGTTTGCAACGGCTGAAAGAAAACAATCCAAAAACAATTTTTCATCAGAAATCTTGTATTATAACATATACTGTATATATCTTGAATCAAGCAATAACATAATCAACGAAAACAATAAAAACAAGCTAGATAGTCAAATTAATAACTGGCCCAGACAATCAATCAATAAATAATAACTTACTCGACCAAGATATATAAGAAAATAAAAATACAAACAATTTACCTGTGAGTTTTTTTTTCTTGCGGCTTGAGAGATTTTGATTTAGGTTAAAGTGATTATCGAAGGATATAACATCCCAACCGAACCGACTTAAGGGTTTCTTTCTCTTTTGTCCCTGTATGTTTTGAAATATATAGTATTGGCCCTTGCTTGCTTTTATCACCTACCGCGATAAGAGCTCCAGATACGGTAGCTGATAGCTTGAGCCGTTGCCAAAAACGCGAGCCTATGATGTGACCGATCATACCGACGTTGAGCTGGTAAGGCCTGGCGCCGCGGCCACCAGCTCACACCGAAGATTTTTTTTTTTTTTTTTTTTTTTTTGTTCTATGGCACCACTTTTTTACTAGGGAGGGAGTTTTGGTGTCATAGCCAAAAGTCGTGCCATGAAAACTAAGTGTTGAGGTGGCATCACTTTTTCTCACAGCACCAATTGTATCTAGCCCTCTAAGAATGTAGTGTTACAATAATACTAGCATCAATTGTTATAAATAACAGGTGCTCGTGGCGGCGGGTACTTTGTATTTTAAATTTCTTGTAACAATGTTTTTCTTTTAGTATTTATTATGATGACAATTACTTTACATATGACAAAAAAAAAATAGAGGCAGGGTGAACTGTTAAAGTTATTATATTATATCTTATCTCAGTCCATTTCCGACCTTCTTTTTCTTCCCTACATATACGTATTTATTACTTTTTTATGTTTTCGTAAGTTTATACCATATGTACTAAATACTAAAAAGGTTGTATTACTAAGATGAATTATTCATGAAATGTCTTATAAATGTTAGGAAGAAAATGTTTAGCAGCTTGTTTTATTTGTATATTGTGTTTTATTAATTATACTTTTTATTAAAGAGATTTTAAAAGACTATATTAATTACAAGTATTGGTCAGTCAATATGTGGAAGTATTTTGTATAAAGTAATTGTACTGATACATTAACTAATTGTATTTGCTAAAGATTTATATATATAAATTTTAAAAAAATAGAGGAAAGAGGTCAAAGATGCATTATAGGTTGTTTAGATACACACGGGGTTTTTCTTACTCCCCTCGTCCCATAAAGAGTGTCCATAAACAAAAAATAGACAAATTGTGATATGTATAATTAATGTTAGTTTTGATTGATATTAAAAATATATTTACGCTCATATTTAATATTAAAATTAGAAATAAGCAATTAAACTCTATCAAGTCCATTACTAAATTTTTTAACTAAACTCTATGAACTCACCAACGTAAGCTGACCTTTTAGCATATGCTCACTATTGGAAGACGCTTGGCAAGGGTCATGGTCATAGGCGACTTTGATGAATAAACGGGATATCTTTTGGGCCTATTTCCGCACTACTTTCATTAATGTAAACTTAATGTTTTCAATTAATGAATCTTATTCTAAACCAATGGGATAAAAAGCATTCTTTGTACCTTATGTTGTGATACCAAGATTGTAGCACCCAAAGACTCGTATGCTTCCGTTAGACCGTATTTTCAGGGTGTTACAGATTGGTATCAGAGGTAGGGTTATAGAGAAATGGGTATTTTCAAAACATAAACTATAACCACTTTTTCGAAAACTTAGCCCTATGACCGCCGCGTGCCTGCCTGCCAAGCTGACGCCTCGCGTATGACTAGTTTAAGGATGTAGATAATTGAGAACACATTAGACGAATTAACTGATGAGATGTTATTGGCTTAGTTGATGAATTGTTTGATGGGATACTTGTTGAATGTGTGCCTTGTTAGTGGACGATTTAAGTCTGCCTATCTTAGTAGTTCACTATAAGCATTCCACATGCTTATACACACATAGAAAGCATGTCCTCATGCTTTCGCACGCACTATACCTTTCACAGAGTGTGGAGTCCCAAACCTCTATAACACTTAGCTTGTATTAAGTAGTTGCCTTGGATAGTTCCAAAATAGAGGAAACTTTGTATGAATACACACACGTATGCGGAATCTACTTGAGTATGCTTAGAAGATTAAAGTAAACAAATGAACACATAATGTAACAATCAATGCTTCAATATTATTAATCGATAATAAGGATACTCTCAGAATATCAAGGTTACGTAATTTCCTTGCGTAATCTCACCACAAGATTTAGAGCTTGCACACTAAAAGTAGCCGTGGGAATGATTGGGGATGTGATGAACACGAGTTTAAAACGCATTTAAAACTAATAAAACATGTAGTGTTATGTTTGTTGGGCACATGTTGATGTCTGTAAGCTTTATGAGGTTGCGTACTTGATATTTGTTTAGAAACAATGGAGGTGAACCATGATTTTTTTGTTCATTGAATTGGATGTTGTGTTTTGTGGTTGATAGGGAGGCTCATGTTGTAACACCCCCAAAACTGTTTTGCATCAGAAGATAAGTTACTTGTTATTTCTTAGTGATAGTAAAAAAAATATAACATTTCTGGAACTTTAGTATGTATCGTAACTACGATATGAATGTTTCGTTAATATATATTTTGAAATGTTTCCGACTTGACTAAAGTATATACATAAAATGCTATATTATTTATATAGTCCGTTTTTCTAGAATCGATCGTTAAGACTCCCAAAAATGACTTTTAAGTTTTTGGACAGCTTTCGGCAAAATGTTGTGAATAGTGTTTTTAAATATTTTTCGACCAAAACTTCGGTGCGTCATAACTCACTCGTTTTAACTCCATTTTCAAAGTTTTACCTATCCCCCCAAAGGTATTTAAGTGTAATAACACATTTAAGTTTCGAGGACTCAATTTATCTTTTAAAGCTTGGTTTTACCATGAAGAAAATCCGACAAAGAAACTATTTATTTTTCTGAAAATAGATTTTGCTAATACATATTAGAAAACTCATATCTCATTCGTTATAAATCCATTTCCGTCCATTCAAATGACCAAAATTTCGTTATAAAATATATTTTCTATTTCCTTGATTAAATCTTGCAAAAAAAAAAAAAAAAAAAAAACTTAATCTTATGAGAATTAGAAATTTTTGGCAGTGCTTCCGCGCATATTTTTCAATAATCCATTTTCCTATACTAAATCCCTTCATTCAACTCCAAAACCTATCCTAATCCCTTCGATCAATTTCTTCAATAACTTTTATAGTTTCACAATGATAAAATAATATAAGAAAATGTAATACTTGAAGAAATGACTAATATTCAAGTAGAAACAAATATGAATCTATATAAACCCTTACTATAACAATAGTTTCTATAAATCACACAAAAATGAATCAAGACTTGTATGAACACATTTTCTCATCCAAATGAGCTTGTAAAATATATATTTATTTGATTTCATTATAAAAATTCACAAGGTGATGTATGTAGTTAAATGAGTTTAAATATGGATTTAAACTTAATAAATGCATAAATGTGCATAATAGATGTATAAAACACATATGTAAAGGTATAAAATTGTTATTATACTTACTTGATAATGAAAGATTTTTAGAAAGATCAAGAAAAATATAACCCCCAACAGTTCCTCCAAAATGATATATATAACTAATATATAACCCGTAATTGATCGAAAAATACTTGTAGGTGGTTTTTAGGTCAAACTAATTTTTCTTCCTTCTTTTTCTTCTAGGCCGATTATATGTAGGTGTTTTTTAGATGTTTTTAGTTTTTTTTGTAAGTATAAATGAAAGTAAACTAGTTACTAGAATATATAGTGAAAATATCTAAATTATTTTATATATATTTTAATGAGATAAAAATGTCAAACAAGTTACCATACCGGTGATTTTAGGGGTAGGGATGGGATGACCATGCTTCATTTAATTTGTTGTCGAAAAATATCTATTTCATTCATTTTATTTAATATATTAAGGTATTTAATTAGCTTAGGGGTAGGGATGGGATGACCATGCTTCATTTAATTTGTTGTCGAAAAATATCTATTTCATTCATTTTATTTAATATATTAAGGTATTTAATTAGCTAGCATTAAGTTGTAGAGGAACAAAAATGAGGTAATTAAATGGTAAAGTAAGCTATATGTATTGTGTCAAAATTTTATAGTTTGTATAAGTATTGAGTATTTAAAATAAGTATTGTTTAGTGATTACTTAATTTAAAGTAATTACATATCGTTTAATTATTTATAGTAAAATAAATACCAAAAGGTAGAATAAAATATTTCTTGAATTTTTGTAGCACTCTAATAGATGTAGGAATGTATATAAAAAAATTGTTAGTAGACGTGTTTGTCATATTGTTCATGCATATGAATAATGAAAACTTTTATTTACTTAATTTAATTAAATAAATAAATATGCACTTGTAATTGTAATGAAACAAAAAATTGCACTAGTAATGAAGTGGGCTTTGTAAATGTGTCAATGCACTAAAAATATGTAGACCAACTTTGGTCCGGAGTCATAGTGCACAAGAGGGTATTTCTTGGTTACGCAATTTAACTAAAAAGTTACGCGTAAAGAGTATTAATATAAATTTCAAAGTAATAAATACGAGTTTTTTAATTAGCATTGACCTGAAAAATAGTGGGTTGTGATAGTACCTACTCCTTAAGAGAAGCTCATCCTTGAGGTTAAATTTGTGTTAGTTGCTTATGTGATAAAGTAAAGATTTAAAATTTTAAAAACCTGTTCGAAAACATGGCTTTGATAAATTTATTCAGTATCATTATAGGAAACGAAGAGGATAACCGTACATTGGCTGAATGATATCAAAGTATGATATGTTGTTATCCATTTTTTTATAAAACGGTGGTCAAAATAGGTTTCGTAATAGGAACCGAGAGGAACGAGTGATGAAATAATGTGATTGAAGATAAAAGGTAGGAATTCCATTAGATAGAAATATCTGGGACACAACGAGGTTACACGGGAAGTACACAAGATAGGAAACTAAGAGGATTACAACTCAAAAGAGCTTAGTTTAAGACGATAATTTCTTCTTCCAAGGTAATAAGCTTTTCCTCAGGCTTCTCAAAGTTGGTTGTTTCCGTTTTGATCCTTCAGGTTGTTACACTCATGTTTAAAATGTCCTCTTTCTCCATAACCATAGCATGTCACAGTCATTGACTGCATATCACCCTTGCAATCTCTCACCTGGTAGCCCACCTTGTGGCATTTCTTACACTTATAAGGGCATGTTCCCGTGTGATGCAACCTATATTGGTTACACAAGGGTAAGGTTCCAACATACTTTCTACCCTCTGTCGGGGCAACATCATAAGCTCTGGCAGTTTCCTATCTACGGTTTTGTTCATTGTTGCGGTCCTAAATGTGTTGGTGGTTGTTGTTTCCTTGATCATCAATCTTGCGTTTGTTATCAATGTTACCCTGCACAGATCCTTGCTTCGAAACTTGGTCCATCAGCCGATGGGATATCTCTATCACTTCCTCCACAGTAAGCAGTCGCATTACCCTCAACACTTCGGGGCAGACCCCCGATGAGATTTTCCAAGAGTTTTTCATTATTAGGAACCATGGTTGGGCACAGAGCAGCTAGTTCCTGGTACCTTTTGAAGTAAGTCTTAAGATCATTACCCATGGTGACCAGATGGTAGAACTCATCCTCCAATTTCTTGATCTCTGTCCTAGGACAGTGCTTCTTCATCAACAGCTGTTTTAACTCTGTCCAAGTAGTTTTATAAGCTTCATCTATGCCAATAGGTTGAGCGTAGGTGTGACAACTAGCAAATTAGGGAGCCCTTTTAGGTAACTGCATTACGCTAGCTAGATCGAGTAGATTTCCTATAGGAGTTATTTCAGATAATCGTGACTTGACTTGGTATCGTTTATTTTCTTTTATGATTTATTTTGGTATCGAATGAGTTATGGTATGAGTTATGGCCTGTAAAGTTAGGCATTACTTGAGTCGGCATAGTAAAAACCTAAAAAAAGAGAAAAAGTAACTTTTAACTCGTTACGTGGGAATAAGGCGTGTTAATAATCAAAACTCATGGAAAAAGGTAATTATAAATAATAACGCTATTAATAAAAATAACCAGACACTAATTATAAAATATACGAACCCGTGTGTATTAGTTCAAGAAAGTTTACAAAAATCGCAGCTTTGGTCCCCGTGGTTATAAGTGGTCGGCGCCCCCTTGGTCCCAAAGTAATTATTATTTGATACTACGTCAAAAACAAAAATACCCATACCAATACACACACAGGCACACACCTTCTCCCTCCTCAAACCCTAATCTCATCTTTCTCTCTCTAAACCACCTAGCCGCCGCCAATTCACCGGCCAACCACCGCCACACCGCCGAGTGTGGCACCACACCACCACCACCAATAGCTCCATCTTTATCTCCTCTTTCTTTTGGTATATAGTACGCGCCCTTACCTCACCATTTCACCACCCAAATGCGTATAAACCTCATTTTTTTCGTGTTTTCTTGTTACATATATAGATAGGGAAAAAGAAAGATAAATGGAACGAGATATGCACTCAGTTGAAGTTCTGTGGCCACGTACGAGACTTCTATGTCTCAATGCGTGCATTTGGTTGGGTTTAGATGGACACAAACATAATAACTAGCTTTAAAACTAATAAAAACGTGTTGATTTGTGTTGGTATCGAGTGTGTCGTGTCGGGTCTCGTGTTTATGCATTTTCATTTGTTGTTTTGAGGTTTTGATTGTGGGTTGTGTTTAGGAGATGACCGTGAGCCACAAGGGACCAAAGGGTCTGTTTGTTGTGGCATTGGGTGTAGCCGAGACCCACAAGACCAAGATGGTCCAGGTTTAGTTGATGGGGTAAGTTGTTGGAGTTGTTGTTAGCGTTAGGAGTGACCGGGACCGAAGACGGTCCGTGATGCGCGTACGAAGCGCGTTCAGGTTCAAAAGAACTTCCTTTTCTTCGAGCAAATTTTTTTTTTGGGTAAAAAATATTTTTCACCCTGATAAAATGCATTACACCAAAAAACGTTGAAGTACAAAGGATGAGAGTGAATCCCCCATCTCAGCCCGATCGTAGGCGACACAAATGCACAACATGTGCAACTTACATACAACCGCAATATAAGAATGACATGCCATTCTTATAACTTAACAAAATAAATATAAAAATTACAAAAACTATATTATAAAAAACCAATGTATGTCCAACTCAAAAAAAAACTGAGCCTTCATAGTCGTCATAGCCCTCCAACTTATCTTCCATACCTTCCATTGCAGCCTTTAGCCAATGAGATACCCGTATGTATACATGAGCATCATTAGACCTAGCAAAGTCTGACATGGAAACATAAACTTCCACGAAGAAGCCTCATACAAAAATGGAAGGAAAATGCTCCATATGCTAATATACTCCGATCAGAAAAAACTGAATAACTTCCAAACCAAATAATAAAGCTTCTACAACTCGCAACATATCCAAATATGGGTACAAGATACAACAAAAGGTCACGTGTAAAATGAAAATGAAACCCCGATACTTGTACCATAACTTACCATACAATGTAGAAATGTAAACAACCATGGAGCAACAAGCATAAAGAATACTAAACTGCCCCAACCAACAAACGATCCATTGCTCCTGCTATTATCACACACAAAGGCGGAAAATAATAGCCTAGATAGTCAAGAAAGTGCCAAGCAATATGGATCTGAATAAACAATGACATAGGGCATGTGAGACATCCTAACTTCCATACGGTTATGCTGAAAAATCTGAATGAAAACATAACCTCACGTCAAGCCAAAGTCACCACGCTTCAATAATCAACATGTGTAAGACTTTTCTTGAACATATAACCAACATGGTAGTAGAGTCGCAAAGACATCACCTACCACAACTTCCAAATCAGCCCCCAATCGAGCAAACCAAAACTGCTATCAAAGATAATAGCAAAGAAAATCATGAAACACTAATAATCGATTGACAGCCAAACAATGGGGTTACGAACCCTAACATCCAATAGCATAGAGTCCAAACAGAATAGTGATCATAAAAGCCTAGGGTGCACGAGCACAACCCTAACGTCCCGCAACATGTACTCACAGCCTTCGAAATAAGAGTGTCAAACAAGACTATGCCAAACGAGTAACAAAAAGATAATAACATGCGTATTTGAATGCCCCAGAAGCGAACATCGAACAGTAATAAACCATAGAACAAGGGCATCGCCCATCCATCCAAACACCCCACGCACACTTCCAGTAAACAGGAGACCAGAATCACATGGATGGTAAATAGTGGCATCATAAACAGCAACACCAATAACCAAGTAATCTGAGAACTACTAGGGAAGATGAACCTAGCCCCAACTTACAGCAACATAAAAATCAGATTTAGTAACATGAACTTCGCCCAGGTCTAATAATCAAGAAAAAACTCTCTATTAACCCACTAATAGTGTGATTCGGTCACACACTAATGATAATATAACAAAACCCTTAGAAGGGTTCACTCCCAACACAACAAAGATTCACAAAAAAGATCAATACACTAACCGAACCCAAACTACCAGATCCATTGACAGTAAAATACAAATCACCGATGTGATAAACCAACAATCAATCAAAACCAAAAGATATGTCAATGAAAGCAAACGGTGTCAACCAAAAAATAAACCACCCCATAAACACTAGCCAATCAGATATGATAAAGTTGTTAATCCAATAAAATATTAGAAGAACAATGACTTAGATAGGATAAACCACCGAACAAATGAATAAAAATTTAATCAAGTAGGGACAAATGGATCGGCAGAATATTAAACGTGTAAGCGCAAAAGACGACAACCACACTTTAAGGGAATATTCTATGAGTAAAATTATTCGTGTAAGGATTGTAAGATTGCCGTAAAAAAAGGGTAGTGATCTGAAAAGATGAACAATATATATTAGCCTTCACAACCCACCCCAATCCAATCTTGATTGTTAATCCAAACAGAAAAAACGAATTACATAGGAAGAATTAGACACGATGGATGGGGAGGGGATGTGGCGGCCGAAAATCACCCCGTAGGTTTAAGAGTTAAACCACAAAGCCGTGCATAGTAGTTCGAGCAAAATTTTCAACCACCTAGGCAGTGAACCTAATCGTTGTAGTGTAGTATTGGGTAAGCCTCGGGGATTGATATCGTTCTCTAAAGGAATAGGAATGCTAGTAAGAAATGTATTACGAGAAGGTGGGGGATTGAGGATGATTCTTTTTTATCTTTTTATAGTTTTTTAGAAAGCTAAGGTAAATATCTCGGGGCAATTGGTTTGGGGGTAGTACTTCTACCGATTATTTCTACTATCTAATTATCTAATACTACGGGTAGTTATGTCTATTTGATGTGTGCTCGTATGATAATTAAAAATGTGTTTACCTAGATACTATTTCTCTCTAGTTATCTTTTATTGGTCGGTTGCATTGTCACACCTTATCTTAACGCGTTGTATTCCTAAGGCGTAGGGAATGCGTATGCCCTAACTCTTTGAGGTTACCTTTGGGTTGAGCCTACGAAATCCGCAAGTCCTTAAACTATTTCATTCATAAGCCTCACTTTTACAAAGAATATTCAAGCATTAAACACAACGAAAGCCTAGTTGCACTCCTAAGCCAATTACAATTAAGATAAGAAAAACAACCTAACAATAATCAATAACTAGGTTTCATAGATCTACGCAAACACACAAGAAATTTAGCTGGACATGGTAAACAAGTAAGCACACACACAATCAATTGAAGACATAATGATACTTTGGATTAAAACATTTATCTTGATGTGTAAAATAGGGTTTAGGACCCTAAGATACTGTCCAAATCGGACTACAAACATTTAGGGTTTTTCCCTCCAAAAGTCTACCTCCTTAAATGCAGAAAAATCGAATTCTTTATATAGATTTAAACTTGCGACGCCGTCACCTTTTGGATGGGACGCCGTCATCTTGCCGTCACTAGGGTTTCGTCTTGGCCAATTCATCGACGGGATGGCATCACCTTAGAGTTATGACGCCGTCAGTCTTTAGTTGGGACGTCGTCTTGGTTCTGGACCTGGACTGTCTGAGATGAAAAGTCTGAGTGACGCCCTTCTACTTCAAAGCCTGACGCTGTCAGGTTGTACGAACAAAAATTCCAATGGCAAGGAAAGGTAAATGAGTTTGGTAGAAATCTGAGATTGGTGAAGACAATTGATTTATCAACCAACAGTCTCACAGGACCAATCCCATATGAGATTACCAATCTGCGGGGATTAGTAGTACTAAACTTGTCACACAATGCTCTACTTGGAGAGATTCCGAAAGACATTGGTCAAATGAAAGAACTCCTGACTTTGGATTTATCCAAAAACAAGTTCTCAGGAGGGTTGCCATCAAGCATGTCTCAGATGAATTTGTTAGATTATCTTGACGTGTCGCATAACAACTTGTCTGGGAGGATTCCATCAAGCACTCAACTCCAGTCCTTTGAACCATCAAGGTACATTGGAAATGCAGGACTATGTGGACCTCCACTGAATAAATCTTGTCCCGGAGATAAAGAACTTGAAGTTACACCTGTAGTTGGTGAAAGTAAGAGTGATGGCGAAGACATAGATGAACTTAAGAGATGGTTTTATATTGGAGGGGCAGCTGGTTTTCCTACTGGGTTTTGGATGGTAGTTGGTGCTTTAGTTTTTAACCGTCGTGCGAGACATGCTTTTTTTCGGTGTCAAGATAGCTTGAAAGATTGGGTGTATGTTAACGTGATGGTGTTCATGGCGAAATGGCGAAGGGTTGAATGTGCGTAGTTGTATATGTATTTTGTGTGTGTGTGTGTGTGTGTTTTTTTTTTTTTTTTTTTTTTTTTCATTTGCTTAGTATTGTAATTTCATGCTTTACTTGTATTTGGCAATGGTTTTAAGTCCCAGTTATTAATAAAATTGCCACTAACACCATGGGTGGCCATTACCCCGAGTTGTGTGATATACGACATCTCCATATGATGCATGGAACGTGTTTACTAAAATGCTTTACATAGGATTGCAACATACTTGATGATGTTAAGGTATCATGGCTTGCTAAAGTGAACAAACATGAACCTTAGCTTTACGATAAGAGGTCATGCTTCAAAAGCAACTGTTGGGGGTGTAATACAGGCCAATGTAGGCTATGTATTACGTTTGAAATCTAAGTGTGGTGTGAGCTGTATCTTGACCTCTCGCCTTCATTCTCCTTTGATGATGACAGTGAATGCCTCATGTCAATGGTATTGATTACCATGTCGTGATCATCGAAGAATGAAGATGTTGTCGTAATGTTAGTCACAGTGATACCATTCCGTGCTCCTATGCGACCTTAAACTCTACAAGGCAGTACAAGAGAATGTACTATAAGATAACAGATAAACATATTGTGCTCTTTTTAGTGATAATGCGCCTAGATAGAAACCACATATTGACCAGATGAGTGTAACTTACATGTGAACCTGATTTAAAAACTGGTGTACTGAAGTTAGTTTGTCAGAAATTAGTTATCCATGGGAGCATCTGCTTATTTGCAACTGAAATAAGTTGTTTCTGTATAAGCGGTTTCAGTAAATGAACGTATAAGCAGTAAGAAGTTTTAGTAAGCAATGCCAGACACTCCCTATGGATTACATTGCTCCTTGATCTGTAATTTTGCTCTGCATATGCTTTATCCAATGTGTTGTTCTTTTTCTTTCCATTCCCTCATGTGGAAATGCATGAACTCCAATATATCAAATTGTAATAAGCAATCGCAAACACCCCCCTTAGTAAGGTTGTCAAACTGCATTCCATGTTGCTCCCGAGGTTTTAAGTTGTCAATCATATGAAAGGTAAGGGACATTTTTTACATAGGTGATGAAGATATTATTTTTGTGCATTTAAATTTCCTAGAGCATAAGTTACCGAATCATGATGGGTGTATTCGACCCATATCTAGGCAGGGCAACCCGGGCAGAATTGTGTTTACAGCCATGGCGGGTTCGGATCCCTTTTATCCGATTCCATATTTTCACATCTGAGCCACAAAATTTTACATTACAGACGAAATGAGGCAATTTGTAAAGAGGTTTTGACTTTTATTTGGTCAAACATTATCTTTGGATAAAGGCCTATGATTTTTATTTGTTGGGGGTGTTTGTTTAAGCTTATCTTTGGGCTTACGAGCTTAGTTGATTTCTGCTTATATTTCATAAGGCCTGGCTGATTTTGAAACTTATGGGCTTATATACCAGCTTATTTTCCAGCTTACCAAAAGACTATACATTCCACTTCCTTCTTGAGGTAGAATTAATCAGTCAAATGGGTCGAGCTTAATGTTTTGACTAATAAAAAAACTGGTCAAATATCCACACGTGCAAGCGGAGGAAAGTCATACGAAGTGTTCATATGGTAGATTGTTGGTGCCATAAAACTGGCTTCTAACGTCTGCGGCATACCAGATTTTTAATGACGGTGTGCAGGGAGCCAGGGAATGAGTCCCAACGTTTGTTCTATTAGTGTCAATACATATACATTAATAGATGATGAGGTCATCTTATTGGTAGAATAAAAATTGTTTCTTACATACATGAATTTATACAAGTGAACCTGTCTTTAATGTGTGAGGAAATACATGTATATGGCCACCGTCTTAAAAAGGAAAGTATGCCAAGATAACCATTTCCCAAAAACACGATTATTTTCACATCAAGTACTTTCTGTTCTTTAATCTATTCACTTACTTAGGTTTTATTGTCAGCTAAAGCTATGTTAATGTAGACTCAGGTAAGCGGTTGCAAAATCATGTCCTTGTTGAAGATAGGTTGATTATGCAGGTGAGGTTGTGTAGAATAGAAACCATGTGATGTTTGGTGAGCAAGTCTGATACAATAGGCGAAGCAAACAAACTGATCATGTGAGTTTGTAGTAATGTGTGTTTGGAAGTAAGTTTGGTGTATGGTGTCAGCAAAATATTTGAGATATTTGAGGCCGTACTGAAAGCTGATCCTGATATGGATAGCTATCCATGGCCATTGATATCAAAAAACGCCAAAAATGGGTGAAGAGTATGCTTTCAGTTCATCCAAAGGATCACCCAACTGCAGCAGCTGTTCTTAGTACGTTTCTAACATCATCTTTCAGTGTCTGGATGATAAACTTACTTAAATTGCGTATGTGTTATCACGTAATCACTTTCATAACGCAATGTCAAACACCTACCGATTTTGACCTAATTTCACTCAAAATCGAGTTTTACCCCTTTAAGAAGGAAAAACACATCCACACGCTAAATCTTGCACGACACCATACTACAAGTGATTATTTGAAAGGACGAAAGGTAAGGGAAATTTGTTACACAGGCGATGAAGATACTATTTTAATGCATTTAAATTTTCTACAGCATAAGTTACTAGATCATGATGGGTGTATTCGACCCGCATCTAGGGGGGCAACCCGGGCAGAATTGTGTTTGCAGCCATGGCGGGTTTGGATCCCCTTTTATCCGGTTTCATATTTGCACATCTGAGCCAAAGAATTCTACACTCACACGAAATGAGGCAATTTGTAAAGAGCTTTTGACTTTTATTTTGTCAAACATTATCCTCGGATATAAAGGCCTATGATTTTTATTTGTTGGGGGGGTGTTTGTTTATTTTCCAGCCTATTATGAATTTATTATAGGCGATGAAGATAGTATTATTTTTGTGCATTTATTATTTACCAACCTTAATAAGTTACCGGATCATAACATGTGAAATCGACCCGTATCTTGGCGGGCAGCCCGACCCGAATAGTGTTTGCAGCCATGACGAGCTCGGATACACTTTTATCCGGTTCCATATTTGCACATCTGAGCCAAACGATTTTACAGTCGGACGAAATGAGGCATTTTTTTGGATATTCACCTATGATTTTTATTTGTTGGGAAGCTTATTTTTGGGCTTACGAGTTACGAGCTTATGTGCTTTCAATAAATAAAAGTTTCAATATAGCCATGTCAATATTGGAATAATTTATGATCACCCATTGTCTTCATTTGACTTTGTAGATCAGGCTTGTATTTTGCAAAGATACATATTTTCTTATTACTCCACGACTTTAAAATACAGTTCTGTTAGTAGTTACAGAGCTTATTGTGTATCTCAACACAAATACTGATCTTTTATCTGATATTAGATAACTTCAGATCAATTTTCAAGTTGAGAAAAGTTTGTTTGACATAAAAAGTCAAAGTAAGACAACTAACCTCCTTGACGCCTAATTCCCAATACTCCGATTTCTCCATCCCTTAAACCACTTCGGGTAAACTCTCTCTGAATCTTCATCCTCTTTGGGGGTTGACTAAAATCAAAATCCTCTTCTTGCGCTTGTCTTGTAAATTCTGAATTGCTAGTAGGGCAATACCAACTTTTTTTCGGAACCCTTGGAAGTGGAGGATTTAAACAGTGTGTATGATACTTTGCATGTACTTTGCAGATCCCCTCCTCCCATGATGCAATGGGAAGTTTGCTCATGATTGTGTCTGCAATCATTGTGTTTAGTTCATTTTTTGTCTCTTCAGATGATACATTGGAAATGTCGATTCTGCTGACCAGTGAAAGTACCTAAACAGCAAAAATCAAATATGAATATAAACTCTTGATACAGAAATCAACAGACCTCTTGCTCATACAGTTCCTCGAACTTCTTAAAGAAAGATTCAATCAAATTCAAGCATTTAGGTTTGTTCCTATATGTTATTCTCAAATTTGCACGAACCTGCCAAAAGATCATACATGTCAGATATCCAAACAGTTGAACTTAGAACTGAGGTAAAAGGGGTGCCAGGTTGGGTAACAGGTCAACCCGTGTTTTTAAAACGTGTCATAACGGGTCAAGTGGATTGTCAAACAAGTCGAAAGTTGCCAAAAGTGGATTTTGGAAGCTTGAAATCTCCTAAATAATGTAGTTCAAAATATAAAGTTTGTTCTCATTCTTGAAAACACTTATTACTTTGGATAAAAGTGTTTCGGGTGAGCACAACCTCACTGTGCCTAAGAATTACAAAATGAGTAGAAACTGTCAGATAAAATTACCATAAATGGGTGGAAAATTTTTTTCTTTCTTTACCGGCATACCTCATGAACATCCTCAATAAAAGATTCATGTGAGCCACCAGACCAAACTAACAAGCATGAAATCTAACAAGCATGAAAATTCATCAGGTTTCAACAAAAATTCCGCCACCAGACAAAAAACAAATTTGTTTTCATCTTGAGCAGCAACAGCACGTAGCACCATACGACACCATTTTATGATGACATTGTTTATTCATATGTTTCGGCACACTAGATAAGGGTTTAGCGCGTTTATGTTACTTCTAGATCATTCTTATGTAACTTATATATTGTAATTCCTTTATTTAATATAAGAAGGAAATTACTAATCCAATATAGTAATCACAAAAAAAAAAAAAAAAAAAAAGTAAAGTAACGCCCAATGCCGTCTTCCACGGGTTATGGGTACCCAATACCGTTTCCGGTGTATGGGGGAGGTTGAGATGTAGACAGCCTTACCACTACCTAAGGTAGAGAGGCTGCTTCCAGTTCTACCAAAGGTAGAAAGGACCTCCGGCCTTTTTGTAGGGAGTGAGGATCGAACCCTGACCTCTCGGTTGAGAGGCAAGGGGTTTACCAACTGATCCAACCCTACTATGTTTCAATATAGTAATCACAACAATAACCCAAAATGTTATTTGGTCTTCCCGTTACCTACGTGAATAGATAATCGGCAATCACGATTTGTTTTTTTTTTTTTCTTCTACTTCACTGATCTCAACATCGAATAACAAACACATCTTTATCTTTTTCTTTTTTTGGTGTTTCACTAGTAGATTTACCATTAATTAATAATATAGTCAGCTGAAATTTTTTATTATTGTGAATTTGTGACTGGTAACATAAATAGTTCTAGTGCTACGTCACTTTGCTGCTACAAATTGTGTTTGATATGTCTCGGCCAATTTGGCTTTGAAAAATGGGTCAACAACAGCCCATGGCACATTATGTATCCTAACCAGTTGTGACCCAACTTACATCTTATTGGACCAGTCCACAGCAAGCGGCCCAACAGGCCTTTCTCAGCCCACCATCACACGTATAGATATAAACTGTTTTAGTCTGTAATCTTTCCTAGCTATTGATACATTTTGTTATTGGTTTGATGTCAGAACCAACTTTTACATCTGAAGTAATTTTGTACACACAAATGTTCAAATCAATGCCAAATTTTTTCTTACACATTACAGAGCTGATTTTTTATTTTTTTTATTTTTTTTTTGCATGAAACCCATAATGAGGTTTTGGGTAAAATTGGTTTAAACCGAACCGGTTCTAGGTAAAACCGGTTAAAACCGAACCGGTTCTTGGTTTAAACCGGACATTTTCTCTCTCAAAACCGGTTTCAAACCGAACCGGTTTTACGTAAAACCTGTTTTTGACTATTTGACTAAAACCGAAACCAGTTTTTAAATCGATTTGGTTAAAAAAAAAAAAAAAAAACTGAAATGTGCACCTCTAGATATAAGGGTCAATTCCATATTTACCCAATCAAAACATAAAAATTCCAGATTTTCTCAATTTATGCTTTAAAGGCATTGTATTTGTGTATTGAAAACTTATGTTTTTAAGAAATATTGAATTTTGATGTTTTGGTTGGTAAATATGAAATTATGTAATATACGGAGTAGTAGCAACTATTTAGTGGTTTAAAGTAGCAACTATTTTGTGGGCCTGTTAAAAGTTGGAAACGTGTACCTCATGGATGTTACATATCTATCTATGTCCGGAAGCTCATACTCGTATTTGTTGTTCATTTTGACTTGGTGAAAAGGGTGGTCAGTTTCTATATCTTATGTATAAGTTGTTGTCTTTGTTTAAATATATAATGCGTAAGTAGCCAAAACGTGCAAATTCAGTAGCTGGTCAAAGCAGGTAACATAATCTGGTTGAAAATTGACGGTTTAGGTTGACCCAGAACAAACTGCCAAAAAATTATACCTCTATCAGAAGTATGTGTGTCAAATATGATTTCAAAACTATATTATTTTTTATCAGCTAAAGATTAATATAATATGATCTGACACACTCATAAGCGTGGGTGAAAATTCGAAAATTCCCTATTGCATGCTCTGTTCATAACAATGAAGTTCATCGCATTCTCACTTCTCCTTATCATTTCTTATCTGTGTTTGCATGTGCCCATATTTACATGTTTTCTATCATTCTTAACCATGCAGTTTTTATTAATATTAACCCTTGATTTGTATATGCAGTTAAATTTTGATAAAGCAACCAAGGAGTATCTTAAGCGATATATTGAGAAGAGAAAAGAGAACTTGAAGAATCAGAAAGCAGCAGATGCTGAATGTGCTGGTAAAGAGGAAGACAAGAAATGGCGATTCAGATGCTGTTAATATAACCTCTGAACTTCCAACGAAGTCGAGAGATGGCGATTCAGATGCTGACATGGCAAAAAATGGTTAGTATAAACTTTGGAGTCCATATATTTAGGGGGTGTTTAGACTTGTGTTTCAAAACGATTATCAAACTATTAGGTGTAGATGACCAATTTCATATTGTTTGCATTATGAAAGGGTAATTTTCGTTATATAAATACCAAAATTTTCGAATTTCACGAGACTTATGTATTTTTTTACAAAGACGTCTTTTTTGGTCATTTGGGTATAAAATCTTGAAATTAGCAAAGTTCACAACTGAATATATGATATTTTTCATCTTCAAACAGTATAAGTACATGTAAATGCTATTTCAAATTCTTCTACTGCCCGCTTTTATTACATCTGGCTATGTGCTCCGGATTGTTCACAGTTACATAGTATAGCTTAAAATTTACACCCTCTTAGTAAGAACTTGTAATATGTGAACTCGAAGGTGTAGGTACATGTTTGTCTTCTTTATTTGATGTTGGAAGCTCTATCATGCTATCATGCTATAATGCTTGACCCTATCATTTGCATACGCAGCAGAAGATAAAAACGATGAAGAGACGACCAGCAAAAGCAAACTTTCTAGCGAAAGCGAGAGACCCGAAACAAGCTCACCTGAACGAAAAAACGCTAGGCGGAGCAGGGATCCAGAACGAGACCTAAAACGTGAAAAGGAACGCGAATTGGAAAGGTACGAAAGAGAAAGGGAGCAAGACCGAGCTAAGAGAGAAAGGGAACGAGAATACAAAATACGTGAAGATGAACGGCGATACCGGGGTCGTCTGAAGGAGTGGGAAAATCGGGAAAAGGAAAAAGAGCGTGCCCGCAAACAAGAGAGGGAAAGGGAAAAGGATAGAGAACAGGACAGGAAATATGAGATATTAGAACAAGAGAATGATGATGGCTATAGCAAAAAGAGAAAATATAGAAGTAGTGGGGAGGAAAGAGAAAAAAGAAAACGAAGGTTAAGGGAAAAGGAGGAAGATATAGAAGACAAGATTAAAGAGGAAGAAGAGATTGCTGAGGCGAAGAAGAAAGCCGAAGAGGAAAAGGAGCAACAGAAAGAACAACAAAAACATGCATTGGAGCTTTCATCTAGTACTACAACTAATGGAACTGACAGTGCTATGTTAATTGATGGAAGCTTGACGGAAATCAGAAATAAGGCTTCTGACCACCCGACCACTGATATTGAAATGGCAGATGCAGACGAAAACGGTAAGTTTTTCAATTCAACTAGATTTTTCTCTTTACGTTTCTCTTTATGTATGACATATCACATGTTATTAAATATTGGGTTATAAATTATACTCGCAATTAATAATTAAGTTAAAACAAGATTTACTAAATTATTGAAAAATGAGCATTTAACATTTCTAATCCTTTGAAGAATGAAAATACCCTGTTTTCGAAAAACACCTTAGATCATTCTTTTAAAGCATTAAAATATACACGTTTACGTTGTATATGTACAAATATCAGAAAACTGTGTTTAATATCATATGGAAAACACCAAAGGCCTCTGCTATTTGATTGGCCTCTGCTATTTGATTGGCCCATCAACCAAAAGGTGGGTTGATGCATAATATGTGAGTGAGTTTTTGCCTTTCATAAGAAATATCACATGGAAAAACAGTTTTACGTTCTGTGCATAAGTGAATGGACTTTAGGACCAAATATTTGGGCTTAATCGGTCCTAGGGATAGTCTCATGTTTGGGCTTGTTTGTTCATCTGTATTATTAACCACCACCGGGGTTCCATATAACAGGTAACAGGAGTACACAAAATGGGACTGGTGACGACTCAGTCATGGAGTCTTCGACTGCTTCACAGATAGGACAAAACAATACCGTTGGAACCAAAAAGTTAGGATTTGGTCTTGTGGGTTCGGGAAAAAGAACTATAGTCCCTTCTTTATTCCACGAAGAGGAAGATGAGGATGCACAAAAGGATAAAAAGATGCGACCTTTGGTTTCTATAGATTATTCAACCGAAGAATTGCAGGCTGAGAGAGAAACTACTCCGCTTGCACCATCTTCTAATTTGGTTGCAGCTGCTGAATTTGCTAAACGAATTGGACATGCAAATACAAAAGAAGAGAGACCTGATTCAGAAAGGGAACGCAGTAGACTGTCCCATGATAAATCAAGCCATCGAGATAGGGACCGGGAGGAGACTAACCGATCCAGAGATGAAACAAGAGAGAAAGAGAATGTGAAGACACCAGATAATAAGAAGCTTATGGATGCAAAACAATTAATTGACACCATTCCAAAAACCAAGGACGAGCTGTTTTCGTATCCAATAAATTGGGCAACTTATGACAAGGTTAATATAGAATTTTTGCTTTATAGTTTACTTATAAATCGATTGATTTGATTATGTCGGATCCCAAATTGATTTGATTAGTGAGAACTTTTGGTATTCTTAAACTTGTCCTTTTTTGCTTAGGGGGGGATAGTTTAACCTCTAAATACTTTTAGTTAAATATGGCATCTTTTGAGTAGATTGGATACTTACACGAGTAATAGCCACTAGGCGTTCTATTTTGAATAAGGTCATATCATTGTGAACTATTTTTCTCCGGATAAAAGAAAGAAACAAAAACTAGCCAACTAGGTATGACTCCCTCCCCTGTATTTTGCCTAGAGTTCTTTCTTGTTGAGATATGTGTGTGACATTGCAAAACAATTGTTGTTTTATGGGTTCGGATAGGTATTTTGTTCGATTAAATACAGTATTATTTAACGATCAGATATGTTTATAACAAGGTAAGGATTGCGTATGGAATTATTCAATGACCTTAGGTAGTGTCTATATATTAGATCAGTATGATTTGTAAGTGTCTTTTTTTGTTTTCAGTATAACATTATTTCATGACATTATACAGAATGGATTGCATGAACGGATGAGACCATGGATCTCCAAGAAAATAACCGAATTTTTGGGCGAGGAAGAGACAACATTAGTAGATTATATTGTGTCAAGCACTCAAGACCATGGATCTTCAAATGTATGTGGGGGTTTGTGAACTCATATTACAATATAAAAGTTTTGTTCTTTAAGAAGAGGGTTTTAATAATGATAGATTTGTTAGTTTTGTAATTTGTAGTTAAGCAAATTTATGTTTCTTGTGTGGCTGTGTAAGTAGGTGAAAATGACGTGGAGCATGACGGTATAATCGTGCGACATGTCACATTACATGTACAATTGACGGATGACGTGAATTTTAGAGGTAAAAAACGAGGTTTGATGATAAAACCAACGAAGTTTGATTGGTAGTGTGGTAATTGTTTGATTTATGTCTGAGTCGCTGTTAAAGAAAGTTTTTCAGTTAGCTGTAACTTTTTAATGTTTAGCTGATGATCTTTTTGCTACAATCTAACCACCAATCCAGTTCTTGTTCTAATCTAACTCGAGTGTACCCTTTTAACCGGATAAAAAAACAAAGAAAAATATACAAAACAAAGCATGCTAAGAGCACCCACAACATAAGCATGCTAACCAAAATGTCTTAAATTCATACTGTAACAAACTCAAACATATATCATTAAAATAAAAAAATAATGATAAAAAAAAAATGATTCTCAAATGAAGTCTTTATTTGGACAGTTTTGAAGTCAACAACTCATACTCTTGTTAACAGCTCCAGTGTTAACCAAGACCCTTAGTGTACAAGAACGCAAAAGGCACTTGCCGCACGGGAGTGGCATCTTGTCAAGTGTATTGGGTAAGTGTACAAGAACGCAAAAGGCACTTGCCGCACGGGAGTGGCATCTTGTCAAGTGTATTGGGTAAAGGGGGTACCTAAGAGTTCGAGTGTCAATTTTGCATATCGTTCCATCAAAACATCCTGCTATGATGTTGTTAGTACTTGTTACACACATAGACATCACACTGCCCTTGAGTTCACAAATTTACAAAACAATTATTCCGTATAACTTTTAGCACTCAATACTACACGACGCATCATGGGTGGTTAAAATAGAGAAGCCAGGCTTCGCTTCTAAACCATGGTTCCCAAAATTTTAATATGTCATCCGCCGGCCAGTTACCAATGATAGGGTGTTAGGGTGAACCGCCATAGCTGCCAAGAAGAAAGTAGAATTATTTGATGTGAACGAAAGAATAGAGAGAGCAAAATGGAATTATTTGGTGTAGACAATAAAAAAGTATATTTACCGATTTTATTTTAAATATAAATTACCACTAGGCCACCTTGGAGCTGGTTAATGCCAAGCAACTTATTGCTTCAAATTTTAAAATGCATGCCCCTTAAATGTCAAAGTAATGCAGTTTGAAAGAAGAAAAAAGTGTTGGCTTGGCACCACTTTTTGTTTGGTTTTTTCAAAAAACAACTACAATGTTTCTTTTCTTAATTTGCAAGTGAAATTCTTATCCCAATTTACTTATTTGTCGATGACATTGATTTAAACAGGGAAACCGTGGCCGAAAAACATGAAACCCAAACCACCAAAACCATCTCCAACACTTCTACCATTAGACCCATGACAAACAAGAAATTCATACCAAACCCAAACAATAGAATAAACCAATGCAAACTATATTAACTTCGGTTAAGAGCTATTTCAACTATATATTTTTCGTTAAATGAACAAATATTAACAATAACATAGTGAAAGAAGTTGAAACATAGAATTGAAAAGGGGATATCATGTGGGCTGCCTCAAGATTTATAAACCCTATATTCCCGCCAAAACCCATATTCCCGCTCAAAGTCTTGCACTAAAATTCCCGCTCAATTTTTCTTATTTTGGGCTTCCAAAAGTCTATTCAAAGGTTTTCACTTTTGACTCTAATTTTCAAGTTATTAAAGTTTTACTTTACAAAAAGTTACCTCTTTTATTCACGGGAAATGCTATAATTATCTTTTCAAAAATATTGCTAATATTAAGGCAAGAATGTTAGCTTCTCACTTGACTAATACTCCGTATTAATGAAAAAAGTGTATTGTATTTGTCTTTTTAAAAATCAAGGAAATTGTTGTTGATTATTTATGATTTTATTTGGACGAAGTAAATATTCTACGCTTAGTTCTCGAAAATTGGTTGTTAACAACAAATCAACAATTCTAAGGGTTTTTGTTGGCCAAACTTTTTATTTATTACAGTATAAATTTATATATTTAAATTGATTCATGAGTTGACTTGTTTAAAAAATATTAAACCAAGACATGACCTATTTATTAAACATGTCATACGGGTTAACTTGTTTTCGACAACTTGTTTATCCGCAACCTAAACTTGCTTATCTTCGTTTTGATTTTTGTGTTGTGTCAAAAATTGCCACCCTTAGAAAAGGGTAGGTAAAAACATTTATTTACTTAGGGTGAGATTTGAAATTACTATATTAACTTAGGGGCAACCGGATGGTAAAAGAATCAAGATATCGAGTATGAAATTCGTTTGTTATATTAAGTAAATAAATAGTAGTCTCCCTGATCCAAATTTCTTGTCCTTTTTTTTTCAAAATTTTTTTTGAATGTTTCAAAATAATTGTATCTTTCTTGTTTTAACCAATCAAAGAAGTGTCGAGTAGGCGAATACGATATTTAATTGTTTGAAGAATGTAATGGTTTCACTTCTTTTTTATTTTTTTATTGTTTTTTTTTTTGTATTATTATTTTTAATATAATTTTAGAAAGAGTAAGTCTACATTAGGCTGCCCCAGTAAGCGATCTCAATCCCTCCATTTTCTCTGCCACGTCAGCTTTCTCTCTCCAGCGACATTCAGGCGATTGGGTGTCCCAGTAAGGGCGACCATGATCAATTTTTTTTTTCTTTTCCTTCTTTTATAAAATACTTTACAAATAAACTAAAAAAATTACAAAACTAAAATTAAAAAAAAAACAAAAAAAACACATAAGTTGCGATCACATGTTACCAACACTTACCAATTAAAAAAAAAACTTCAACCTATAGAAACACACACACGCATTAAAAACATACACTAAACACACACATGAATTTAAAAAAAGAAAGAGAAAGGATAGTGACTATCGGTTGTGTACACGATCACTTCCCTCCTCTGATCGAATGGCCACACCAAGGACGACCGAATCATGAATCGATCGACCCATGTTCGATCGATATTACTGGGGAAGCCTTAAGTGTTTGATTTTGTAACATCGTGTGGTTGAAAATATTTATTTTTAACCAGATAAAAAGAGTTTTACTAGAATTTTTTATTTTGTAATCAGTATATATCTTGGCATCTTCATTAAAAAAATATAATAAAATAAAGATTTATAGTTGTATGTATTTGACAATGAGGGATGCTGCATTCACTCACAAAATTCACACAAATCACTCACGCTGAGGTGTCATCCATTGATTGGTGAAATGAGAGAGAAGAAAGAGAAACTATAATAAAATCCACCAATCAGTAGGTGACACCTCAGCGTGTGGGTGATTTATGTGAATTTTGTGAGTGGATGTAGCATTTCTCTTTGACAATTATAAAAATGGTACTAAAAAGATTTATGTTTAAGAACCGCCGCAACATATGTAATTATAAAAACTTCCTATTATTGCACAAAAAAAAGAAAAAAAAAAGAATTCAATCTAAATTATCGTGTAAAAATTATAAAACAACATAAGGTGTTGAGGGAGTTATAGGATCGCGTTATAGCAAAAAATGTTGTTAGTTCAATATTTTTCATCTATAACTCCGAACTCACGTATAAGTTATACGACACCAATCAATCCTATAACCCTGCGTAACTTATACTCTACCAACACTAGCTTTTTTGGCTTTATACTTTCTTAGAGCGGACGGTGTGGTCTCGCCGTGCCACCGTGGCACTTCGCCGACGCTCGCCACCACACCGTGGTGCTTCGTCGTGGCTCGTCAAACAAGCCTTCTTCGTGCAATCGACAAACCAAAACGCTGACAAAGGTGGGCCCCAAGTGTGAGATTAATTTTTTTTTCAATTTATAAATGGTTTGTGGGTTGTGTGTGTGCAGCGTGTGTATGTGTGTGTGAGTTGTAGATGGTGGTGGTGGTTTATGGTTGTATATATGGTGGTGGTTGTGTATGTGAAAATGGTGTATATGTGAAAATGGAAGAAGAAGATATGATGGTGGTTGGGTTTATTATTATCATTATTTTTTTTTATATATATTTTTTCTTATATTTTGGCAGTATATAAGTTGTATATATATATTTTTTTTATATTTTGGTATATATGGTTGTATATATATGAAAATTTAAAAATAAATAAATAAATAAATTATAAAGGTGAGACCCAAATGAAGAGGTTGAGGTTTGTTATGAGTGGGGGGGGGGGGGTTTGTTGTGGTTAGTTGTGGAGAAGTGGGATGCTGATGTGGCGCTGAGGTGACACTGATGAAGAGAGTATGCCTCATCGTGACACCTTGTGCTCTTATTTAACATATTCTTTTATTTGTTTGTTTATATTTTCTTTCTTGTTTTTTATTACAGTGAAATACAATAACGGTTTTTTTGTTTATGTTTTTTTGGAACAGCAATTGTGGCTACATGGCCTCTAGCTCAGAAGGTGTAGCGAGCCCACACAACCAGGTTGGGTCCAGGCCAAAAGGCAATGGCACCTTTCCCTTTACGCACGCGGGAGGAAACCCCTATCGCCCAAGACAAGACTCGAACTTGAGACCTTGCTTAGGAGGGTAAAACCTCCATACCGCTAGACCACAGGCCCGTTGGTTTTTTTGTTTTTGTTTATGTAGCGTGCAATGAGTCAATGTAAGCTAGGTAGCTATCATCTTTACCTCACTTTTTTACCCTCATTTACTCTCTTTACTTTTTAATGTTAAATTCACGTACATCACTTATTCTTACCAGAAAAAGTGACAACTTTTGATAAAACCAATTCATATTTATTTATTTATTTATTTATAGTCACAATAAATCTATACTATGATTAGGCTGAATTACTTGGATGTATAATTATTTACTTGAGAGATTCTATAATAACGTTCAACCCGGTTCACTTGGTTTTTATGAGACTTTATACCAAACGCAAATAATGTTTTTGCTAATGGCATCGTCTTCCTCGGATTACCGTTATATGGGTAGTTTAGGGCGCAACAGAGCCGTAGCCCCAATTTTTTGTTCGTAACTAGGGAGAGATAGAATGGAGTTCTTCATGAAAGTTTGAGACAAAGGGATATAAAAGACTTTCTCTATCGCCTCCTTGTTTTGAGACATTATGGCTTTGGGGTCAACCCCGGTAAGAAAGAGGGAATCCATGAAAACTTAAGATCTGGCAACATGATAAAATACTATCCTCATAATTAGACCATGTCCATGAGATTTGATAAAAGAAGATTGCAATAAACATACTTATCAATGAGTAGTTTATAAATAAACATATTTAATGATATATGTTTGATTTCAACTACCTTACATATTAATCTTGAAAAATGAATTTTGTAACATGAAACAAGAAAACAAGTACACAGTACAATAGATAAACTAAATGACACCTTTGACCCAACTGTTCTTTGCTAAGGGAGTTGATTTTAACATCTTATAAATGATTGTGACACTTAAATTTATAGTGTCATGACATATATATCCTCACATTACTTTTAGTTATGTTCATTTTGTAAGGGTATACATGTCCAAACGCTTTAAATTTGAGTGTCTCAATCATTTATGGAAGTGTGAAAATCACCTCCCCTTTGCAAATGGGGCATGATATAGGGACCCTCTATAGGGGTTGCTACAGTACACACGCATCAAAAGATTGTATTGTGTGCATCATAATGTTGTATTGTATACTTCGCGATTTGTACGATTGACTATAGGGAGTCCGTATAGTATATGCCTTTGCAAAGTTATGGCATCGTATTCAAAATTCAGCTACCAAATGAAAACAATGAATACTTTATTTATGAATCATACACACACACACACACACAAATCTCCTATCTTTTGCATTTATAAGGTTTTGGACAAAGTTAAAAAGACTTTACGAGCCACCAATAACAAGTTGATCATTAATATGAGCTTCAAATCCACGTAGGAAAAATGTGAAATTAAAATATGGATATAATGAAATTAAAATATGGATATAAACTTGGGTGGGGTTATTCATACGGTGGCTATAATTTTATTTCAACGGGGTGTACCCCCCTTAGACCCAGGCGTGGGCCCCTCCCCAAGGTACTTTTGTCTCCTTTGTCCTCCTTCACCACGTGGTACAGCGGTTGTGGGTCCCCCACATGCATTTTTTTTTTTTAATTTAATTGTGTAGTGTTTAGGTATATGTATAGTGTATTTATTTGTGTAGTGTTTTTATATGTATAGTGTTTTTAATTGTATAGTGTTTTTATATAGTATTTATTTTACGTTACTTTTTATAAATTTTTTTTATAAATTTTTTATAAACTTTTTTTATAAATATTTTATAAACTTTTTTTATAAATATTTTATAAAAAAAGTTTATAAAAATAGTTTATAAAAAGTTCATAAAAAAAGTTTATTAAAAAAGTTTATAAAAAAAGTTTATAAAAAAAGTTTATAAAAAGTTTATAAAAAAAGTTTATAAAAAATTTATAAAAAAAGTTTATAAAAAAGTTTATAAAAAAATTATAAAAAAAGTTTATAAAAAGTAACGTAAAATAAATACCATATAAAAACACTACACAATTAAAAACACTAAACATATAAAAACACTACACAAATAAATACACTATACATATACCTAAACACTACACAATTAAATTAAAAAAAAAAATTGCATGTGAGGTACCCACAGCCGCTGTAACACGTGGTGAAAGAGGACAAAGGGGACAAAAGTACCTTAGTGAGGGGCCCACGCCTGGGTCTAAGGGGGTAGACCCAGTATTAATAGTGTGACCCATAAACTTGGGTATGTACTATGTAGGAGGGTGGTTGGGTAACATTATGAAAGACAGGTAAAAACATTTATTCACTTAGGGTAATATGTGAAATTATTATGTTAACCTTAGGGACGGTAAAAGAATCAAGATATCAAGTATGAAATTTGTTTGTAATTTTAAGTAAATAAATAACACAGTACTACAACAATAAGTGTTTAATTACCATATTATACATTTACCATACAAGCGACGCTGTTTCATGTCAGGATAAAAATGGTGTCGTTTCATTTGCTTGTTTATGTTTTATGGATTTTGGTTCAAACGACGCCATCTCATGCTATAGGCCGCAAATAGCGACAATTGTTTCTTATTTTTATTTTCATTATTATTTTTTCTTTGCTCTTTTTTAGATGTGAGAAATACCTTCTTCAGCAACCCCTATTCGCAACAGATTCATAGCTCATTGAAGTTGTGTCTATTTGATCCTCACGACCATCAGCGAAGCAAATGTTAGGATTAAATAGTTCGGCATTGCGGTTATTTCAGCTTTAATTGATAGGTTAGTTGGTCATTGTTACTATAGGTTTTAAATTTGGTTCGGTCGATTCTCGGTCGACGATACCAGAGCCAAACATGACCGGGTGAGTGCATAAAAAATTTTGAACTATAATATTAGAAACACATTTCGATAAACCATGTGAATTTAAAATGCAATTAGAAAAAATCGATGTTTTTTCAAAAATTAATACTACATTAAAAAAATCATGGGTTTCCGGGCAGCCACGGAAATCCGTTGGTTCCGACCCTGTTC
Organism: Chrysanthemum makinoi; assembly: GCA_910596185.1. Taxonomy (NCBI): domain Eukaryota; kingdom Viridiplantae; phylum Streptophyta; class Magnoliopsida; order Asterales; family Asteraceae; genus Chrysanthemum; species Chrysanthemum makinoi. The sequence continues at coordinate 11,662,402 of OU343225.1, read as the reverse complement.
ACGGATTAATGTTTTGGGGTTCAGTGTGTCACAATTGTTAATGCCTTTATGTTGTTTTGAGAAAAATATAATGTTTAAATATTTGGGAAAAAATGAACATATATCGGCTAAATTTTTTGAAATAAATTAGGACTTTGAATTAGAAAATAGATGTCGTAGGTTACATAAAGGGAATTGATACTCACACCACACTTTTTGATTCATGCACCACTAGTTGTGCATTACAGTATTGTACAGTACAATACTTTAATACATTACTAGTGGTGCATGAATCAAAAAGTGTGGTGCGAGTATCCCCTCCCTTACATAAAGGCAAGAATGATGTTGTTAGTACTTGTTACACACAGAGACATCACACTGCTCTTGAGTTCACAAATCTACAAAACAATTATTCCATATAACTTTCAGCACTCAATACTACACGACGCATCATGGGTGGTTAGAATGGAGAAGTCCGGCTTCGCTTAAACTTATTGGGTAAAGGGGGTACCTAGGAGATTTTATAATACATGATTAACCTCCTTAAGTTTGAACTAAACTACAACTAGTCGCCTAAACTTATACTCTAACTTTACACACTAATATTGTAACAATTTTCACCTTAGTGGTGATAATTAGCTTTCTCTGCTACGCAGTAGCTTCAACTACTGTCGGAACCTCATACCGGGGACCGCCAATAGTAATACCAGCAACTAACTTTAGCTCAAATCGTGACTCTGTAGAGAGTCCCTTTAGGCATGTATCCTCCTTCAGTTCTCTAGTAAGTGTCATATACTTTGTTTCAGTTGTTAACAAAGTCATCATGTGCTCTAATATAGCTTCCAAGCTCACCGCACATTCTTGTATCATAAACCCGTACCTTGTGATTGAACTACCCATGACAGTGATCGATCTACCCATGGCGTAGTCAGATTCCACAAAAGCTTGTACATCCGTCTGAAATCCACGATCAAACCCATCCAACATTCACACATCCGCAGATGTCATGTTAGGTCTTGTGCACACCACTTGATACTCATGACTTCCAGTTGCATATATACATGACCCCTTACTCTTCTTTTCTTCATCACGGTTCTCTGAGAAACCACCCTCCAACAACAGCATGGACTGGAGTGTCCCCAAAAAAATATCTAAACACACGTTGTTGGAAAACCAAAATCGTGACACCCTCAGAGTATTACCACTGTGAGTCTTGAAGATTTCCATACCAAGTATATTTTCCTTTGCTTCATCCATCAAACCCTTGGTAGCCAAGATTTGAGCCTTGCTTTCGCAAGTAAGCCCCATATAATCTCTATAAAGGTATAGATATATAAACATACCTGGTGCATACTTCCAGTAATATATGTTACTTTCGTCACTGTTTCGCCTAAACCCATTGTTGAGCATACACATACTTGATCGATTATGAATATCTTCTTTCATTACAGCCATTCACATGGAAATTACTTCACAACTTCTAAAGCATATTCTTCTATCATTGCATCAACTTCTTAAGCAGCCATAATATTTTCACCTCTAAACCTTTGAACATTGTTCCCTCTCGTGTGCAAACTAATAGGCAGTTAAATCTTGAGTCACAAAAACCTGTTAACCATCACCCAGATCGGAACTCCCTAGTGGTTTCACCTCAAATCCAACTCCATGCAACATCTGTGTTGAACCCGTACCTACACCAGACCCTTTGAGAGTAGAATACTGGCCATTCCCAAAGTAAACCATGTCCCTAAACATGACAATGTCAAATTTAACCGTTGACAGTAAACCCTTGTAAAATTGATCGAACCTAGTGAATAAACTCACATGAAATAGACTAACAAGTACCTTTTGTGCAACCCTTCAAAGTATTGATTTTTCTTCACTCTTTAATCGACTCAACCCTTGTAGAATACCCTAACAAGAAATCGACTAACTCGATAGCTACCCAAAAAACCTTTTGAAGTAAATCTTTTGTCGATTAAACCCTAGCAAACTTGAAACTTGAAACCCCTTTTAACCGAAACCTTGAAGTTGAAACTCCGAGAACCTTGTGACAAAATAAAATGATTTCCTATAACCCTAGGAGAATCTATTTACCTCCAGACAACTTCAAGAACCTTGTTGCCCAAGTAATCTTGACTCGTAAACCTAGAAACCTTGAACCTTGTAATCTACACAATGATAGCCAAATAAAACCAAAACGACAAAGAACACAACCACCATATTTCCTGGAAGCTCCAATGCAAGATCCCTCAGTGCGATCCTATATCTATGTGTCTTTAACCTACGATTCGAAATTTGTATAAATCGGTTAACGAACACATAGCGTCAATTCTCCCACGATCGCAAGAACCGAAAAACCAAAGCTGGTTCACTCGTTTATCTTGTTTTGTCTCTATCCACATTGTGTTATTCGTTCTTCTCGAACAAGGCTCCAATACCAATGTTGGAAGAAATTCAACATACCGGTTTCTAGAGCAGAACCACGAATCAAGAACTACTCCAACAAGATCTCGACAAAGGGTTATGGTCCCTTAATGTCAAGTGGCACAACACAAACACACGAGATATTTTACGCTCAAACGTTTATTAAACGTGAGCAAGAAAAGAATGTACAAATAAACCTCACCCCCTTATCTCTATTTATAAAGAATAAAGGGGAGAAACCTAATCTTTGGCAAACAAGGAATCATTAATTTAGGAGGTTAGGGTATTTCCTAATACTTACTAATCTCCTTATGTTTAAGCTAAATTACAACTAGCCTCCTAAACTTATATCTTAACTATCACACACTAATATTCTAACAATGACTTTGAGGCTAAAAGATCCCTCCTAATTTTTTCATTCCAATTACAATGTGGCATCTTACCTTATATAATTTAAACAGGAAAATCGTGGGAGAAAAACATCAAACCCGAATTACCAAAACTATCTCTAAGACTTCTATCACAAACAAGAAATCCATGCCAAAACCAAACAACGAATGCAGATTCTATTAACTCCAAACAAATAAATAAACAAACATTCAAATAGCTACATCAACTGCATATATACTTGAACATTGAATAACTTATGACTTACATCAACTCCATAATACATAAACATGTGAGCTAGCGTGTTTGTGATACAAGGAGATCGAATCACATCCGCATGCATATCCCACTCTATAGCCGGTGTTGGGATGTCTACTACTGCCCTTCTCACGCTATATATTGGTGCCCATGTGTCTATACCATATCACTCATTGGTGGTAGAAGAGAGGGAGGAAACGAGGCTAATTTCCTATAAGACAATAAAGTAGCGTTGTCCATTCCACCTTACAACAGGGGCAAGGTATCGAAATTGCATTGTACCACGTTACCTTATATAACTTAAACAGGGAAATCGTTGCCGAAAAACATCAAACCCGAACCACCAAAACCATCTCCACTAGATCCAGCACAAACAAAGAATCCATACCAAACCCAACAACAAAATTAACCAATATGCAGATTATATTAACTCCAATCGGCTATTTCAACAATAATTGTGCAGAAAATGAGCAAATATCAACAAATTAATTGTGTATGGAAATTAAAAATGTGGATAATATGAGGTTACAATCTAACATGACTGCAAGAGACCAAGATTTATAAACCTGGGAATGTACTATATAGGAGGGTGGGTGGGTAACATTAGAAAGGGTTTGCCAAAACTAGAGTTAAATTTGTGGATGCGAAAAAAAACGATAGGTGAAAAATAGAGAGTTTTACAAACTACTCTCGTAAAGTTTCTATTTTTAGTAGCTTATTTTTAAAAAAGAAAAGAAAAATCAATCTTTTTAGTCTTTAGCGCCAAACATGCCATAAAAGACCTACGTAATTATCCCGATTTAAGTGATAACCTCGCCCCGAAACACACAAACTTTTCTTAATAATTCCGCAGCAACGTATGGGTTGCAACTTTGTGGTTGTTATTAAAAGAGGGTTCAAAGGCTGCTCAACATGAGATCAGTGCAGACTAAATTACCATAAACATAAAGGCTTACACAAAACTGTAATTTTTGGAAAATCCAACTTGTTTCGATTTCTTTGAGTTCACATGGCTTTACAAGCCCTAGAATCCATTTAGAAAGCAAACTAAAACACAACAATCAATAGGAAAAATGTACAACAACATTTTCATATGTTGCGGCCCACTCCCATTTCCTACAACACTCGGGGTGCAATCACTGAGTCTAGACCACATGACCATCAAGTTGGTTCACGGTTCACCCCTCAGGTCCAGTCTAACTATCATCAAAGTTTCACGATTAACCATTTACAACTCTAAACAGTAAAACATCAGATTTTAATCAGCTTCATAAATCACTTGAAACTTTAAGTTTCTTTTTCTTCGGTTTGTCTTTCATTATTGAACTGTCAAAGGGCTCTGCATCGTTTGACGTTCCAACCATTATTGAGGTGCTCAACTTTTGCCTCTTCTTCGGGGTTAACTTTTTGGGTGCTTCGTCCATTGACATTTTGGTTGGCTCGGATGGTTCTGCGTCATTCAGCGTACCCACTATTGTTGAGATGTTTAACTTTCGCTTCTTTGGGGTTAACTTTTTGGGTGGTTCTTCCATCGACTTTGGTTCACTAGTTCCATTGACTGTTTTAGTGCTTCTTCCATTGCTATGAGATCTTCTGGTGCTACTATTCGTTCTGTAGGGTCCACAGGTGGTGGTGGAGGTGGTTGAGTGGTTCGTCGTAATATATGGCATCATTGAGGGCGTAAACTAGTAGAGCAATTGATGAAACAGTTGAGATTTTGGCCGCAGTTGAAGGTGATGACCAATACCACCATTCTTTTTCAAGTGCTCTGTTTTAATCATGTCCTCTAAGATCATAGTAGCTTGTGCCATCTGAAATGCATAAAGTTTCGAGATTTATCACATAAAGATACACTAGGTGCTACATTTGTATGCATAAAGATTACGTGCCAGGTCATCAAAGGTGGCTCGGGTTGGGTTTCCCCGGCGGTACCAAAAGAACATAATCGCTCAATCACTTAATAACAGTTTTAACCCTTGCTGAACAAAGCAAATATTTTAAGACCGATTACCAAAATCACTTAAGGGACTAAACTGTGGTTGCAAAAAAAGATAATAGATAAGAATACAAACTTACCTCATAAATTGATTGGGCCGATTTCACAAAAGCTCGCCAAGCTCTTAATTTATCGGAGCCTCCTCTTGAAGGTCTAAAAGCTTCTCGCGAAAGAGCGGCTTCAATATCCAGTAAATTGATTTTCAAAGACAATAGTTTCAAAAGCTTTGCCCGTTAACGTCCGGGAAAAGAACATGATGGGGGTTTTCCAGTTTTACCCTCGGAGTTTAACCCGTCAACCTCATATGGTGACTCGTTTTGGGGTTCTGTTAACCTAGAATTGTGTCTGACCAAGAATCCAGCTTTATCGTCTAGAGGGTTTCCATTTGACCAAGTCAATCCATTAGCCAGAGTCAACTGCTTATCAAGAGTGTCACATTGATGCACTTCATGACTGAAAAATGTCGAGTGGCATGAAGAACAATGGTGTCGTGTAGACCCCACTAGTTCCAAACAATCACACCGATATATTTTCCCCTCACCATTGTCCTTCAGGAATGAACCAAATTTCTTTTCAAATGCTGCCTTTGCATTGCTGACATGAACCGTTGACCTCGAGTAATTAGCTTGCAGATCAATTTGAAGATTCTGATCATTCGATTTGTTTCTTTGCCATTTAAAAATCGACTTTTTAAGTTCCTTTTCCTTTGCATCATCATCTCTCAACCACTCAATCAGAGCCTCAACCTCGGCATCTGATTCATAGCAATTCCAAGTATCAAATTCCTCACCATCACTGTCGGGACCAGATACAAACAACCTTCGGGCGCCAAGAACCCTGTAAAGTCTTCCTGCTAAGTCATGACCCAAGAAGTTCCTATTAACATCACAATTATCTGTACTCATATGATTCCGAATTACCGTCGAACCCAATGTCTCGTCACACAAGAATTGTAGAAGCATAACCCTCTGCAAAAAATGTTCAAAGAAATTGAGTAACTCTTCATTTCGTTAATATAAATTCGTCAGTCCTCACAATTTATTCATGTCACCAAAATATTAGTTCCTAAATCGGGACAGTAAAAAGTATAGTCACCTAAACAACAGTTGCAAAAGTAGATAGCTATTTTATGCAATTTGCCTTTCTATTTATAGATCCTTTTAAATGTCTCTTAACTCAATTACAACCAAGTATTTATCTTTAATCTTCCATTTAACTATTTCAAGAAATACAAAATACTATAATACTAGGACGGGGTCGGTCACATTGATGAACTTTCTATATGATTTTTAATTGTCAATGGGTTTGTACCACCCGAAAAATGAAAGAATCTATGATCACTTATTGGTTTTCTTGTCGACTGTGATTGGATTCGTGAGATGGTGTATGGTTTAGGATAGATGGGCTATGGGACTGTGGTGTATTGAAATGGTTCTTGGATTAAGTTGTTTGATTGAAATGGTTCCTGAACCTGATCTTACTTTCTTCTCAATATCAGTCTTATTCGTAAAACCTTTTTCTTGTTCGTAAAAACTTTTATTCGTAGCAGTCTTGCTCGTAAGAACTTGCTAGTAAAGATCTTACTCGTAAACTCTTAGTCGTAAAAAGCTTACTCGTAAGCCTTATTCGTAAGCCTACGAATAAGCTTACTAATAAGCTTACTCGTAAAATCTTATTCGTAAGATTAGGTTCTTACGAATTTATTACAAAGAAATTCGTAAATATGACTAAAGATAGCTGCAAATTTGTGAGAAAAAGGATTTGACTTTTCAGATCCGACCACTTTTCCGACCAATATTCTGACCAGCTTGTAAAACCCAGATAACAGCATGAACATCATCATTTTTTACCCTTTTGACCACAGATTCAAGAGGTGGAACCAAAATAGAAACTGATAAAATGAACATAAAGATGTACAACTTTGGACCATTTTAAAAACTGTTGTAACTGGAAGATACTAAAAAATAGTGAAAGAAATTAAGAAACGGTTTCATAAATGACATTTTTGACAAGATAACACTACCAAAGATCAACCATAGTAATAAAAACCTGGCTCTAATACCACTGTTAGGTCACCATAGTTATGATAACACAAGCATAAGATATAATGATAAGAGAGAAAGGTAGAATGGTCGCGACTTTCACAAGAATAAATAACAAAGGTTTACTTGCAATATGAAAGAACCAACACTCTCAAATGAGTTTATATAAGAGAGTTTATATAAGAGAGGGAAATAGACCTTGTCAGAGGCCCATAGGCTTACTTCTTAAGCCTTGACATAAATACTAACATATAAGCCTAAATACTTAGCAACCTATTACATAGTTAATGACCGACACTTGATAGTAGTTACACGTAATCCCAACACAACTATAGTGGAGAACAAACTAGCTCGAGAACAACTCTAAACAAACCTAATTGAGAACTACACTCACGGGAGAACAAACCTAATCGAGAACTACTGCTTGGAGAACTGATTAAACACGGGAGAACGAGACCTAGTCGAGAACTACATTTGGAGAACTGATAAACACGGGAGAACGAGACCTAGTCGAGAACTACATTTGGAGAACTGATAAACACGGGAGAACAAACCTAATCGAGAACTACACTTATAGAACTGATCATAAACCGGAGAACAAACCTAATGAAGAACTAACTCACAGGAGAACTAACCCACCGGAGAACAAACTATTTGTAAACCACTTTAAACTTGGAGAACAAACTAAGATCAAACTTCACAAGTGAAATCTTTTATCCAGCGAATCCAACAAATACCAAACTTGGACAATCAATGATTTTTACTCTATCAAAACCAGAAATTGTTCCTACGAAAATATTCAAGTAATGGACAACAATTCAACCAATGTTGGTGACCTTCAACTAGAGGACAAACAAAAATAAACCCAAACCAACACTATACCACCATTTCTATCACCTAATCAACCAAATAAATGTTCTAGCCACTTTTTATAAAGAAATTTTAAGATACTTTGCAAAACATGAAAGAAGACAACTTTCCATGACACACGTACAGTTGAGTTCTAACGTTCCCTTCCATCATAAGACATACCTTAAAAGTAGGATAAGCTAGTAGTAGCAAGTATTGTTAAACATTTCAACCATCTCACCTACATCTTCAATCCAAAAGCTGATTTACTCTCCGCCACTTTTAACACATTTTCAATCTGTGTATAAGAAGACTTGGAACCTGCATAACAGCAACCATTCAAACTATCAGTAGTTATTTCGCATAGCATAGCATTTGAGAACATTAATCCAATAAGGTGTACAGTTTCAAGATAAGTAAAGATATAAATAATAGTTTGTCATTGTTAAGGTGCAATACCTCGGCTCCACTTGACTGTCAATTTGAAACAGCAATTTTTCCACGGCATAAAACACATGCTGTAACCATTTTGCTTCGCTTGGAGTTTGCTTTTTTTATTCAAAATCACTTCTCCAGTCTTGACATCTCTAAAAAGTGCTTCAATGACGAGGATGCCCTCTCGGGGTACCGCCAGAACGGATCTCTCCAGCGGGACTGGGCCAACCTCTACTGTCAAACCATCAACGGCATCAAAGAGAATAGCCTTGTAGCTGTGTTTTTTAAGGCCCTCAAGGCCATCAAGTACACCGTCATAATAGGCCAATATATGGCCTTTTACAGATGCTTCTCGAAGAGGACTATGAGGTATGTCAAAACTTAACTCCATCGATGTATCAACTGCGTCTCTCAACGCGATATATTCGAAATCTACGGATCCATTCTCACCATTAAAGACAAGCGTAGCACGCTTATGACCTAGACCACCGTCCCAGAAGTTTGATAAGTCTATTGAAAACTTCTTCATGCATATTAGGATACACTTGTCATTCCCAACGGTTGTGGCATAAAGTCGTAAATAGATCTCAAGAACCGACGCGAATGGAGCAGACCACGGAGGGCTAGGATTGCCAAAGAAAATATAGCCATCGTTGATTATGCCGACGGCCTCATACCAATCACGGAAAAAATAAGAAACACACCCATTTTCATTTTTATCCAATGGCAATCTCTCATCGGCTAGTACTCCATCTGTGTCTATTAAAGAGACGCAGCCAAACACATCAAACATCTCAAAAGAGGGGTGTGAAACGTGGACATTCATGCTAAAGAGTTCAAACCTAGGGTTTAATTCTTCAGGCCTGACAAAAATCAAAACAACCATCACATATTAAAAACAAAAATCAAAGACACATAATAAATAATTAATGAATGGAAGTTACCTTGCATCACGAACAGGCAAGGGAATAACCTCGTAACCCCTATTTCTTCCAATACTAGACCATCTCAGGGACGTAGGTATTCCAGTAATTAACCGTTCCGACATATCCACCTTAAAAAGGAGTTCAAAACTGGTTATATAATGTGGAACTGCCACTAACTTTGTTTTTTTATACTAATGCTGTACCTGTTATTTAAACTTAACTCAGTTTTTTTTTTTAAAGAAGACAAAACCCTTTTTATACTTTGCTTCCTCATAGTAAATCATTTAAACATGAAACCAGAAACTTAATACAACCAAACCAATTTAAATTAAGGAACATAAACCCAAACCAATTCAACATGAACCCAAACCAATTTAAATTAAGGAACATAAACCCAAAAACTTAAATTGATCTTAAGGACTCCGTTTCACAAAAAGAGTAAACTTTATACACAAAAAATAAGAGTCCCGCATAAGAGGATCCACGAAAAAAATCCCGACCCAAGAAACAAATTAACAAGAAAATCTAATAGATGAAAGCCTACCTGAGGGATCCCCAAAAGATAGAAGCATCTTTTCATTACCACATTAGTTGCGTCACACAAAAATAATTTGGAGTTATAAACCTTTGAATCCAGAACCAGCAGAACCTGCCAAAATAATCATGTTTTTTATTAAAAAATAAAAAATATATATATAAAAAAAATAAAATAAAAAATAAAAAATTTGATTTTTACCAAATTAACTTAAGAGGACCAGAAAATCAATTTGGTATTGTGTGATAAAAAAATAAAAAATAATAAATAAATAAATAAATTGTTTAATACAATGTATCAATGATACCCACTAAAAAACTTTCAAAATCAAATAAACTTTTTTGAAAAGTAACCTTTAATATTGTATGAAAACAGGAAATTACATTCACTATATTATTAGAAAAAGAGTATGCAAGTAAATGTACCTCGTAGTAACTCCTAAATATCTTACACAGACTCCAAATGTAATCACAAACTAGATGTAGGTCGAACGTTAAACAAACAAACTCAATGACCTGGAAAAGAAAGTCGGATTATTAATACAATAATATACTTTAAATAATCATATTAATAACATTAGGGAAATCTATAAAACCCAAACTTCTTCCCTTCTGTTTTCTATCTACATTTGTGAAATGTCTTCATTTAGGCATGTAACTCAGTGCATGTATATCAGTATCAAATATTCATCCCGATGTATGTCTGTCTTACCTCAGTAAATTGGACCAAATGTACTGCCAACGCACGTTCTTTGCGAGAAAACTCCTTCGTATAAACAAGTGTGCCTCTACTACCTAAATTCCGCCTAAGTCCACGAAAGATTTGTTTCGTCTTTAGGAGATACACCCAAGTATTTCCCTCGAAAGAAAATAGCTCATCAAAGTTCAACGTACACATGGCTAATCTGTGGTGTTTCAAATATGCGTACCTGTTAAGAACACAAAACGCAAAACTATAAATATAACCTAAAAGTAGGGTGTCTCGTTTTAAGGAACAAAGAATATAGCTGGTGTTACATTGTTGAATTCATTATAAAAAAAAAAATTGATGAGAAAATAATAATGACCACACTCCTCAAGAGTATTGATCACAACAAAATACAATAAGGGTTAAAATTAGGATAAAAGAGTGAAAATCTTACCGAAGAGAAGACTCAAAAACATTGTAACGTGTATAAATACCCTCGCCTGATAAAAAGAAAATTTGTGAAATTTAGCTATATTAAATCAATCCCGTTAAAACAGTAATGGATTTGGGGCATGTTTATCTTTAGTGGGCTAAGAAAAAGATATAATTTTATGTTAAAACGTAACATTCCAAACAGGTAGAAAGCTAGATGAAGTTGAATGATATATGCAATGAAATATTTTTGGCAATCACATTGTTTTTAACAAAATAAAAATAAAGAATAAATGAATTATATTTAAACCTAGCTCCACCATAGAAACTGGAAATTTCTGACAAAATTGATGCCACAAGTCAGTAAGCCAATCTTCACGCAGCTCATTAGGAGCTCGGTATCCACAACAAAGTAGTACAGGGCACTTGGTACCACGTTTGAGCCACTCATGTTTAGCAACCTGGAAAAGGAACCATAATTCAATTTCTCCTCCAATCTTCGTTTTTAACATGTTATTAGTTACCGTGTTGTGTAAAAGTTAGTTACCTCGATACATTTTTTTACATACTCTCGTTGGTGTACCGGAGTGACAAACACAATCAATTGTGCTTCTTGCTCGTAAGTTGCACTCCTACATATACCATTAGTGAAATGTATGAGTGTTGACATTAAAAAAGGATTCCTTAGAACTAAAACTAGTTTAGACGAAATATTAATAAGGGGCATTTACATATATATCCTTGCAAAATTCAAAAATTACATATATATCCTTTTGATGCATTAAAAGCATTGTACTTTATGCATCAAAAACTACTAAAAAGGATATATATGTAATTTTTGAAATTTACAAGGATATACATGAAATTATGCCTATTAATAAAATAGTTAACAAAATTGCAAAACGGGCCATAGATAAAAAGGGCTCAGAAAGTGGGTTTACTGCCACTGCGCATATAGAAAATGAAAAACAAATACATATACATATAGAAGATAAACTCAGCAAGTAAAGTACCGAATAGTTGTGAGATCGCGATAAACATTTTCGAACAATGATGGTGATGGATCACTCTTCACAGCAAAAAGTTGAGCTCCGGTTACTCTTGACACCAACACACTTTTTCCTCGATCTTGAATTTCAGCAAAATGATTTTTTACCTCCTCTATGCTCTGCAAAAAATATGCCTAATTTAGACATGCAATTTCATACATATAAAAATATTAAATATAACAGACATTCAAACAGCTACGTCAACGGCATATATACCCTATCAAGGCTTCTGCCCACAGCCACTCCAGCATACTCAAATATACGGAGTAGCATTTTTTCAATGCAAGAGGATCCGAAATCCATGTCTCGAGCCGCATTGGGCATGGCTACTACTGCCCGTTCCATATTTTGGGGTGCCCAGCTGTTGATACCATCTTCAAGCATGGTATGGATCCTCTGCAGAAAAAAGGGTGTAGAGTTATCTAAGTCAGAACGGTGATATGCGTTTTAAAAAGTTTAAGAGAAAAAAAAAATACCTTGTTCATCCATTTCATGGAATATTCTAAGGTAATATAACCCACACCCCGTAGGGCAAGTTGTATCATGGATTCCTCCTTATTTTTTTCCTTGACAGCCTACAGTAATAAATAAAACGTCACACCGACCCATATATATCTATTTGAAGGTAATATAACCCACATCACGTAGGGCAAGTATCATGGATTCCTTCTTATTTTCTTTCTTGAAAGGCTACAATAATAATAAAACCTCACACCAACCCATATATATATATATATATATATATATGTGTGTGTGTGTGTGTGTGTACATACGCACAAAAATATCAAGGTACCAATCGACCATAAACGATTTTTTTTTATTTTTTTCCTTTTCAGCGATCCTTACTATTGTTGCGCACAAAAATATCACGGTACCAATCGACCATAAACGATTTTTTTTTTTTTTCCTTTTAAGCGATCCTTACTATTGTTGTAAAAAGAAATTGATTTTAAAAACTATAGATTTTTAACAATGTGATTCTAATCCAGAATGTGTAAAAAGAAATTGAATCAATGTTAAAAATTTCAATCATGAATCATCTGTACAAATTTAATGAATCAATACCATAACTCGATTTTTACAAAGATTTGAGAATCAAATTTGTGATTTACAGATTCGATTCACTATTAACTGATCTATATTTGTGAATCAAATCAAAAAATATGAATCAATAGCTTAAACGAAGATTTCTCAATCTTCTCAATCTAAAAACCTTCTCAATGGAACCGAAGGCTATATATATAAAGAAAAACTCAGTATATTCAAGTTATGATATTTTTCATGATAATACCTCAAAAAGTGTTTGTGCAATAACTCGTGATGTTTTTTTACGAAAAAGTTCTCGATCTGATCTTCTTAATCCTTCGCATATGGTGAAGACATTTATGCTACAATAATTACCAAATGTAGACTTGTCATCATCATTCTCATTCTGAAGAAAAAAACTCAAAAAATTACATAACGAAGGAAGTAATTCCATACCATACGTAATCACCATACTTATTTTGCGATTCTTGACCGACCAGACTCATAGGAGAAATCATGGGAAATTCATCAATTAAAGAAGGGAAACACTCTTTGATCGAGTCATCAAATAACTGAAATATTTTTCGTTGTGGTGAGACTCTCTTGTTCTGTATTACAAAAAACAATGTGAGTGTAAATTTACAGAAAATGACAATGTGTACGCTTAATAATAATAGACTTACAGTATTTGATGATTTATGTTGACGCAATGAAACCTTTTCCATTGTTATTCACACTTTGAGAATACCTGTCCAGTAGCAAACAAAAATGTAACAACTTTGACCAAAACATTAAATAATAACAGAGTATGCTTAAGGGGTTGTTTGTTTAAAGCTTATATAGCGGGTTTATTCGTTTTTTAGCTTATGAAACTTTCCAGCTTATACAAGCTTATCATGTCATAATAAGCTTATATAAGCCGAAAATCAAATAAGCCATAAGCAGACTATATAAGCTGAAACAAACAGCGATAAGCGAAACCTAAATTGTTTATGATAACTAAGAAAACAGCTTATTGCGTATAAAAGAAAACAACCAAAAAATAGCAATTACAATTTTTCATCAAACATCATGTACTATAACATATATATCTTCAATCATTCAATATTCCAAAGCAACAAACCCTGGAAAATCGTCCTATTTTTTTGGCAAGAACGTAACTTGCGTATTTTTGAAAATAAGAGGTCGGAAGATCAAGTCGTGGATACTATTATTGCTACGGTTCGGCTTAAGTTACTCTCTTTCAGGTTTAAGAAGTCGAATGGAATCTCCCACCTTCTCTTGTGCATAATGAAGTGTAATGTTGGCAGATTTATTTTTGATGGATGGTCCTTCATCGGTTTTTATGGCTTTTACATACTTTCAAGACCTTGTGTTTGTGTATGGTTCAAGGTTTTTCCCACTGGGTTTTTCTTGGGGGGCAGGGCTAGGATTCTCAGCTCGGCCCAAACCGATTAAATCCCCTTTTAAGCCCCAAACCCACCCCGTAACCCGATTAGCATGCCCCGCACTGCCCCAATTAGTTCGGGTTTGGAATTTCCTCGTCAAGTTAGGGTGTTTTTTTTTTTGCATCCCTACCAGTAAGCCAACTCGATAAGAGTCAAATCTCAATAAGAGTACTAATCTCGATAAAAGATCTAATTAGACAAATGAGTAAAGTCGACAAGTGACCAAACTAGACAAAATGACTTGTCAACAATGATCAAGTGTTTTATATGCATTGCCGATCAAAAACCCTATGAAATCTTAAACTAAAACACACAAAATAAAATATATATATATAAAAAATAAAATAATAATAATAATAAAAATAAAAATAAAAACCCAAATCTAGGATAAGGAAAACCCTAAACTACAAATTGGAGCGAATAAGCATCATATCATAAGGAATAAAATTCGCAGATTATAATCATAACATGATAAAGATTAACTCGGTATCTTACGTTTTAAAAGAAATCAACTAAAAAACATGATGCAAGTGTTTTGGTTGAGAAAAAATGGGTGTGAGTATGTTTGCAACGGCTGAAAGAAAACAATCCAAAAACAATTTTTCATCAGAAATCTTGTATTATAACATATACTGTATATATCTTGAATCAAGCAATAACATAATCAACGAAAACAATAAAAACAAGCTAGATAGTCAAATTAATAACTGGCCCAGACAATCAATCAATAAATAATAACTTACTCGACCAAGATATATAAGAAAATAAAAATACAAACAATTTACCTGTGAGTTTTTTTTTCTTGCGGCTTGAGAGATTTTGATTTAGGTTAAAGTGATTATCGAAGGATATAACATCCCAACCGAACCGACTTAAGGGTTTCTTTCTCTTTTGTCCCTGTATGTTTTGAAATATATAGTATTGGCCCTTGCTTGCTTTTATCACCTACCGCGATAAGAGCTCCGTGATACGGTGAGTGATAGCTTGAGCCGTTGCCAAAAACGCGAGCCTATGATGTGACCGATCATACCGACGTTGAGCTGGTAAGGCCTGGCGCCGCGGCCACCAGCTCACACCGAAGATTTTTTTTTTTTTTTTTTTTTTGTTCTATGGCACCACTTTTTTACTAGGGAGGGAGTTTTGGTGTCATAGCCAAAAGTCGTGCCATGAAAACTAAGTGTTGAGGTGGCATCACTTTTTCTCACAGCACCAATTGTATCTAGCCCTCTAAGAATGTAGTGTTACAATAATACTAGCATCAATTGTTATAAATAACAGGTGCTCGTGGCGGCGGGTACTTTGTATTTTAAATTTCTTGTAACAATGTTTTTCTTTTAGTATTTATTATGATGACAATTACTTTACATATGACAAAAAAAAAATAGAGGCAGGGTGAACTGTTAAAGTTATTATATTATATCTTATCTCAGTCCATTTCTGACCTTCTTTTTCTTCCCTACATATACGTATTTATTACTTTTTTATGTTTTCGTAAGTTTATACCATATGTACTAAATACTAAAAAGGTTGTATTACTAAGATGAATTATTCATGAAATGTCTTATAAATGTTAGGAAGAAAATGTTTAGCAGCTTGTTTTATTTGTATATTGTGTTTTATTAATTATACTTTTTATTAAAGAGATTTTAAAAGACTATATTAATTACAAGTATTGGTCAGTCAATATGTGGAAGTATTTTGTATAAAGTAATTGTACGTATACATTAACTAATTGTATTTGCTAAAGATTTATATATATAAATTTTAAAAAAATAGAGGAAAGAGGTCAAAGATGCATTATAGGTTGTTTAGATACACACAGGGTTTTTTCTTACTCCCCTCGTCCCATAAAGAGTGTCCATAAACAAAAAATAGACAAATTGTGATATGTATAATTAATGTTAGTTTTGATTGATATTAAAAATATATTTACGCTCATATTTAATATTAAAATTAGAAATAAGCAATTAAACTCTATCAAGTCCATTACTAAATTTTTTAACTAAACTCTATGAACTCACCAACGTAAGCTGACCTTTTAGCATATGCTCACTATTGGAAGACGCTTGGCAAGGGTCATGGTCATAGGCGACTTTGATGAATAAACGGGATATCTTTTGGGCCTATTTCCGCACTACTTTCATTAATGTAAACTTAATGTTTTCAATTAATGAATCTTATTCTAAACCAATGGGATAAAAAGCATTCTTTGTACCTTATGTTGTGATACCAAGATTGTAGCACCCAAAGACTCGTATGCTCCGTAGACCGTATTTTCGTGGTGTTACGATTGGTATCGAGGTAGGGTTATAGAGAAATGGGTATTTTCAAAACATAAACTATAACCACTTTTTCGAAAACTTAGCCCTATGACCGCCGCGTGCCTGCCTGCCAAGCTGACGCCTCGCGTATGACTAGTTTAAGGATGTAGATAATTGAGAACACATTAGACGAATTAACTGATGAGATGTTATTGGCTTAGTTGATGAATTGTTTGATGGGATACTTGTTGAATGTGTGCCTTGTTAGTGGACGATTTAAGTCTGCCTATCTTAGTAGTTCACTATAAGCATTCCACATGCTTATACACACATAGAAAGCATGTCCTCATGCTTTCAAGACGACTATACCTTTCACAGAGTGTGGAGTCCCAAACCTCTATAACACTTAGCTTGTATTAAGTAGTTGCCTTGGATAGTTCCAAAACAACAAAGAGAAAACTTTGTATGAATACACACAAGTATGCGGAATCTACTTGAGTATGCTTAAAAGATTAAAGTAAACAAATGAACACATAATGTAACAATCAATGCTTCAATATTATTAATCGATAATAAGGATACTCGGAATATCAAGGTTACGTAATTTCCTTGCGTAATCTCACCACAAGATTTAGAGCTTGCACACTAAAAGTAGCCGTGGGAATGATTGGGGATGTGATGAACACGAAGTTTAAAACGATTTAAAACTAATAAAACATGTAGTGTTATGTTTGTTGGGCACATGTTGATGTCTGTAAGCTTTATGAGGTTGCGTACTTGATATTTGTTTAGAAACAATGGAGGTGAACCATGATTTTTTTGTTCATTGAATTGGATGTTGTGTTTTGTGGTTGATAGGGAGGCTCATGTTGTAACACCCCCAAAACTGTTTTGCATCGTAAGATAAGTTACTTGTTATTTCTTAGTGATAGTAAAAAAAATATAACATTTCTGGAACTTTAGTATGTATCGTAACTACGATATGAATGTTTCGTTAATATATATTTTGAAATGTTTCCGACTTGACTAAAGTATATACATAAAATGCTATATTATTTATATAGTCCGTTTTTCTAGAATCGATCGTTAAGACTCCCAAAAATGACTTTTAAGTTTTTGGACGACTTTCGCAAAATGTTGTGAATAGTGTTTTTAAATATTTTTCGACCAAAACTTCGGTGCGTCATAACTCACTCGTTTTAACTCCATTTTCAAAGTTTTACCTATCCCCCCAAAGGTATTTAAGTGTAATAACACATTTAAGTTTCGAGGACTCAATTTATCTTTTAAAGCTTGGTTTTACCATGAAGAAAATCCGGACAGCAAACTATTTATTTTTCTGAAAATAGATTTTGCTAATACATATTAGAAAACTCATATCTCATTCGTTATAAATCCATTTCCGTCCATTCAAATGACCAAAATTTCGTTATAAAATATATTTTCTATTTCCTTGATTAAATCTTGCAAAAAAAAAAAAAAAAAAAAAACTTAATCTTATGAGAATTAGAAATTTTTGGCAGTGCTTCCGCGCATATTTTTCAATAATCCATTTTCCTATACTAAATCCCTTCATTCAACTCCAAAACCTATCCTAATCCCTTCGATCAATTTCTTCAATAACTTTTATAGTTTCACAATGATAAAATAATATAAGAAAATGTAATACTTGAAGAAATGACTAATATTCAAGTAGAAACAAATATGAATCTATATAAACCCTTACTATAACAATAGTTTCTATAAATCACACAAAAATGAATCAAGACTTGTATGAACACATTTTCTCATCCAAATGAGCTTGTAAAATATATATTTATTTGATTTCATTATAAAAATTCACAAGGTGATGTATGTAGTTAAATGAGTTTAAATATGGATTTAAACTTAATAAATGCATAAATGTGCATAATAGATGTATAAAACACATATGTAAAGGTATAAAATTGTTATTATACTTACTTGATAATGAAAGATTTTTAGAAAGATCAAGAAAAATATAACCCCCAACAGTTCCTCCAAAATGATATATATAACTAATATATAACCCGTAATTGATCGAAAAATACTTGTAGGTGGTTTTTAGGTCAAACTAATTTTTCTTCCTTCTTTTTCTTCTAGGCCGATTATATGTAGGTGTTTTTTAGATGTTTTTAGTTTTTTTTGTAAGTATAAATGAAAGTAAACTAGTTACTAGAATATATAGTGAAAATATCTAAATTATTTTATATATATTTTAATGAGATAAAAATGTCAAACAAGTTACCATACCTAACGGTGATTTTAGGGTAGGGATGGGATGACCATGCTTCATTTAATTTGTTGTCGAAAAATATCTATTTCATTCATTTTATTTAATATATTAAGGTATTTAATTAGCTTAGGGGTAGGGATGGGATGACCATGCTTCATTTAATTTGTTGTCGAAAAATATCTATTTCATTCATTTTATTTAATATATTAAGGTATTTAATTAGCTAGCATTAAGTTGTAGAGGAACAAAAATGAGGTAATTAAATGGTAAAGTAAGCTATATGTATTGTGTCAAAATTTTATAGTTTGTATAAGTATTGAGTATTTAAAATAAGTATTGTTTAGTGATTACTTAATTTAAAGTAATTACATATCGTTTAATTATTTATAGTAAAATAAATACCAAAAGGTAGAATAAAATATTTCTTGAATTTTTGTAGCACTCTAATAGATGTAGGAATGTATATAAAAAAATTGTTAGTAGACGTGTTTGTCATATTGTTCATGCATATGAATAATGAAAACTTTTATTTACTTAATTTAATTAAATAAATAAATATGCACTTGTAATTGTAATGAAACAAAAATTTGCACTAGTAATGAAGTGGGCTTTGTAAATGTGTCAATGCACTAAAAATATGTAGACCAACTTTGGTCCGGAGTCATAGTGCACAAGAGGGTATTTCTTGGTTACGCAATTTAACTAAAAAGTTACGCGTAAAGAGTATTAATATAAATTTCAAAGTAATAAATACGAGTTTTTTAATTAGCATTGACCTGAAAAATAGTGGGTTGTGATAGTACCTACTCCTTAAGAGAAGCTCATCCTTGAGGTTAAATTTGTGTTAGTTGCTTATGTGATAAAGTAAAGATTTAAAATTTTAAAAACCTGTTCGAAAACATGGCTTTGATAAATTTATTCAGTATCATTATAGGAAACGAAGAGGATAACCGTACATTGGCTGAATGATATCAAAGTATGATATGTTGTTATCCATTTTTTTATAAAACGGTGGTCAAAATAGGTTTCGTAATAGGAACCGAGAGGAACGAGTGATGAAATAATGTGATTGAAGATAAAAGGTAGGAATTCCATTAGATAGAAATATCTGGGACACAACGAGGTTACACGGGAAGTACACAAGATAGGAAACTAAGAGGATTACAACTCAAAAGAGCTTAGTTTAAGACGATAATTTCTTCTTCCAAGGTAATAAGCTTTTCCTCAGGCTTCTCAAAGTTGGTTGTTTCCGTTTTGATCCTTCAGGTTGTTACACTCATGTTTAAAATGTCCTCTTTCTCCATAACCATAGCATGTCACAGTCATTGACTGCATATCACCCTTGCAATCTCTCACCTGGTAGCCCACCTTGTGGCATTTCTTACACTTATAAGGGCATGTTCCCGTGTGATGCAACCTATATTGGTTACACAAGGGTAAGGTTCCAACATACTTTCTACCCTCTGTCGGGGCAACATCATAAGCTCTGGCAGTTTCCTATCTACGGTTTTGTTCATTGTTGCGGTCCTAAATGTGTTGGTGGTTGTTGTTTCCTTGATCATCAATCTTGCGTTTGTTATCAATGTTACCCTCACGCATCCTTGCTTCAAACTTGGTCCATCACCGATGGGATATCTCTATCACTTCCTCCACAAGCAAATGATTACCTCAACACTTCTGCAAGTGGCGCACCGATGAGATTTTCCAAGAGTTTTTCATTATTAGGAACCATGGTTGGGCACAGAGCAGCTAGTTCCTGGTACCTTTTGAAGTAAGTCTTAAGATCATTACCCATGGTGACCAGATGGTAGAACTCATCCTCCAATTTCTTGATCTCTGTCCTAGGACAGTGCTTCTTCATCAACAGCTGTTTTAACTCTGTCCAAGTAGTTTTATAAGCTTCATCTATGCCAATAGGTTGAGCGTAGGTGTGACAACTAGCAAATTAGGGAGCCCTTTTAGGTAACTGCATTACGCTAGCTAGATCGAGTAGATTTCCTATAGGAGTTATTTCAGATAATCGTGACTTGACTTGGTATCGTTTATTTTCTTTTATGATTTATTTTGGTATCGAATGAGTTATGGTATGAGTTATGGCCTGTAAAGTTAGGCATTACTTGAGTCGGCATAGTAAAACCTAAAAAGAGAAAAAGTAACTTTTAACTCGCATACGGGAATAAGGCGTGTTAATAATCAAAACTCATGGAAAAAGGTAATTATAAATAATAACGCTATTAATAAAAATAACCGCACACTAATTATAAAATATACTGAACCCGTGTGTATTAGTTCAAGAAAGTTTACAAAATCGCACTTTGGTCCCCTGGTTATAAGTGGTCGGCGCCCCCTTGGTCCCAAAGTAATTATTATTTGATACTACGTCAAAAACAAAAATACCCATACCAATACACACACAGGCACACACCTTCTCCCTCCTCAAACCCTAATCTCATCTTTCTCTCTCTAAACCACCTAGCCGCCGCCAATTCACCGGCCAACCACCGCCACACCGCCGAGTGTGGCACCACACCACCACCACCAATAGCTCCATCTTTATCTCCTCTTTCTTTTGGTATATAGTACGCGCCCTTACCTCACCATTTCACCACCCAAATGCGTATAAACCTCATTTTTTTCGTGTTTTCTTGTTACATATATAGATAGGGAAAAAGAAAGATAAATGGAACGAGATATGCACTCAGTTGAAGTTCTGTGGCCACGTACGAGACTTCTATGTCTCAATGCGTGCATTTGGTTGGGTTTAGATGGACACAAACATAATAACTAGCTTTAAAACTAATAAAAACGTGTTGATTTGTGTTGGTATCGAGTGTGTCGTGTCGGGTCTCGTGTTTATGCATTTTCATTTGTTGTTTTGAGGTTTTGATTGTGGGTTGTGTTTAGGAGATGACCGTGAGCCACAAGGGACCAAAGGGTCTGTTTGTTGTGGCATTGGGTGTAGCCGAGACCCACAAGACCAAGATGGTCCAGGTTTAGTTGATGGGGTAAGTTGTTGGAGTTGTTGTTAGCGTTAGGAGTGACCGACCCAAGACGGTCCGTGATGCGCTGCATTTAAGCTGCTCAGTTCAAAAGAACTTCCTTTTCTTCGAGCAAATTTTTTTTGGGTAAAAATATTTTTCACCCGATAAAATGCATTACACCAAAAACGTTGAAGTACAAAGGATGAGAGTGAATCCCCATCTCAACCCGATCGTATGCACACAAATGCACAACATGTGCAACTTACATACAAACAACAATATAAGAATGACATGCCATTCTTATAACTTAACAAAATAAATATAAAAATTACAAAAACTATATTATAAAAAACCAATGTATGTCCAACTCAAAAAATCGAGCCTTCATAGTCGTCATAGCCCTCCAACTTATCTTCCATACCTTCCATTGCAGCCTTTAGCCAATGAGATACCCGTATGTATACATGAGCATCATTAGACCTAGCAAAGTCTGACATGGAAACATAAACTTCCACGAAGAAGCCTCATACAAAAATGGAAGGAAAATGCTCCATATGCTAATATACTCCGATCAGAAAAAACTGAATAACTTCCAAACCAAATAATAAAGCTTCTACAACTCGCAACATATCCAAATATGGGTACAAGATACAACAAAAGGTCACGTGTAAAATGAAAATGAAACCCCGATACTTGTACCATAACTTACCATACAATGTAGAAATGTAAACAACCATGGAGCAACAAGCATAAAGAATACTAAACTGCCCCAACCAACAAACGATCCATTGCTCCTGCTATTATCACACACAAAGGCGGAAAATAATAGCCTAGATAGTCAAGAAAGTGCCAAGCAATATGGATCTGAATAAACAATGACATAGGGCATGTGAGACATCCTAACTTCCATACGGTTATGCTGAAAAATCTGAATGAAAACATAACCTCACGTCAAGCCAAAGTCACCACGCTTCAATAATCAACATGTGTAAGACTTTTCTTGAACATATAACCAACATGGTAGTAGAGTCGCAAAGACATCACCTACCACAACTTCCAAATCAGCCCCCAATCGAGCAAACCAAAACTGCTATCAAAGATAATAGCAAAGAAAATCATGAAACACTAATAATCGATTGACAGCCAAACAATGGGGTTACGAACCCTAACATCCAATAGCATAGAGTCCAAACAGAATAGTGATCATAAAAGCCTAGGGTGCACGAGCACAACCCTAACGTCCCGCAACATGTACTCACAGCCTTCGAAATAAGAGTGTCAAACAAGACTATGCCAAACGAGTAACAAAAGATAATAACATGCGATTTGAATGCCCCGAACATCGAACAGTAATAAACCATAGAACAAGGGCATCGCCCATCCATCCAAACACCCCACGCACTTCCAAAAACAGGAGACCAGAATCACATGGATGGTAAATAGTGGCATCATAAACAGCAACACCAATAACCAAGTAATCTGAGAACTACTAGGGAAGATGAACCTAGCCCCAACTTACAGCAACATAAAAATCAGATTTAGTAACATGAACTTCGCCCAGGTCTAATAATCAAGAAAAAACTCTCTATTAACCCACTAATAGTGTGATTCGGTCACACACTAATGATAATATAACAAAACCCTTAGAAGGGTTCACTCCCAACACAACAAAGATTCACAAAAAAGATCAATACACTAACCGAACCCAAACTACCAGATCCATTGACAGTAAAATACAAATCACCGATGTGATAAACCAACAATCAATCAAAACCAAAAGATATGTCAATGAAAGCAAACGGTGTCAACCAAAAAATAAACCACCCCATAAACACTAGCCAATCAGATATGATAAAGTTGTTAATCCAATAAAATATTAGAAGAACAATGACTTAGATAGGATAAACCACCGAACAAATGAATAAAAATTTAATCAAGTAGGGACAAATGGATCGGCAGAATATTAAACGTGTAAGCGCAAAAGACGACAACCACACTTTAAGGGAATATTCTATGAGTAAAATTATTCGTGTAAGGATTGTAAGATTGCCGTAAAAAGGGTAGTGATCCAAAAGATGAACAATATATATTAGCCTTCACAACCCACCCCAATCCAATCTTGATTGTTAATCCAAACAGAAAAAACGAATTACATAGGAAGAATTAGACACGATGGATGGGGAGGGATGTGGCGCGAAAAATCACCCGTAGGTTTAAGAGTTAAACCACAAAGCCGCAGCATAGTAGTTCGAGCAAAATTTTCAACCACCTAGGCAGTGAACCTAATCGTTGTAGTGTAGTATTGGGTAAGCCTCGGGGATTGATATCGTTCTCTAAAGGAATAGGAATGCTAGTAAGAAATGTATTACGAGAAGGTGGGGGATTGAGGATGATTCTTTTTTATCTTTTTATAGTTTTTTAGAAAGCTAAGGTAAATATCTCGGGGCAATTGGTTTGGGGGTAGTACTTCTACCGATTATTTCTACTATCTAATTATCTAATACTACGGGTAGTTATGTCTATTTGATGTGTGCTCGTATGATAATTAAAAATGTGTTTACCTAGATACTATTTCTCTCTAGTTATCTTTTATTGGTCGGTTGCATTGTCACACCTTATCTTAACGCGTTGTATTCCTAAGGCGTAGGGAATGCGTATGCCCTAACTCTTTGAGGTTACCTTTGGGTTGAGCCTACGAAATCCGCAAGTCCTTAAACTATTTCATTCATAAGCCTCACTTTTACAAAGAATATTCAAGCATTAAACACAACGAAAGCCTAGTTGCACTCCTAAGCCAATTACAATTAAGATAAGAAAAACAACCTAACAATAATCAATAACTAGGTTTCATAGATCTACGCAAACACACAAGAAATTTAGCCGACATGGTAAACAAGCAAGCACACACACAATCAATTGAAGACATAATGATACTTTGGATTAAAACATTTATCTTGATGTGTAAAATAGGGTTTAGGACCCTAAGATACTGTCCAAATCGGAC
Organism: Chrysanthemum makinoi; assembly: GCA_910596185.1. Classification (NCBI taxonomy): domain Eukaryota; kingdom Viridiplantae; phylum Streptophyta; class Magnoliopsida; order Asterales; family Asteraceae; genus Chrysanthemum; species Chrysanthemum makinoi. The sequence continues at coordinate 11,637,426 of OU343225.1, read as the reverse complement.
TACAAACATTTAGGGTTTTTTCCTCCAAAAGTCTACCTCCTTAAATGCAAAAAATCAATTCTTTATATAGATTTAAACTTGCGACGCCGTCACCTTTTGATGGGACGCCGCCATCTTGCCGCCACTAGGGTTTCGTCTTGGCCAATTCATCGACGGGATGGCATCACCTTAGAGTTATGACGCCGCCGTCTTTAGTTGGGACGCCGTCTTGGTTCTGGACCGGACTGCCCGAGATGAAAAGTCCGAGTGACGCCTTCTACTTCAAAGCCTCGACGCCACAGTTGTATGCAACAAAAATTCCAATGGCAAGGAAAGGTAAATGAGTTTGGTAGAAATCTGAGATTGGTGAAGACAATTGATTTATCAACCAACATCTCCACAGACCAATCCCATATGAGATTACCAATCAAGGGATTAGTAGTACTAAACTTGTCACACAATGCTCTACTTGGAGAGATTCCGAAAGACATTGGTCAAATGAAAGAACTCCTGACTTTGGATTTATCCAAAACAAGTTCTCGTGGAGGGTTGCCATCAAGCATGTCTCAGATGAATTTTTTAAATTATCTTGACGTGTCGCATAACAACTTGTCTGGGAGGATTCCATCAAGCACTCAACTCCAGTCCTTTGAACCATCAAGGTACATTGGAAATGCAGGACTATGTGGACCTCCACTGAACAAATCTTGTCCCGGAGATAAAGAACTTGAAGTTACACCTGTAGTTGGTGAAAGTAAGAGTGATGGCGAAGCCATAGATGAACTTAAGAGATGGTTTTATATTGGAGGGGCAGCTGGTTTTCCTACTGGGTTTTGGATGGTTGTTGGTGCTTTAGTTTTAACCGTCGTATGGAGACATGCTTTTTCGTGTCAAGATAGCTTGAAAGATTGGGTGTATGTTAACGTGATGGTGTTCATGGCTGAAATGGTAAGGGTTGAATGTGCGTAGTTGTATATGTATTTTGTGTGTGTGTGTGTGTGTGTTTTTTTTTTTCATTTGCTTAGTATTGTAATTTCATGCTTTACTTGTATTTGGCAATGGTTTTAAGTCCCAGTTATTAATAAAATTGCCACTAACACCATGGGTGGCCATTACCCCGAGTTGTGTGATATACGACATCTCCATATGATGCATGGAACGTGTTTACTAAAATGCTTTACATAGGATTGCAACATACTTGATGATGTTAAGGTATCATGGCTTGCTAAAGTGAACAAACATGAACCTTAGCTTTACGATAAGAGGTCATGCTTCAAAAGCAATGTTGGGGTGTAATACAGGCCAATGTAGGCTATGTATTACGCTGAAATCTAAGTGTGGTGTGAGTGTATCTTGACCTCCTCGCCTTCATTCTCCTTTGATGATGACAGTGAATGCCTCATGTCAATGGTATTGATTACCATGTCGTGATCATCGAAGAATGAAGATGTTGTCGTAATGTTAGTCACAGTGATACCATTCCGCGTCCTATGCGACCTTAAACTCTACAAGGCAGTACAAGAGAATGTACTATAAGATAACAGATAAACATATTGTGCTCTTTTTAGTGATAATGCGCCTAGATAGAAACCACATATTGACCAGATGAGTGTAACTTACATGTGAACCTGATTTAAAAACTGGTGTACTGAAGTTAGTTTGTCAGAAATTAGTTATCCATGGGAGCATCTGCTTATTTGCAACTGAAATAAGTTGTTTCTGTATAGCGTTTCAGTAAATGAACGTATAAGGTAGAAGTTTTAGTAAGCAATGCCAGACACTCCCTATGGATTACATTGCTCCTTGATCTGTAATTTTGCTCTGCATATGCTTTATCCAATGTGTTGTTCTTTTTCTTTCCATTCCCTCATGTGGAAATGCATGAACTCCAATATATCAAATTGTAATAAGCAATCGCAAACACCCCCCTTAGTAAGGTTGTCAAACTGCATTCCATGTTGCTCCCGAGGTTTTAAGTTGTCAATCATATGAAAGGTAAGGGACATTTTTTACATAGGTGATGAAGATATTATTTTTGTGCATTTAAATTTCCTAGAGCATAAGTTACCGAATCATGATGGGTGTATTCGACCCATATCTAGGCAGGCAACCCGGCAGAATTGTGTTTACAGCCATGGCGGGTTCGGATCCCTTTTATCCGATTCCATATTTTCACATCTGAGCCACAAAATTTTACATTACGCATTTAAATGAGGCAATTTGTAAAGAGGTTTTGACTTTTATTTGGTCAAACATTATCTTTGGATAAAGGCCTATGATTTTTATTTGTTGGGGGTGTTTGTTTAAGCTTATCTTTGGGCTTACGAGCTTAGTTGATTTCTGCTTATATTTCATAAGGCCTGGCTGATTTTGAAACTTATGGGCTTATATACCTTATTTTCAGCTTACCAAAAGACTATACATTCCACTTCCTTCTTGAGGTAGAATTAATCAGTCAAATGGGTCGAGCTTAATGTTTTGACTAATAAAAAAACTGGTCAAATATCCACACGCAGTAAGCGGAGGAAAGTCACGAAGTGTTCATATGGTAGATTGTTGGTGCATAAAACGGCTTCTAACGCCGGCATACCAGATTTTTAATGACGGTGTGCAGGGAGCCAGGGAATGAGTCCCAACGTTTGTTCTATTAGTGTCAATACATATACATTAATAGATGATGAGGTCATCTTATTGGTAGAATAAAAATTGTTTCTTACATACATGAATTTATACAAGTGAACCTGTCTTTAATGTGTGAGGAAATACATGTATATGGCCACCGTCTTAAAAAGGAAAGTATGCCAAGATAACCATTTCCCAAAAACACGATTATTTTCACATCAAGTACTTTCTGTTCTTTAATCTTTCCACTTACTTAGGTTTTATCGTCAGCTAAAGCTATGTTAATGTAGACGTAAATGCAAAAATGTCCTTGTTGAAGATAGGTTGATTATGCAGGTGAGGTTGTGTAAAATAGAAACCATGTGATGTTTGGTGAGCAAGTCTGATACAATAGATAAGCAAACAAACCATGTGATTTGTAGTAATGTGTGTTTGGAAGTAAGTTTGGTGTATGGTGTCAGCAAAATATTTGAGATATTTGAGGCCGATCAAAGTGATCCTGATATGGATAGCTATCCATGGCCATTGATATCAAAAACGCAAAAATGGGTGAAGAGTATGCTTTCAGTTCATCCAAAGGATCACCCAACTGCAGAGCGTTCTTAGTATCGCTTTAACATCATCTTTCGTGTCTGGATGATAAACTTACTTAAATTGCGTATTTGTTATCACGTAATCACTTTCATAACGCAATGTCAAACACCTACCGATTTTGACCTAATTTCACTCAAAATCGAGTTTTACCCCTTTAAGAAGGAAAAACACATCCACACGCTAAATCTTGCACGACACCATACTACAAGTGATTATTTGAAAGGACGAAAGGTAAGGGAAATTTGTTACACAGGCGATGAAGATACTATTTTAATGCATTTAAATTTTCTACAAAGATAAGTTACTAGATCATGATGGGTGTATTCGACCAAGATCTAGGGGCAACCCGGCATTGTGTTTGGTACCATGGCGGGTTTGGATCCCCTTTTATCCGTTTCATATTTGCAACATCCGAGCCAAAGAATTCTACACTCACAATTGAAATGAGGCAATTTGTAAAGAGCTTTTGACTTTTATTTTGTCAAACATTATCCTCGGATATAAAGGCCTATGATTTTATTTGGGGGTGTTTGTTTATTTTCCAGCCTATTATGAATTTATTATAGGCGATGAAGATAGTATTATTTTTGTGCATTTATTATTTACCAACCTTAATAAGTTACGGATCATAACATGAAATCGACCGTATCTTAAGGCAAACCGACCGAATAGTGTTTGCAGCCACGACGAGCTCGGATACACTTTTATCCGGTTCCATATTTGCACATCTGAGCCAAACGATTTTACAAATCGGACTAAATGAGGCATTTTTTTGGATATTCACCTATGATTTTTATTTGTTGGGAAGCTTATTTTTGGGCTTACGAGTTACGAGCTTATGTGCTTTCAATAAATAAAAGTTTCAATATAGCCATGTCAATATTGGAATAATTTATGATCACCCATTGTCTTCATTTGACTTTGTAGATCAGACTTGTATTTTGCAAAGATACATATTTTCTTACTCCACGACTTTTAAAATACAGCCTGTTAGTAGTTACAGAGCTTATTGTGTATCTCAACACAAATACTCGATCTTTATCCGATATTAGATAACTTCAGATCAATTTTCAAGTTGAGAAAAGTTTGTTTGACATAAAAAGTCAAAGTAAGACAACTAACCTCCTTGACGCCTAATTCCCAATACTCCGATTTCTCCATCCCTTAAACCACTTCGGGTAAACTCTCTCTGAATCTTCATCCTCTTTGGGGGTTGACTAAAATCAAAATCCTCTTCTTGCGCTTTGTCTTGTAAATTTGAATTGCTAGTAGGGCAATACCAACTTTTTTCTAACCCTTGGAAGTGGAGGATTTAAACAAGGTGTATGATACTTTGCATGTACTTTGCAGATCCCCTCCTCCCATGATGCAATGGGAAGTTTGCTCATGATTGTGTCTGCAATCATTGTGTTTAGTTCATTTTTTGTCTCTTCAGATGATACATTGAAATGTCGATTCACACTGCTGAAAGTACCTAAACAAAGAAAAATCAAATATGAATATAAACTCTGATACGAAATCAACACCTCTTGCTCATACAGCCTCTAACTTTAAAGAAAGATTCAATCAAATTCAAGAATTTGGGTTTGTTCCTATATGTTATTCTCAAATTTGCACGAACTCGCCAAAAGATCATACATGTCGATATCCAAACAAGTTGAACTTAGAATCGAGGTAAAAGTGGGTGCCGTGTTGGGTAATGTGTCAACCCGTGTTTTTAAAACGTGTCATAACGGGTCAAGTGGATTGTCAAACAAGTCGAAAGTTGCCAAAAGTGGATTTTGGAAGCTTGAAATCTCGTAAATAATGTAGTTCAAAATATAAAGTTTGTTCTCATTCTTGAAAACACTTATTACTTTGGATAAAAGTGTTTCGGTGAGCACAACCTCATCGTGCCTAAGAATTACAAAATGAGTAGAACTGCCGATAAAATTACCATAAATGGGTGGAAAATTTTTCTTTCTTTATGCATACCTCATGAACATCCTCAATAAAAGATTCATGTGAGCCACCGCACCAAACTAACAAGCATGAAATCTAACAAGCATGAAAATTCATCAGGTTTCAACAAAAATTCCGCCACCGCATAAAAACAAATTTGTTTTCATCTTGAGCAAAGAATAAAGACGTAGCACCATACGACACCATTTTATGATGACATTGTTTATTCATATGTTTTAAGACACTAGATAAGGGTTTAGCGCGTTTATGTTACTTCTAGATCATTCTTATGTAACTTATATATTGTAATTCCTTTATTTAATATAAGAAGGAAATTACTAATCCAATATAGTAATCACAAAAAAAAAAAAAAAAAAAAAGTAAAGTAACGCCCAATGCCGTCTTCCACGGGTTATGGGTACCCAATACCGCTTCCTGTATGGGGAGGTTGAGATGTAGACAACCACTACCTAAGGTAGAGAGGTCGCTTCAGCTTCTACCAAAGGTAGAAAGGACCTCCGACTTTTGTAGGAGTGAGGATCGAACTCACCTCCGGTTGAGCAAGGGGTTTACCAACTGATCCAACCCTACTATGTTTCAATATAGTAATCACAACAATAACCCAAAATGTTATTTGGTCTTCCGCTACCTACGGAATAGATAATCGGCAATCACATTTGTTTTTTTTTTTTTTTCTTCTACTTCACTGATCTCAACATCGAATAACAAACACATCTTTATCTTTTTCTTTTTTTGGTGTTTCACTAGTAGATTTACCATTAATTAATAATATAGTCACCAAATTTTTATTATTGTGAATTTGTGATCGGTAACATAAATAGTTCTAGTGCTACGCCACTTTGTCGCTACAAATTGTGTTTGATATGTCTCGCCAATTTGGCTTTGAAAAATGGGTCAACAATGCCCATGGCACATTATGTATCCTAACCAGTTGTGACCCAACTTACATCTTATTGGACCAGTCCACGCAAGCGCCCAATGTGCCTTTCTCACCACCATCACACGTATAGATATAAACTGTTTTAGTCTGTAATCTTTCCTAGCTATTGATACATTTTGTTATTGGTTTGATGTCGAACCAACTTTACATCCAAGTAATTTTGTACACACAAATGTTCAAATCAATGCCAAATTTTTTCTTACACACATGATGATTTTTATTTTTTATTTTTTTTGCATGAAACCCATAATGAGGTTTTGGGTAAAACTGGTTTAAACCGAACTGTTCTAGGTAAAACCGTTAAAACCGAACCGTTCTTGGTTTAAACCAGAAATTTTCTCTCCCAAAACCGGTTTCAAACCGAACCGATTTTATGTAAAACCGATTTTTGACTATTTGACTAAAACCGAAACCGCTAAATCGATTTGGTTAAAAAAAAAACTGAAATGTGCACCTCTAGATATAAGGGTCAATTCCATATTTACCCAATCAAAAAATAAAAATTCCAGATTTTCTCAATTTATGCTTTAAAGGCATTGTATTTGTGTATTGAAAACTTATGTTTTTAAGAAATATTGAATTTTGATGTTTTGGTTGGTAAATATGAAATTATGTAATATACGGAGTAGTAGCAACTATTTAGTGGTTTAAAGTAGCAACTATTTTGTGGGCCTGTTAAAAGTTGGAAACGTGTACCTCATGGATGTTACATATCTATCTATGTCCGGAAGCTCATACTCGTATTTGTTGTTCATTTTGACTTGGTGAAAAGGGTGGTCAGTTTCTATATCTTATGTATAAGTTGTTGTCTTTGTTTAAATATATAATGCGTAAGTAGCCAAAACGTGCAAATTCAGTAGCTGGTCAAAGCAGGTAACATAATCTGGTTGAAAATTGACGGTTTAGGTTGACCCAGAACAAACTGCCAAAAAATTATACCTCTATCAGAAGTATGTGTGTCAAATATGATTTCAAAACTATATTATTTTTTATCAGCTAAAGATTAATATAATATGATCTGACACACTCATAAGCGTGGGCGAAAACTCGAAAATTCCCTATTGCATGCTCTGTTCATAGCAATGAAGTTCATCACATTCTCACTTAATTTTTTATAAATATTAACCCTTGATTGGTATATGCAGTTAAATTTTGATAAAGCAACCAAGGAGTATCTTAAGCTTATATATTGAGAAGAGAAAAGAGAACTTGAAGAATCAGAAAGCAGCAGATGCTGAATGTGCTGGTAAAGAGGAAGACAAGAAATGGCGATTCAGATGCTGTTAATATAACCTCTGAACTTCCAACGGTCGAGATGGCGATTCAGATGCTGACATGGCAAAAAATGGTTAGTATAAACTTTGGAGTCCATATATTTAGGGGGTGTTTAGACTTGTGTTTCAAAACGATTATCAAACTATTAGGTGTAGATGACCAATTTCATATTGTTTGCATTATGAAAGGGTAATTTTCGTTATATAAATACCAAAATTTTCGAATTTCACGAGACTTATGTATTTTTTTACAAAGACGTCTTTTTTGGTCATTTGGGTATAAAATCTTGAAATTAGCAAAGTTCACAACTGAATATATGATATTTTTCATCTTCAAACAGTATAAGTACATGTAAATGCTATTTCAAATTCTTCTACTGCCCGCTTTTATTACATCTGGCTATGTGCTCCGGATTGTTCACAGTTACATAGTATAGCTTAAAATTTACACCCTCTTAGTAAGAACTTGTAATATGTGAACTCGAAGGTGTAGGTACATGTTTGTCTTCTTTATTTGATGTTGGAAGCTCTATCATGCTATCATGCTATAATGCTTGACCCTATCATTTGCATACGCAGCAGAAGATAAAAACGATGAAGAGACGACCAGCAAAGCAAACTTTCTAGCCAAAGCGAGACCGAAACAAGCTCACCTGAACGAAAAAACGCTAGGCGGAGCAGGGATCCAGAACGAGACCTAAAACGTGAAAAGGAACGCGAATTGGAAAGGTACGAAGAGAAAAGGAGCAAGACCGAGCTAAGAGAGAAAGGAACGAGAATACAAAATACGTGAAGATGAACGCGATACCGGGTCGCCTGAAGGAGTGGGAAAATCGAAAAGGAAAAGAGCGCCCGCAAAACAAGAGAGGAAAGGGAAAAGGATAGAGAACAGGACAGGAAATATGAGATATTAGAACAAGAGAATGATGATGGCTATAGCAAAAAGAGAAAATATAGAAGTAGTGGGGAGGAAAGAGAAAAAAGAAAACGAAGGTTAAGGGAAAAGGAGGAAGATATAGAAGACAAGATTAAAGAGGAAGAAGAGATTGCTGAGGCGAAGAAGAAAAGCCAAGAGGAAAAGGAGCAACAGAAAGAACAACAAAAACATGCATTGGAGCTTTCATCTAGTACTACAACTAATGGAACTGACAGTGCTATGTTAATTGATGGAAGCTTGACGGAAATCAGAAATAAGGCTTCTGACCACCCGACCACTGATATTGAAATGGCAGATGCAGACGAAAACGGTAAGTTTTTCAATTCAACTAGATTTTTTCTTTACGTTTCTTTTATGTATGACATATCACATGTTATTAAATATTGGGTTATAAATTATACTCGCAATTAATAATTAAGTTAAAACAAGATTTACTAAATTATTGAAAAATGAGCATTTAACATTTCTAATCCTTTGAAGAATGAAAATACCCTGTTTCTAAAAACACCTTAGATCATTCTTTTAAAGCATTAAAATATACACGTTTACGTTGTATATGTACAAATATCAGAAAACTGTGTTTAATATCATATGGAAAACACCAAAGGCCTCTGCTATTTGATTGGCCTCTGCTATTTGATTGGCCCATCAACCAAAAGGTGGGTTGATGCATAATATGTGAGTGAGTTTTTGCCTTTCATAAGAAATATCACATGGAAAAACAGTTTTACGTTCTGTGCATAAGTGAATGGACTTTAGGACCAAATATTTGGGCTTAATCGGTCCTAGGGATAGTCTCATGTTTGGGCTTGTTTGTTCATCTGTATTATTAACCACCACCGGGGTTCCATATAACAGGTAACAGGAGTACACAAAATGGGACTGGTGACGACTCAGTCATGGAGTCTTCGACTGCTTCACAGATAGGACAAAACAATACCGTTGGAACCAAAAAGTTAGGATTTGGTCTTGTGGGTTCGAAAAGAACTATAGTCCCTTCTTTATTCCACTTAAGAGGAAGATGAGGATGCACAAAAGGATAAAAAGATGCGACCTTTGGTTTCTATAGATTATTCAACCGAAGAATTGCAGGCTGAGAGAGAAACTACTCCGCTTGCACCATCTTCTAATTTGGTTGCAGCTGCTGAATTTGCTAAACGAATTGGACATGCAAATACAAAAGAAGAGAGACCTGATTCAGAAAGGGAACGCAGTAGACTGTCCCATGATAAATCAAGCCATCGAGATAGGGACCGGGAGGAGACTAACCGATCCAGAGATGAAACAAGAGAGAAAGAGAATGTGAAGACACCAGATAATAAGAAGCTTATGGATGCAAAACAATTAATTGACACCATTCCAAAACCAAGGATCTGTTTTTTGTGATCCAATAAATTGGGCAACTTATGACAAGGTTAATATAGAATTTTTGCTTTATAGTTTACTTATAAATCGATTGATTTGATTATGTCGGATCCCAAATTGATTTGATTAGTGAGAACTTTTGGTATTCTTAAACTTGTCCTTTTTTGCTTAGGGGGGGATAGTTTAACCTCTAAATACTTTTAGTTAAATATGGCATCTTTTGAGTAGATTGGATACTTACACGAGTAATAGCCACTAGGCGTTCTATTTTGAATAAGGTCATATCATTGTGAACTATTTTTCTCCGGATAAAAGAAAGAAACAAAAACTAGCCAACTAGGTATGACTCCCTCCCCTGTATTTTGCCTAGAGTTCTTTCTTGTTGAGATATGTGTGTGACATTGCAAAACAATTGTTGTTTTATGGGTTCGGATAGGTATTTTGTTCGATTAAATACAGTATTATTTAACGATCAGATATATTTATAACAAGGTAAGGATTTCGTATGGAATTATTCAATGACCTTAGGTAGTGTCTATATATTAGATCAGTATGATTTGTAAGTGTCTTTTTTTGTTTTCAGTATAACATTATTTCATGACATTATACAGAATGGATTGCATGAACGGATGAGACCATGGATCTCCAAGAAAATAACCGAATTTTTGGGCGAGGAAGAGACAACATTAGTAGATTATATTGTGTCAAGCACTCAAGACCATGGATCTTCAAATGTATGTGGGGGTTTGTGAACTCATATTACAATATAAAAGTTTTGTTCTTTAAGAAGAGGGTTTTAATAATGATAGATTTGTTAGTTTTGTAATTTGTAGTTAAGCAAATTTATGTTTCTTGTGTGGCTGTGTAAGTAGGTGAAAATGACGTGGAGCATGACGGTATAATCGTGCGACATGTCACATTACATGTACAATTGACGGATGACGTGAATTTTAGAGGTAAAAAACGAGGTTTGATGATAAAACCAACGAAGTTTGATTGGTAGTGTGGTAATTGTTTGATTTATGTCTGAGTCGCTGTTAAAGAAAGTTTTTCAGTTAGCTGTAACTTTTTAATGTTTAGCTGATGATCTTTTTGCTACAATCTAACCACCAATCCAGTTCTTGTTCTAATCTAACTCGAGTGTACCCTTTTAACCGGATAAAACAAAGAAAAAATATACAAAACAAAGCATGCTAAGAGCACCCACAACATAAGCATGCTAACCAAAATGTCTTAAATTCATACTGTAACAAACTCAAACATATATCATTAAAATAAAAAAATAATGATAAAAAAAAATGATTCTCAAATGAAGTCTTTATTTGGACAGTTTTGAAGTCAACAACTCATACTCTTGTTAACAGCTCCAGTGTTAACCAAGACCCTTAGTGTACAAGAACGCAAAAGGCACTTGCCGCACGGGAGTGGCATCTTGTCAAGTGTATTGGGTAAAGGGGGTACCTAAGAGTTCGAGTGTCAATTTTGCATATCGTTCCATCAAAACATCCTGCTATGATGTTGTTAGTACTTGTTACACACATAGACATCACACTGCCCTTGAGTTCACAAATTTACAAAACAATTATTCCGTATAACTTTTAGCACTCAATACTACACGACGCATCATGGGTGGTTAAAATAGAGAAGCCAGGCTTCGCTTCTAAACCATGGTTCCCAAAATTTTAATATGTCATCCGCCGGCCAGTTACCAATGATAGGGTGTTAGGGTGAACCGCCATAGCTGCCAAGAAGAAAGTAGAATTATTTGATGTGAACGAAAGAATAGAGAGAGCAAAATGGAATTATTTGGTGTAGACAATAAAAAAGTATATTTACCGATTTTATTTTAAATATAAATTACCACTAGGCCACCTTGGAGCTGGTTAATGCCAAGCAACTTATTGCTTCAAATTTTAAAATGCATGCCCCTTAAATGTCAAAGTAATGCAGTTTGAAAGAAGAAAAAAGTGTTGGCTTGGCACCACTTTTTGTTTGGTTTTTTCAAAAAACAACTACAATGTTTCTTTTCTTAATTTGCAAGTGAAATTCTTATCCCAATTTACTTATTTGTCGATGACATTGATTTAAACAGGGAAACCGTGGCCGAAAAACATGAAACCCAAACCACCAAAACCATCTCCAACACTTCTACCATTAGACCCATGACAAACAAGAAATTCATACCAAACCCAAACAATAGAATAAACCAATGCAAACTATATTAACTTCGGTTAAGAGCTATTTCAACTATATATTTTTCGTTAAATGAACAAATATTAACAATAACATAGTGAAAGAAGTTGAAACATAGAATTGAAAAGGGGATATCATGTGGGCTGCCTCAAGATTTATAAACCCTATATTCCCGCCAAAACCCATATTCCCGCTCAAAGTCTTGCACTAAAATTCCCGCTCAATTTTTCTTATTTTGGGCTTCCAAAAGTCTATTCAAAGGTTTTCACTTTTGACTCTAATTTTCAAGTTATTAAAGTTTTACTTTACAAAAAGTTACCTCTTTTATTCACGGAAATGCTATAATTATCTTTTCAAAAATATTGCTAATATTAAGGCAAGAATGTTAGCTTCTCACTTGACTAATACTCCGTATTAATGAAAAAAGTGTATTGTATTTGTCTTTTTAAAAATCAAGGAAATTGTTGTTGATTATTTATGATTTTATTTGGACGAAGTAAATATTCTACGCTTAGTTCTCGAAAATTGGTTGTTAACAACAAATCAACAATTCTAAGGGTTTTTGTTGGCCAAACTTTTTATTTATTACAGTATAAATTTATATATTTAAATTGATTCATGAGTTGACTTGTTTAAAAAATATTAAACCAAGACATGACCTATTTATTAAACATGTCATACGGGTTAACTTGTTTTCGACAACTTGTTTATCCGCAACCTAAACTTGCTTATCTTCGTTTTGATTTTTGTGTTGTGTCAAAAATTGCCACCCTAGAAAAGGTAGGTAAAAACATTTATTTACTTAGGGTGAGATTTGAAATTACTATATTAACTTAGGGGCAACCGGATGGTAAAAGAATCAAGATATCGAGTATGAAATTCGTTTGTTATATTAAGTAAATAAATAGTAGTCTCCCTGATCCAAATTTCTTGTCCTTTTTTTTTCAAAATTTTTTTTGAATGTTTCAAAATAATTGTATCTTTCTTGTTTTAACCAATCAAAGAAGTGTCAGTAGGCTAATACTTATATTTAATTGTTTGAAGAATGTAATGGTTTCAATTTTTATTTTTTATTGTTTTTTTTGTATTATTTTTTTAATATAATTTTAGAAAGAGTAAGTCTACATTAGGTCAGCCTCAAAGTTTATCTCAATCCTCCATTTTCCGCCAAATTTCTCCAAATGACATTCGCGCTGACGTAAGTGTCCCAAGAAGTGGCTAATTATGATCAATTTTTTTTTTCTTTTCCTTCTTTTATAAAATACTTTACAAATAAACTAAAAAAATTACAAAACTAAAATTAAAAAAAAAAAAAACACATTAAGTGCATCACATGTTACCAACACTTACCAATTAAAAAACTTCAACCTATAGAAACACACACACGATTAAAACATACACTAAACACACACATGAATTTAAAAAGAAAGAGAAAGGATAGTGACTATCTAGGTTGTGTACACGATCACTTCCTTCCTCGATCGAATGGCCACACCAAGGATCATCGATCATGAATCGATCGACCCATGTTCGATCGATATCGGGGAAGCCTTAAGTGTTTGATTTTGTAACATCGGTGGTTGAAAATATTTATTTTAACCGATAAAAAGAGTTTTACTAGAATTTTTATTTTGTAATCAAGATATATCTTGGCATCTTCATTAAAAAAATATAATAAAATAAAGATTTATAGTTGTATGTATTTGACAATGAGGGATGCCGATTCACTCACAAAATTCACACAAATCACTCACACCGAGGTGTCATCCATTGATTGGTGAAATGGTAGAGAAAGAGAACTATAATAAAATCCACCAATCAAGAGGTGACACCTCACAAGTGGGTGATTTATGTGAATTTTGTGAGTGGATGTAGCATTTCTCTTTGACAATTATAAAAATGGTACTAAAAAGATTTATGTTTAAGAACCGCCGCAACATATGTAATTATAAAAACTTCCTATTATTGCACAAAAAAAGAAAAAAAAAGAATTCAATCTAAATTATTTGTAAAATTATAAAACAACATAAGGTGTTGAGGGAGTTATAGGATCGCGTTATAGCAAAAAATGTTGTTAGTTCAATATTTTCATCTATAACTCTAACTCACGTGATAAGTTATAATGACACCAATCAATCCTATAACCTTAACTTATACTCTACCAACACTAGCTTTTTGGCTTTATACTTTCTTAGAGCGGATGTGTGGTCTCGGGCCGGCCACCGCGTGGCACTTCCGACGCCGCCACCACACCGCAGTGCTTCGTCGTGGCTCGCCAAACAAGCCTTCGTGCAATCGACGAACCAAAAACGGCAAAGGGGCCCCAAGTGTGAGATTAATCTTTTTTTTCAATTTATAAATGGTTTGTGGGTTGTGTGTGCAAAGATGTGTGTGTGTGTGAGTTGTAGATGGTGGTGGTGGTTTATGGTTGTATATATGGTGGTGGTTGTGTATGTGAAAATGGTGTATATGTGAAAATGGAAGAAGAAGATATGATGGTGGTTGGGTTTATTATTATCATTATTTTTTTTATATATATTTTTCTTATATTTTGGTATATAAGTTGTATATATATATTTTTTTTTATATTTTATATATGGTTGTATATATATGAAAATTTAAAATAAATAAATAAATAAATTATGTGAACGAAGAGGTTGAGGTTGTTATGATGGGGTTTGTTGTGGTTAGTTGTGAGAAGTGGATGTGATGTACTGAGGTGACATCGATGAAGAGAGTATGCCTCATCGTGACACCTTGTGCTCTTATTTAACATATTCTTTTATTTGTTTGTTTATATTTTCTTTCTTGTTTTTATTACGTTGAAATACAATAACGGTTTTTGTTTATGTTTTTGGAAAGAATTGTGGCTACATGGCCTCTAGCTCGAAGGTGAAGCAGCCCACACAACTTGTGTTGGGTCCAGCCAAAAGGCAATGGCACCTTTCCTTTACCACGCGCTGAGGAAACCCCTATCGCCCAAGACAAGACTAACTTGAGACTTGCTTAGAGGGTAAAACCTCCATACCGCTAGACCACGAGCCCGCTGGTTTTTGTTTTTGTTTATGTAGCGTGCAATGAGTCAATGTAAGCTAGGTAGCTATCATCTTTACCTCACTTTTTTACCCTCATTTACTCTCTTTACTTTTAATGTTAAATTACGACATCACTTATTCTTACTAAAAGTGACAACTTTTGATAAAACCAATTCATATTTATTTATTTATTTATTTATAGTCACAATAAATCTATACTATGATTAGGCTGAATTACTTGGATGTATAATTATTTACTTGAGAGATTCTATAATAACGTTCAACCCGGTTCACTTGGTTTTTATGAGACTTTATACCAAACGCAAATAATGTTTTTGCTAATGGCATCGTTTCTCTGACATCAAGTATATATGGGTAGTTTAGCTAAATGAGTTAGCCCCAATTTTTGTTCGTAAATTGTGGAGAGATAATGGAGTTCTTCATGAAAGTTTGAGACAAAGGGATATAAAAGACTTTCTATCGCTCCTTGTTTTGAGACATTATGGCTTTGGGGTCAACCCCGGTAAGAAAGAGGGAATCCATGAAAACTTAAGATCCGCAACATGATAAAATACTATCCTCATAATTAGACCATGTCCATGAGATTTGATAAAAGAAGATTGCAATAAACATACTTATCAATGAGTAGTTTATAAATAAACATATTTAATGATATATGTTTGATTTCAACTACCTTACATATTAATCTTGAAAAATGAATTTTGTAACATGAAACAAGAAAACAAGTACACAAAGACAATAGATAAACTAAATGACACCTTTGACCCAATCTGCTTTGCTAAGGGAGTTGATTTTAACATCTTATAAATGATTGTGACACTTAAATTTATAGTGTCATGACATATATATCCTCACATTACTTTTAGTTATGTTCATTTTGTAAGGGTATACATGTCCAAACGCTTTAAATTTGAGTGTCTCAATCATTTTTGTAAGTATGCAAATCACCTCCCTTTGAAAATGGGCATGATATGGGACCCTCTATAGGGGTTACAAGACACACGCATCAAAAGATTGTATTGTGTGCATCATAATGTTGTATTGTATACTTCATGATTTGTAACGATTGACTATAGAGTCCTCAGATAGTATATGCCTTTGCAAAGTTATGGCATCGATTCAAAATTCAAATACCAAATGAAAACAATGAATACTTTATTTATGAATCATACACACACACACACACACAAATCTCCTATCTTTTGCATTTATAAGGTTTTGGACAAAGTTAAAAAGACTTTACGAGCCACCAATAACAAGTTGATCATTAATATGAGCTTCAAATCCACGTAGGAAAAATGTGAAATTAAAATATGGATATAATGAAATTAAAATATGGATATAAACTTGGGTGGGCTTATTCATACTTGCTATAATTTTATTTCAACGGTGTACCCCCTTAGACCTACAAGCTAGGCCCCTCTTTGTCTTTTTCTTTTTCCTCCTTCACCACGCAGTACGCTGTGGGTCCCCACATGCATTTTTTTTTTTTAATTTAATTGTGTAGTGTTTAGGTATATGTATAGTGTATTTATTTGTGTAGTGTTTTATATGTATAGTGTTTTAATTGTATAGTGTTTTTATATAGTATTTATTTAATGCTATTTTTTTATAAATTTTTATATATAAACTTTTTATAAATATTTTATAAACTTTTTATAAATATTTTATAAAAAAGTTTATAAAATAGTTTATAAAAAGTTCATAAAAAGTTTATTAAAAAGTTTATAAAAAGTTTATAAAAAGTTTATAAAAGTTTATAAAAAGTTTATAAAAATTTATAAAAAAAGTTTATAAAAAGTTTATAAAAAATTTATAAAAAAAGTTTATAAAAAGTAACATAAAATAAATACCATATAAAAACACTACACAATTAAAAACACTACACAAATAAATACATTATACATATACCTAAACACTACACAATTAAATTAAAAAAAAAAATTGCATGTGAGGTACCCACAACAATTGAACACGTGTGAAAGAGGACAAAGGGACAAAAGTACCTTAGTAGTGGGATTCCACGCCCGGGTCTAAGGGGGTAGACTCCAGTATTAATAGCGTGACCCATAAACTTGGGTATGTACTATGTAGGAGGGTGGTTGGGTAACATTATGAAAGACAGTAAAACATTTATTCACTTAGGGTAATATGTGAAATTATTATGTTAACCTTAGGGACGGTAAAAGAATCAAGATATCAAGTATGAAATTTGTTTGTAATTTTAAGTAAATAAATAACACAAGACTACAACAATAAGTGTTTAATTACCATATTATACATTTACCATACAGTTTACCGTTTCATGTCGATAAAATGGTGTCGCTTTCATTTGCTTGTTTATGTTTTATGGATTTTGGTTCAAACGACGCCATCTCATGCTATAGGCCGCAAATAGCTTACAATTGTTTCTTATTTTTATTTTCATTATTATTTTTCTTTGCTCTTTTAGATGTGAGAAATACCTTCTTCAACCCCTATTCGCAAATGCATTCATAGCTCATTGAAGTTGTGTCTATTTGATCCTCAACGCACCATCACCGAGCAAATGTTGGGATTAAATAGTTCGGCATTGCGTTATTTCAAATTTTAATTGACAAAAGTTAGTTGGTCATTGTTACTATAGGTTTTAAATTTGGTTCTGGCCGATTCTCACGACGATACAGAGCCAAACATGACCCGGGAGTGCATAAAAATTTTGAACTATAATATTAGAAACACATTTCGATAAACCATGTGAATTTAAATGCAATTAGAAAAATCGATGTTTTTCAAAATTAATACTACATTAAAAATCATGGGTTTCCTCGCGGTACCACGAAACCGCTGGTTCCACCCTCGCTCACGGATTAATGTTTTGGGGTTCAAAGGTGTCACAATTGTTAATGCCTTTATGTTGTTTTGAGAAAAATATAATGTTTAAATATTTGGGAAAAAATGAACATATATCGCTAAATTTTTGAAATAAATTAGGACTTTGAATTAGAAAATAGATGTCGTAGGTTACATAGTGAATTGATATTATTACATCTTTGATTCATGCACTAGTTGGCATTACAAGATTGTACAAGATAATACTTTAATACATTACTAGTGGTGCATGAATCCAAAAGTGTGGTGCAGTATCCTCCCTTACATAAAGGCAAGAATGATGTTGTTAGTACTTGTTACACAGAGACATCATAATCGCTTTTGAGTTCACAAATCTACAAAACAATTATTCCATATAACTTTCAAAGACTCAATACTACACGACGCATCATGGGTGGTTAGAATGGAGAAGTCCGGCTTCGCTTAAACTTATTGGGTAAAGGGGGTACCTAGGAGATTTTATAATACATGATTAACCTCCTTAAGTTTGAACTAAACTACAACTAGTCGCCTAAACTTATACTCTAACTTTACACACTAATATTGTAACAATTTTCACCTTAGTGGTGATAATTAGCTTTCTCTCGCTACTAGTAGTTTCAACTACTCGTCAACCTCATACCGGGACCGCCAATAGTAATACCAAAGAACTAACTTTAGCTCAAATCGTGACTCAGAGTCCCTTTAGGCATGTATCCTCCTTCTTCGCCTCTAGTAAGTGTCATATACTTTGTTTCGCTTGTTAACAAAGTCATCATGTGCTCTAATATAGCTTCCAAGCTCACCGCACATTCTTGTATCATAAACCCGCATCTTGTGATTGAACTACCCATGATGTTGATCGATCTACCCATGCGTAGTCGATTCCACAAAAGCTTGTACATCCGTCTGAAATCCACGATCAAACCCATCCAACATTCACACATCCGCAGATGTCATGTTAGGTCTTGTGCACCACTTGATACTTATGACTTCCAGCTGCATATATACATGACCCCTTACTCTTTTTTTCTTCATCACAATTCTCCGAGAAACCACCCTCCAACAACAAAGATGGACTGGAGTGTCCCCAAAAAATATCTAAACACACGCTGTTGGAAAACCAAAATCGTGACACCCTGAGTATTACCATTGTGAGTCTTGAAGATTTCCATACCAAGTATATTTTCCTTTGCTTCATCCATCAAACCCTTGGTAGCCAAGATTTGAGCCTTGCTTTCGCAAGTAAGCCCCATATAATCTCTATAAAGGTATAGATATATAAACATACCGTGCATACTTCCAAGAATATATGTTACTTTCACAACAAGCTACTTAAACCCATTGTTGAGCATACACATACTTGATCGATTATGAATATCTTCTTTCATTACAGCCATTCACATGGAAATTACTTCACAACTTCTAAAGCATATTCTTCTATCATTGCATCAACTTCTTAAGCAGCCATAATATTTTCACCTCTAAACCTTTGAACATTGTTCCCTCTCGTGTGCAAACTAATAGGCGCTTAAATCTTGAGTCACAAAACCTAACCATCACCAGATCGGAACTCCCTAGTGGTTTCACCTCAAATCCAACTCCATGCAACATCCGTGTTGAACCCGCACCTACACCGCACTTTAAGAGTAGTATACTGGTCATTCTCAAAGTAAACCATGTCTCTAAACATGACAATGTCAAACTTAACCGCTGATGCGAAACCCTTGTAAATTGATCGAACCTAGTGAATAAACTCACATGAAATAGACTAACAAGTACCTTTTGTGCAACCCTTCAAAGTATTGATTTTTCTTCACTCTTTAATCGACTCAACCCTTGTAGAATACCCTAACAAGAAATCGACTAACCCGATAGCTACCCAAAAAACCTTTTGAAGTAAATCTTTTGTCGATTAAACCCTAGCAAACTTGAAACTTGAAACCCCTTTTAACCTAAAACCTTGAAGTTGAAACTCCGAGAACCTTGTGACAAAATAAAATGATTTCCTATAACCCTAGGAGAATCTATTTACCTCCGCACAACTTCAAGAACCTTGTTGCCCAAGTAATCTTGACTCGTAAACCTAGAAACCTTGAACCTTGTAATCTACACAATGATAGCCAAATAAAACCAAAACCACAAAGAACACAACCACCATATTTCCCGGAAGCTCCAATGCAAGATCCCTCAAGGCGATCCTATATCTATGTGTCTTTAACCTACGATTCAAATTTGTATAAATCGTTAACGAACACATAGCCAATTCTCCCACGATCACAAGAAGAACCTAAAACCAAAGCCGGTTCACTCGCTTATCTTGTTTTGTCTCTATCCACATTGTGTTATTCGTTCTTCTCGAACAAGGCTCCAATACCAATGTTGGAAGAAATTCAACATACCGGTTCTAGAGCGTAACCACTAATCAAGAACTACTCCAACAAGATCTCGACAAAGGGTTATGGTCCCTTAATGTCAAGTGGCACAACACAAACACACGAGATATTTTACGCCAAACGCTTATTAAACGTGAGCAAGAAAAGAATGTACAATATAAACCTCACCCCTTATCTCTATTTATAAAGAATAAAGGGGAGAAACCTAATCTTTGGCAAACAAGGAATCATTAATTTAGAGGTTAGGTATTTCCTAATACTTACTAATCTCCTTATGTTTAAGCTAAATTACAACTAGCCTCCTAAACTTATATCTTAACTATCACACACTAATATTCTAACAATGACTTTGAGGCTAAAAGATCCCTCCTAATTTTTTCATTCCAATTACAATGTGGCATCTTACCTTATATAATTTAAACAGGAAAATCGTGGGAGAAAAACATCAAACCCGAATTACCAAAACTATCTCTAAGACTTCTATCACAAACAAGAAATCCATGCCAAAACCAAACAACTAATGCGATTCTATTAACTCCAAACAAATAAATAAACAAACATTCAAATAGCTACATCAACTGCATATATACTTGAACATTGAATAACTTATGACTTACATCAACTCCATAATACATAAACATGTGAGCTAGCGTGTTTGTGATACAAGGAGATCGAATCACATCCGCATGCATATCCCACTCTATAGCCGGTGTTGGGATGTCTACTACTGCCCTTCTCACGCTATATATTGGTGCCCATGTGTCTATACCATATCACTCATTGGTGGTAGAAGAGAGGGAGGAAACGAGGCTAATTTCCTATAAGACAATAAAGTAGCGTTGTCCATTCCACCTTACAACAGGGGCAAGGTATCGAAATTGCATTGTACCACGTTACCTTATATAACTTAAACAGGAAATCGTGTTAAAAACATCAAACCCGAACCACCAAAACCATCTCCACTAGATCCAGCACAAACAAAGAATCCATACCAAACCCAACAACAAAATTAACCAATATGCAGATTATATTAACTCCAATCGGCTATTTCAACAATAATTGTGCAGAAAATGAGCAAATATCAACAAATTAATTGTGTATGGAAATTAAAAATGTGGATAATATGAGGTTACAATCTAACATGACTGCAAGAGACCAAGATTTATAAACCTGGGAATGTACTATATAGGATGGTAGGTGGGTAACATTAGAAAGGGTTTGCCAAAACTAGAGTTAAATTTGTGGATGCGAAAAAAAACGATAGGTGAAAAATAGAGAGTTTTACAAACTACTCTCGTAAAGTTTCTATTTTTAGTAGCTTATTTTTAAAAAAGAAAAGAAAAATCAATCTTTTTAGTCTTTAGCGCCAAACATGCCATAAAAGACCTACGTAATTATCCCGATTTAAGTGATAACCTCACTCAAAACACACAAACTTTTCTTAATAATTCCGCAGCAACGTATGGGTTGCAACTTTGTGGTTGTTATTAAAAGAGGGTTCAAAGGCTGCTCAACATGAGATCAGTGCAGACTAAATTACCATAAACATAAAGGCTTACACAAAACTGTAATTTTTGGAAAATCCAACTTGTTTCGATTTCTTTGAGTTCACATGGCTTTACAAGCCCTAGAATCCATTTAGAAAGCAAACTAAAACACAACAATCAATAGGAAAAATGTACAACAACATTTTCATATGTTGCGGCCCACTCCCATTTCCTACAACACTCGGGGTGCAATCACTGAGTCTAGACCACATGACCATCAAGTTGGTTCACGGTTCACCCCTCAGGTCCAGTCTAACTATCATCAAAGTTTCACGATTAACCATTTACAACTCTAAACAGTAAAACATCAGATTTTAATCAGCTTCATAAATCACTTGAAACTTTAAGTTTCTTTTTCTTCGGTTTGTCTTTCATTATTGAACTGTCAAAGGGCTCTGCATCGCTTGACGCTCCAACCATTATTGAGGTGCTCAACTTTTGCCTCTCTTCTTCGGGTTAACTTTTTGGGTGCTTCGTCCATTGACATTTTGGTTGGCTCGATGGTTCTAAGCGCCATTCAGCGCACTCCACTATTGTTGAGATGTTTAACTTTCGCTTCTTTGGGGTTAACTTTTTGGGTGGTTCTTCCATCGACTTTGGTTCACTAGTTCCATTGACTGTTTTAGTGCTTCTTCCATTGCTATGAGATCTTCTGGTGCTACTATTCGTTCTGTAGGGTCCACAGGTGGTGGTGGAGGTGGTTGAGTGGTTCGTCAGAATATATGGCATCATTGAGGGCGTAAACTAGTAGAGCAATTGATGAAACAGTTGAGATTTTGGCCGCAGTTGAAGGTGATGACCAATACCACCATTCTTTTTCAAGTGCTCTGTTTTAATCATGTCCTCTAAGATCATAGTAGCTTGTGCCATCTGAAATGCATAAAGTTTCGAGATTTATCACATAAAGATACACTAGGTGCTACATTTGTATGCATAAAGATTACGTGCCAGGTCATCAAAGGTGGCTCGGGTTGGGTTTCCGGCGTACCAAAAGAACATAATCGCTCAATCACTTAATAACAGTTTTAACCCTTGCTGAACAAAGCAAATATTTTAAGACCGATTACCAAAATCACTTAAGGGACTAAACTGTGGTTGCAAAAAAAGATAATAGATAAGAATACAAACTTACCTCATAAATTGATTGGGCCGATTTCACAAAAGCTCGCCAAGCTCTTAATTTATCGGAGCCTCCTCTTGAAGGTCTAAAAGCTTCTCGCGAAAAGAGCGCTTCAATATCCAGTAAATTGATTTTCAAAGACCGAATAGTTTCAAAAGCTTTGCCCGTTAACGTCCGGGAAAAGAACATGATGGGGTTTTCCAGTTTTACCTCGGAGTTTAACCCGTCAACCTCATATGGTGACTCGTTTTGGGGTTCCGTTAACCTAGAATTGTGTCTGACCAAGAATCCAGCTTTATCGTCTAGAGGGTTTCCATTTGACCAAGTCAATCCATTAGCCAGAGTCAACTGCTTATCAAGAGTGTCACATTGATGCACTTCATGACTGAAAAATGTCGAGTGGCATGAAGAACAATGGTGTCGTGTAGACCCCACTAGTTCCAAACAATCACACCGATATATTTTCCCCTCACCATTGTCCTTCAGGAATGAACCAAATTTCTTTTCAAATGCTGCCTTTGCATTGCTGACATGAACCGTTGACCTCGAGTAATTAGCTTGCAGATCAATTTGAAGATTCTGATCATTCGATTTGTTTCTTTGCCATTTAAAAATCGACTTTTTAAGTTCCTTTTCCTTTGCATCATCATCTCTCAACCACTCAATCAGAGCCTCAACCTCGGCATCTGATTCATAGCAATTCCAAGTATCAAATTCCTCACCATCACTGTCGGGACCAGATACAAACAACCTTCCGCTGCCAAGAACCCTGTAAAGTCTTCCTGCTAAGTCATGACCCAAGAAGTTCCTATTAACATCACAATTATCTGTACTCATATGATTCAATTACCACGAACCCAATGTCTCGTCACACAAGAATTGTAGAAGCATAACCCTCTGCAAAAAATGTTCAAAGAAATTGAGTAACTCTTCATTTCGTTAATATAAATTCGTCAGTCCTCACAATTTATTCATGTCACCAAAATATTAGTTCCTAAATCGACAGAAAAAGTATAGTCACCTAAACAACAGTTGCAAAAGTAGATAGCTATTTTATGCAATTTGCCTTTCTATTTATAGATCCTTTTAAATGTCTCTTAACTCAATTACAACCAAGTATTTATCTTTAATCTTCCATTTAACTATTTCAAGAAATACAAAATACTATAATACTAGGACGGGGTCGGTCACATTGATGAACTTTCTATATGATTTTTAATTGTCAATGGGTTTGTACCACCAAAAAAAAAAGAATCTATGATCACTTATTGGGTTTCTTGTCGACTGTGATTGGATTCGGTGATGGTGTATGGTTTAGGATAGATGGGCTATGGGACTGTGGTGTATTGAAATGGTTCTTGGATTAAGTTGTTTGATTGAAATGGTTCCTGAACCTGATCTTACTTTCTTCTCAATATCAGTCTTATTCGTAAAACCTTTTTCTTGTTCAGAAAAACTTTTATTCAGAGCAGTCTTGCTCGTGAAGAACTTGTTAGTAAAGATCTTACTGTAGAAACTTAGTCGTAAAAGCTTACTTCGTAAGCCTTATTCGTAAGCCTACGAATAAGCTTACTAATAAGCTTACTCGTAAAATCTTATTCGTAAGATTAGGTTCTACTAATTTATTACAAAGAAATTCGTAAATATGACTAAAGATAGCTGCAAATTTGTGAGAAAAAGGATTTGACTTTTCAGATCCGACCACTTTTCCGACCAATATTCTGACCAGCTTGTAAAACCCAGATAACAGCATGAACATCATCATTTTTTACCCTTTTGACCACAGATTCAAGAGGTGGAACCAAAATAGAAACTGATAAAATGAACATAAAGATGTACAACTTTGGACCATTTTAAAAACTGTTGTAACTGGAAGATACTAAAAAATAGTGAAAGAAATTAAGAAACGGTTTCATAAATGACATTTTTGACAAGATAACACTACCAAAGATCAACCATAGTAATAAAAACCTGGCTCTAATACCACTGTTAGGTCACCATAGTTATGATAACACAAGCATAAGATATAATGATAAGAGAGAAAGGTAGAATGGTCGCGACTTTCACAAGAATAAATAACAAAGGTTTACTTGCAATATGAAAGAACCAACACTCTCAAATGAGTTTATATAAGAGAGTTTATATAAGAGAGGGAAATAGACCTTGTCAGAGGCCCATAGGCTTACTTCTTAAGCCTTGACATAAATACTAACATATAAGCCTAAATACTTAGCAACCTATTACATAGTTAATGACCGACACTTGATAGTAGTTACACGTAATCCCAACACAACTATAGTGGAGAACAAACTAGCTCGAGAACAACTCTAAACAAACCTAATTGAGAACTACACTCACGGGAGAACAAACCTAATCGAGAACTACTGCTTGGAGAACTGATTAAACACGGGAGAACGAGACCTAGTCGAGAACTACATTTGGAGAACTGATAAACACGGGAGAACGAGACCTAGTCGAGAACTACATTTGGAGAACTGATAAACACGGGAGAACAAACCTAATCGAGAACTACACTTATAGAACTGATCATAAACCGGAGAACAAACCTAATGAAGAACTAACTCACAGGAGAACTAACCCACCGGAGAACAAACTATTTGTAAACCACTTTAAACTTGGAGAACAAACTAAGATCAAACTTCACAAGTGAAATCTTTATCCAGCCAATCCAACAAATACCAAACTTGGACAATCAATGATTTTTACTCTATCAAAACCAGAAATTGTTCCTACGAAAATATTCAAGTAATGGACAACAATTCAACCAATGTTGGTGACCTTCAACTAGAGGACAAACAAAAATAAACCCAAACCAACACTATACCACCATTTCTATCACCTAATCAACCAAATAAATGTTCTAGCCACTTTTTATAAAGAAATTTTAAGATACTTTGCAAAACATGAAAGAAGACAACTTTCCATGACACACGTACAGTTGAGTTCTAACGCTCCTTCCATCATAAGACATACCTTAAAAGTAGGATAAGCTAGTAGTAGCAAGTATTGTTAAACATTTCAACCATCTCACCTACATCTTCAATCCAAAAGCTGATTTACTCTCCGCCACTTTTAACACATTTTCAATCTGTGTATAAGAAGACTTGGAACCTGCATAACAGCAACCATTCAAACTATCAGTAGTTATTTCGAATAGCATAGCATTTGAGAACATTAATCCAATAAGGTGTACAGTTTCAAGATAAGTAAAGATATAAATAATAGTTTGTCATTGTTAAGGTGCAAACCTCGCTCCACTTGACTGTCAATTTGAAACAGCAATTTTTCCACGGCATAAAACACATGCTGTAACCATTTTGCTTCGCTTGGAGTTTGCTTTTTTTATTCAAAATCACTTCTCCAGTCTTGACATCTCTAAAAGTGCTTCAATGACGAGGATGCCCTCTCGGGGTACCGCCAGAACGGATCTCTCCAGCGGGACTGGGCCAACCTCTACTGTCAAACCATCAACGGCATCAAAGAGAATAGCCTTGTAGCTGTGTTTTTTAAGGCCCTCAAGGCCATCAAGTACACCGTCATAATAGGCCAATATATGGCCTTTTACAGATGCTTCTCGAAGAGGACTATGAGGTATGTCAAAACTTAACTCCATCGATGTATCAACTGGGCGCCTCTCAACGCGATATATTCGAAATCTACGGATCCATTCTCACCATTAAAGACAAGCGTAGCACGCTTATGACCTAGACCACCGTCCCAGAAGTTTGATAAGTCTATTGAAAACTTCTTCATGCATATTAGGATACACTTGTCATTCCCAACGGTTGTGGCATAAAGTCGTAAATAGATCTCAAGAACCGACGCGAATGGAGCAGACCACGGAGGGCTAGGATTACAAAGAAAATATAGCCATCGTTGATTATGCCGACGGCCTCATACCAATCACGGAAAAAATAAGAAACACACCCATTTTCATTTTTATCCAATGGCAATCTCTCATCGGCTAGTAATTCCATCTGTGTCTATAAAGAGACGCGAGCCAAACACATCAAACATCTCAAAAGAGGGGTGTGAACGGGACATTCATGCTAAAGAGTTCAAACCTAGGGTTTAATTCTTCGTGCCCGACAAAAATCAAAACAACCATCACATATTAAAAACAAAAATCAAAGACACATAATAAATAATTAATGAATGGAAGTTACCTTGCATCACGAACAGGCAAGGGAATAACCTCAGAATCCCCTATTTCTTCCAATACTAGACCATCTCAGTGG